>CAXKWD010000005.1:116215037-116845211 GCA_964059195.1 Ectobius pallidus
ATGAGTTTATATAAAAGAAATTTACTTATTTTTCCCATAAATATATGTCAAATTTTAAAACATAATCTCATGCTTATAATACAAGATGAAATGCCGCCTCAACCCTAATTGAAACTAAATGTAATAATGATAATATTATAGAAGAAAAATTCCTCTGACACTGGGATTTGAACCCAAAACCTTTGGCTAACCTTTGAATTCTGTTCAGAGTTGATTTGTGTTTAGTATAGTAATAATTAATGTGTGTTTTTTTTAATTATTATTATTTATTTTTATTTTATTGCATCTCTCACATGCATAACTTTCTTTTGTTCTTTTCTGCAGCAACTGAAGACCTGAAAAGGAAGATGTATGGATGCATTCTTGTAGTGGGCGGTGGAATGAAGTTCTCAGGGATTGGGACCTGGCTTCAGAACAGGATTTCTCTCCAGATACCATACATGTACAGAGCAGGTATGTGGAAGGTAACAGACAAATAGGCTATGAAGTTACAGGAAAACAGTATTATGCATTCCTTATTGAATTCAGCAAAGACATAATTTATTAGAAAATTCTGAGGAGCTTCCTATTATCTTAATACTACACCAATAGAAGGGTATATAATTATTAGAGTTGATGATTTGTGGTGAATAAAAACCCAGGATTTCGTCAAATAAAATGCAAAATTTCTATATATATTTCGCTATATAAAAATTGGATTTCGTCATAAAAACGGTAAAAAAAAGTATTGAAAATCAGCTTTTAAATCTAACTGTATTTTTTTCGTACACTGATAATATATATATCAAGCAACATGCAGGAGTGATATGACAATGTCTTGAATTCATATGAAATGCTGTAACATAAATAAAAAGCTTACCCGATTTACTTGAGGAGCTTGTATTTTAGTTTAAAATTAAAATAAACTCCTTGCTTTACATTGTGGTTACGGCAGTTAAAAAAATGCACACATTCATCCTATAATATTTTATTTGTCAACACATAGAACTTAAAAATAGAAGTAGGAATAAAGTTAAAATAATCACTCGTCATCATCATCACCATCATCGATGGAAAACAATCGATGTTTCTCCCAGATATCAATTTTTTTAAGAACTGTTTTTTGCATTAATTTTGATGAATTTACATATTGAATCTGACATTGAGGACATACTGACAAAATTTCCAAAAAACATCGATTTTTTTCATCGATAGTTTTTATGGAAATATTTTAGTTTATTTATGAATGTTGCCTAATTTTCTGAAAACAAGCCTTTTTTTAAATATATATCGATCTTTTCCGTCAAAATACATCGATGTTTTCAGGTCGATATTATCGGCACATCGACGGTTACCTCCAAAGACGTTATCGCCGATTTTAACATCGATGCTCATCCCTACTTCCGTCTCTTTCACGCGGGATTCGCCGGGAACCCTACTTCCGTCTCTTTCACGCGGGATTCGGCGGGAATCATGACGTTACAGGTTGTAGCCTCCAACACCCACTTCGTTAAACGCAAGATTGTTGAAGTACGTAACTTACAGGTTATTTTAATTCATGATTAAAGATTTATTATTATTCTTCTATTATATAATGAACAGTTACAACTTTTATAGGTGATCACAAAGACGGGAAGAACAGATCGGCTGCTTGTTTGCTTGTTTACTTGTTTCGGCCGTGAATCACGCCGCCGGCCGCCGATTTCTCCTTCCTCTAAAGTCCCTACTCTTCTTCAGTTGACCTTGACTTCTTCGAGTTTCAAATCAAGCCGATGACTCCCGTTTTCATCAACGGCTCCCATTTTTAATTAAATTATTTATCGTGAAAAAAAAGAATACATTCAAATATGAGTTTATATAAAGTAGAACTTTTACATTTTCCCATATTTCGCGTAAAAATGGGATAAAACCTTAAAAACCGTGTATTTCGCGAAAAGCATTACATTTCGCGAAACTTCGTGAATGAATGAACACATATTTTGAATAAAAAAACACCAGAAACGAATTTATTACAGTAATATGAACTTCTATTACTAATTTCGTGTTTTGGGGGTTAACGAAATGTGACTATCCCTAATAATTATGCTTTGTACCCATATATTACTGTATGATTAAATTATTTGTAATTACTTTCTTTACTTTAGTCAAGCAAAGAAACATCTATTTCCTGCTATCATCTTTCTTATATGTCTTTGCTGCAGTCATTATCAAATGTGAAGCTAAATATTTATTCATTATTGCACAGATTAAATATGAGGCTCTGGATTTCATAATTAAATATTTTCATTACAATCATAATCATCATCAGTAGTTAGACATCTGGTATAATGACGCAGTCCAAAAGGATGGCATGATAATTACCACAGTTTTCATTATGCGGTATTTAAATTATTCTTATTTTTAATTTCTGCCTAAAACTTATGTTAAGAAAATTATGAACACTTAAAATGCCTTTCATGAATGCTAAAATTTTATAACTTCATGACAGCAGTTGTCTTTTTAAATATCTATACTTGTTAGAGGGGAGGTTTTAGATCATATTGTTCATCTGTGGGAAATTCAAGTGCATGACAGGTTTTACTGAATTTCAAAAAGTTCAGAACAACATGGAATTTATACTAATGGTTACTAAAGTGAAATTGCTTGTGAACGTTCATTAACCCTCTTAGCACTAGGGTGTTTACCAGAGTGTTAGTAGGGAGAAGTCAATCTTATCTGCGACTGGCAGCAAGAGGGTTAAAAGGAACAAGTGATAGACTGTCATATTAGTAGTCATAACTCTGAAGCTTTTAGATATCTAGATATTGTTTTTATAGAAATTAAGTGAAGTTCCCATTCTTGAAAGAAGAAATCAAATTTAAAAGTACATTTTTTAATGCCAGTGGTATATGTCCCCTCCTTAATGTAAGGTATTATGTATGTGTGTGTGTTTGTGTTAGTAAAATAATCAAGTGTGGAATTTTTTTCCTCAGAACAATTGGATATCATAACAACTCCAAAAGAAATGGATCCTCAAATGACTGCTTGGAAAGGAGCAGCTATAATGTCATGCTTAGAATCAGCACAAGAACTATGGATTTATCCTACTGAGTGGGAGAAGATTGGTGTCAAGATTTTGAGAGAGCGTGCCCCATTTATGTGGTGAAATGAAAACTTGCTCTGAATAAGTACACTTTTATTTTTTATATGTGACCTTCATAGTTCCATAGTAAAATGAAAAGAAAGTTGTACAGTCAAATCCAAACTTACGTACAAATCACAATTTTGGGAACTTCAGTTTTTGTTTTAAATATTCTACAAATAAATTTTGTACATAATTATTCAAATCGCATCATGTCTCATGAAACTGAGTATGGGAAAAATAGGTATTAAGACAGAGAATAATATGGGAGAAAAATTCCTCTGACACTGGGATTCAAATCCAGGTCCTTCGGCTATCCATGCTGCTGCTCTACCAACTGAACTAGCCAGAGCTCGCTTCCCAGATGGAACCTCTCATCTATATCTGATCACCCTTACTGGTTCACCTCACTTTATGATTTTCTACTATAATATTGTCATGTAATACATAAACTGATTGTACTGGCTATTTAGGTTGGGCCACGTCGTGTTTTTAGCATCTAACATTTCGGATATCCTGTCTTGTCCTTCTTCGGAGAAAGGTTCACATTAAAAAGAAGTGTCATGTAATGTCCAATAGAGACAATAATCTGTGGTTCATGAATTCATATATTCATCTTGAATGTGATTGTACAATAACAATGGAAACCCAGTCACAAAAATCACTAATTAGTGTGCCTCACAATACTGCATATGACATCACTTGTCTTTCAGTGAGGTGGACCATTAGGGGTGATCAGTAAACTTCTGACTTTTAGGGGCTAAAATGCTATTTTAGGTGCCTGAAATAAGCTCTAAATCTTTAGGAATAGGCTCTAAAAATCTTAAAATAGACTCTGTTATAAAATCGTTAATTCCATTTAAGTTGCCAATTTTCTTAAATATCTTGCTTACAATACAGAATTATATTTATTAATATGCCCACTTATCAATGATCATGATCAAACACCACGGACATACACTTGCCTATTACTTGGGCCCATATTACTATCAGTAATATATAGTACATTATTATAATCAGGATTTTATATACATAGGTATATACATTTTAGAAGAGAAAATTCAATAAGTAATAGGTCTAAAAACAACACTCATAATTTCTTCCAATTCTTATCTATAGTTGGCTTCATAATTAATTACCATTTAATTTCAGCATTTCACAAGCAAGTTTGGTTTTACTAAAGTTTTACCATTACATAAAAGCTAGGCCCGCTAGGTTATTCATCCCTCTCGTAATTATTCAGATTACGAAGTGGATAATGAAGTTTGAACCAAAATAATTCATTTCCCTGGAGATCCATGGAATTATTTTCTTGAAGACAAGACATTGCTGCTCTTTAGATATACTATTAAGCATGGTATATACTGTATGGTCTGAGCTAAAAATTTATATGAAGTGAAAATTAATTCATCATTTATAAGAAAAATGTAGAAAAACTTGTCTGGAACTTAAAGCAAAAAGGCAAGATTAGGCTCTAACATCAAAATAGGCTGTTTTAGGTCCTATAAAAGCATCAGTTTCAGGCATAGTCACCTATGAAACATGTCTATACAAGTTTTTGTGTTTGTTTCTCTTAAGGATTTAAGTCTAGTGATCAATCATAGGATAGAGGTTCCATCTGGTGCTATGAAGCGATCTCTGGCTAGCTCTGTTGGCCGAGCAGCTGCACGGATAGCCAAAGATCCTAGGTTCAAATCCCAGTGTCAGAGGAATTTTTCGCCTACAGTATTTTCATGCAGTGTCCAATAGAGACAATAATCTGTGTTTCATGAATGCTTATATCTATTTTGGCAGGTTTTTGGGTTCTTGTTTTTGATCCACCATTTCTCTCCTTCCATAACATCCTACTATCATTTCAATGTTGAACTACAAAGACTAAAGCTAACTGTAAATACATACCAATGAAACAATAATTTAATTAAGGTGTGTTACTTTGAAAGGGATTTTTTCCACAATGAATTAAGATAACATAATTTACTATTCTCATTTTAAATGTTAATTGTTCCAGTGCATGAAATTGTAAGTTTTTTTCTTGAAACATTCACCATAATCAAACCATTTTAAACACCGAAATCACACCCCTATACATTAGTTTTGACAAAATAACCCAGTTACCGTGGAGCTTCAGTAAAGTGGGTAAAAATTCTCTTTAATTACCCAAACCAAGAAATTCCATCAAGAAGTAAACAGAAAACTCTGAAGACATTTCCTTCAAATCAGAACTAAATTGCAGATGGAAGCCGAACACATCCAACATGTCCAAAGCTCCATGACTGAAGATAATACTTTTTTCCTAACAAAAAACCAAAGTAAAATAATTTACATTATGACCTCATACACCTGTTATTACAGAAATTATGTAAAACACTGTAACATAACTTAGAATGTATTTGCAAAGAATTTTATGAACAATATTGAACAAAATTGTTCAAAGTCATGGCAAAATTCTCGCTTCAAAATACAAGATTAAGGTATTAGATTGTTAATTCACTGTTTACCATGTGCAGTGAATGTTTTCCACACCAAAAAATATAATTGTAGATTGAGATTCAAGGAATTGACGTTGCTTGTCACAAAAGGCAAACAGTTGATACTAGATAATACACTTTGGATGTCGAATATCACTTTACCCATTGACAGTAATATCTCAGACTTGACCCTTGTCTCAAGAGTTATTTTGAGAGGACCTTCGATGTAGTACAACAAAGAGCTGCAGATTCAAACCCGGAATCTAGGAGAATAGATTATCAAGCCAAACAAATGATTTCTAGATGGAATTCAATCCAACTTTCGTTTTTGGGACCAAGAAAAACATAGAAAAACCTCCATATTATTGAGAAATGCTGGCCAACCATGACTCGCAAACTTGAAAGATATCCAACATTCAGACCTGACCTTAATTCAATACCATAGACTATCACAGGAAATTTACAGACATTGAAACTAGTAAAGGTAAGTTATTCAACACCTTTCTGATGGAAGACCTACAATATCTGATATAACATTTGTGCTGGTGTTTCCACTTAGGCCTAATCATGTTCAATTGTGAAATTAATTGAAGGTGGCGTGCTCAGTTGCCATAGCAAACTGGGTAAGAAGAGCATCATTATCATTGGTGAAGTTAGTAAAAGTTTAAATATGGAGAATCCAAACAAAAGAGCAAGAACACTCCTGATGAAATTCATCAAAACAGAAGAGAGAAGAACCATGTTGTAGTAAAGATACTGGAATACAAGATGAAAATGAGAAGCAGCGTGTGGTAAAGCAATGAAGGAGAATAGAAAGTAGAATGAATTAATCTATGATTGCTTTTCCAATATGCCCTTCGGATTAAACAATTACCTAGGACAAATGTATGCAAATTAGAGATGCCTCTGGTTTTTTTCCCCCCCTTTCTTTCTTCATAGATTGGCATTTAATCTAGAAACCCGAAATTCTGTGACTGGCCCAGCAAGCTAGTGTATATACGAAAGAATGGAGAGAACCACCTCTAGGGGTGCATACCATTTAGATTACTTAAGATATACTGTATTGCTTGTAACTTTGTTACCAGTATTCACAAGGGTTGACAAAGGAACAAATATAATATCAAAATGAAAAATAAGCAATTATCAAAAAGTTGTAGTATTTTCTGAAATAGAAGCATTTAAATAATGCTTACATAGAATTCTGCCATTATATGAACATTAGATCTAGAAGCATCAGATTAGTCTGGCATGCAGTCAGAACTTCACCAGGTTCGTTTTTATAAACAATGAAAATCTGAATTTTTGTCTGCCTTAAGCACTTGGTAGCTTCATTGTAGAAGAATATTTGCGTGTTTTCTTCCAAGTTTCCATTCTCCCCCTCAAAAGAGGACAATATTTTGTCTTCCAAACCCTCTGAAAGTGTAAATTAATAAAATCATTTTGCTGCACTTGCATTTAACTGATGTTGTGGAATGCAGCACATCAGGAGTCCTTTCTTTTCCACATTTTCAGAAGCACAGTTTCTCTTTTGTTACAGCTAACCTTGTTGGAAGGACTAAGAAGTCAATGTCTTCACCAACCACAGTGTTGTCATTGAAATCCATCAGAATAGCAGTTTCAAAAATTAGTATGTCTGCATCCTCTACTGCCTGTTACATTTTCTTCTTAAAAAACATTATTCACGAGATTAATGAAGCACACCTTATTGCTTTCATTTGCTCAGAATGTTTTCTATGGTACAGGTTCAACACGAACAGCATATCCAAAAATCCAAACTCCTTGACCTTTTTGTTTACGAAAACCCCACTAACTTATAGATTTAGGCTACTGACTATTGAATGGAAATTTAATTATTTTACAAAACTATGCATAAACTACTTCGAGTTGTATAAGTTCACAGCAAAATAATATTTAAAAACATAGACTTAGGTTCTTTATTCGTGACCACCTATTGTACTCGATTGATGAGTTTATAACAACATCCTGAACAATTTGTAAATTAAGTTAAATATACTCTTTTGAAGTTAATGTATTTCTTTAATTTATAACTTCTGTCATATGGTTGCAAATTACATTCTATATTTACTTTAAAACTAAACTAAACTCTGTGGCACGATATCCCCGAAGGGACAAGGCCTACCACACGACCGCTGCGTCATCTACCTATAGGCAGATGGCAGGATTTGGGGGCATGTGGTCAGCATGCCGACACCCACGGCCGTTAATGGTGGTTTCCATGACCGGTGCCGCTACTTCTCTATCAAGTAGCTCCTCAATATGAATCACGAGGCTGAGTGCACCCCTACCAGACCTCCCTACCTCAGAAAAATCCGAGGAGGTACCGGGAATTGAACCCGGACCGACGGATCCGTAGTCAGCAACGCTAACCACAAGACCATGCCGGCAGTCATTTACTTTAATTCTGATATATATTAAATCTTTGTTAGCAGAGATTTTAAGTTTTAATTTAGATTATAATCGACGGAGCCAGTAATTGTGAGTGTATATGTAGTAATTATTATCATTCCTATTATTTGTATTATTATTGTTATTATATATATATGTTTTTTTCCTCTTTTCTCTTTTTTTTTTCCTTTATCTTTTCTTCCCCCCCCCCCCCCCCCCCCCAGTTCAAGGAAGAGACGTACGAACATTTCGAATTTAGTAGTGTACGACTTCCTTTTCTTGATCGATGTTTGAAATTAGTTTCCAGATTTAAAGGGTTGGTTACTCTGGTGTATCGTTTCTGCGATTGCATTCTTGTTCAATTCGATACTTCGAGTTCGATTCTAAGTTATTCCGTGTGGTGGTGGAAAGATGTAGTGTTCAACGAGGAAATGAGTGGAAAGTTTTGTGATTGACTACAGTCTGCCTGAAGTTTTCACGTGTACACATGCACGTTATTGTGTAAATAATTAGGAACGTAATATACGGCGACATCATGTCTAGTCCTAATCCTCATGTCGATCGTGATCTAGATCTGTCTAATGCTGGACGAGGTGTATGGCTTGTCAAGGTAATTTCACCATTTTCATTGCATATTGTTAAATAGTGCCAAGAAACTTTCATTACCGACATGATTACAGAGTACCAAGGCACTCTGTCGTAACAAATTTCGAAAGAGTTCTTGTAGGAAAAACTGGTACATTTTACATCCTAAACAACTACATTTGAACACTGCTGACTCTTTTAATTTTGTTTTACGAGAAAAACTGTCATATTTGAGGTTATAGTGTTCTTTACAGCTTAGAGAATTCGCGAATAAACTCAGTTTGTTCTTAGAAGTATGTGTAATGTAAGAAAAATCGTGAAGAGGCGGTCACTTACATAACCTAAAATGTCATTTGTATTGGTTACTTATGAGGTTCTGCACATGTTCACGACATTTGCTGCAGTAAGAAAGGGGAACAGTGCACAGAATCAATCTTATCGTGGAGTAGAGCAGGAAACTTGATGGTGGTGATGGTATTGTCAGTCTCTGTGATTGATCTTCCGATACCATCCGGGTCAAGATCTAGAAAGGTTGGAAAGTTTGTAACAAATATAAACAGGAAGGGGGAAACGTCAGTGTTACTAAGCTCGAGCTAGGCCTACCTGTCACTACAAGTTACCTATCTAACCTCAAGCTACCCGTCACTAGCTTAGAGCTATCCGTCACTAGCCTAGAGCTACCTGTTAACAGCCTAGAATTTTTCCCAAATTTTACTCTTTTTCAGGTAGGCCTACTGGTAGCCTGTATTTAAATCAGAGTTTTTAAAACATATAGCCTATTACAAAACAAAATTACCATGCATTAATTGCAAAGTCTTAAACCCCCAGATGAGCAAAGCTTGTGTGTTGGAGCCAAATAAGAAACATGGAAATTTACAAATGTATAAGTTACACAAATTAAACATCTGAACTAAAATCAGTTAGCCTGATAACGTTTACAAAAAAAATGGGGGAAAATAGTTTTATGCCGCGCACTAGGCTACTCCCACCAATTCTCTAATGGGACCTGTCTGTGAAGGTGGGGTTTAGGGTTTCGTCGCAGGAGAGATTCAATGTCAGACATAATAAACCTCACGCTATTCAGTATATTGTTCCTAAACTAACATAAACGTTCCTAACATAACAAAACGGTGGAGATTGGCTGGTGTGCGGCATAAATCTATCTTTTTCCAAAAAATTAAAGTAGAAATTAAAAATACAGAGGGTCGCTATTTTTCTGAGGGAGCTTCGGAGCTCCGCTCCCTGGCAGTATCACGCTGTGTCAGTGGCCAATTCAGGTCCTGGTCACCCTTGGAGGGAGGAGTGGGTTTGTTTAATCTCTCAAAATAATATTATGTACACACAAATTTTATATTATTTTACTTACCTTTACCGTAATTATAAGAGGTGCTGAAAGTATTGTCCCTCCATTACCACACATAAACTACCACTTTTTCACTATGCAGCAGAACTTCATGTACAAGATGAGAATTTTTAGTGCTTCAGTAGCCTACCTATTGTTTTTTGTGATTGCATGTAGGCCTAAATGTAAGTAAAACCATGCCTCATCAGCTAAAAAAAAAATAACTACACAGAACCCAATTGCAAAAGTTAACATGGCTCAAAATATGATCCCTTGTTATTGGCTGATGCACTACCGTAACCATGTAAGGCTTCAATTTGAAGAATTTGGTGCTGAAGTTTTAGACGACTCCTGTCTCTTCAGCAAGCTGATAAAGAGTTTTCTGTGGGCTATGTTCTAATCTCTCTCCTATATCATCAAGTTTCTCCTCAGTAAGCACATGATTATATTGTCTTGGGTTTTTGACACAGAACCAGTTTCATTAATTTTATTTAGCCTATAAGATTACATACAGCTACGTATAGTGTTTCTGTGTGGGACCGGAAAACCAGAATATTTTTTTATTAATTTTCTACACACTTTTCCACAATCACTTTTTAAAAAATCAGTCTGTACCATAAAATAATATTCTTTGGTGTAATGTAGGCTATATTTATTTGGTGTCATTCATTACGTTGGAACTTTGAAACATCCACACACAATAATGAGGTGAACCAGACTGACTGTCATATCACCTCATGATTGACAGTTTGGGCGTCAGTGTGGTGTGAGGGGGCATGCTAATGTCAGCTTTCTTAGCCACGCAGGCATAGAAGAAATCCCCAGACACTTGAGGGGTTGAAAGATAGTATCACAGTTGAGTTCTAGGCAGCATCACAGAAGAACTTTTGCATGTAAAAGTAAGTTTTTTAAGAAGGTGCCGAAAATGTGAGGTAATGGAGAGTCAACACTTCCAGCACCTTATATAATGAAGATAAGCAAAATTGAATGGAATTTTTATACAGAAAATTATTTTGTGATAGGCCTATTAAACAATTGCACTCCTTCCTCCTGCCGGGTGATCAGGGCCCGAATTGGCTGCTGATGCAGTGTGGCTGTGCCAAGGAGCAGATATCCAAAAGTTTGCTCTGAATGCTAGCGAGCTCTCTGTACAAAAGTAGAATACAATTTTATATGTTTATATGTGGGTTATTCTCCAGAAAAGGGCAGATTCATGTCACAGTTGATTTTCTGGTGTAAAATAAGTATTTATAGATTATGAATTATTATGATAATTTAGATTGAAATAAGGTCTATTTGATCCCATATTCCACTTTTTAAACAAAAGTTACAATTTTCTGCATTTTAGGGCACAGTATGTGAGATCTCACCTCCGTGTCATGTTCCAATGCCTGACTAGTCATTTTCATTCTTTCATAATTCAACAGGCTTTAATTTTTATTCCATTTTAGTGTTATAACAAGAACAAACAGCTCAAAAAATGAGTCATTAATAACTGAAAAGCAAATATATCATTTTGTAAAGACAATTTTTTGCACTAAACATGCCTGTCCCAAAGTGAGACCTCACCTCCGTGAAACAATATAAAAGTTCAATTATTTCCACAGATATGGCACTGTAGTCTTTCTATTTTCCTTGGACTCCAACTTTTGGCAGTTTTCTTATCATTTATATAAAGCCAAGCTGTTAGTGTGGTTAAAAGTGTTGTTTTGTTTGTGTAAAAGGGCTAAATGCAGAGTTGATAATTGGACTTCCTCACCTCCGTTACCTACACCCAACGGTCAAGTTGTATGTTTTTATATTTACTTTTGCTATAAATTATAATAATAAGGAATGCAAAGTTAAACTCTAGAACTGAGATTTTTTATTTTTGTTTAAAGAAGATACTGGTATAGCCTAATAGTTTATGACAATATATCATGTTTTGATTTAAAGTTTTGATTTGAAGGTGATAATCTATTTTAACATAGATAAAAATAAGTAAAAAGTTGTGTGTTAATCCATTTGTATGGTAATAAATATTGTTCTTTTTCATGATAACATTTAATTCAGTAAATTAATTCAAATTCTCACATAACTTTTATATAATTTCTATTTCTTACTATTTTCTCACCTCCATGAATGCACCATTTTCTAACCTTGTTAATTTAATGCAAAATACCACTCGGTAAGTAGGGCAAGTACCTATGTAGTACTCTGCAGAAAGAAATGTTAGCCTACATAAAAAAAATTACATGGTCCAAAATAAAAAATAATTTTTAAAAAAATTCTAACATTGAAATCTGCCCTTTTCTGGAGAATGACCCATGTAGGCCTACAAATAGAAATAGGTAGAAGAAATTAAGATGGATCTAATAAAACACAAAAGAATTACTGTACAAGATTTGATTATTAATATTAAATAGTTTTTTAATTTTTATCTTTAATTAGTTGACACTGACGCCTATATTTTATGAACCCAGGATGTCCAGCAATAAGAATATTATAGCCTAAAGTTTCAAACCATAGTTTAGACCATATAATTGCCCAGTAGTAGTCTTCATTTTGTTTCAGCAAAATTGTAATTGCCCATGTTTAAACGAATCTTCTGTAGTTAAATGGGCTACTTAGGCATTATTATTGATAAGAATCTAAATTGGGATAAACATATTACATTTATTAATAATAAAATACCAGCTGCACATTAATATTTTTTTATTATATGTGGAAATTTTTGTTTCAACTTAGGAAAGAAATACCGATAAGTGAATAATATCAGCTGATGGTTGTGAGATTTAATATATTAATGTGGAAGTCTATCTGGGATATAGTAATACTGGAAAAACTTTCATCAGAACTAAATTCCATAAAAATTAAAGAAAATAGAATCAGTTTATGGGTCATTCTACAGAAACCCTGCAGTTTTGATGGAAGAATAATAAAAAAACGAATTTATCAGATATGTCCTAAAAAAATATTTACAGCACTAGTTTTAAAGTACTTAACCTGTGGTTTAAGTGACATAGGTCATCTCTTTTTGGTTTTCTTTAAAAAAAATCTAAAAGAAAGATGCTGTCCACGGAAGTGATTGCATGTCCACAGAAGTGACTTTTGGTTATAATAATGAACTTTTGTTATCAATTATGCTTGTGACACATTTTTTTTCTAAAGGTAAAACAGATTTAGGTTTATTATTCAAGAAATTAATTTACTGCCACAGAGTAACCACTTGTATAACATACACAAGATGTCATAAAAAAAGATGTCACTAAAAAATAAAACAAAAACTTAGAGATTATTAAAAGTTTACAAAAAGATACAGGTCTTTCTCAAATACATAACCTCCCCTAGTGTTCATGTTTGGAGTTTTCAATTCCGGGGTGCGCGAGCAAAGAGAGTTAAGTCCACTTTCTTGTTACTGAGAATTAGAGTGACTTAACACACTATACCAGCCCAACATAGCTTTAGAGATGGATAAACCTATGAGGCACACATCCATAACTACCGTACAATTTTCAATAAGACTTACTAGACTTAACACAAATGTAGAGAACATTTTTATCTATAACTCTTTGGACATAGGCCTATCTCAATTTTTTTTAGGATGGTGGACTTAACTCTCTTTGCCTACGCACGCCGGAATTTCTTTATAATGTTCTCTTTAGGAACCATATCTTTATCAGGCATGTCAGGAAACGAAAACAATTTGTCACTTTCAGTGAACAGTTATTGCAGTTAACGTCTGCTAGATTCATGTTTTTCTACGAAACTTATCACATCTTCTCGTATCTTTTTCAGTTTCATTTTTCTCCAAGTTTGTCCATATGACAGCGTAGTTCTCCATTGTGAGGTGACATAAAATAACCTTGGCATTGATATTTTTCAAAAAATGTTCAACATGTAATTAATTTCAATATTCTCTTTTCCTTCACAGATTTTTATTGTGTGTATTTTGACTTAATCTGTGATTGTAGCACTTCTGCATAAATTAGCTTTTTCCTCACAACTTTGGAAAATTTTTTACACCACTTCTTTACCTTTCTTCCGCTTTTTTAAACAATGGTTCTGCTGTCAAAGCTTCGCATTTTTCCTTTCTGTAATTTCAAGTAATCTCATTTCTTGTATTTTTACTATCTTCTCACCCCTTTCTCTTCTACTTGAGCCTCATTTTTATATCTGGTGAATGTAAAGGGCTCTTATCGTGTGACTGAACGAAATCAGGAGTAGTAGTGGAGCCTGGCATCGGTTCTTGAATTTCTGGAATGGTAGGCGGAGTATGACTCTCAGTGAAATCAACTAGTATGATTATTTTGCTCTTTCAACTGTCTGTAATTCGTTGAACGTTTTCTCCACTCTTTTTGAACTTTCCTTCTCTCCCTGTGTGTCAGCTGTGACACAGGTTTCCTTTCCTGCTTTTTTTCCCCTTTGGTATCACTCCCTATCTTTTCATTTCTCTTCTTCATGCTTTGCTGAATCCTGTTACATTTTTACTCTAGCTCTTCTCATACTTCCTTTTTTTCCGTTTCCTTCTCTTCCTCAAATAATTTTTCTTTACTCTTGCCATTCTGGTAGGCCTACAAATATCAAAAATTTTCAATCTATGCTTTAAAAATGAACATTACAACTGTCCATGGTAATATAATATATATATATATATATATATATACATTATAGTGATATTAGTCATGAAATTTTCTAAACCATGCTGTTACAAATACATGATAATAGGCCTATAATTTGTTTTGAAAATAATAAGTAACCTACCATTCAAGATATAATATAGGCTAGTAAGTAGCCTCCCCAAGCCATCCCATTAATATTATGATGGGCAGGAGTAGACCTATATCAGGAGGCACTAAAGAGACCTAATGTAGAATATTAATTAAAAAAATGACATTTTAATGATAGTGTACTCATTGAATAAGACTTAACTGTTTATGAAAGATAAAATGTTACAATACTGGTAAGGAACTAAAATATTAATAGATATTTTTTTTATTCAGCATGTTATAAAATTTAATGTTAGTGGTCAACTGGACACATCACAGCAAGTGCGTAATTTTAAAAATAATGAATCAAATCACTTCTGTGGACAGTTATCACTTCCGTGGAATCCACATGTCCACAGAAGTGATGTCCACGGAAGTGATAAAAAGTTACGTTTCTTTGCAAACTGGCTTGCATTGTGAGGTCAGAAACGAAAGCTCTTCAGGTTATTGAGATTATCACGTTCTAAAAGTCATGTATACTAAAAATTATTTTTTAACTTAAAAACTAAACTTTAATAAAGACCACAGAAGTGACTGGATGAGCTATGCCACATGCAAAAAGTGAATAGAAACTTGATATATACATGAAAAAAATCCAATCCAGAAGAACAAAAGATACTCCACTCTGCAATATGAGTGCCTTTGCTCTTCAGCTGACTCTCAGAAAAAGGTAACTAGCACACACTGGTGAATATTTTAGGCATTTTTTGAGTGTCCACAGAAGTGATGGCAAACCTTGTGACATGAACTCAGGTTGAAAAATATTGACAGTGGGGACAAAAAAAAAATATTTCATTCATCATTATGCTAAACTGAAGTATTTTCTGACTAGATACTATATTTTTTAAGTGAAAATGTTAAGAAGTACAGTATCTATGATCTTTGGAAGTTCTCTACCTGAGGGTTGTGACAGTCCACGGAAGTGAGATATCACCTTCTGTGGACAACTTTTTACAGCTAATTAGTTAAAAATTTCTCCAAAGTAAAGTACTAACTAATAGATAATATTGTATTTTAATATCTGATTTTGAAAAATTGCAAACATTATAACTAGTTTCCAATATATTGTCCTGTGACATTAAAATGCAGGTTTTCTGTAGAATGACCCTTATAGTCTACCTATGTGCACCTAATAAACTTCTTATCATATAGGCCTACCAGTAGCTTGAGTATTGCAGAGGGCTATCTTGGAACAAAAGTCATATGCTATAGGTATATAGGCTTATTTTTAAATTTATTTAGAAAAAAATTGGGAGAATAATTATGTCACAGAATTATGTCACAGTGCACACTAATTTAACACTTTTTTTTTTCAGGTACCCAAGTACATTGCAAATAAATGGGAAAAGGCACCTGGTAATATTGAAGTTGGAAAACTGAAGATTTCAAAGTGAGTTTTTATTACCGTATATGATAATAAATTGTTATAACGTAGACTGTCTGAAGGATTGAAGTTACGTACTTCATCTTATATCTAAATTTCATGATCATAGTTAACGAAGAGAGCTGTAAGATCTACAACAATATTACACTGATATCGGATGTATTGTTTCCTTTTCAGCGTTTTAATTTCTCTGTTCTCTGAATACATTTTATTTTAACAAACAAACAAAAATTCAAAATAATTAAAATTTGTTTCAATTGTCCATAAATTGTTTTCCCACATTTACTGGTTTCAAGGTGCTACCCAAAAGATTTCAAAATTCATAAGTAGCACACACCCGAGTAGCAGCATGTTAAAATGCCACTAGGTGACATTTTATCCATCTCTTGTGAATAAATACTCCAAATGGCTTCATTCTGAGTGAACACATTTAGTATTTGTGAACATTTTTGTGTTACGTATTGCTTACATTGCTATTTTTTACAATGACAGACGTGAGGGAGCAGCATCTCTTCATAAAGTTTTGATTGAGAACTCAGGAAAAATGCTGCAGAAACACACGAGATTTTAAAGTAATCACTTGGAGACAATTCTTTAGGCCATACTCAAACTTACGGTACATGTTGTCAAGCAGTTCAAAATGGCCGAACATCGATTGATGAAGATGGTTGTTCAATTGGTATTACACCTGAAAATGTCACTGCTATTCAGGATGCAATCTTGCAAGATCTGTCCGATGAACTTAACATACGAAGAACTGCAGAAAAGTTCATTTCACAACTACAGAGTGCTAGCAGAAGTAGCATTGCTGTGTATCTGCAGGGATCTTCACAATCAGCTTCATGACCCAGATTTCCTTTCCAAGTTTGTCATAGGTTTTTTCAAGTTTGAAACAAAATTTTACACAAAACCACTGCGTTCCTCACATGTCATTATGAAATTGCAATGTAAGCATATGCAACAACGAAAAAACGCTCACAAATACTGAAAGTGTATACTCAGAACAATGCCTCTTGGCACATCGAGTAATGAGAGATGTATGAAGTGTTGATGCATTTTCTCGTACTACCTCTGGGTCGCGAGTTACTTATGAATTTCAAAAACATTTGGGTAGCCCCTCATAATTGTTTTAATCCTGGAGGATCGACCTATAACCAAGTCCCATAATGATCGTCATCAAGAACCCATTTAGTGTAAGTAACTTGAATACACATATTTGCCAACTTTATTCCTGAAGTTATGAGTGCATTTGTGACATCTTTTCTATGAACTGATGAAACTATGTCAAGAGACCTAGCAAATCTTGTTAATCTAGAAAACGTATTGTTTGAAAAAGACATTTACTATTAAAAACAAGAAAAAAATCCACTTTAAAAAAAAAATAGTAAACCTATATTGAAATTGGGCTCCAAAATTTTTTAATTACAGGTAAAGCTGTGTCCTACAATGCAATTTTTTTGCTAAAATAGCATTTGTAAGCAGCTGCTTGTGTCTGTGCCATTCCAATACATGGCAGTAAATACATGTATACATTTGGCTACTGGCCGCGCTATCTGTTCAAACATATCACAAAATCTTTTCCAGAGAATATCTCCATTTATGCCAGTTATAATGTTGGCTCAGCTGTTCAGAAGAAGCTGCCATAATTCTGCGTCATGCAGATCAGGTGAGGAGAGAACTATGCTCATTGGTTGATTCATGTTTTTGGATATAATAAAGAGGAATTGCGCACAAAAGTGCATAGTCACTGGTACTCTACTCTTTGCTATAGTCCATCAACGATTTGGTTCTTTGCCTGCATTTCGTGAAATGATATCTTTCACATAGGTTCCCGCACAAGGTGCACACACACTGCTCGGAAGGCTCGTGGAAATTTCTGCGTGTGCACAGTTTGAAATGAAAGCCGTGCACCGCCAGTCTTGATATTGCACTACGCATTTGACAGTTCGGTCTTGTCCAGTTCCTGTTCATCATTGCATCTGTGCAGTGGAACTCCTTCCAGATCTCTAGTTTCTTTGCTTGCGCTCTCTTCATTGCTTCTTCATACTGCTTTGTATTCTGTAGTAGCTGGGCGGTTCTTATGTCCTCTAGGAGGAACGTTTCTCGTGCCAGCTCATACACCAGACGTGATTTTGTGTACCTGGATACCCCTAGTACAATTTTCAAATATCTAGCCTTTACCTTTTCAATTTCTTCCAGGTCACGTACAGATAGGTGCTCCCATATTAGTGGAAGCCCATAAGTTAGGATGGGTATGATTTTTGCTTTAAATAGGAGCATGGCCGTATTTAGGGATAGTTTGTTCAGATTTTTGATGTCGTATGTTGCTCTTATTGCGGCTGCTGTTCTGTCCTTGATGTGATTTCTAAATGATTTGAGGGTTGTTTGTAGCGTCAGTCCGAGGTATTTAAATGTATTAACTATTTGTAGGTTGTGCCCTCCAAGGTGTAGTTTGTCATTTGGCGATACTTTCCCCCCTTTACGGAACACCATTTGCACAGTTTTTCCTGTATTTATCTGTAGTTGGGTCTTTTTTGCCCATTCACTTATTTTATTGAGTGCGTCCTGTGTATCTTCTCTGTTGGTCGATCCAATCGCGATGTCGTCTGCGTACATATATACGTTGGTTGTGTTGTTCATGTTTTCGGCAATGTCAGCAATGAATATATTGAAGAGGATTGGGCTAATGGGGTCTCCCTGTAAGACTCCTTTGTTCTGGCTGACGGGTCTAGATTGGCTTATATTGTCTTTGATTATTAGGTTGTTTGGCTTGAGAATATCTTGCGCTATCGGTATCAGTATGTTGTTATCGCCTGTCGCATTCTTCAGTTTTTCCATCAGTAGATTCCTATTTACCGAATCAAATGCTTTTTGAAAGTCCACAAATACTGCGTAATATTTCCCTTTTGGCTCCCTTAGTGCTGTTTCTATGTCATCTAGTAAGGCTCTTATTGCGTCCGTTGTTGCTACCCCTTTTCTGAATCCGCACTGTTGTTCGGGTATGTGACGGTCTGCTAGGTGATATAGTCTATTTGCCATGATTTTTGTCAGTATTTTCAGTATCGTGTCTTCGATTGCAATTCCTCGGTAGTTGTCTGGGATGTTTGGTGACCCTTTGCCTTTGTACAGCACTTTGAGGATCGATGTTCTCCAGTTGTCTGGTATGCGTCCTTCTTCTAAGCACTTGTTAAGTAATTCTATCCACAGTTCTTTCAGGTATTCGTATGACGTTTTTAGGTGTTCGCCGTATATACCATGCTTATCAGCCGCTTTGTTGATCTTTAGGGATCTTATGGCTTCAGAGATTTCTTCCTGTTTGATTTGTTCCATGGGCATGTTTCCCATGGGCACCAGGTTTGGGGTACCTGTGTCTATGGTATCTACACACTCCGAGTTTAGAATGCGCTGGAAGTGGGATTCCCATGTGCCCATCTGGATTTGGTTTGGTGCTGTTGGTTTTCTGGTTTTGAGTGCTATGAAGGCGTCTTGTTCCGCTTCTGCTGCTATTTTTGTTGCTTGCTGTTCCGAGAATGTATTTTTCTTTTCTTCAATCATCTGCTTGTATTTCCTCCTTGCTTGCTGGTACTCGTGGAGGGATTCGGGGGTTCTTGACGCTCTTGCGGTGTGCAGTGCAGTTAGTGTTTTCCTTCTCTCTTTGTAACATTCTTTGTCGAACCATATTTGAGCATTTCGTATATTAACAGTTTCGGTGGCTTTTGTTATGGTGTTCCTTATTGATTGTTCCAGGGTCTCTATGGTTCTGGTGCATTCCTGTAGTTCTAACCTTACCTTGGCTGCCGTTATCTTGAGCATGTTTATGTTGAGTTTTCGTGTTTTTTTGTGCTCGGGCTGTCCCACATTGATTCTTGCACTGTCACTTGTCATGTTTATGCGCGTGATTATCGGCACGTGCTTCCTTATTGGCGTCATCCCAGATTTCCAGGCTCCTTCCTGATTCTGCACGTTGATATTACCGCCTCTGAGGAACACAAGATCTATGGCACTGGTTCCGTTGTGTGCAATGTATGTTATTAGGTCTCTTCTGTTTACGAGCTCAAATCCTTCTTCTTCCAGCAGACCTAGTACTGTTCTGGTTTTTTGGTCAGGCTTGTCTATCCGACAGTTTAGGTCTCCTCCTAAGATGACCTGTTCTTTTGGCTCCACATGTCTTAGTGCGCTTAGGATTGTCTCTACTGCGTCTACTGTTGGAGTCTGGGGCCTCATATATACACAGATTATTGTTATTTTATGTGTTTTTACAATTACAACGTTTTCTTCCGTGTTTGTTGATATGATCTGACCTAAACTTGGTTTTAGGAAGCATGATACCCCCCCTTGGGGTCGTCCTTCATTCCCCTGTGTTGCTAGAGAGTGGGTACCGTAGAATCCTGGTATTGTTATTTCTGTTGTTAGGAAAGTTTCTGTTAGCATCAATATGTCGCTTTCCAGTAGTAGGTTGTCTGATGTTAGTTTAATTACAGTTTTTAATCCTTCCACATTCCAGAGAAGAGTCCGTATGATTTGCGCGTTTTCAATCGTTTGCTGTCTGGAGGAGGCATTTTCTTCAGTATGTTCTGTGGTTGCGAAATCGATAAGCACCAAATTTTATGCCTTTTGGCCAGAAATCTGGGTTCTCTACTTCCGCCTTTTCTTCCAGTGGTATCCCGACTCTGAAAGCTTTGTTGGGACCTCGAGACCGTATTTCTGTACATTCAATCACTTTGGAGATGCCATTTTCTATCAGGAACTGTTTGAGATCTTCTTCTGTTGTTTCTGCGTCCAGTCTTCCTACGAACATCCAGGCATAGCTGGCTGCAGCTTTTATTTTCCCGTTTTGAATTGTTCCTGTGCCTGTGTTCTGGCGTTGCCTTGAGGTGTTGTCATTGCTCTCCCTATTGTCTTCTTCGCTTGCTGCTCGTATGCTCACTGTTGGTCTGTGCTGTTCTCTGCGTATAGAGGGTGGATGTTCTTCCTCTTCTGCGTGATTGCTTTCATTTTTCTGGTTGTCTCCCGACTCTTCGTTTGTTCTTTTTCGTTGTGGTGTTGTAACGAGTTTCCAGGGCTCCTGCCGTGGTCGTTCAGTGCTTGTGTGCGCGGGTTCTTCCTTGTGACTAGCTATGAATTCGGTTTGTTGAAGTTGTGCCTCCAGAATGAGAGACATCTTTTGCATTAGTATGCTGCTCATCTCGTCCATTTTACTTTTTAGTTCTTCACATGACTTTTTGTTCTCAGTTACCACTTTCTTAATTTCTTGCTCTACTTCTTTCTCCTCTTGCGATGAAGTGTTTACTCCATACATTTCAAGAAGGTTCCTGCATTTGTTGCACATCCAGAGCAGGTTTCCCTTCATGCTTTTCAGTGCGTTAAATTCGGTGGTTGTTAGGGTTGTGCATTTCTTATGGAACCATTTCTTGCAGTTTCCGTCGCATCCAACGGCGCTACTGTCGCTGTCGTTGTCAAATGTGTTGTCACATTGAGGACAGATGTGAGAGGCCACACTCTCGTTCTTCTCGCTGGGGTTGGTAGGCATGTTGTCACCTGTCTGCTTGAATGACTCTTTATTATCTCTATGTCGTGACGTCACTGACCCTTTATGCCAGGCTATGTACTTGACACTACTTTCGCTCTTTACGCTACAATTAACTAATATTTCCAATTGCTAACGCGCCCGCTGATTCACCAGTGATTGCGTTTCACAATTTTTTTACTTTCAGGTTAACTTCTTCGTTCGTTCGCTTAATAACCGCTTTTTTTTTTCTTTTCGTATCACCTGTTTTTGGATAGATAACTAAAAACATTGAGAAGGGTACTGTAGTGAATTTAAGTTATCTTTGTATCTGTTAGGTCTAATCTTCTTGATTTTTTTTCTCATTTTATCTTCTTGGAAATATTTGCATGGTTTCAATTCAGAGAAACAGCAGAAAGCTTTCATTATCCAAGAGCCAAGACATGATTACTAAAAAAATTTCAGTTTTTCTGAAATCTCATATCTGATGTCTCAAATCGTGAAAAATTCCCTGAACATATTTCTTTAAATTCTTGGAAAGTGAAACTAATTTATCGTACTATTTACTTTTTTCTAGGAGGAGTCCTGGTCAGAAAGCACAAGTATCCCTTACGTTATCGGAATCTGTGCTCTGCTTGAAGGAACCTGGAGAAGAAAACATTCCTCGAGACCATCGCTTAGATGTGTCTGCTATCACCCACCAGACTCTCGGTGTCTTCTCGCATGTTACACGTTAGTAAATAGCCTACTTATTCACCACTGAAACCTATTTTTAACATTTCTGGTTTTAAGGAATGAAATTTGAAGTCCTAGTATTATTACCATAAGAACACTGTATTTAACTCTGCTTTTAAGCAACCGTACTTTAAAGATAATCCTGCTTTTAATTAATAAATAGGCCTATTTTGAGAATTTACAAATATTTATCCCTTAATAATGAATTTCTAACTGCTGAAACCAATCTAAAAGATACAATGAGTTCCATGTAAGAGTTGGCCAATCATGCGGGTTTCTGTGTCATGGTAGCCACAGCTCTAACTCCTGAGCGATCAGGTGAAATATCTATGCAAATAACGGTATAATGATTCTGGTTCTCACAGTTATAGTTAAACTTGCAATGAAAATAACCGCATACCTCATCACAAGAGATGTTGGAAATGTCCTCCTCTTGCATTCACACAACTCTGGCACCTTTTTAGGAAATTTTCTTTCTCCCACATAAGTTCACCTTCCGAGATAGAGTTAATTTCTCTTGTGATTTTGTCTTTAAGTTCTTCTAACACTATGTGACTATAATTTATGGGGGACTTGAAAAATAAAGTGTATGGTTCAAATCCCCATTAATTAAAAGAAATTAAAGACAATATCACAAAAAAAATTGACTCTATCTCGGAAGCTGAACTTATGCATGTGAAAGAAAATTTCCTAAAAAGGTTCCAGTGTTGTGTGGATTCAAGAGGAAGACATTTCTAACATCTCTTGTGATGAGATGTGTGGTTATTTTCATTGTAATTTTAACTATGATTGTGAGAACCTAAATCATTACACCGAAAGCGGCTTTGTTTACGTAGATATTTCACCTGATCGCTTGGGAGTTAGTCTGTTGCCACCGCGATGCATAAACCCGCATGATTAGCCAACTCATAAGTAAAATACACTGTACATGGGAAAACGCAAGCCTTGTTTTGAAATGTGTATGCTGACTTAAGTAACTTCAGAGTGAAGATGAAATTGCTAATTATTGATATCTAGAATAGCAAATTTGATATCAGCATAGACTCTTGGTGTAGTAATGTAATAACTGATATCAATCAACTTATCTTCCGCTTTTGATTTCTAAAAAATCTTATTGCTTCATTACCATTTGTGTTGAAGCTCACTGTTGAATTGTTTTATTGATACAAAATATGTTAAGATACTGTAAATTACCAGTACCTGCATTTCTAAATATCAGTGCATTTTTTTTATTCAAATTAAATCCCTTTTAAGGAAAATATTCTGTTAAAAAGGAGTTTTACTGTAGGTAGGCCTATGTAATGTTTGCATGAGTTCTGATAAAATTAATCTGTGGGTATTAATTTGTTCTGTTTTCTAGCATCATCAAACTCTGATTCTGTTGTGCCCGAGACTGAGAAACTTAGTATGGAAGGAAAGATTGTCCAAAAACTGGAATGTAGGCCATATGGTAAGAAAAAAAAATAATATAGGCTATTATGTAAAGTTAAACAGAATAATTTATTATAAAAAACTTTATTTTATCACTCGAACTTCACTTTTAAGTGTTTACTTACACATTACGCGTTTCACAAGCGACTTGCTTTATCCTCAGATAGGTCCACTGCCAGGTTTGTTGTTTGGCCAATAGATGTCTTTGTAGGGTGGATCATTAATTCAGAACAGAGAGATAAAATTCCCCCCAACAAGAATTCAGGCATTTACGAGTTAAAATGCAAAGGCTGCGGAAAATTTTATATTGGCAAGACAAAAAGAAATCTGAATATAAGGCACAAGGAACACTTATGAAATATAAGGTACAAACAGTTGGAAAAATCTGCGGTTGCCCATTACTATTGGACCAATGAACGCGAGTTTGAGGATAACATAAAATTATTAAAAGCTGTACATAAACCGGTTGATCTGACCATGTGGGGAAAAATCTTCATCAAAAGAAATAAGAATAATTTAGTAAATTTTGACATGTGAAAGGAAAGCGACCTTATCTCCAGAGTGATCCATCCTACAGAGACATCTATCGGCCCAACAACGAACCCAGCAGTGGACCTCATCTGAGGATGCAAGCAAGTCGCTTGTGAAACACGTTATGTGTAAGTAAACATTTAAAAGTAAAGTTCGAGTGATAAAATAAAGTTTTTTATAATTTGACCTTTTCAGGGTGAGTCCCGCAATACATTATGTATGATTATTACAGTAATTTATACTTTATTGAACATTTTACTTTTAACACAGAATGTTCAAGTTGTAATTTTCAAACTGGTTATAGAGCTTCAGGACTGAAGTGTATATATAACATTGTAATTAAGTTGAACAAGCACTGTAATAGATGCCACTACTAATAACATTTAATTTTCTAAGTTGTAAGAAAAACTACAAGTGTAATTTGTTTTTCCTCTATTTGTAAGGTTGTGCGCTTCCGTCTATACTGTATACTGTACTATAATTTTTAGAAACTACCATTACATTCTTTAAGAAAGTGGTTTAAACCACTGTTGCAGTGACCCTTTAATTATAGGAAGATGTTTGAATTCTACATTTTGTTGTAATGATGCTATTAATTCTGTTTTGAATTTGTTTGTGTACTTCTTTAAATAACTACAATTTTTTCTTTTACTTTACAGCTGATAATTGTTATATGAAATTGAAACTGGAATCTATCCGAAAAGCTTCACAACCTGTTAGGCAAGTTCAGCAGCTGGACAGAATTGTTCAGAATTTCAAGCCTGTATCGGATCATAAGCACAATGTAAGTTTCTCCTCCTCCTCCTCCTCCTCCTCCTCCTCCTCCTCCTCCTCCTCCTCCTGCTCCTCCTCCTTTTATTTTTTACTAACAATGAAAATTAATACAAAGATAACATTTTGTTATTTGCAGTAGAAACTAATAGAAGTGTAAAGCATAAAACTCTTAGCATACTGCTTTCGATCAGTTCTGTTCAGTTGATTTCTGTTTCCATCAGTCAACCACAAATAACGCTGTTGTCTGTTGAAAATAGGGAAGTGGATGCAGATCAAAATATATCAGATGTATTAAACAAATACAGGTAAACTGTTATATGAATTTTGTAAACATAAATGTATTTCTCACATATAGAGACCCTTGGTAAGCATCAAGGACAAGGGCCAATAGTATCAAAATAGTTAATAATAATAATAGTAATAATCACCTGATGAGAGAGAAAGAGTATTGCGGTAAGACAGAGCATTCAATTCTGGCTTTAACTAAAACAGATTAAGAATGATAAAATACGATATACAAAATAAAATTGTTTGGCCTATTGATTTTTTCCTTTTCTTATAAAGCAGACTTCCCATTATCAATGTTAATTGGGACCATGACATGCACAAATAATCGAAAAACACAGCTTATCCAAAAGTTAGAATAATTAAGCAACATCAAAAATGAAATTTTATTCACCCTCAAGCTCACTGTAAATTTAACAAGTTCTTTAGAGAAGTTAGCATCAGTTTGGCCCCTGTCAACAGGTGCAGATAAAAAAAAATCCCTTTAGGCAGGCCTACAGGCTGAGGTAGATTTCAAAGTGCTTTTGGTTTAATTTATTATCGCTGCGCAGCACTCTTCTTTTTTAGCCTTGGCATGGCAAACCTGCAGTAAAGAGGAAGAGCCTACAATCATTTGTTTTGACAACAAGAATAGAATATAATATTCTGGGAGGCCGTGCACAAGATTAGCAATGAATAAAATTAGCAAAGCCGCTAAACAAGACAAAATTATGATATTATAATAATTCTTTTAAGTGTTATTATTTTCAAACATTAAAATCTCGCGTCATATGAGAGCTATCAAGAAACTATTTATTGATTTGTAGAGTACTCATCAAGAGCTTTTCAACGATACCCCACAAGACGTGGTTTCAAAAGTTTCGAATTTTCAACCCCCACCCCCACCCTCACTCGAACCCCCGAATCGTTGGTCTCACTGTAAACTCCGTAGCGAGTACTCTAATTTATTCAAACAAAGTTTCCCTCTATACTTCATAGGGGCCGAGATATACATTTTTAAAAATTTCAACCCCCTCCCCCGACCACCTCCTTGGGCCAATTTTGCTCATTAACGAACTTGTCCGACCTATTGGGCCTAGAAATAACATATTAAAATTTGGTTCAAATATCTTCAAAATTACGGCCGCTATCGTGTAAAGATATATATATAAATATCACAAATTTTTTTTTTGAACGGGCGGTGGTTTCGTACTTAGGGGAGCATGAAACGTAAAGATATGAAAGAATTTTTCGAAAATCATGACATGGTATCCATTGCAATAGGTAGATTTTTCTTCGAAATCTACCTAATTACTGAAATCAGAGAAAATGAAAGCATGTATTAGTGAAACTTTAAAACTATAGTATTAATTTTTGTGGAACTTTTTTTTTGTTTGTTTGTTTTGTTTTGTTTTGTTGTGTTTTGTTTTGTTTGTTTGTTTTTGTTTTACTCTACTCTCTTGCATTAATTTAATGACTTTTTTTTTTTTTTTACAGATTGAATATGAGGAGAAGAAGAAGGCTGAAGGAAAGAAAGCACGTGATGATAAAGACAGTGTTCTGGAAATGCTTTTTGCTGCTTTTGAAAAGCATCAGTACTACAACATCAAAGATCTTGTGAAAATCACCAATCAGCCAATTGTAAGTACAAGTTATATTGTGTTAAGTTAGTAAATATAATATGTAACTGAAATTTATCTTGGTACCAACTCAAGCTCATGACAATAAATACCGTATCTTGGCTAATTAGGGATAGGAATTTTTTGGTGATTTCAAACCAAAGAACTCTCGATTATCTGGGATAGTGCAAGGGAAAAAGAAACAGATAATGTAAAATACACAAAATAATGCATAACCCTACTTCCCTTCACTGTACTTCCATTGTGTAATGCCTGTTGCTCACGGTCAAATTTTTTCGTTAAATTTATTGTACAACTAATTTAACCAAACGTGTAGTCAAATGCCTCTTGTTAACGGTCAAATGAGTCATCAAATGCATGCTAGCAAAATATTCTCCCTCTGTGATGTAAATTTCGCAACATCGTAGTATTACCCTGCCACCTAGTGGTAGACTCCTTACTCTAAATATTGAGCCACTCATACTCTGCTGCAAGATTTCCTTTGCCCTGTGTATTTGAATTTTTCATAAAAAAGAAAGCAAAAATTGCATGAAGCCTTGAATTATTAAAATCACACATTGTTTACAATCATTTAAAATAATTATGAAAGAAAAAAGCATACTACACCGGGAATCGAACCCGAGATCTCGTGAACCGAAGTCTAGCGTGAATCATGCATATACAAGTACGGTTCCTTTTGTCTTCCCGCTTCGCATTTTCATTTCGTTGCTGTATGTCAACGAGTCGTGTTCTCATCATGTTTTTTAATACCAATCCGTTCGGAATAACGGTATCTACACAGGCATATACCTATGCTATTTTGATGGAGTTGCATTGCTTAGGAAAAGAAGAATATGTGAGTTAGGAAAATGGCTGCATTTGAGTTTGCAGTCGCAGACAACAAGTTCTCCACAATACCGCCGGGGGCGCGGGCAGTTCATGTTCGTTGCGCTGATTGGCTGGTTCGACAAATTATTTGCTGGAATTAGAACATGTCCTATATCCTGAAACGAATAACCAAACTTTTTGAAATTCGTTGGGCCACATTTTCCACTGAAGTATTATAAAATTCATAATATAATTCATAATTCGCCCAAAGGTGAATTTGGCCGTTAGCAATACCAATTTGTTGAAAAATGATAGTTGTGCAATAAATTTAACGAAAAATTTTACCGTGAGCAACAGGCATAACTTTCTAATTACATGAAGTTTACCCTTTTTTACTATTAAGTTTAAAACATGGGAATCCTGAAACTTTCTCCTTCTGAGGATGTATTTGCAGAAACTCCCGTGTGTGGTAACATCTAGCAACATTTTTGGTATTTTTTGGTTGCGTTGGTAAATGGTGTCAGCTATTTTTTTATTTTAGTCTATCACAGAAACTAGAAGACATAATGAGATTTAACAAACTCAGATATCACTACCCAGCATGACTTTTGCGGCAAAGCATCTGGTAAGTGAATTTAACCAAATAAGGTCTCCTGATTTCAGAAATGTCACTTTTTTTTTTTTTAATCACATCTAGTTTTTGTGTTTACTGCCTGAAAATGTGTCATTGCATCTTGGTACTGCTTGCAATAACAGTGGATCAGCCACTGCTACACGTCAAAATGAGATTCATGAAGCAATTTGTTAAGGTCTTGAGCAAAAGTTGTCCTGGTTTTCTGTACATTGCAAGCTAGTTTCCACGTTTATCAGATGCAAAGATGATGTGAGCTACCTCTAAATAAGGTGCATATTCCCTGCAGACATACCCATGGAAGTATGGGAGGAGTATATAAAAAAATATATACTGCAAGGGGAACATAATAGAATTGAACCAAGAAGAAGAAGTAGAATCCAGTGACATATTCACCCAAGAGGAAATCAAAGAAGTGATCAATAGCTCAAGAAGTGGAAAAGCAGCAGGCCCAGACGGCATCTATAATGAGCATCTAAGAACATCACTCCCGTACTTAGAGATCGTATGGACAAGACTGACAAATAAATGCCTAGAAACCGGCAACATCCCAGCTCAGTGGAGAAACTCTGTAATCAAAATGCTCCACAAAGGAAAAGGTGACACGAATAACCCCGAATCTTATAGAGGAATCGCTCTAGAATCGGCAGCATTCAAAATACTCACAAGACTGCTAACAAGGAAAATAGACAAACTAGTGGACTCATTCTTACCGGATGAGCAATTTGGTTTCAGAGCTGGAAGATCGACTCTGATGGCAGCAGGATGTTTACTCAGAGACATACATGAAGCCTTGGGCAGGAAGCATGGCAAAATGTATGTCATATTTATAGACTACTCTAAAGCTTTCGATATGGTGAATAGATCGAAATTGCTACAGAAACTAAAAGATCTTATTGGCCATTCGTGGTTAACAAGATTAGTGGTCAGCATCATGGCAGAAAATTATGTCCAAATAAGTGACAATATCAGCAGGTCTACATGGATTCGACAAACAAACGGAGTGTTGCAAGGAGATCCGTTAAGTCCGGTACTCTTCAATGTGTTCACTCATGATGTCCTGAAGGAAATAACGAGGCAGACCACGAAGGTCAAGTCATACATCTATGCTGATGACATGACTCTAGCGTCGGATAGCCTAGAAGAAGCTCAAACGGCAATGGGTCTAATTGCAGACTAGGCAGAGAATAATGGAATGTCCCTCAACACAAACAAAACAGAAGTTGTAATTTTCAGGAGGGGTGGTAAATTGCCGGAGAGGGATTATATTACATGCAAAGGTAAAAGACTGAAAATCAGCAACTCCTACAAATACTTAGGAATCACAATCCAAGTATCAGGAACAACCTTCTCAATACATATGAGAGAGAGGTTAATAGCAGCTGTACGGTGCATTAATGACATCAAACACCTCCCGATGCTATCACTGGAAACAGCCATGAAACTGTTTGAGGTGAAAGTGGCCCCTGTAGCCACCTATGGTCTGGAAATCATCTGGGATCACCTGTCCAAAAGACACCTACAGGAGCTGGGAAATTTAAAAGCGAGATTTTTGAAAAGAGCACTACAGATGTCAAAGTTTACGCCTTCCAGATTGGTATATGTTCTGGCAAGGGAAACCTTCTTCATTGAGGATTTAAGGGTGAAGTTACAGCTGCCATCTACAGGGAACTACAATGAACTGCTACAGGAGCTCCAAAACAAGAGAAGCACAATATGGGAAGAGTTCTATGTGACCGATGCAATGATCAACAGAGAATGGATACGTGGAGGATATGAACTGAGACATGTAGTGACAAGGTTCGCTGCGCACGGGTTCCATCACAGAGTGTGTAAAACTGGAAGTTTTCATGACCCGGATCCGGAGTGTATTTGTAAGTGGTGCGGTCTCCACTGTGAAAGATATCATGCAGCTGTTTGTAGACAAAGGAAAATGACCCTGACACAATTAAGTCAAAACAAAAGCTAACTATACATGCACTTTGTGCGCATTCCCTACATTAATAAGGTGCATTGTAGATGACTACACACAGAGAAAAAAAGACTGAAAAGTTCTAGTGGGATTCTGTTGGGAAGAGCATGCTCCAGCCATTTGAAAGCAACAACTACAACAGAAATAAAACAGAGTTTGTGCAACAATTTATTGTACTGATACATAGTCTATAAACTCTAATTACAATTATCGGTAAAGTTATTTAGTACTAGATATTATGGTATTTGCAATATTGTTTCTACTATTCCCAGTACACCTACTTATCTTTTATGGAAAGTTGTGTCTCACTTTGCTGCCATTTCAAGTTCCATTCATAGAGATCCAAGAAAATTGTTTTATTTTTAAGCAAATTCTTTTTTAAATTTCAGTTTTTTGGTGTTACTACTAAGTAGGCAGTGTTATTTAAAAAAATATATAATCTATATAATTATGCAGATTTTATAATCCGCTCACCATTATTACTAAAAACCTGGTTTTTTTGACAACTTAATTCAAACTTTCCGCCGCTTGTATTTTCGATTATTTTAAGAAATATTTATTCAATCGTTTTTTTAATTATAGGTTTACCTGAAGGAAATCTTAAAGGAAGTATGCAACTATAACTTGAAGAACCCCCATAAAAACATGTGGGAGTTGAAACCCGAGTATCGGCATTACAAGGATCAACCTGCTGCTGCCACATCTTCTACTGATTAGTGATTTTAATTGACTTTTTAATTTCCAGAACTATGAAAAGTGCAGGTTATTTTTACACCAAGTATTTAATATCAGATACTGTATATTGAATGTTTTAGTAATAAGTGCATTTAAGAATGAATCGAAATGACAGTAAAAACAGACTGAAATTAAATTTTGCTCAAATTATAATAGGTTGTTCCTAAAGCACATAAATCGTTCCTAGAGCATGAATTCATGAAATCAGAATATCAAACTTATGTTCCATGAAAATTCACGGGCAGTTCGTGTATTGCAAGAAAAATTCATGCTGTAGCATGAATTATCTAGCAGAGACATCCACGGTGCCTGACATAAAAGCATACCTTTTGATAATGGAAGATAATAAAAAGCTAGCCAGAATATAGAATATTGTTTAAGGGAAAATACATATTCCACTCTATTCTATGGAGTAGATTGAGTTATGGAATTTACATGAAAACTTTTTTAAAAATCCCCTCTGACCATGAACTCTCTACACCTATTTTTATATGCTGCTCAGTGGGTTGATTTCCTTTAGAATAATAAAGACGAGCAAGTTTGAGATTTACAACAGGACTGGTCATCATTGTGATGATGCCAATTATTATGAGTTATGGAATTTACACGAAAACTTTTTAAAAATCCCCTGTGATCATGAACTCTCTCCACCTATTTTTATATGCTGCTCAATATGTTGATTTCCTTTAGAATAATAAAGACGAACAAGTTTGAGATTTACATCATTGTGATGATGCCAATTATTATATGTACATTTTAAAAATTGCAAGTGCTGATAAAGTTCCAATCTGAGGGTTATTTATTAAAGTTGCCACAGCTATGAAGGCTGAGAGGGAGCAGAAGAGATAAACAAGATCAGTAGTAATCATACATAAAGCATTGCGGGACTCACAGTGAAGAGGTCAAATCATAAAAAAAACTTAATTTTATCACTCAAACTTCACTTTTAAGTGTTAACTTACACATAACGCGTTTCACAAGCGACTTCTTGCATCTTCAGATGAGGTCCACTGCCGGGTCCGGTGTTGGGTCGGTAGATGTCTCTGTAGGATGGATCATTCTGAAGATAAGGTCACTTTCCTCTGGCATGTCAAAATTTTCTATGTTATTCTTATTTCTTTGGATGAAGATTTTTTTCCCATATAGTCAGATCAACCGGTTTATGTAGGCTACAACTTTTAATAATTTTATGTCATCCTCAAACTCGTGTTCATTGGTCCAATAGTGATGGGCAACCACAGATTTTTCCAACTGTTTGTACCTTATATTTCGTAAGTGTTCCTTGTGTCTTACAGTCAAATTTCTTTTTGTCTTGCCAATATAAAATTGTCCGCAGTCTTTGCATTTTAACTCGTAAATGCCTGAATTCTTGTTGGGGGAATTTTATCTCTCTGTTCCGTATTAAGTAGATTTCTTATGCTGCATTTGTTAATTGGAGCCAATCTGATGTTAAGATCTTTGAAAACTTTACTGAATTTGTTATGGAGTTTAGGGTGGAAATTGAACCTCTTGAATACAGTGTCATCTTTGATGTTGCTTAAAGTGCTATTACTTTCTATTAACAAGAAATAAGAAAATTTGAAAAGCAGTTTTATCAGACAGTTATCAAAATATAGGTATTGTTTATAAGGCATGTAATAAAAGATCTGTTGGGGAAAATGTAAACTACTTATAAATAAGTGTACCAAAGAAATTGGTATCTCAGGGTTGGAACAAAAATCTGTTTTTGTAATAAGATTTTTAAATGAGTTATCTTATACCAATTCAGTGGTTACTGTACTATGGCAATGCTTAGTGGACTACCAGCTATGAATAAGAAAAACTTCCCTTTGTTACAGTTTACACTAATTTTGATTTCTTTCTTGGTTTATCTGATTTTGAGAGTACAAGGCTTATACCGTATTGGCCCAAATATAAGACTATGTTTTTCCCCTGAAAATGTACTTTTAAAAACAATACTCGTCTGATACGCGCAGCTTAAGAGTCAACAACTCTCCATTCATGAATGCAGCTGTGCACGCACAGAACACGTGTGCAGCGGGTATCCCCACGCAAATGACGTGCGTCCGACCCAAGGTCAAATTTACTGAACTTTATCGAACTTAATTTTTCCTGAAGTCGTGCTTCTGCTTGTACTGCACCAGGACCTTCTTGTCCTGACTGCACTGTTACTTGCCTGGCATCCCTGTTCTCTACGTGTAAAGCTTTTGTTTGACCACCATGTGGAAAAGAAAGCATCTTCATTGTCTCGATGCGTAAATAAAGGCGAGAGAAAAGTCACGACATGAACTTCAAAATTCTGTTTTATGTGAAGCAAAATGTACTAATAAGTATTTTATTTATTTTTTCGTAACTACCCTTCAAAAATTAAGGGTCGTCTTATATTCGAGGTCGTCTTATTTTCGGGCCAATACGGTAAATTGATTGATACATTGCCAGTATCTTGGTACCCATCATCTTGCATTAATTTTTTATGAAATTTTAAAGGAAAGTTCACCTTAATGCTACAAAATGCCTAGTAAAATTTGTTAAATTAATGAGTGGCATTAGGAATATAAATTCTGTAACTCAGTTAATTTGTCATTTGTAAATTACTAACCTATAAATTTAAGATAGATATATATATAAGCTTTCATGAACCACAGATTATTGTCTCTGTTGGACATTACATGAGAATATAAATTTTGTTCAGATTATTGTTTACAGCATATATGGGCAACGCCCGGCCCGCGGGCCAGATGTGGCCCTCCCCGACTTTTGATCCGGCCCGCGGAACATTTTATAATTGCACTCGAAAAGTAAATATTTTCGGTTCGCGGATTGATGCCAACAATGATTATCTTGTTTCTCAAATTCAAGCTCAAGCTTCTCATTAATTTCTGCTGATTGTAAATAAATACATAATCAGTTCGATATTGTTCTCATTCACGTAACTTCAGCATTATACTTTATAAATATAAAAAACCGCATCATGATTATTTTTTTTAACAATTACCTATTATCTCCGGCCCGCGACTTCATAAATATCGTAAAGTTTAGCCCGTATCTTTCCAAAGGTTGCCCATACCTGGTTTACAGTATTTGTCAATATTGAACGATAACTCATATTGATACGAACTATTGTTCCACATGATTCTAACCATTCCTATAGTGCAAATCACAGAATAGTTCATAAAACAGACATGTGCAGTACTACAAAACATCAAGCTGTTGCATTTTGTCTTCAGAAACAAACCTATTACAAGTAGACGTGTAGGAATAAATGTGTGCAGTTTGTTAGAAGTTGTGTCCAGTTCGATATTGGAATAATACAGACTGTTATTGTTACTTTGACCATGAATGTGGAAGCATCACTTATTAGTAAGTTTCAACGATTCACCAGGCTATACCTCCAGTAGCTTAGCTACTAGTAGCACCTCCATGCTGGGCAAATTGATGGAGAGGAACCAGACAAAGAACTAGTTCAACCCAATTCTTAGGTGTTACGGAAATCATGCCTATGGATGAGTGTTACCAGGCTAGTCTGTCTTAAACAAAGCCTCTGGGATACCAGACAACACCCTCACGTGCAGGACTCACAGGGTGAGCTCCTTGTGGGACAGAATAAGTTCTTACATTGACATAAAAGGTGAGGAGGCCTCATCAGCTTCAGGGAAGAACTCTGGAAACAGGGACCAACTTAGGTATGATAAATGCTTCTTAACTGGGTACTCTTCATCAACAATGACTATAGTGCAAGGAGAAAGGGCCTCAGGAATCAGACAGAGTCCAAGTCATTTATGGAACTGACACAGAAAGTTGACTTCATACAACTAAAGAGAAGAAAACTGCAACGGATGCAAAATAAAATGCAAAGAAAGCTAGGCTACTAGCAGAAGGCCCAAGAAGAGTCTCTAATCAGAACTCTCCTGGAACTTCAAACAGTGGCCCAAGGCAAAAAGAGTACAACACCACCAAAGTTAAGCACCTAAGGTCACTGGAGACACCATCTGGCAGCAGGTCGATGGTATCTTCCAAAGCATAGTAATATGTTGAACATATTTCTCTTACGACTCTGAGGCATCTCTCTCCACCAGAGAATTTGAGGGACAGATTTGAATATTATAGATCAGAGGGACTTGATATACTTGCTGGGTATGACTCTAGATCTAACAATAGGTTCTGAGGAATCACTGATAACAACAGAAGTGAGGAATGGTTTTGATGTCAAAGAGCTGAAAGAAAAATAACAGATAATAGGTGCCATAAGATAATTTGCAGAAAGGAAGAATTAACTGACAAATATTGTGAGAAATGCGTTATATTGACTACATTACTTCGATCCTGACATTCAATAATTATTTTATGAAAGTATGAATATTCATACACAGTGCTGCTAATTTGGTGATTGACTCTGATCCATGGTAACTAAAAGTATATAAGGGGTCATTCCATATGAAATCATCCAAATTTTTAAAAAATGGTTGCATGACCATTTTAGAAAAAAATAATATTTTTTATTCATAATCAGCTATATTTTTTTAAATTTTATTTTATTTTATTCGTTTTCTAATTTAGGAAATGGCAGCGGTGACTGATTAGTTAATTTTATGTGTTACACCAGGATTGAAAAATGGACACCCCTGGGAAACCAAGAACACAAGATTTTTTTGAAAACTTGTTTTGATATCTTGAAACATGTATGAACTCATATAAAAAAAATTATTTTTTTCTAAAAGGTCATGCAACCACTGTTGGATGATTTGGCATGGAATAACCCTAAGCTAACCTCTTGGGTTTGGACAGTAAAAGATTTATCATTACTGCACTGATATATGATGTAAGTGTGCGTTCGTTAGGCTTGCCAACTATTCCGTATTTTCCAGGAAATCCTGTATTTTCACTTATTGGATGAAAATACCAAGTCTTGTATTTTTCAAGATATTTCCTGTATTTCCAGAATTCCCGCCGTTCATTCCTTTAAATTTGTTTTGGTATGATATTTTCATAATGGTCATGTATGAAATATGATTGATAGTTGTAATTAATTGGATGATCTTTGTCACTTCCTTTGTTTTCCTCTCCCCTCGCCAATGTGACTTCCATTTGGTGTCTGCGTCCCTCTTCCACTATCGCTGTAGCTGCTGAGAGAACCACATGTATCTGATAGGCAGTAAAGATGAATGATGCTGGTGAGTGTAGTGGAGAAGAAAAATTCATTTGGGAAGAAAGTAAAAGACTAATGTGTGTACCGCTCTAATTGGGAGGTAAAATATTTTTGGATTATACCTGCAAAGACTAAAGCATAACAGTCATAAGCACATTGTTCTTCCTGCAAGAAGGATTTTAGTGTTGCACATGGTGGCGATGGAGTCTGTTCTCAACATTAAAAAAACACTGGTAAGTTAGTATGAATTGTAGGCTTATTGTTATTTTTTTAAATTTTATTTTATTTTATTCGTTTTCTAATTTAGGAAATGGCAGCGGTGACTGATTAGTTAATTTTATGTCTTTGTAGGTCACAAACAGAGGGAAAGAGAAGGCAAGCAAGCAAACTAGATATCTAACTTCTTCTGTGGCATGTAACAAAAAGAATTATGCAGTGCAACTGCAGAACTGCATTTATGTATCAACATGATGCAATAATAATTGATGTGAGTAAGGAACCAGTTAAATACAGATAGATAGTGCAATGAAGATTTTACCTGGCGATGTTATTGCAGCAACTGAAGCAATCCCTGGATGTGGCGGTCGCATGTGGAAGAGACTGAAATATATGGGTATGCATGCCTTACTGGCACACTTTCTCACGAATGCATAAAGCTGGGACACAGATTGAAATGTTCTTAAAAAGCACTTAAGAGGCTTTACTCGTACCACAAGCAGCAATGGCTTTAACATTAAATTTTCAATAAATTTGCAGAATTGAAAAATCAGATTTTGGCGTATATGAAATGGAAATGTAATCAGAATAGAAGGTCCGTATCAGAAGAAGCGGTTCAAGGAGTACTGGTACCCAAAAAGCCAACAATGAGGGAATGAGAGATTTATGGGAGCGCCAGCGGCAGAGCAAATTCAACTGGCAGTATGTAGAGCAGGCCCCTACCCTCAACCAGGGGGCAACTGCAAGAGAGAAAGTGAGCAACGACAGTGGAGGGTCTCAGCATCGTTGAGAAGCCAGAACCCTCCAGAGACTCCTGGGCGCAGCAACGATGGATCAAAGAAAGCTGAGCTCCTGACATTTTCACCTAAACCCCACCTGGTTGGACACGACTGACCCTGCAAAAATTTTTTAACAAAGAGGTAAAGATTAAATCAGTTGAATTAAACCTATCACAACATCCAGTTTTAATATGTAACATAGAAAAAGAAATGTTAAGGTAGTGATAAAATATGATTTCCAGGTTATTTTGCATTAAAACCAAATACTGCATATTTCTACAAAGAACACAACATGAAGGAAATTTTAGGCGTTCTGTTTGGAAGATTTTCACAATTCTTAACACTTGATTCTTTACTTTTGCCTACAGTGTAAATAAACAGGGAAAACGATCTCCCTGACCTAAATATTGAGGATATAACTACTGGGCACCAATAAAAGTAATAACTGTTTTTAAATAAAATCTGGTAAACTGATTTAACCAAGTGCCAGAATGCTTCCGTTTGATCAGATATAATTGCAATTACAATATGCAGAAAACAAGTTTTTTTTTTTTTTTAAATTGGTTTCTAAGTTGAGCTCCAGATTGATTCATTAAGCAGGGCTTGATATGTGAGGAATATGTGGGTAGTGTTATTTGTCAAAGCTAAATGTATTGCTACTTCCAAAGCCGTGTGTGAACACTAAAACAATATGTTGCCATGAGAACTGGTTTGCATTTGATAAATTCTTTCTAATATATTACCATAAAATAGGCACTAAATTGGGCATTATTCCGGTACCGGTCCAATATCAAAATGGGCTTCCTCCCATGGATGTTATAAATGATTATGCCAAGTTTCATGAAAATCCGATAAAGCATATTGAGTTATTGTGCATATAGACAGACAGACAGGCATTTTCCTGTTCACAACATATCTCATAAAGTTCCATTTTGGCAGTTAATAAAATGTACTGTAAATTGCATTCACCAGGAATAATGTTTAGTGCTAAATTTTAAGTAAACTTCCATAAAGATCTCTTACACTTATGATTTATGTTAACTTTTAAGGTATTATTTTAGTGCCTTAAAACATATCATTTGCTTGACTGCTAATTCAACATTTAGGGGGTTTATTGACTATTTGTTTATATCAATTTGCACATTTATTCATTTAGCTTTTAATAAACATAACATTGAAGTCCGTAAAAATAAATCTTTCTAAAACTTCGGATTTCCCTTGGAAAATAAAATTTAGTTTTAAAAAAATCGCATTAAAAACGACAATTTCACCTAAAAATTTTCTTGATGTTTCTTCGCATATATAAAACTACAATATTTCGGCCTAGAAGTGTTTGAAACAAAATATTTTCACTTTGTTAACGGTAAAAACCACAATTCGTGAATTGTTCATTCTTATTGGAACACAAATTGCATAAAAGATAAATATGTAAAAATATAAGGTATAAATCTCTCGCTCGCCTAAACTAGTTATAATGTGAGCTCGGTTTTCGTGAAGGGTGGGAAGGTTTCGATTTCTAGATCGTGTGCAGAGGGCTTTTATTCACGTACCAAGCAAGCAGTTAGCAAAATAATAAACCGCGTTGCAATATTATCATCAAAGTGTCGGGCTGGGTGGTCTAAATACAATCTCTTTTATTGCTCTACACGTGTTCGTCTTGTTCGGTTATTTTTTATTTTTACTAAGGACGATAGCTCAGCATTTATACCTAATTGAGATTCTACCTTTAAGCTGACTCTATTGAAGCCTTAGATAGACGCACAATGCAGCCTAATGGTTAAGGAATGTTTTAAAATATTCCCTTCCTATCTTACAGGATCAGCAGCCTAAGGTCTCCCTTTAGTAACTTACTCAATGAAATAGGACTGATCTTTGAAGCCTACATAATATTGATTTCGCTTTTCCTTATTAACTGATTTATAGAAATTCGTCCTTGCGTATTATTTAATATAAAATACAAACTATTTGTCTTCGTTTAAGCTAGAATCACTTTTATGATTACCATTATTTGTTGCTTCTTTTGTGATTTTTAATTACTATGCTAGTTATCATAGGGAATTAGCAGTGTCGATTTTACTGACTGACTTTTTCCTGTAACCCCTATGGCGGGGCATAGGGCCTCCAGTTACATGTTTCACTAGCTTTACTTAATCGTATTTTCCTAGAGAGAGGACAGAGGGACAGGCTGGTAAGCCCATCGTCTCACAAACCACCATCCGGAAAAAGGTATTTCTTGGATGCGAAAGGGCCAAGGAATTTTGTCCAGAGGCTCTAATTTAGTCTTGAGTTCTTTTACGTGCCGTAAATCTACGACATGCCCCCCCCCCCCAGCTTAAAATCCCTCCATATCCATGATTTTTACTTCCTGAAAAATCTATCGACCGCGGCCGGATTTGATTTCGCGACCTTTGAATCTATAGAGATGGGCTCGCTACCTCTACAACGCGGCCGACCGATTTTACTGAAGAGAGATATAAATCAGTCCTGAAAGCAGCGTTTCTCTGTATAACACTATCTAAACCGTTACAAGATGTATGTGTATTATTTGTCAGAAATGATATAATTTATTCTACTAAGATGTCCTTGACACCAAAGACATTGGACAATTTATTTACAATTATATAATAGTGGTAGGGTACCGGTACGTTACGCCTATGACCTATATAGCCTATCAATGATCAATCCTGGATGAAACTTTGTAAGTAACGTAAAAGAACGGCCAACTTCACGTTAAGTCATGCGTATAAGGTTCAGTTGACATGAGTAGGCCTACCTAATGGTATTGTGAACTTTATGAAGCAGGATAACTCTATGCAAATATGAACTAAACTACTTGGCGCTACACCCCTTAAGGGACAAGGCCTATCATCCGCCGCTGCTTCATCTACCGTAGACAGATGGGAGGGTCGGAGAGCATGTGGTCAGCATGCTGACACCCACGGCCATTAATGATGGTTTCCATGACAGAATGCAAATAATATAACACATTTAATTGCTTTATTGCAGCGAATGGTATAAACAAAAAATCGGCCCCGTATAGCACTGGCCTGGGGGAAAATTTCCAATAGTCTCGAAAGGCTAGCTCGGCCGTGAACTTGAGTATATGTGATGGTGTTGGTGAATAGAAGTCTAAAATTCCATGCAAGATTTTCTCTTTCTTCTTAGCTTACCTAGGTTTGGTATTCCTTAAGTGGTGGTCTAAAGTGTGGGTATTCACTGCAGGAGATAGCAATGAAAGCAGCATTTTCTCAAACTTGATTGTACTTGACGTATAATAATAATAAAAAAAAAAGTAAGGGGAGAAGAGGGAGAGGAAATTGTAGAGCGGCGTTATAAACCAATTGAAGCGGTTGTTGCTTGCGGTCGCTAGCTGGATTAAGACATTATGCATTCTCCTGGCTTGGTCGTGACTGGTTCGTCTACATCATTACGAGTGCCTCGACACACGATACAGCTTCATTAGAACGTAGAGGAACACTTTGATTGTGGTCCACAAGTACGCCGCGGTTTTTACGTTAGGAGAAGAAGATAATTTAATACGTGGGGATTTCGACCAGCATACTAATCCAGATTAATACTTGGTTTCAACCCTAGAGATCCAGTTCGTTAACTACATTGTGACATTTAAGAATTTATTCGAATTCTGCGTAACAGAATTTATATTTAAAGCTGATATTTTTTTTCAGAAGTGCATATAATTTTCCTCTTTGTATTGGGTGAAAACTTTCTCCTCTATGTTCTTTAGGGACGAAAACAAAGAATAAAAATTACAACAATAATTTTAATGTGTGACTTGAGGCTTTACCGGTGTTGAGAATATATTATTGTTTCTCGGGCTTCCAACCGAGTGAGTTGGAGGTTTGGTTCCAAGCTTTCGGCAGCAATCTCTGCTGCCATCAGAGCTGCTATGGTAGCAGAGATTGCTGCCGAAAGCTTGGAACCAAACCTCCAACTCACCCGGTTGGAAGCCCGAGAAACAATAATATATAATAATTTTAATATTTTTATTAAGCAAAAAGATTAAACCTGTCTATATTTTCACTCTTTATATTAAGAAATATTTAAATTATAGTAAGTAAAAATGTGAATAGTAGAAATCAACACGTTAGATGTTACAGTTTTTTTCAAATTTGCATGCCTTAATTAAAAACCCGAGTACTGAAAAATTGACGAAGTTACGATACCACGCTTCATCTTGTATTGTTAAGTTGCCTAAGTTCAATTTGAAATCATGTGAAAATTCAATTACCTTCTGTTAAACTGTAATAGAGAAAATGAAATGTATAGAAAAGGATTTTTCTTAGGAAAATAGGCTTTGTTCACACGTGTACCATGTTCTCTTAACAATTCGGACTGGGACTACTGTCCATGATTTTAGCTGCAGGTTCTATCTACGACGGATAACTAATGGATGAGTGCTTCTTCGTATAGAGAAGTAAGATCTCTTACAAATTCGAACTCTTATTCTTATTTCTCCAATGCATACCTTTATTTATTCGACCTGTTAGTACACTTCCACAGTACCACTAATGATTATAATTATCGAAAAGATGTACATGGATACAACATTAGAAGACATTCTTGTATCAATATTCCAAAATTTATATTAAGCAAAATAGTAGGCCTCATTCCTACTTATATTTGAGCCCCATATATTATAATATGCTACGTGATGACTGATGATATAAAACCTTCTACAAACAGAAGTTTTTAGCATACTCTTCAAATGGTTAATAAGGACTTCTTTCTATAAGTTACTCTGGAATTTTCTAAAATTAAAAGAGATTTTAAATAAGCTGTAATTTTTCTTGTGTAGAAAATCTTCTCGGGTTTGCAGCCGGTGAGAAGTTTGTTGTGGTCCAACGTTTCCGAGGCTGACGGCAGTTGCAGACCACACCATTAATTCTGGACCGGGCCACAGGATAGAATTTAAAAACACAACAGTACTTGCCAAGACAACACGCTATTGGGACCAGATCATCAGAGAGGCAATTGAAATTAGACTTGAAGACACAAACTTCAACAGGGCCTGGAACAAATGCATTCAGGACCTGAAAGGTAAAAGGAACATTTTGGCCCGGAAAAGGACCGAAAACAGAACAGCTGCTCCCTGATTGGTCGACTCCGCCCAACTCGGGTTGGTATATATTTCCCCTACATGTCAAAACTCGACACTTCAGATTCCCTGAGGATGGAGGCAGCGTCAGCCTCGGAAACGTTGGACCACAACAAACTTCTCACCTGGCTGCAAACCCGAGAAGATTTTCTACATAAGATTCGCCAGGAAAGCCTCAAATCTTACACTGTAATTTTTCTTGTTTGTCTTACTGTAAACTGTCAGATGGATGTATGTATGTGTGCCTAAAGGCAGTATAATTAGTATAATAATAATAATAATAATAATAATAATAATACCGCTCATTAATGTTTAGTGTAATTTAATACCAGGTTTAGAATGTGGTTTAATAATCAGAATACGTTTAATTCTACTGTAATTAACAGATAATTAGTTAGTTGTAGATGAAGTAATGGGTTTGCTGTTTTCTGCTAGTAAACTGAGTATGTATGAACAATGGCTTCTGCTATTCTGATCGGTATCTAACCCCTGTTATTTATGTGGCTATTGTCCAACAACAAGATGGCTCTCCATTGTCCATACCACAAACAATAGTAATCATGCTCGGATAAGATAGTTCACTGTTGCTGATAGGAAGCCATTCTCATCCACTATATTCGCGAATGCCATGCAAAGATAAGAACGTTATCGGGATTGGAAAAAAAGTGATGAAAACTCATGAATTATATTACAGAATATCGTCTCAGATCAGCAGGTATAGGTTATTGCAATTGGTAGAGCGGGATATGCAATTACTTACATTCTAGGCAGGTGAACAAAACATACTAAGTTACAATTACACACGCTTAATGTAACTGACTAGAACTGATTTTGTTCCAGTCCAGTTTATAGAAGAGGAACTTTCTTTGAATTAGAAGAGGGGCATAATTATTGTGAAAATACAATTTGCGGAAGACAAAATTTAATTAAACCGTTTTAAATTACACTGGGACTGTAAGTAGGGACTGGATTTTTAGGCTTTAGGTTATAAATATAAACAAATAAAATGATAAGTCAGAAAATTGCTGGCTACTGGTCATATTTTTCTGAAGAATGAATTTTCTACAGAAGTTTCTCATTTTGGTTCAAGTAGACCTAATTGAAAAACTCAAGGCAACTGTATTTTAAATTTACTTCGGTAAGCAACAGTTCTTTCACCGTTTTAACTTTCAATTTGCTGTTTTTCTTATGTCCATATTTTGTTGATGTTAGCGAACAGTAAATAGTATCTGGCCGTCATAATTCCAAATTCTGAATAATAACATTTAAGAGGAGGAATACTGCAACATTTCTACCCATCTGAGATGATGAGTAATTTTGCCTGCAGTAGCAAATTGCTTATTGATCGTGGTAATTAAAATTTAAAATAGTTTCTGCATAATGCCATACAAATTTGAAAACATATATAAGTTAGTTTAAAATATTTCGTACTATAAAATAGAAAATAAAACGGAACAAAAAGACGTCCCGACAAAATATATCTGGACATCGGGACAACAATTTGAAAACGTTCGTAACAGGGCGTTTTGTCACTTGAAATAAAAGCACTTCATTCAGTCATTCATGTTACTACACAAAGGTCGCTACATTTCCTATCATTAAAATCGCAACTATTTTAAGCAAAATGTAACTCAATAGTGTTTTTCAGTACCATGTTTAAATAACTAGAAACCACAGGTAGACCTATTTCCAGCGCCAGTATGTTATATAATGACACTTTAGATTTGTATTTCATTTTTGTGTAAAACAAAACCGCTTTGCTAGCTCTCTCTCAGATAACTGTTTGAAATTATATCTATGTAAAAATATCAATATGAAATACGCATACCTATTCAAAGGAATGTGTAGTTATACTGTAACAAAGCAGATACTGGATTATATACAGTGTCATACAGTATTGTAAGGAACGTTTGTGTACTGGTGTGGTTTTATTAAAACAGCCAATGCTGATAAAATCAGTATTATTCAGTGCAAGGAAAACTGCCTGTAGTGTGCTATTATTTCTATACAACACATAGTTTTATTGCATTGCATTGAGATAATGCATCTAGCTAACAAATTCGAAGTTTATGTATCGATGTTATTATTGGATTTATTAATGGCTAATAAATTCAGCAGTTAGTCCTTTCGATGAAATGCATTGAAGTACTACCGATGTTGCATAGATGAGCTGGATGATCAGTATAACCGATATCCATGAATTAAATCGAATTTAATTGCAATAATGTATTCCAATGTAGTAAGACTCCATTGTTCTATGCTCCTTTTTGGACCCCGATTCAAACTCATTTATCTTTCTGCCACGGCTATAGACTATATATATATATATATATATATATATATATATATATGCATGATCGCGCACCATGGAATGTTTGACAGCAAGTCAATAAGTACCCGCACATAATTTTTATAATGTACTAGCATGTGCCCGCGGCTTCGCACACGATAATTATCTCAAAAATTAAAAATTAAGAGCATAATAGCTAAATCATCATAATTATATAACACCTAAATCACGTGGACTACATACGACGATTAGATAGCGTCGCCTGGTAAAAGCGACCTCAGATTCGAAATCCTTGGCCCAGAAAACCCCATGTATAGTGAGTTTCGTCCAAATCGAACAACGTTTGACCATATTTAGGCCTATATTGATTATCCCTCTTATAATAATAATAATAATAATAATAATAATAATAATAATAATAATAATCCACTTCGGTGTAGGTTGAAAATTTCATACGTCTGCTTGCCTTGACATTATAAACAAATGAATCGACCAGCGTGAGCTACAACATTCAAGCGATCGCGATGGTTTCATATCCAAGGTATGACAAAAATAGCCAAAGCCTACTGTAATTGATTTGACATTGAAATGTATTACTGAAAACTGATGCTTCGAAAACGCAAAAAATACACGTTTTCTGCCCGTTTTTCACTCATAACTCACGAACGAAAGCAAAAATTAAAAATGTAATATGCCAGAAACCTTCCCGGGTATATCTCAACAACTTCCCAAAGTTTCATGGCGATCGGATGAATGGTGTAGTAATGCATAAAGGACAGACACACACACACACACACACATACATTCATTTTTATATATATAGATTTTAACAGTAGCAGATGTCTTAAAATGTATTATTTTTCAACACTGTCTCCGTTTTTTCCATAGGCCTACTCTCGTTCCAGCGTTCAACTAGCTTCTAACTACCCTTCAGAGAATTTGTTCTAAAAGATGTTTCAAATAAAAGTTTTTGCTCTTATTATTATAGAATAAAATGCAGTATATCATATTACATTAAAATATATTACGCACATATTGAAAATTTAAACAAAATCGTTAGAGCCATTTTCGAGAAAATCACGAAAAATTAAAATTTTCTTCGTGAAAATGGTTACGAAAATGAACAAAACGTCGTTGCCACGCTTCATGACGCATCCCCGTAGAACACAACTTAAAATCACTTTTCTCATCAACCTTTATTGTTCGCCAAAAAAGACTTAAAAGTTTCTTCTAATCGTGGCTTATAACTACCCTTCAGATAATTTTAACTAAATAATATAAATACCTCACATAGGCCTACAACATTATAAAAAAAATCGTTAGGGCCGTTTTCGAAAGAAAAAAAAATTGCGAAAAATGACATTTTCTTCATGTAAAGTTGTAGTAAAAGAAAGATAAAGTCGTCGAAAATCTTCATGTCACATTCTCAAAAAGCATCTGAACCTAAATATAAAATTTTGTTTTTACACGATTTTTTCTTCTCGAGAAATACTGATCAGATCACAGACACACACACTAAACATGTTTCTGTGATTATAATTTTTGAATTCAGAGAACTCTAAAGCTGAAAACTTGACATCAAATTTCGGGGTCGAACACAATGATACCTCTCCTTATAATACTCAGGGTACGGGATGAAAATTATATAAGTAAAAAACGATCGTTTTCTCACCCATCCCCGACATGCATGTTTAGGTATTTACCGATCACGTCGAAACCAGTCCGGAAAACAAACGAATTCATCATCGTTAAGTGCATAGAAAACAAGAGTTTCAGTTATGTTCATTGTTGTTTCAATTTAGTAGCGTATTCGTGTTTAGTATTTTCTAAAGCATTGTTGCTTGTTCATTTAACATGAATGAAAATCCGTCGTCAGTCATGTCTATGCTAACAGATACACTAGAGTACTACTACGTGGCGCTGTTTGTTGCGCCAAAGAGGAAGTTAACGGAAAAAAACAGAATCATAGTGGCGTAGCCGGGCAGGTTTGCCGAGTGCGGGGAGTGCTGTGTCGTGTGATTTTATATTTGAAACATGTGTATTATTCGCATTTAGTGTGTGATTTTGTTCATGGACATTGCTATATCAAGTTTGGAAGACGGCAAGATATCACAGATGTTTGGAGATAACGCCAGGTGAGTAGTATTAAAAAATACATCAGAGGCAGAACCGAATCAAACTGACATAGGCTGGATTCCTTCCCTTCTAACCTCACACCACCACACATACCGGCCATAGCCTGCTATGTTAGCTATGTATATAGTACAATCATTTCTCACGATTTTGGAACGTCAAATAAATACGGTAAAGGAAAATCTTCAACTTTACTACACAAGTGTTTTACCAGGGCTGAGCATATGTCGAATGCTTCCGTGCAAAGTCGTGTGTTTTTATATTTGAAACATGCGTATAATTCATGCTTAGAGTGTGATTTTGTTAATAAACATTACTATATCAAATTTAGAAAACACCACAAAGATTTGGAGATAAAGTCTGGCGAGTAATAGGCTATTAAGAAATGTATCAGATGGTCTCGTCTAACCTCACTCCCCCCACATCGGCCTGGTCCACTCTGTTACCAACGCAAGCATTGCAGAAATTAATTCACATTTATTCTGGAACACGAAATAAATACGCTGAAGGGTAATCTTCACCTGTTAGTACCGGTAGGCCTATGTCTTATTGCGGCTGCCATTCCATTCCTAGAACATATTGGAAAATGTTAGGCGCAGTAGATAGTGGCAGTGGCCGTCTAATTATACATATGAACATCCGTTTACTTCCTCTGCCCGTACAAGGACATGGAGGGCCTCCCCGGTTGAGTGAACAGTCCAATGCCAGGGCCACCTCGGAGACATCACAAACACTTAGGACGATACACACCAGTCACAGCCACACACATACTCCTTCCGAACCAGATGAGGATGGATGAAGGTGATAATGTCGGCCAGATAATATCCGGGACCATGAGGGCCTAAAGTTTCCAGACATTCGTCTCACATAATAATAATAATAATAATAATAATAATAATAATAATAATGTCATTTCATTTAATTTAATTTATGTATTTATTTAAAGATGCTAAAAACAATAATAATAATAATTTAATTGCTAAAGAAAACAGTACAGGCTCAAATAAAGTTTACTGTATTTTCCCCGAACAAATCTAAATGCAAAGAAAAGTATTCAGATTCTATACTTCTATGTTCGAAAACATATCGCCACTTAAAAATAGCAGTTTTAAAATGGATATATATTATATCATATTATATTGCCGTTCTTTAATTTGTGCTGTCTTGACATTTTGTTTTCTTGAGCTGGAAAGCTAAACAGATACCGATAACCTGACCAATTAGATTAGGTATTTATCCGATTCATAATGTGTGATGCTGTAAAGAGAATATTGTATTAACAGACTAATTCGTTAAATCCCTAATCAATTTAATCTTGGAGATTGTATATACATTTTTTAATGGTAGGCCTACATACCGATTTATTTAGTCAACTAAAAACCTCAATAACCTAATACAAATCTTAACACATAGCCTATAGGCTATGTGAGAATTTTTTGCGTCATATTTTGCACCGTTTATTTTAAAATGTCATAGACAGCGTGTTTTCAGTTGGCAGAGAAATTATCGATGTACATCTGTTTACATTGTTGTGAAAGGCTTGCTTTCTTTTTAACTGATTTGAGTTTATGATATTAGGTCAGGACGCGAAATTCCCGGTCGCCTGATCGCCATTGGCGACCAGAATTCTGAAGCGGGCGAGAATGATTTCGTTTTGAGAAACTAATGCCCTATTTACTTACTTACTCAATGGGAATAGATAATTCCTAGGCAAGATAAAGGAATATTATCTATTTTATGGAACCCGAAGGTTCATTGCCGCGCTTGCATGAGCCCGCCATTCAACAATATTCTGTGCTAACTCCATCCAACCATCAATTGCAAATCCTATTTGCCGTAAATCTATCCTAATATTGTCCTTCCATCTACGTCTAAGTCTTCCAAGTGGTCTCTTCCCTTCAGGTCTCCCAGTCAAAACTTCTGTCCTTTTCACTTATTATTTTAGTTTCCGAAACAAAAATCAAATTTAGTAGTACATGTTGCCACATTAGTCATGAACAAGATGATTGATTATTCATATTTACTCTGAAGAGTTCGGAAATATCTGGAAGTTGCCGATATAATTTGATTTTCCCACGCGACATTGTTTGGTTTTGGTTCCCTGCGTTTTAGCCAATCGTTGTTCTAGCTCCTCTAGTAGGCTAACGAGCAATGTAGTTTGTATTATTGTTTCTCGGAGGTATAGTTTTTTTGGAGGTTTGATTTCAATCTTTCGGCAGCTATCTCCGCTGCCATCTTCTGGAAGAAGTGGAAGTAGTTTTTGTTGGGCTGTTGTTTGTTACAACCATTAAAAGAGTCAGTTGAAATAGTAATAATTTGTTCCAAATTAGTTGGTGCTTTGCAAAAAACAAATCAAACTAATTTCAGTCTATTTTTAACAAGTAGGATAGTTCTGTTTGCGTGTCTTGGTTTCTTTATTTAATTTTTCATTTTTAGAAGGGATTTATGCTGTAATAGCCTATGTAGATTACAAATATGGCAGGTGTAGTTTCTCACAATTCCCAAAAGGCCGTAGTACTTACCATATGTAAAAATAGTGACGACTAAAATTCTTGATTTGGCTACTGCTTTCAGACACGAAATTTCCTAGCCCACTGCAAGTTTAGTGAAATAGTATAGAAGAGTCCTATGTCCTTTCCGAGTAAAACGTACATAATTTATATATTCATACAACCAATTTCAGCTCTATCAGTTTAGTAGTTATGGCGTCATTTCGGAACAGACAGGAACTACTGCATTTTTATATAGCCTAAATAGGCTAAAATAAATGATTATACTAAGAGTTGGAATTTTTATAAGGATGGAAAATATGGAGAATAAAAGCATTTTTCAACTTTACAGATACTGAATCACAAATATAATAGGCCTACGTTTGATATTGGCTTCATGAATTGACATAATTAGGTACGATGAATAGCCTATCCCTGATTATGAGTAAGGTTCGGATGTTTATGACCTAAAAAAGTGGAAAATATGACTGCAGATATGACCATAAAATGACTAAATATGACCCAAAAAATCCTAAATTTGACCTCATAAAGAACGTATTTTCTAAAAATAAATGTTCCTATTTCAAACTTATAAACTTATATTATATTATTATTACATTTATATTATTACTTAAGTTATATTATTACATTACATTAATTCTGTCAGATAATCACTTTTTAACAATTTACAGGTGATTTCCAGTTTTACTACTAAAGAACTTCTAATATGTTAATGATTCCAGATACCACTGCAGATGTGAGCTGAAAATATTTTTAAAACATGTCTATTGGAAGTTGTTAACAGCAAGGAGGAAGATGTATTGTTCCTTCACATTTCAGTTACAGTAAAACGAAAATATCGTAACTCTTTCTCGGAAAAAAAAAATTAAGTCGACGATTTAGTGCACAAACTGCATAATTATGCTCTTTTACCGAATTTATAACTAAATACATTACAAATATCACCGAAATATGACCATGATTATAAAAATGACCAAAATATGACTTTATATGCTAAATAAAAAGGGCCCGATTAGGATAACAAATGTGCCATTCATGTTTAATTTGTGTTTGCGGCGAGAATGGAGGTCAGGATAAAAATATGACATGTCATGAACATCCGAACCCTAATTATTATGAGCATTGGCAAAAAGCCGGTCAACACAAAAGCAAAAGCTAGTCAATAGCGATATTAAGAATTACCACATGAATCTAGTGTAGGCTGTATTTCTTTTTATCTTGCAAGGAATGTGTTATTCCTAGAAGAATTGAATAATTAGGCGGTATGTAAGAGAGGAGAAGATATGAGAGAGGCTCATATCCTGGCTGGTTACAAGTGTTCATCTTGAAGACATGGCTAAGAGTACAGCTTCTCTTGACAAGACTGTAATCCTGGAAGATCCAATCTTGTTCGCCCCATGTGTTAATTGTCTTTCTTGAGGCCGGGAAAAGATGAAGAAAAAGAAATTGACTAAGGTAAAAAGGAAAGTAAGAAACTAGTTTCGCTGAATACCCGGCGTTACCAACTTTGTAACACTGGTCATTGCAGCAGTAAGATTAATGAGCTTCTTTCAAGAAGTTCTTTAACGAAGAAAACAAAAGACTGCCTTGTATGTATTTTTAGCCGAGACTTAACTCGAGTTTCTTCTAGCTTTTATTCTTGCGTCAAATTAACCCTACACATTCGATCAAAAGGCATGGCACCTGAAAATGCTGCCCGAAGAATAAAGCGCAATGTTTTTGATCACTATGGAATGAATTTATTAGCATAATATTATTATTTATAACAAGCCGGATATCTCCAGATTGTTTGAAAAACTTCCGGAAAGCTTGTAACAAAAACATTAAAATCTTATTAGGCCTCCTGAACTCGATCAGTAAAAAGTTCAATAATATAAAATAAAGCACTCACTTTTGCTTGTAGACTATTGTTTTATTATTATTATTATTATTATTATTATTATTATTATTATGATCATCATCATTATCATCCAAGCCTCGTGATTGTAAGCGATTGTGATTGATTATTTCGATTGATGTGTAAGATGAAATATGAAAGCCGAAAGACCCAGGCAAAAATAATAAAATAGGTCTAACAAGTTGAGCAGATCAGTTATTCTTTGATACTCCCCTTCCCAAAAAATACCAACTGTACAAAATCAAAGTCACTATACAATTTAACTATACAATCAAGAACTTAAGAATTCAACACACAGCAACAAAAAGCCTATGTTTTTTGTTATATGTTTTCTGTTGGTCTTATTGGAATCGCAAGTCTCATATTGTTCTCCCATCTACGATTAGGCTTTTCTACAGGTCTTCTCTTAAAGGGATTTATCAATAATGTATTGTGCTGTTTATCACTCGAGCTAAATTTTCAAGCCGATCTTAGTCTGAGTGATTTGATAACTAATGTAATACTATCTAGTTTATCATATTGATGCGCCATATAAAATTTGAATTTAGTCGTTATGTTAAATCCTTTCTGCCCTGTGATTTTATCAAGGTTGGGTTTGAAATTTGTTCTGAAATTTTCTGTCTAAGTCTGTTCACTTGCTGAAATATTAAATAACATGTCTCTCATTCATAGATGTCTGTTAAAAGTACGATTGATCTACGTAATATTAGCTTGGTCGGTCCGTCACAGAATTCTAGGCTTCTAGATTAAATTCCAATATATATAGGATAAAATAGACATCTGCTAATTCATGTTCGTTTGCCCTAGGTAATTATTTAATCCGACTGTTCTAACTTCAGTCAAGTTATGCTCTTACTTCAGCCACGTTTTTGTTCTTACTTCACCCATGATTTTGTTCTTACTTTAACCCACGTTTTGTTATTACTTCACCCGCGTTTTAGTTTTTAATATTATAATATTATTTTATATCTCTATATATAAAAGCCAAAACCCACTGACTCACTGACTGATCACAGTTTCTCAAAAACTGTACAGCCTAGGAACATGAAACTTGATACACATATTGCTCCTAGGCTCTAGATGCGCACTAAGAAAGGATTTCAAAATCTTTGGCTTCTAAGGGCCAAAATAGGGGTGTAAAGTTATGAAATTCACCAAAAGGAATTCATACTGCATGTACACAATCCCTATGACAACATTATTTTTTTTTAAATACACAGGTGGCTTTGAATGACACTGTGATTTCATGTAGATCTAATAGATATAAAATTATGAGAAAGGCTATCAATAGAATTCCTATAAATGTTTATCAACTATTTTGTGACACGAAGTGAATTTAGGAGGTCCTGGCTTCTATTCTTAAGAGTTGAACTCTTTTCTTATAGTTAGCCTAGGACTGTATTGCGAAAGATAGTTCATACAATATCAATAGATAGCCTATAATTTCCTGATTAATTTCTATTTTCCATATTATCTCTCTATCTTTACCTTTGTGTTTACCTCTCCCTTTTGGAGTAATTTAAGCGACCCACGTTGCCCGGGCCTTACAAGGCCGTGACCTGTCGGGAGAGGGATTATCTATGGATCACATACATACTTTCTTGACCAGACAAGAACATGGAGGACCTCCCGAATGAGTAATCAGTCCAATGCCAGGGCCACCTCCGATACAACACAAACACATAGGACAAGATACACCATTCACACACTCACTCTGAACAAGGCGAGGATGGGATGAGGATGCTAATGGCTGCCAGATGATATCCGGGGACACTAGGGCCTAAAGTTACCAGACATTTGTCTCACAAGTGAGGAAATATCCCGGAAAAAACCCTGCCTAGGTAACTTGTCCCGACCAGTATTCGAACCGGAGCCCACTGCGTGAGAGGAGCGAACGCATCCCCTACGCCCAGCTTTTTACTGTAAGTTATGTTTCCCAAAATTGAAACAGAACGATTAAATTTTTTAAGACATAACCAGAGTAAACTACGGGTGAAGGAGTATGTGGAATATAAATACGTCCACCGTGTTGGCTGGACGGCTGATGATTTATAGAAGTACATCAAATCGACTTTAAATTGTCTTCACTTAACCTATATATACATACATTTAACAATGCGAAGCATTGATGGGTCAGCTAGTATAATATATTATTATATATAATATATTATTATATTCTCCCCAATCCTGCCGTCTGCCTGTGGTAGATGACGCAGCGGTCGGGTGGTAGGCCAAGTCCCGCCAGGGATGTAGCGCCACGGAGTTTAGTTTAATTTATTACATTATATATTATTTTATATATTATTTTAATATTATTAACTTATTCTCTACACCACTTCTTCTTCTTCTTCTCTCTCTCTCTCTCTGTCAACGTCCTTCTCGACTTTTTTTATAAGGATTGCTATATATTAGCGATTTTTTACTGAGTTTGCAATGGCTACCGAGCAAGGCGACCTTCAATTAATTTCATAATTGAATAGGTTTACACGAAAACACCAGTTCAAATAATATATTATATTTATATCCTTTATTTTATTTTATTTTATTTTATTTGACACCATCAGAGAAGACAGGACATTGTTTAGAGCATAATAGCATGCTAGTGTGTGATAGTTGTAGTTAATACACCCCCTATCGATCCCTTACCCAAGAGCTATCCTTATTTCGTGCGGAAAAGCTGTACATCGTGTGGATTATTCATTATTTTATAGCCTACTAATTTTACACGATAATATTTCATGTAGCATGTAACAAGTGTCATTATACCATGCGACCATTGCCCACTATTGTTTTCTTAGCCTTAGGTAAGAATTAATGTTGATAAATTCAATTTTCTGTCTTCGAGGGAATTATGTTGTATACTTGTCTATTGTAATATTTTATAATGCACAAAAAAGTAAAGATTTCTCGCATTGATTCTAGTAAGGAAAATCAAAATGTAATACGCATGATTAATTTACCTTACTTTATTCCTAAGAGTTAAGAGATATAATTCAAGTACACGAATGTACATATCTGTACCTGAGAACCATTGTATCGTAAGTCACATTTTGATTTTTTTACAGGAGAGGGAAATAAAAGACAATTTTGAAATGAACTGCCTGTTTCAGGTTTTATTTTTTCATATATTTTTTTTCAAAATTTACTATAATACTGGTACATAACGTCCATTTAGTATTATGAGTTTATAAGTGACAATGTTTTTCGCAAGATACAATACATTTTGTTTTTCTGAAAAAAAAATGCTTTTAAGATTGTATGGCTGTAAGATACGTAACACTTTTACGGACTTAAGGTAAATAGTAATAATTATTAATAGAATGTTTTACATCATAAAGCAATGAAAAAAATTACCATTGCATCCTTACTACCGTTATAAAGTAGAATGAAAATAAAAGAAAGAATCTATAACCTACTTAAAAGGCCACTTTACAGAGAAGGATCGAATGCCCTCATTTTATGAGCCATTCCTACTGAGGTCATTCATTATTTTTTAATCAACTATACCATGAGAAACTATACTCGGCACACTATTGTGCAGAAAACGTCACAGCATTAAATCGAACCTTCTTCCTCCAAGACAAACTAGAAGATAAATTCCCTACCTGATTTTGTGCTAAGTACGCTTCCTCTTAATAAAGCAAGGAGAAAATTATCCTTAGACGTAAGAGTTTATGGTATCGTGATTACAACGAATATGCAATGTCTAATCTCATTACCAAACAAGGTTCCTCCTCAACAGATAATAGCAATTTAGGCGTAATAAATTGTTAGCAACACAATGGTATCTGTACGAATTTCGTTACTAGAGGCTAATGCTAATGCTAATGCTGTAATCTGAGGCGACTATCATCTTGTGGGAATTAAAATGCATAACTCAAACTAGAGACTCCAGCCTGATTTTATGCTTATAAACCTCTTATTATGCAAGCTGTTGAACAGCATGGTATTAGAGCCAATAGCACAAGTGCTGGTCAAAATTTATGAGAAGAGAAAAGCAATGCTTAGTAGTAAATCTTGAAGGCTCTTGGTACTAAATTTTATATGTAAATAGCGTAATACCCTTTCATCGTTAGATCTGTGATAGAATAAAATTATCAAAACCGGTCATCCCAGATTCGTGAGAATGTCAGGTTGTAATTTATAGGAAAAGTGTTATAGTGACAAAAGCGTGTAGCAGGTATCTTCCCAATATACATTTCATGGATGCACAACTTCTATTTCCACTGGTAAGAAGGATGACAAGTTTCATTGGAACTTATAAAAATAATAGTAATTTTTTTACTCATTTAGTACAAAAAGATCCGGCTTAGCTTTGTGTAATTGTTAAATATGCAGGCCTGCGGCTATTAAAAATATTAAATGTTATATAAATGCAATATGTTAAAATTGTGTGGTATATTTTTGGTGTCTGAAATGCTATTGAAAAGATTTTGAAGATAATTTTCTTATTTGTTAGTAGTTTTACTGTTTTCAATAAGCAGGTGCATTTTTTACGACTGGAATGGGTTAGTTTTGAAAATGCGATCACTGAACACGGGAATTAATGTAATTCTTGATGTAAATAAGATATTTTAAAACTAACAGTGATGACTTACGCAGAATCTCACGTTAAACTGGTTTACGGTGGGATCTTGGCGAAGCTCCAAAAATGAGCCTAACCAGCTCACTTTTGCAGATTTAAAACACGCTTTGCTGAAGCATGTCTTGCTAATTATAAAATCTCATAGTTGAGGTGCTTGTAACAACGATTTAAATTAAAAACAACTTTTAAGCCTCGTAATATGAATATCCCTTTACTTACTTGATTGGCAACCCCATTAGAACCTAACATGAAAATGGCACTCCAAACCCACAATTCATTTAAGATTACTGGAAATCTTCAATGCTGTAGGCCTTAGATTGCCTATAGTTTATACCATATATGGGCAACGCCCGGCCCGCGGGCCGGATATGGCCCGCCCCGACTTATGATCCGGCCCGCGGAACATTTTAAAATTGCGCTCGAAAAAGTAAATATTTTCGGTTCTCGCCAACAAGAGAGTGAGGGGGGAAACAAAAGCCTGAACTACGAAGGTGTTCCTTCCGGTGAGCGCTAGAAAAATGCTGCAATAGGCCTAAATCAAAGTATCGAACCAGACTTACAGATGAAAATTTGGAAAACACTCTGCGCTTGTGTATTAGTAGGATTGATGCCAACATTGAGTATCTTATAAGATTTGAATTTTCTCGGCGAATAATACATAAGAGTTCTTCACAGGCTAACAGCCGAGTCAAGGGTTTGATAAACTCCGAGCTTTCGGACTCCATATCTCTGAGTCCTTCTTCAGGGAAAGGGATGAGAAGGAGGAAGGGGCCTGTATCATCACTTTCCCTGAAGAAGGACTCAGAGATATGGAGTCCGAAAGCTCGGAGTTTATCAAACCCTTGACTCGGCTGTAGCCTGTGAAGATCTCTTATGTATTGAGTATCTTGTTTCTCAAGTTCAAGCTTCTCATTAATTTCTGCTGATTGTAAGTAAATGCCTAATCTGTTCAATATTGTTCTCATTCATGTATCTTTCACATTATACTTTATAAATATAAAAAACTGTATCATTATTTTTTCACAGCTACCTATTATCTACGGCCCGCGACTTCATAAATATCGTAAATTTTAGCCCGCATGATTCCAAAGGTTGCCCATACCTGGTTTATACCGTAGTTTACAGTTTGAATATTATCATAAGTAATGCCAAGAGTGACTTGGAAAAGGCCGATAAACTCGAGCGATGAAACTCTGAAATTAATTGCTGGTGACTTACTCTGTTGTAACTAAAAAACTAAAACTAAACTCCGTGGCTCTTCATCCCTGAAGAGACAAGGCCTACCACCCGACTGCTGCATCATCTACCGTAGGCAGATGGCATGTTGTCGGTATGCCTACACCCACGGCCGTTAATGGTGGTTTCCATGACCAGAGCCACTACTTCTGCATCATGTAGCTCCTTAATTTGAATCACGACGCTGAGTGCACCCCGTTCCAGACTTCCCTACCTCAGAAAAATCCGAGGAGGTACCAAGGATCGAACCTGGGCCGACGAATCTGTAGTCACTGACGCTAACCAAAATACCATGCTTCCAACTAGTGTAATTATATTAGAGTAGCACGATGCAGTCTCATATGGATGTTTATTTATTCATTTATTGTACTAAGAATATTACAGGCTAATGCCCAATTACAATATTCTCGCTTACATTAATACACCAGATTAAAAAATTCAAGTGATATTCAAAATAATTAAGCTAATGCTACAACAATAAGAAAAAAACACACAGAAAAGAAAAACAGAAACACAAACAATATGACAATTACACAAGGGAACATAATATGAAAAAACAAATAATAATATAAATAATAATAATAGGCTATAATAGTTTTGGAGAAAAATATACATATCAGAAAGATGTAGGCATATGGCTATCTACGTATTTCCAACAGTAGGCTATGCTAAATCAAATACCCATAATCTGCATTATACATGTATTCTATACCCTGCCGTTTCCTTTGTGCATTTCGAAATTTTAAAATGGTCTCAAAATTTTCAAAAGAAAAAATAGTTGTCATGTCTTATGCCCATTCCTTATATTATTACTAGGGCCCGGGGGTTTAGCCAATAATTCGTCAAGTTAGTGGTGCACAAGGCATAGAAAGCTTCCTGACTTAGTAAACAACTTGCACTGCATGTGGCAGTTTAGTGTTCTGTTGACGTCGTTGTGTGTTGTGCGTTCTTGACAACCAGTGGCGGATCATAGCTAAAATGAGTGGGGGTGCTGCTCCAGAAAATGTTTAGCCTTTTGTTTAGAAAAGCTACTAAGTAATATCACAGTATAAGTATTAATACAGTAAGGAAACTGTGTGTTAAAAGTCCTATGACAACTTGTTAGCTGGGCGACACTAGCGCTCCATGCGGCGGTTGAGTAAAACTGCATTCTCACCATATAAAATAACTTGGAAAAATGCATAAACACATAACAAAATATGTTATAATAAGAGAAAAAAATCTTCTTTCAAAACTGAATTTTAAATTTAAGAAACAATGAAGCATGTATTATATTTTAGTTAAGATCAGGCACAATTTTTAAATGCCACTTACCTGTGACGGATAGTTAACTTGCACTGCAGTTCCTAGGGCTATTCTTATTACAAGTTTTAATAACTTCAAGATGATTCTTGGTAAACCAATTATAACTCATTTTTATTTTTAAAAGTAGCCTAATATTACATTAGAATAGAAATGTCATCATTTTACAAAAATAATACAATATTACATAAAATACAATACAAAATTCAAATAAAAATATAGGTTTCTATCAATATTTCTCAATTTCTAATACTCCAAAACTGCTTTTAGTATACAGTCGGTACAGCAGTTTTAATTAAAGAGTTCTTATTGGAATTCATAAACTGGCTGTTTTCGAAGTGTTCCAAACATAGGCGGCAATTTACATTTAAATATTTTACAGTTTTTGTTAGTAGTTCTTCTCGCCGACTATTGATGACCCATTTTTTACACCTGAAATCATTACAACAATTGAAGGTAGATCGAAGCCGTAAGATACAGAAACAAAATACAATCTCAACAATGAAGTTGAGGACGAGCAGTGTGACAAACCTATATTCAAAGGTCACTCTTTAATATAATTTATAACTTAAACGTTGATTTTAAAGGTGGGAAAAACCTTGGACTAGATACGCTTCTTAACAGTAGCCTTTTTTAGGTAAGCCTATTGCTTGCCTAGGTTTGGATAATGATGTCATGTTAGTTTACTGTCGCAAACACCTTAATGGCACATGTATCCGAGAATTTATGATGTAAGATTATATTTTCGTCATCTTTACGCCTACATCGTGTTCGAGAAAATAAATATCGTACCGCCTGTAAAATCGGCTATGTGCACTTTTTTACGAAATTGAGTTATGTGCACTGATATTCCTTAGCATTGATCCTTACAACCGGGCATGTGGATCTTTCATTGTCAGGTTTGTGCAAGCAAAGAAAAAAAATCGGCTACATGCTGCAAAATGGCCATGTGCATTAGAGCTCACATAGCCATTCTTGACTGCCAACACGGCACACATGTTTGTATACATAACCGGCCCTGACATATACATTACAATGCACATAGGAAATAAAATCAGGTAAACTGATGTAACAAAGTGCCAGTATGTTTTTGTTTAATCAGTTATGACTGCAATTATGATATGCAGAATATGTTTTTTTTTAAATTGATTTCCAAGTTAAGCTCCAGATTTTTTCATTAAGCAGGGCTTACGGAAGAAGAAAGGTCTACCATCTCGGCCACCTGGGTCATTTTAACGGTCTAGTTGGATAAGCGAATGCACTGCCTTCTATATCTTACAAGCCATGCTGCTTGAAATCTTACAACACAGGAGGTAGTCCTATCTGTGGTGGTCTGTGGGAATCATTTGAATACGTTTTTAATGCAGATATTTTTCTTTATCACAAATACCGATTTTATTTAGGCGAAATCAGTAAGTCTATTATATGTATTACATAGCATATACTTGTGATGTGCATAATGACGTAATGCGCGGTGACTCCACATAGCCTATCCGAAGGAATTCGTAGTTTTCAGTGTCTCCTCATACGTTACGATGTCGCGTTTTTTTCTTATTTTATTGATAATAACCTCACTTATCCTGTTAGGCCTACGAACTCTGTTATTTTACCCACAAAAGAGTCATATTTTATTAAACTGCTACACTTCTCTGGGTCATTTTGTACCACCACTGAGCTAGTTGTCCCAGGTTTAATATAACCTAGAACACTGATATCTCTTTTCTTGTCACATGCACTTTGTGGAAGACTACGCTCATGACTGTCACTGAAAAGAATAACTTTGCCTAATTCCTTGGGAACACTCAGCTTTCCGTTATTTGCTGTCAAGTCATTCATTCGTTCATCATCCGGTGGTGAACTGTGTTGATTCGCCAGCACTTTTGAGGTTAAGGTTTGAATCCCGTTCATTACCTTCACCAAACTGTAGGAAAACGCTGGTAGTAATATTGGGAGGATAGGAGATTGAATATATACGATTTGGCGTCTGCCACATTGAGATGTATTAGGCCTACTGTGAGCAGCTTGATAAAAGTTCTTACCAGTAGAAGTGACTCTATTTCTCTTCAATTCTTCTTTAATACCAGCCAATTCTTCCTTAAGGACACTAATATCATACCGTACCTCACTCTGGTATTCGTTTGTAGCTGATAAACACGAAATTCTTCTGTGTAAAACTGTTCTCTGGTGTACTCAATTACAGGTGACGGTTTATATAAATCTCTCATTATGTACACGGTTTTTACCTTCCCCATGCTCTCCAGTTGGTCTTCAGGTGTATCTAGATGTTCTCTAAACAATAGGCGATGACTGGGATTACTTTAAGCTGAAATATGCTTAATTTTTCGATGATTCTGATGGAGTTCATTGCTTTATTTACAACATGTTCATAGCCGATAGGACTACCGATGCGATGTTGCCAGATTTAACAGCATGGCTTTTAAGAAATAAAGAAGGTAGTGGCGAATGTAAATCAATATGTTTTTTGTCATAGTTACCTGTATTTTAATTTCCAAGGCCTTATAAGATCACAGTAAAACAATAGGCTATGTTGTCAAGATAACTGATTTTCATTCTTTTATAAATTCTTTCGAATACGTATATTACCATAAAATAGGCACTAAATTGAGCATTACTCCGAAACAGGTCAACCGATTTTATCCATTATGAATAGACGTCTTCCCATGAACATTATAAATGTGTATACCAAATTTCATAAAAATCCGGTAAAGCGTATTTGAGTTACCGCGTCTTTAAAATATACACTAAATTGGGTTTTACTCCGGTACCGGTCTACCGATTTGATCCAATATCAGTAGACGCCTTTCCACGTACATTATAAACGGGTATACAAAATTTCAGGAAAATCCAATAAAGCATATTTGAGTTATCGCGACTTCTTATATATTAACATAAAAACACTAAATTGGGCATTATTCCGGTACTGGCCAACCGATTTGGTCCAATATCAATAAACGTCTTCCCATGGACATTATAAATGCGTATACGAAGTTTCATAAATATCCGATAAAGCCTATTTGAGTTATTGCGCCTTTAAAGTAGACACTAAATTGGGTTTTACTCCGGTACCGGTCAACAGATTAGGTTCAAATTCAATAAGGCACTTCTCATGGACGTCATAAATGGGTATACCAAGTGTCATGGAAATCCGATACAGCGTATTTGAGTGATGGCGCCTTTCTATTAGAAAGGCGCCATAATCTATTAAAATAGGCACTAAATTGGGCATTACTCCGGTACCGGTGAACCGATTTGGTTCAATATCAATAGGGTTCTTCCCATGGACATTATAAATGTGTTTTCCAAGTTTCATGAAAATCCGAAAAAGCGTATTTGAGTTAGGGTGCGTACAGACACACGGACAGACAGACGGACAGACATTTTTTCGTCCACCACACAATCTCATAAAGTACCATACTGGCACTTAATAACCACGTACCTCATCACACGAGATGTTAGAAATGTTCTCCTCTTTCATCCCCACAATACTGGCACCTTTTTAGGAAATTTTCTTTCACGCGCGTAAGTTCAGCTTCCGAGACAGAGGTACTTTCTCTTCTAACAGTATGTAAATATTATTTATAAAGAAACTTGAAAAATAAAGTGTATAGGTCAATTTCCCATACATAAGAAGAACTTAAAGACAATATCACAAAAGAAATTAACTCCATCTCGGAAGCTGAACTTATTACGCGTGAAAGAAAATTCCCTAAAAAGGTGCCAGTATTGTGTGTATGCAAGAGGAAAACATTTCCAACATCTCTTGTGATGAGGTACGTGGTTATTTTCATTGTAATTTTAACTGTAAATGTGAGAACCTGAATCATTACACCGACCGCGGCATTATTTGCGTGGATATTTCACCCGATCGCTCGGGAGTTGGAGCTGTGCCAGCCGCGACGCAGAAACCCGCGTCATTGGCCAACTCTTGCGTGGGACTCACTGTATATACAAGACTTTTATTGTATGGACTTTAAGCACATTTTTAACAGTTTTAAAAGTTTTTAGTAATATTTATCACTAGGATTAGGATGTTTATGAAATGTCATATTTTTATTCTGACTTCTGGTCATTTTGTGGTGTTGGTCATATTTTAACCACATTTGTAATTTAATGTCATATTTCAGTTATAATTTCGGTAAAGGAGCACAATTGTGTAGGGTATGTACTACATGGTCGATTTAAATTTGAAATTTATTTCAATTATTTAATGTTTATGCCAAAATAATAGGCAAGTTAGATTTTTAAATTAATGCAATTGTTCATATTTTATTGAAACACGCAAGATCTACAAAATATTACGAGTATTTGGAGTTGATGAAGCCAGCAAAGAAGAGAAAATTCTTTAAAAATAGAAGTTCATTAGAAGTAAAACTGTAAATCACCTGTAAAATTGTTAAAAAGTGATGATCTGATTGAATTAATGTGAGGTAAGAATTATGTCTTTTAAAGTTTTAAACGGGAACATTTATTTTTTGAAATTATGTTATTTTATTAGGTCATATTTAGGATTTTTGGTCATATTTAGTCATTTGAAGGCCATATTTGCAGTCATATTTTCCGCTCTTTTAGGTCATAAACATCCGAACCCTATTTATCACTCATTCATTGTTTGTGCAAGGTTTTATATTTCTAGACTAGTAGCGTATGCTACTTGTATATGTTAACCATAATAAGATAAGTTATGTTTAATAAAGTAGGATAAGTGTCTACTCTTTTTAAACACTGAGCATAGGTGGAAATTATAAATGAAAAAGAACAAAAATATCAGTTCGCCAGTCTTCGGCGATTCGGTTGTCATTGTCTTATGCGCGAAAATGGTTGATTATCGTCGTTGCCGCGCAACATCTAACATCTTTCGAGAATCCTTCGAAATTTTCAGTCAAGTATTTACCAAACAAAATAATGGATCGGCCCACTTCGAATCCACGTCTAGTGGTTTTACAAAAAACACCAAGGACTCCTGGATATCTAAATTTAGAAAGAAAATTAGGTCAATTTATATTTTCAAACCGAGCGACTCCGACCACAGTAAAGATTCAGCATCGGCATCACCTGAACCACCCCACCTCACCTTAGTGCCGAAGACAGAAAGGAGGAGAATGAAGGATCACCCTGTATCTAGACACCTCACCAAGTCCAAGTCCGCCTCACCGGCCAGTCTTAGAATCGTGAAGCTACGGCCAACACACACCAGGTCTGTGATGGACATACCCCGGCAGAAGAATCCTGTATCAGAAAAGAGGCAGCTGTCCCATATTCCCAACAAGCCACTTCCTGCCCATGCCCTCAGGTTTCAAAAGTCCGGCAAGATTCCCGAATATATGCCTGAGTCCATCCCTAAGGTAATTAAATAGTATAACATGGAATCCGCCTTATACCATAATAGTTAGACCTGGGATTTTAGGCTCTAAAAAATTAGTTTTAGGCTTTTAACACAAGTAACTTAAATAGACTTTTAAAAGAGAAAATTGGCACTTAAAATAAGCTTTAAAAATGAGTAAATAGACAGAAAATAGACTTTAAAATACTACAATATGCTCTTAAACTGTAACGTGATATTTTTTTACTGTAAAAAGCGTGGTATACCTATTCTGAACAGAAATAATTGTAGTATTGCGATGCAAGCAATGGAGCATGCTGATTATTGAAAAAAAAAGAGACAATTAAAAATACTTTTATCAAAAACAGTTTTGTATTATATGAAAAATTCACACGGTATGTCCCTTCTTACTGTATATATATATATACCTGCTATTTGTTGTTTTGAGCGAATCCTCCCCGTCAGTCAGCATTTCTTTTGCGACAAGTGTTTGGGAAAATCAAGTTTCTGTGAAAAACCCACCCTCTGCTGTTCTGCTCTTTATTCTGGGATGTCCATTAAATGATTGTAAAAGTTACAGAAGTTTGATTTTATTTTAAATTTACAAAATAGGCATTTTAGGCACTAAAAGAGCAAAAATAGGCTCCAAAGGTCCAAATAGGCATTTTAGGGCACTATAAAACTCTATAAATGTAAGTGATATATCATGAAATGTCAACAAATTTACAGAACTTCATGCTATTTCATAAGGAACAAAATAGGCATTTGCCTTAAAATCCCAGGTCTAATAATAGTACACAAGCCCATAAAGACATTTATCAAAACAGGAGTATGTGGCTATGCTCGTTTTCCAAGATTTTCATACGAGTGTCTTAATGGCCATTATGGGCACTATTAAAAACACTTTTTTATTTCAGCTGTACTCTCACTCATTCACTATAGCCACAGCCCGTTCTTGGAATTCCTTCTCACAAGATATCAGGGGTAGTCGGAGAGTACATTCTTTCAAAACTGGGCTTATTAAATAATTATTGTCCAGTGAACAGAACTAGCTCTTTGTAGTCACTCCATCTCTCATTGTACATATTAGCATTACTTCATCTTCTTATAACTTAAATAACTACCCAGGCCTATAACTTTATTTCACAAACTTAAAAGTTCCATTATAAGTTAATTTGACATTTTCCTTGTTTTGCTTGTAATATTATTTTTTCTTCCATGAAACTTACTCTTTTTATGAAACATATGCTTTTTACTTAATTAATTATTATGTTTAGCCTTAACCTTAGTTTTAGTATTAGTCATTAGTATCTTATCCATTACTTTGTTATTAATGTAAAACTACATTGTATTTTTAACCTGCTTGAGTGGAAGAGAAGGTCTTATGGCCTTAACTCTGCCAGGCAAAATAAATAATTTATACTCCTTTTAGCTGCGAGGCCATACCAGGGGTTCGGGATATGTGTCTATACAGTAGGGCAGGCCATGGAACAATTGATTATCAATTGTTTCTATTACTGGAGTATTTTTATGGAGTAAATTCAACTGATATTAATTTAAATGGATATGATACAGGATGAAATAGTGAGGATGATTCATGATATGTAAATATCCAATTCGGCATTTGCCTTTACGACTGGGGAAACAAAAAAAAAACATGTCAAATAGGCCGGCCACGAGATTTAAAAACATTATTCAGGTCTAGTTGATATTGTGGTGCCAACGGCGGGATTATAAGGTTTACGTCACGGGAAACCGGGGCACCCGGCTGCCCTGATCCCATTTTGTACATCCCAAATTCAACATGCATCCACAGAGATTTGATCCCGGGTCCCAGCAGTGGAAGGCGAGCAGTCTAACTGCTCAGCCATGGATGAACTATTAAAAAAATACTTGCATTAGCAATTATTGCTTTAAGTCTCTATAGTTTCATAATTTATAGTTAGTATGCTATATAATATACGAGGGTGGATCGAAAAGTAAAGCATAATAATTTCTTTTACAAAAAGTTTAATAGTTACAATTACAAATAAAGTCACACGTGAAGGGACATCTTTTGTCTACTTTTCTATATAGTCGCCAAGTTTCTTAACACATTTTTCCCATCGTGATACCAGTTTAAAAATATCATGTTCATAGAAGTTCGTTCGGTTGGCGTATAGCCATCTGCGGAATGCTGTTTTCACTTCTGCGTCTGACGCAAAGTTTTACCGGTCATAAATTTCTTCATGGGACCAACGCTTTGCGTCAGATGCAGAAGTGAAAACAGCAGTCCGCAGATAGGTATACGGCAACCGAACGAACTTCTATGAACAGGGTATTTTGAAACTGGTATCACGATAGGAGAAATGTGTTGAGAAACGTGACGACTATATAGAAAAATAGACAAAAGATGTCCCTTCATGTGTGCATTTGTTTGTAATTGTACCGATTCAATTTTGTAAAAAAATTGAGTTACTTTTCGATCCACCGTCGTATATTTTTAGCACTGCCTTTTAGACTGTATTACTCGTGTATACACTGCCTGTCCTATACGGCTAATTTTGCGTACGCGGCGACATTACAGATGGCAGTACCATTCACACCCAGCTGCAATACCCTTTAACATTACCGTATACTGTGTTGCCCTCTGAAGTATAAACTCGGAAACTGAAATATGCTGGAATTTCATGCTATCTGGGTGTGAACTGTGTCGCCTCTACTGGAGATATTAGGCGATTTAACAATACTCTGATCTCCATGTTAAAATTAAGCATGGACAGGCAGTGTAATTCTCGAGACGGCGGTGATTTTTAGTTGGCACTCAATATAATGAAGGGTCCTTTATCTTTTTAATTCATCCCAAAGGTGTACATGGCTTACAAGATGCCGACAGGAGCTGTTGAGAGATTCAGATCCCCACCTGAAGCGACTGCTACCTACGCGGGGGAGCCACAAGACTCAGCAGCCACAGTGAAGGAGAACGTAGAGATTAAACCACAGGGTCTTCGTAAAACTTTGATTAGAGGAAACAAACAAATGGCTAGCAGAAATGAACCCAAATTCCCGCCTCCAGTTCAAGTGAAGACTTTAGAATCAACCCTAGACTTCCTAGCAATTCCGTCTACGATTTACCCAGAAATTAAAAAGAATCACGCATACAAACCAGAGGTATTCAGTTTCTCCAAACACTCATCCACATCTGAACCCTGGCCTTCCTACGAGACAATGGCGCAATCCAAAAAACTGAAGGAACAAAAGAGAGCATTTGAGGCTTTAAAGTCCCAAGTCGTCATGGCAAAGTACAAACCATACACCGATAACCCAGTGAAAAGGGATGACGACAAAATTCGTGGCATGTACAGTCTAACCAAACCCATATCCAAATCAGAACCCTGGCCTTCCTACGAGACATTGAACCAATCCACGAAACCTGGGGAACAAAAGAGTGAAATTGAGGTTTTCAAGTCCCAAGACGCCGCAGGGAAGTACAATCCATATCACAATAATCTAGTGAAAAGGGATGATAAAAAAATTCGTCTCTCCAAACGCTCATCCAGAACAGAACCCTGGCCTTCCTACGAGACACTGGACCAATCCACAAATCCAAGAGAACAAAAGAGTGAAATTGAGGTTTTCAAGTCCCAAGACGCCGCAGGGAAGTACAATCCATATCACAATAATCTTGTGAAAAGGGATGATGACAAAATTTGTGGCATGTACAGTCTATCCAAATCTTATCCGAATCAGAACCTTGGCCTTCCTACGAGACATTGAACCAATCCACGAAACCTGGGGAACAAAAGAGTGAAATTGAGGTTTTCAAGTCCCAAGACGCCGCAGAAAAGTACAATCCATATCATAATAATCTTGTGAAAAGGGATGGTGAGAAAATTCGCATCGTATACAGAATCCCCAAACGCTTATCCAGATCAGAGTCCAGGCATTCATATGAGACACTGGAGCAATCCACGAAATCAGGGGAACAAAAGAGAGCAATTCAGGTTTTAAACTCCCAAGATGCAATGGCAAAGTACAGTCCAAATCACGATAACCCAGTGAAAAGGGATGGTGACAAAATTCGTGGCATGTACAGTCTATCCAAAAGCTTATCCGAATCAGAACCCTGGCCTTCCAACGAGACATTGGACCAATCCACAAAACCAAGGGAACAAAAGAGATTTATTCAGGTTTCAAACTCCCAAGATGCAATGGCAAAGTACAGTCCAAATCATGATAACTCAGTGAAAACTGATAGTGACAAAATTCGCATCGTGTACACTCCCTCCAAACGCTTATCCAAATCAGAACCCAGGCATTCGAATGAGACACTGGAGGAATCCAAGAAGCCTGAGGAACAAAAGACTGCAACTGAGGTTTTCGAGTCCCAAGACGTCATGAAGAAGTACGATCCACATCATAGTGACCCAGTGAAAATGGATGGTGATAAAGTTAGCAGAGCGTACAGTCCCCAAGAACCCTTACTCGACGGAATCCTCACGAGACTCCAATTCTTCAAGCCTCAACCCAATATGGGCGCCCAGCCTCTAAGTTATCCACCGCCTACCCTCATGAAATACGACGACTCTAAGATGCTTCGTCGCCCAAGTTTTCATCAGTTACAGCAGATGAAAAAAGAGGAGGAACAGAAAACAGCCTACAAGGAGCAAATACAAGCGTCCCACACATTGCTTGCAATGTATCAGAAAAATAAGCAAAGTGACATGAAAGGCACAAATAACGTCTTTGACCTCACGGATACGACACTCAACACGCATAGTACGCATGCGCAAAACAATCCTGCAACCGCCGATCAGCCGGAAGAAGAGAAACCAGAAGTAAAGGAAGTAGGAAACAGATATGAGAAACTAATGAAACCAACAACGAACCTTCCAGTTCCTGTAGAAGCGCACTCTGAGAAGAGTGTAGCATTGACTAGACACAGCTTCAGACTGTTTGAGAAGAGACCCACACTGCGAGAACACGTCGATAAACTAATCAGTGAGAGGATCGCCAGAAGTAGAACGTACTTCCCGGAAACCTTCCTCTACGTCAGCAAGTTGATCAGAGAGCTCAGGGAATTCGCTTATGATGCAAGGGATCCTCCCGCACAAACCCTCCGCTTGCTATCTCCTCCGTCAGAAGAACCGAAGCCAGAAAAGAGTGCAAGGGACGACTTGCATCGACCATCTCAGTCCATCGACTTGACCCCCAATCTGCATCAGAGAATGCCTGACAAACCACCGACACCACTTGAGGAACATAGACCTCCATCAGCAAAACTGACACCGCCTCCTGAAGAGGCACCAAAATCAACTGGAGAGTACAGCTCTCAAATAGAAGAAACGCTTGGCATCAAGCTACCACAAGCAAACGTGCGTCGACTGTCCTCGTCCGAGATAAACTTGGCCAAACTGAAAGACTTGTCCCTAGAAGATCGCCTGGTAGTATTCGCTACAGAATTCCCTGTTAAACTCCGCTACTACGAGGTTAATCCTTCCGGAATCCCCAACCAGCCCAAAATAGTGCAATTCAAGTACAGAGCTGAAAATATAGACTTAATGGACAGCACTCCAGAACTGTCTCAGAATGTGGTGCAAACCACGCGAAACTTCGAACAACTAAATGAGGCTAGCAGTACAGCTAGCAGGCTTCGCCAAACAAACCGGTGAAGCGTCAAACAAACACAGGCTGCATTAAGTGCCAAACAAACGCTGGCACCTGAAGGCTTGCACAAGCCCAAGTATACGCAGCAGCAATAAAATAGTGGCAGCAGAAAGTTCGTAAGCCGCAGGGCTTTCATTGATTTCAATGACAGTAAAGAGCACAATTTCATTCATTGCAAAAGTATTGTGGCAATTTAAATTGATCAAACTTTTCAAAATCTATATAACATCAACAGAAAATAGCGGACTTATAAATTTGGACATGTTCTTATGCTATAAAATTGTGGATTGTTCATGAAATCCGCAGGGCTTTCATTGATTTCAATGACAGTAAAGAGCACAATTTCATTCATTGCAAAAGTATTGTGGCAATTTAAATGGATCAAACTTTTCAAAATCTATATAACATCAACAGAAAATAGCGGACTTATCAGTTTGTACATGTTCTTATACTAATAAAATTTCGGATTGTTCATGAAATCTATGACATAAATGGCAACTCAAGATTATAATGTTACCTTGAAACCTGTGAAATACCGCGCTTATGATCAAAACATAGGGAGAGTAATAAATCAAGCAGAGTGCAGAAGAATACATTAAAATTTCTTGGATCTGGCATTACAATTTATTTGCAACGAGGGTGGACCAAATATAAACGAGACTATTTTAGGGCATAATTTTCAGCTAAGGAAGCTGCTACTTTATGGCATGTTGAAGGGGGGGGGGGGGAGAGAGCGATCAGACGCCCTTGTGAGATTGCAATACAGCAAGGATATATCAGAAAAAAATGCAACCTTCCGTTGCGCAATGCATTATCTCGCTAAATGAAAGCGCAACATTTTGCGCAAACTGTTGGCACAGTTTAGGGAACAAACTCTGTCAACGTCGCGTGTTTTCACTTGGCACAAGGCGTTTGTGAGAAGCCGTGGAGTTCCCTATGAAAGCCAAGTCTGGGCATTCAGAAGGCTTTTGACTGTTTTTTTGGGGGGGGGAGGGAGAGCATTTTATACGTTGATTTTGTACAATATCGTTGCGCAATCAATGCGGCGTACTACTGCGAGGCTTTCAATGATGCTAAAAGACGTGACTAACCGGTAGAAGAAGAGATCCTTCTTCATGACAATGCAAGAGCTGTCACACGTACCAAAATGGAGAAAATAGTTTAACAACCTTCTTAGTGTCCTGATTTATTAGCTTGCGATTTTCATCCTTTTTGGTCCAGTCCAAGAAGCTGAGGATGGCCAGCAATTCGACAACGTTGATGGGATGGAGCAATTCGTACGCAATTGGCTAATGACACAACCAACTCTTTTTTTTTAATTAAAAAGCTACAGATTTGCTCGGAAAAAATGCATTTCCAAAGCAGGAAATTCTATACAAAAATGAAAAACACTTAATTTTGTGTTTATTGCAAACAAAAATAAATGAAAAATCATCTACCCTCGTATCATGGAAGACAGAGGTTATCTGCCTCTCTACCCATAGTATTTTATCTAATACAATATAAGACAATGAGATAAATTTAAAAGGGCATAAGTTAAGAGCAACAACAATGCCAGAGTCAATGCATAGGTTGTCTTTCTCAGAATTGAGTGCTATAACGGAAGAACTGTTACACACTCTGCCCAAATAAAAGTTTTGCCTCTTAGTATAATATATTTTTAATGACATTCTCTTCATGTAAATTGGTTTTAAAAATGAAGAGAATGTCGTTACCACATCACATCCCCGAAGGATACACAACCCAAATAAAATTTGATTAATGCACTCACGTAACTTTCTTTACTCTAAGCATAGGCAATACAGCTTTCTCACTTCACACTCTGATATAGAAGAAGAGGCCGTATTGCAAAGAGCACGGATACAGTTATTTCAACCTGATGCCAAACTTTATTCTTCACGAGGTAAGACTGAGTTTCTATAAACAATGGGTGGCTTATAACTACCCTTCAGAGAATTTATGCAAAAAAAGTTTTAAAAAAAGTATTAGCTCTTAGAATAAGCACCCCAAGAATAAAATTTAAAGATAATCGTAAGAGACGTTTTCGAAAAATGGCGAAAAATGAAATTTTCTTTATAAAAAGTGGCATTAGGGGTAAGAGTGTCACATCCCCTAAAGATACCTGAGTCAAATACAAAATGTTGTTTTCATATGATTTTTCGTTCTAGAGCTTGGCTGTTCACAGACACACACAGACATATTTCTGAAAAATAGCATTTTTGGATTCAGGTAACATCAAAACGTGTATTTATATTAAAAACGTGATTCGAAATTTGGGCTAGAAATCTTGCTCTCCTATGTTACGGTAAATATGTTACGGGTAGAGGAAGTAAAAAAGTACTTCTAGAGCCTATTAAAGGCGAGCAGGACGCTGATAATCTAAGGCGAGCGACAGACGTTCAAATTTCAAAAAAATCCCTTTAGGCAAGCCTATAGGCTGAGGTAGATTTCGAAGTGCTTTTGGTTTAATTTACTGTCAATGCGTAGCACTCTTCTTCTTTAGCCTTTGCATGACAAACCCGCAATAATAACTCCAAAAAAGAGGAAAGAGCACTTTTTCAAACATTCAAATCTCGCCTTATATGAGAACTATCAGGAAACTAGTTATTGATTTGTAGAGTACTCATCAAGAGCTTTTCAACGATACCCCACAAGACGTAGTTTCAAAAATTTCGAATTTCCATCCCCCCCTCCGCCATCCCCACTCGTACCCCAAAACCCCGAATCGTTGGTATCACTGCAAATTCCATAGGGAGTACTCTAATTTATTCAAACAAAGTTTCCCTCTATACTTCATAGGGGCCGAGATATAAATGTTTTAAAATTTCAACCCCCTCCCCCGACCACCCTCTTGGGCCGATTTTGCTCATTAACGAACTTGTCCGAACTATTGGGCCTAGAAATAACATAATAAAATTTGGTTCAAATATCTTCAAAATTACGGCCGCTAGCGTGTAAAAATATAAATATATATATATAAATATCACAATTTTCTTTTTGAACGGGCGGTGGTTTCGTACTTAAGGAAGCATGAAACGTAAAGATATGAAATAATTTTTCGAAAATCATGACATGGTATCCATTGCAATAGGTAGATTTTTCTTCGAAAACTACTTAATTATGTAAAATCTTATTTACACATGGCCTGGGACTTTCCAGAATTTGGAAACGGATTAGAGCCTTCCAGTCGGGTGGATGGATGTAGTAATTCTGGGCTTTCGTGAGCTACTAGCACTGCGTCCATCTTTAGGGAGGAAATGAGCTGGTCGGAAATGAAGGGTTAGTTATTATTATGGTTCGGATGTTTCTGACATGCCATATTTTTATCCTGACCTCCATTCTCGCCAAAAAACACAAATTAAACATGAATCGCACATTTACTACCCAAATCGGACCGTTTTTATTTTTCATATAAAGTCATATTTTGGTCATTTTCTTTGTCCTTGGGAAATTGACCTACACACTTTATTTTTCAAGTTCCCCCATAAATAATAGTCACATACTGTCTGTTAGAAGAACTTATATACAATATCACAACAGAAAATAACTCTGACTCGGAAGCTGAACTAATGCGCGTGAAAGAAAATTTCTTAAAAAGGTACCAGAGTTCTGTGGATGCAAGAGGAGTACATTTCAAACATCTCTTATGATGAGGTACGTGGTTATTTTCATTGTACTTTCAACTGTAACTGCGAGAACCTGAATCATTACACCGTTCGCGGATTTATTTGCGTAGATACTTCACCCGATCGCTCGGGAGTTAGATCTGTGCCCGCCGCGACGCAGAAACCCGCATGATTGGCCAACTCTTGCGTGGGACTCACTGTATAAACAGTATTTGTAAAAACACCAATAAATAAATAAATAAAATCAGGTAAACTGATGTAACAAAGTGCCAGTATGTTTTTGTTTAATTAGTTATGACTGCAATTATGATATGCAGAATATGTTTTTTTTTTTTAAATTGATTTCCAAGTTAAGCTCCAGATTTATTCATTAAGCAGGGCTTACGGAAGAAGAAAGGTCTACCATCTCGGCCACCTGGGTCATTTTAACGGTCTAGTTGGATAAGCGCATTAAATCAATATGTTTTTTGTCATAGCTACCTGTATTTTAATTTCCAAGGCCTCATAAGATCACAGTAAAACAATAGGCTATGTTGTCAAGATAACTGATTTTCATTTTTTTAAATAAATTCTTTCGAATACGTACCGGTATATTACCATAAAATAGGCACTAAATTGAGCATTACTCCGAAACAGGTCAACCGATTTTATCCATTATGAATAGACGTCTTCCCATGGACATTATAAATGTGTATACCAAGTTTCATAAAAATCCGGTAAAGCGTATTTGAGTTACCGCGTCTTTAAAATATACACTAAATTGGGTTTTACTCCGGTACCGGTCTACCGATTTGGTCCAATATCAGTAGACGTCTTTCCACGTACATTATAAATGGGTATACAAAATTTCAGGAAAATCCAATAAAGCATATTTGAGTTATCGCGACTTCTTATATATTAACATAAAAACACTAAATTGGGCATTATTTCGGTACTGGCCAACCGATTTGGTCCAACATCAATAAACGTCTTCCCATGGACATTATAAATGCGTATACGAAGTTTCATAAATATCCGATAAAGCCTATTTGAGTTATTGCGCCTTTAAAGTAGACACTAAATTGAGTTTTACTCCGGTACCGGTCAACAGATTAGGTTCAAATTCAATAGGGCACTTCTCAAGGACGTCATAAATGGGTATACCAAGTTTCATGGAAATCCGATACAGCGTATTTGGCGCCATAATCTATTAAAATAGGCACTAAATTGGGCATTACTCCGGTACCGGTGAACCGATTTGGTTCAATATCAATAGGGTTCTTCCCATGGACATTATAAATGTGTTTTCCAAGTTTCATAAAAATCCGAAAAAGCGTATTTGAGTTATGGTGCCTACAGACACACGGACAGACAGACGGAGAGACATTTTTTCGTCCACCACACAATCTCATAAAGTACCATACTGGCACTTAATAATATATGATAATAAGTGTTTGTCAGTTTGTCTGTCTGTGCGCGATGTCCAGCGAAATCTACTGCACGCAGAAATCTGAAATTTTAAACATAGATGGACTGAAGGGTGGCCGAATGCACCTCGAAGCCGGATTTTTCATTTTCGCTATCGTTCGCTAGTTATGAGTGAAAAACTGGCAGAAAATATGAATATTTTTGCTATCGAAGCATCAATTTTTGGTAATATATTTCAATTGTCAAATCAATTGCAGGTGGGTGTCTTGTTTTGTCACCCTACTTGGAAATAAAAGCATCGCAATTTTTTCAATATATTGCATGGATTTATTGTTCGTTTCGATTCTGTGAGCTGACCGTGGTCGATTCGTTTGTTTATAAGGTCAAATATAATAAAGGCGCTTTCTAATCGTGGAACTCGCTCCAAAGCCGGATATTTCGTTTTTCATAAGTATTAATCGTTTAGTTTATGAATGAATCGCGTGTGTTAATACCGGGGTGCGCGGGCAAAGAGAGTTAAGTCCACTTTCTTGTTACTGAGAATTAGAGTGACTTAACACAGTATACCAGCCCTACATAGCTTTAGAGATGGATAAACCCATGAGGCACACATCCATAACTACCGTCCTTTTTTAATATGACTTACTGGACTTAACACAAATGTAGAGAACATTTTTATCTATAACTCTATGGACATATCTCAATTTTTTAGTATGGTGGACTTAACTCTCTTTGCCCGCGCACCCGCCAATTATTTTTCTATTAATTTTTAATCGAATTAATTATCGTGGGCGAAGCCGCGGGCTCCTGCTGGTCTGTTAGTAAGAACAACAACAACAACAAGAATTATACTAATAATAAAATCAGGTAAACTGATATAACCAAGTGCCAGTATGTTTTTTTTTTTTTTTAAATCAGTGATACACGCAATTATGATAGGCCCATGCATTAAAGTTATTTTTGTAATAGATGTCCGAGTTAACTCCAAAAACAAAATGTGCCGGCAATAATAATAATGATGCAATAGACCTACGATTCGCTGATATCTCTGTTTCAATTTAAAGCAGCCTTAAAGGTTATGAATGAATAATAAGCATATGAAATCTATCTGTCAGGAATTACATTAGGTATATTGCTGCACAGGAACGATAAGAAAAATACTCACAGTAAAATATAGCCTAATGTAAATATCGGTAGTCTACATAACCATAGAATACACATTATAATATCAATATTCATCGGCTAGTTGTTATAAATCGTTTATTTAAATTATTATTTACCCACACTGACATCCTTATGAAGAAACAAATCAATCAAGGTTGCTAACAATATGAATAAACGATTGGCAATTTGTTAAGTTTTTTTAATACATTGTGGGCCTTGAAAGAATATTGATTACAAAATTAATATTGATATACTCGTTACTTCGGTACCGGTCAACCGATTTGGCCCTAATTCAATAGGCTTGTACCCAAAAACATCATAAATTCGTATACCAAGTTTCAAGAAAATCCGATAAAGCGTATTTGAGTTATCCACGCCTTTGTGATATATTACCATAAAAAGTCACTAAATTGGGCATTATTCCGGTACCGCCCAACCGATCTGGTCCAATATCAATAGACATCTTCCCATGGACATTATAAATAGGTATTCCAAGTTTCATGAAAATCCGATAAAGCGTATGTGAGTTATGGCGCCTTTAAAATATACACTAAATTGGGTTTTACTCCGGTACCGGTGAACCGATTTGGTCCAATTTCAATAGGGTTCTTCCCATGGACATTATAAACGCGTATACCAAGTTTCATTAAAATTCGATAAAGCGTATTTGAGTTAGAGCGCGTACAGACACACGGACGGACGGACGGACGGACAGACGGACAGACATTTTTCGTCCCCCACACAATCTCATAAAGTACCATACTGTCACTTGATAAGCTGCACCGCAGCAAATATTGTGTTATCTTAAGCGATCACAATACGACATCCTAAATATTGTTATCTTTAACCGTGATATAGACTGCTGACATTTTCATTTCTTTAGTATCGTTTGTTAGAAATTACAACATAATTAAAGATAAAAATATTACATTAAAGTAAATGTAAACATAACCACACCAGAACATGTGTCAAGAGTAAGCCAGCAGGCATACAATAAATATTACGTATTGTTCTTCTTACTGTACCGCGTGCATCAGCAGCAGACCATATGAGAATTAATTAAGGCTGATAAGAATTAAATGCACGCAGTACATTCCGTTTAGAAAGCAAGATAATAAGTTTACAAAAACAAAGACCATAGGCAATGTAACGATGACACTAAACTCTTCTTAAATCACAATCACTCGCTAGATTTTTCATTGATGTCTTGAAGGTCTTCTTATGAGCAGAGATGATTGATACCGCCAATAAATGAAACTTGCTGTTTTAAAGGATCAATTTAATGACAACTTCGGAGGACCATTTGAAGAAATGATGTGAATAATAATAAATACATATATGTAGCAATTATATGCTGCATTTAACATTCACAGTCAATGTGATGCTTGAATTCACAAATTATAAACGCAATAATAATGTTACTGAACTATATTGCGTATCAATGTAAATACAGCTATGTTGCGATGAAGTCAATGCAATATTACAAGCTGTATGAAATAATTTAGGTCTTAAAACCACTCACTTGGTAATAAAGATTCCTTTGTAGCTAATATCACTCAAGAAGTAATCCTGAAGTCTAAATCAGGCCATAATTAAGATAATCAATCCTTGAAGAAATGCCTGGTAGAGACACTAAACAAATTCAGCCAATCTTCAGTGAATAAAACGTGGAAAATTGCTTCTGTGCAATTAATACCAAGTATGAAGAAACTTTAACTCGCAGGAAGCGAAATATAAAGCTCTATGATGATAAAAACCACTGCTGGTTAAGTCCAAAATGAACTATAATCCTTAAAGAGGATTGTACAATGGACGAAGAAGAAGGAAGAATAGTTTGAATTAAAACAATGACTTATAACAATACTAGAAAATCAATCCCATTGGGCGAAGATTATAAAACGATTGAGCAATTAAATTTAAAGAAAAACGTGGATTGTGAAGCAATCAAAAAGAATAGTAAGAGAATGAAATAAAATATGTTTTATAATTATTCTGTACTTAAAATAATAAAAATATAAACCGAAAATAAACGTTGATTTGAGTTTAATAGAGAAAAGAACTAGTGATCAATTGTTTTTTGACAATAAAAATAATAATTACTAGGAGGCCGTGAGGAAATTGGCATTGAATAAAATATCACCAAAGCCGAAAGAAGACAAGAATAAATATTAAAGGATTATTATAGATAGCCAAGATAATAAAAAATTCTATCAAATCTCAAGTATCAGACATAACTGAACACTTACCTTTCTGGATCTTTTGGGAAAGTGAAGAAATACAATTCAGGATTTCTTCCTTTATTGTTACTGCAATTTATAGCAGAACAATAACATCCTTTCGAAACACGCATTGCTATAAAAATTCAAGACTCCTATTTATTTCCATTCTTCCCGCAGTAGTGATTGTAGTATTACTCAATGGCCGGTAGGATCGCTAGGTAATCTGCGCGCGCATATCCGTCTGGCAGAAAAACGGGCTGAGTTTCTTTACTGTATTAATACGTATACTGTGGTAATATCAAGTTCATTGCAAACAATTTCGGACTGTCTAGATGTATCACTCTTCTTAAATGGCACAAGCGATCAGACTCGTGGAGGAATTATTCATAGGTAGGTGCAAAAAATCTCCAGAAAAATGCAGGATTTTTCTACTGTTTTTACCTTTCGAGGTACACTGGAAGGTTTTACAGAAGACCATGATGTGTACCCACACAAGGGAAACTAATAGCCTATCTCATCCCCCCGTCACGTCATGAGACGTAGAGAGAAGTTTTTACCATTAAAGATCTTCTTTGAAGGAAAATAGAAGATATTTTTCTTTTGAAAACTTCAAAATGTATATTGCCATTCACTGCAACAAAGCGTATGCACAGACATAATGTAACTTATAAATTGCCTTTTAATTTTCACTGTGAATATTGTTAACAAGTATTAAAGCATTGGCTGTGTATATTTATGTTCGTTTAACTAGGAAATATATTTTGTTTCTGTGATTTACGATTAAATGTGCAAACTATTCTATGACGCTGTGTCTATCATTTCACTAGACTAGCTGCACTGCCCTTGAACTTGAATGTTCGTATTAAAGTGCGCCACTGAAAGCGAGTCACCCCTTCCCTCGTGTTTACATACGGCTATATCCCAGTCACCACTAACCTGATGTAATGTTTTTGTGGCTAAACCCCCGGGCCCTAATTATTACTGTAACTTTTGCAAAGTTTCTACTGCAACTGGGAAAGAAAAACATGGCTGAAATAGAGCAATCATGATCAACATGTTAAGAAGGACAATCACTTAAAGCTGAAGACTCTTATCTTCGGAAACCATGCTTCTCCCATAGGCAACTGGGCGTGGGTTGTTCAAGAGTTGGAAATGCAAACAATCTATACATCTTAGTTCTAAACGGAAGGGCATTTCATAAAGTTTAAGCGGAAGCTCTATAAAGAAAAATTAGTTTGTTTTTGTATAATACTGAGCCTGCTATATTGCTTTACTATAATTTGAACTCGGTATTGTAAGAATTGAAACTAGCAATATGATTGACTTTTTCCTGTACCCCTACGGTGGAGTACAGGGCCTCTATAATAATTGGAGGTTTCGGTACCTAGATTAATTTTGTCACGCTTATTTTCCGAGTGAGGACAAAGGGACATGTAGCAAAACCACCGCCTCACAAAACCCCCTCCGGAAATTAAGGTATTACTTGGACGTGAAAGGGCCAAGGAATTTTGTCCAGAGGTTCTATTTTAGGCTTGAAATTCTTTTACATGCCGTAATTCTACGACACAGGCCCCCCAGCTTAAAGTCCCTTCCGTAGGACTTCATGCTCATGATTTTTACGTCCTGAAAAACCCATCCGGGTCGAACGACCGCGGCCGGGTCGATCCCACGATCTTCGGATATAGAGGCGTGCACGCCACTTCTACACTACCACGGTCGACAAATTAAACATACAATATAAATATAATTAATCATACAAGAATGTAATTCATGCAATTTATGTAAAAAGAATGTCACAGTTTATAAGTATAGTGTTTTACTTACTTTGAAGTAAATAAATTATTTAAAAAGGATATAGCGATTGAATTATTAAACCCTGCTGGTTGCTTAAGATCCGACGAGATGCTATGTGGTCACGCTGCGTGTTTACGAGTCTAATATCGAAGTTGAGAGAAGGCCGTGATGCACAGCTTTTCGCCTCAAGGTAAAAATGTTAATACATCCGTAAACCATGCTTGCTACAAAATACGCCGTACTGGTCATATTGGTTCAATGATTCAAAAAATCAATTACTCCCTTAGTATACACAATATCGAGGCCGTTCATAATTTATTGTAAATCTCCGAAATAGCCTATTAGTAAAATCTTCTGTCTGAAACTTTTTTTATAACTGCAACGCAAGGGGCAATAAATTTGTTTTTATTCGACCATACTATAATACGCTTATTACGTGAGACGTAACGGTATCATAATGTTATCCATTTCGAAACAGATTTTCATGATAACAATAATATGGTATCCATTATTACCGAACACGGAACGATCATGAAACCTTGAGAGTAGGCAATCAGCTGAAAACTATGAATAAATAGCCTATATTTGAAATAAAGTTAATTCTGTTCGCGTTGATACTAAATTAAATTCATTTCATGCTGTCAAAATCCCCTGGTTTCAAGAAAAGGACCTAGAAGAAGCTTCGACTAGACCGGACGCCATGAGCTGCCATCTGTTACAGAAGGCAAGAACTACAGGAACAGCTGATTGCGAAAGGCAGCCTTCTCCGTTTGTTTGAGTGAATCTAAAATCTCAAAACACAAACATTTAATTATGGTCGAACAAAAACAGTCGTATACAACCTGCCTATAAGGGTAATTAAGATACTCGTATGGAAATTACGGAACCCGCTTTGCTCGTTTCATAAACATACTCGTGTCTTAATAAATACCATTATAGGCTCGTTTTGTAATGTGCTATTAATGCTTAGCTTACGAGTGTAACTGGGTATGCAAGATTTCTTTGGCCTTTCTTGTTTCCAACATAAAGAAATATGAAATTATTGTAAATCTTCTAAAGATTACCAAAAGCTTACAGAAATGTGGACTTTAAAGTAGGCTATACCTACGCCTTTTAGGCCGAGCCGAATGGGATTTTTTCTCTGGATAGGACCTTACATTTTAACCACATTTGTAAGTAACTGGAAAATTATATGGGATCTGTTAATTTATAAAAATAAAAATTATGTGACTGTTTAATGAAGTAAAGTGATCCCTTTAAAAGCCGTGGAGGCCCCCAGGGCTCTGGGAGGTTGAGACTCCTACATTATTAGAGATTCGGCACGTGAAGGTGATAAAATTACGCAACAGCTGCCTTTCTGTTAGAGACTGAGCCGACCCCAGGACCATAGTGCCACCAAAAAGATTAGGCCAATGGAAAAATCCCAACGACCTAATTGGGGACCGAACCTGCATAGTTCACAGACATGAACTACCAGCATTTTCACAATGACGTGCGTAAGACTGTATAATTTGATTCGGCTTTGTAGCGTCAGGTTGTCTAGATGAATTTCTAGGAGGAGGATCTGTTCCAAATTTAGTCTGCTGAGGCGTTTTCTTAGGTACAAAATGGACGAAAACCCCTCTCTCAATAGTGGCAACACATCTATAAAATCACGGTGAATCATAGAAAGTTTAAATCGATTTCGTCAGATGTTAGTTGAATATCAAGAATTCTTCAGAAAAAATTGGAGCGCTTTATCAATATGATTTCCTTCACAGTAACACACACACACACACACAAAAAAAAAAAAAAAAAAAAAAAAAAAAAAAGCTGAATCCATCAGCCGCCCTAAAACGACTGCTACAGTCTGATTTAAACAACCTACGACTTGAGACAGATCTTTCGAAGCGGAAAAGCGGGAGAACTGCGCTGTATTACGTTGTAAAGCTTCTGTCAGCTGTTTAGCAGTGCTACAAATAGCAAACATTTCGCATATCTTGAGCAGAGCCATAGAAACATAACTCTCCAACAACTGTCATAAATCGCATGTTGTTTAAATCAGACTGTAGAAGTTGAAACAGTTGTATTGATAACAATACCTTTACCTACAGAACCTATAGTATGGGTAGAGAAAGTAAAAAATCACAGTTACCCAATAATAGTTTCCTTAAAAAATTAAAAGTAAGCTAACAAAAGTTTCAGGTTTTAAAAATGAATATATTTTCCATGTTTTATTAATACATAACACAACCCAACAAAAAAGAACTCTACCAGCTCTACTAGTCTAGCAAAACAAAATCTTGCTTGATAATATAGCTACTTTGGACACGTAGGACGAAAACTGTATGAAGTACAGAAAAACTAAAAGCTGGATTATTTTTTGTCCCTCATATTGACAGCTCATAAGTCATAAACGACCGTACAATATGTGATATCAATTTTTTGAAAGACCCCTTGTTATATTGTTATTGTAATGTTAATGTAACTTTAGTGTGTTGCTTTTTCCTTCACATGATTTAGAAGCTAAAATAGGCACTGTTTTTTATTTATATCAAACCTAAAATGGGATAATATGCAAAATGGTAATACCATATCTCACAAAACTAAAGCTAATAGGGAAAAACTAATGGCACATTTGGCATCAGCGACCTAAATATGCCCAAGAATAAGTATAAATTCTAAGGCACCAAAATGGTTGTTGCTCTGTGTAACTAATGCTTGCATAGCATGCTATTGTTTTTGTCTATCTTTGACTTACCCGTGAAAATTAAAAGTCATATTTCTGAAAGTACAGGAAAGGGCAAACGTTATTTAATAAAAAAAACTGCCTTTCACATTAATTAAAAGTAATTAAATCGTATATGTAGAAATTTCTTATATAAAGACCCGAATAAGAGCACGCCAATTTGATAGTTGCTATGAGTTGATTAGCGCAGCATGTATTTTTCTAGGCAATTCACTGCTGTTTGTCATCCAACATTGGTTGCAAGGTAATTAGCAGGTAAAACCAATTTCACATTACTTTATTCAGTTGAATTGCACAGTGCATTGATTGACGAGACCACCTCCGAGGATTCGTTTTCATTATGGAGCACAAGCAAACCTATGGGGACTTCAGTCCCATCGCTTATATTGAACCTAAATTGCATTCAATTTGGCTCACAACGTACAGTCATATTTTACGGATAGCAAAAAAATCATACTAATTGAACATAGGGAAGTGCAAGTTACTACCCATTTAACTAAGCCTATAATTAAAGACAAGGTTCTCAAAATGTGGTTCGCATACTTCCAGGAGTATATGTGCAAATTATAGGAGTACGAGCCCAGTTTTAAGATCAATTTTCTGGGAAAAGAAAATTATAATAATCACAAAAGTTAAAACAATTCATTAAAAAATAAATTATTGAACTTTGCCGTGATTAATTCTTCCAATGTACTTCTACACCCAAACTATTTTATTAGAGGTAGAAATTAATAAAATTGTGAAACCTTTTTCAACCAACATATCTACGAGGACTGGAACTTCAATAGTGGCAACACATCTATAAAATCACGTTAAAAAACTGAAAGGATACTTATAAGCCGGTCATAGTTTCCACGAAATTGGGTTATTAAGCCTTGCGAATAGAGTTACCCGATGTCTGGATAATTCCAGACACGCCCAACATTTTAACCTTGTGTCCGGCGTTAGGGTGGAATTTCTGTTTCTTTTTATTTCAACTCCTACCAGACTTGGTGTGTAGAAGCGATGGGATGCAAAATTCTACATCCTATAGAGCCATAAAAAGCTATATCAAGCGTTTTCTGGGCGAATAGTTTGAATGTGATAAGTCGTTCTTCTTCATTTCAAATTCTAAATACCTATACAAGGATCTATAATTTGAAAATCGTAAGTCCTTCATAAGTTAATTTCCAATTATAAAATACAAAACCCGGGCGACGCCGGGCCTTTTAAGCTAGTAGTGTAATATTTCAATATTTTTAAAGGAACCGCTTCTCAGACTACTCTCTGGAGAACAGTTTAGCAAACATACAAAGAAGTAAGGGTAAAAACTTCACTTTCACTGAAAGAGGAACATCAAAGTGTTTTTGATCGGCAGGCGCAGATTGACATGGTAATGAGGGCCGCAGGGTGGCAAGGGGAGAACGGTAAAGAAAGGGGAAATACAATAACAAAGGAATACTATTAAGTATTTTATTTAATGACTCGTTTCAAACCCTGGTTTTACTCCATCTTCTTCTCGATCCCAAGCTCAAATCGACTCGTATCTCGAGTTTAATAAACTCCATTTCCCCTTGAATTCTAGGGGCGGAAGCCCGCAGAGTACTTATGTTTACCAATTTGCATGAGTTGCAATAAGGGAGGACGGTTCTTAGCGCTCCGAATATATTACACAGCTTCTTTGAAAATAGTTGTTACAAGAATTTTCCTCAAACATTGTAGTGTAGTTATTATATTTGTATTAAGGGGAGATTATTTAATACTTACGGAACTGGAAACATATTTAATTAAAAATAACCTACTGCTTATAAATTTTACCTCTATAAACTAGTACGGCAGTTAATTTTCGTTGTAGTGTTAAAGTTTTAGAAATTCTATATTTTAAGTAGTTGCTTTATGAAATATCCAGTCATTAAAGAATGAAATAATCTATTTTATAATGTTACATCGTAGGCCTAAATAAAGTTTTGTGTTTTTAAATGTATATTAATTAACAAAGAATTACAAATCAATTGATGTAATTTGAGGTATTTCTCTTGTGTTTCATACAATAAATAAAATAATATAAAAAATAAATAAATTGAATTTTAAATATAATAGGCTAAACTAGGTTAGGCTAGGTTAGGTTAAATTAAATTATATTAGATTAGGTTTGTTACCAAAGTCAATTCATGTACGTCGGTTAGACGACGAATGCGTGAGTTCGCTGCGCGTCGTATGCGCACAGTGTCGCTTACAGCGTACTCACGATGTGCACAGGCATTGTGGCACTTCCTTAAATAGTTCAACGCTGAAAGTCAGGAAATTTGCCTTCAGTTTATACAAACTGCAAAACATGACAACTCTACATGTTGCAGCGAAGTTTAGCTATTAATTCCAAGATTTTGGTATTACAGTTTAAGTATTTTTACAACACTATCCTTGCGTAGTATGAAAATTTTATCTAGTTTCCTAAACTTGATCAAGTAATAACTACTGATGCTCATGTGGTATAGAATAGTCAGGTAGGAACACGTACTGGATGAAAAAATAAGTACACTCATACAAGAATAATCATTACCGGTATTGAAGTCCAGTAAATTTACTGCTTCTGACTTATAAATCCGCCACTTTAAAAAATGGTAATACAACTGTGATGTAAGATAGATAAAGTAATGCTTGATGAAAATGTGAGGATTTTCAGCCACTGTTACGATTATCATTGATGGAAACCAGCTATTCCATTAACATTTTCCTAATTTATTTCAAAGTTAGATCCCATTTATGGTTATTAAAAGTAAAGTGTTCCCTATAAAGGCCATGGAGACCCAGAGGGTTCCAGGAGGTTGAGTCTCCCAGATTTTAGACATTCGGCACGTGAAGGTGGTAAGGTTGTCAGCCTTACTCACCGGCCGCCTTTACATTCAGGATTGCTCCTGGTATTCATTTCTGTTAGAGGCTGAGTCGACCCCAGGGCCATAGTGCCACCAGAAGGATTAGGCCAAGTGAAAAACTCCAACGACCTCTTCAGGAATCGAACCCGCGACCTTCCGGTTTCTAGCGCAGCGCCTCAACCACTACGCTACGGCGTATGGTTATTGCCGTCATCAAAATATGAATTTAGTTTCGGCTATCCTCTGAAAATGTTAATAGAAGTTAACATAAATTATGAATAATTTAATTAATGACAGAGTTAATGTTAAATATTTGCATTTTATCATTAACGTCTTTGTCACCGGAACTGATAATATACATCCAGTTTTTTCGTTTGTTGTGACGGGGAAACTCAGTAATCCTATCAGAAGAGATTTAGGGAGGAATCTTGAGTTCTTGATACACGACATTGATAACCCCGTGAGTATGCCATTCAATTAATTGGTTGTGGGCCCCTGCAGACAACCTGGGATCTGTTCCTGACTTGGATGATGATGGATTGCAATGCTGGGAACAACAGTTGGTGTGACATGCGCTTGTCATCCACAACGGGCGGTCTGTCATCTGAAAACCAGCGCAAAAATACGCATTTTCGCATTTCACTTCATTGGAGTGAAAAATTGGGTTCATGCACGGCTAGCATGTAACATTTCTAGATACTGGTCCTGTACATGATAACTGATGAGAATAATACGAGACTCTGATACAGCCTTGCTTAATTATGAAGGGCTATGATAGGATGGCCGTATTTTAAATGAAAATAAAAAAGGACAGTCACTCGCATCGTAAGGATTATTGAGAAAGCAGAGCCCATAATTAGGTAGCCTAAATGCTATAAATACTCTATTTTAATAATAACATTTTATTTGAAATCAATAGAGCGAACAATTCTTATGTTTAAACTAAATCATCACTAAAGTCACTGTCAGACTTATTCTAAAAATATACAATAACCATACAAATAGATTCCAAAAATACGTTTACGTTATTGAAGCCTGGCCTAATCTGTGCCGGCGTATCAAATAACAAATTTAAAATAAATTGCACCTAGAAAACTTGAATTAGCGTAACTCTGATATCCGTAGTATCAGGTAGGCCTATGCAATAGTTCCGGGTATGGAGTCTCGAATTTGGCACACTAAAAGGAAAAATTAAATACATAGTTCTTAATGTAAAATAGTTTTCATATACTTGCTTTAATAAGTTCTGAATTCTTTGTCAATGATTGCATGTATTTTAGTGGCTTTTAGTTTGGGGAACGTTTATATAAAAACTTATTTAAGTCAAAGGACAGTAATTAAGATAATAAAGCAATCAGCAATATTATAAGCAGGTGTGTTGTATTTATAGTCACACTGGTAAACAATATTGCAATGCATCTTTTTCTTACGAAATAATGCAATTATGAAAAATGGCACCCTTTAGTCAACCCGTTTTCTTCAGGATTACTAATTATTGTGCATAGCCTACGTTGAAACAGCTATATTACATTTATTCTGAGTCTATTGCAATTTTGTTTGACTCAATTGGTGAAAGAAATTGCCTAACAGTCGATTTTTAAAGTGCTGTGAGTTATTTGGTAACCAATTACTTATTTTAATTATATTTCATAATTAAAATGTAAATTTTAATAATTATCCATAAAATACATACAAATTTGTAATGTACAGAAGGGTATGTAAAGTAATTTTCTGCATTTGACCGAGCGAAGCGATTTAAAAACTAACAAATTGCATTTATTATTTCCTATATTATCGAAATTTATAATTTTTAGCCAGAACTTCGTACTTCAATTATTTATTTTGAGCTTGTCTAGTACAGCCTCTATAAAACAAGTAAACTATAGAAGTAAATATTTATTAAGGTTTATTTTTTGCAAAATAGAATCATACATCTTCATTCATATTATTACATTATAATTATGAAATTGGTTTTAAAACTATTTCTCAAGAAATTACACAGAAAAGTTTTGGAATAAGAATATAATCCATAAAGTTGGAATTTGTTAACAAATAACATTTTTCAATTTTCTCCCAGTTTTGCCGGTATTTACCAATTTGTCCCGGTATTTACCAGTTTTTCTTACTGGGATGGTAAATGTTAATTTTGACTGGAAAATGCCAACCCTGATGTGTAAGGATTTTTATATATTTTTTACCGTTTCAAGATTGTATCGTTTTGGACTCGCTTTCGAGTTCAAATCCCATGACCGGCCAAATTGACATGGGTTTTCTCGTGGTTTCCCGAGCCGTCAAGACAAATTCCGAATTGGATATTTACCCAGCATGAATCATCTCCACCATTTTATTCTGGTATGATATCCATTTAAATTAATATCTGTTGAAATTTAGTCCATAAAATACACTAACATTAAAAAATAATTGACAATCAATAGTTCCATGGCCTACCCTACTGTATAGACACAGATCCCGAACTCTTGATTTGGCCTCGCAGCTAGAAGGAGTATAACTACAGCTGACAAAAATGGTGGGCGTTTTAATGGTTCCGTTTCATATAATTTACAGCTACTTTCGAGTTTTCTAGACAAACTGTTCTTGTTGTAAAAATTGTAAAACTACGTCAGTTTTGAGTGTAAAATTTTGTACAACTTTGTATCAGTATGTTACTTTAACGATTTACAGGAATTTCATCTGTTTTTCTGTAACAGTTTGTTAGCAGAGTTGTTCGATTGTCTTCCAATCTCTATATATATAAAAGGCTTTGTCCTGACTGACAGGAATCAACGTACAGCCTAAACTATAACAGGTGGAGACTTGGAATTTTGACAGTAACTTCGTGTCATAATGTAGGTGCTCACTAAGAATGGATTTTGAAAAATTCTGATTCTAAATGCCAAAAATTAAATGTTTTTGAGAATACTTAATCCCTTTTTACACAGAATTATCGAAACAAAATCACAGAACAAATTGTTTTAAGTTTTATCAGATGGGTTTGGATTAAATGAAATGGAAGTTTGACAAATTAGAGAAGGTATCAATACACGGCCTCCTTTATTGTACGCCTCCTTTAGGAGGCCGTGATCAATATAATTCATGTTATCTATTAATAGAAGGAACTGTCTGTCTGTCCGCGGTGCCCAGCGAAATCTACTGAACGCAGAGATCTGAAATTTTAAACATAGGTGGGCTGAAGGCTCGGAAAGTGCACCTCAAACCGGAATTTTAATTTTAGGTTTCGTTCGTGAGTTATGAGTGAAAAACGGGCAAAAAAATGCATTTATTTGCGTTTTCGAAACATCAGTTTTCAGTTATACATTTCAATGTCAAATCAATTACAGTAATTGGCTTTAGCTATTTTTGTCATACCTTGAAAGTAAAATTTTCGCGATCGCTTGAATGTTGTAAGCCCTAAATATGGTCAAACACTGTTTTATTTGGACGAAACTCACTGTACAGAGGTTTTCTGGGCCAAGGAACTCGAATCTGAGGTCGCTTTTACCAGTCAATGCTATCTAATCGTGGTATGTTTTCCACGCGATTTAGGTGTTAATAAATATAATGATTCAACTATTATGCTCTTAATTTTTAATTCTTGAAATAATTATCGCGGGCGAAGCCGCGGGCACATGCTAGTTTTATATAACTGTTCTTTGAAGCCATTGAAACGATGTATGTGTAAAGTTTTTTATTTTCTGATTAGCTTTCAAGATGAAGAGTAGAACTTTCTCTTTTGGACGCGAGGTCCACTGCTCAAAGAACTAATAAATTATTTACAATTCAATAATGCACGAAATAATATAGCCTTTAGTGTGAAATTAACATTTCACTTCTATACCTTGTTCTTCCGCTGCGCGTTATACCGCCAATGCGCTGCTAACCTCAAGACATTTCTTTCCATATTCTAGTTCGTTATGAGGTTGTATTTGCACGGATGTTTTACATGCTCTTCCTTCTGGTGTTTTTGTAAGGCCGTATACACGTTGGAACGACGATAAACAATAATCGAAACACGGCTGCTTTGGCAGAGAATATGGAAGCATTCATTTATTTTAACAAGACTACTCCCATATGCCATTATGACAAAGATATGAAAAATAAAGGCAACGAGAATGAAATAAACAATCGTTTCCTTCGTTCTTCTCACACATCGAAATGTAGGCGTATCTATTGTTGATCGAATGTATGATCTTCATAGTCATACAACAGACTACAAAAGCAAGAGAGTCATCCACGAGTTAATTAATTTTGTATGCAGTCACAACGAAATAAGAATATACACCTTCTGATAAGCTATGGCTTAGGAGAAAGAGGTGCTGGACGAATTAATTAACTCCCCGTGTTCTTTATCCCAGATATGATGATGCTGTGTATAGTCGAATATTTCAATATTTACTTCAATAGCATATAATTATATGGTTTTCATATTGGTCCTGTGAGGGTGTACTTTAATAATATATTCAGTTCATTCCACCTTATTCCCTCAATTATCCTTTTTTGGATGATAAAGTAGACTTTAGTCAACAAACTTAATGCCATTAAGGTTTTCATAAGAAAGACTGCAGACTACTTAAATTATAATAACCCTTTAATTATAAACATTACCATTGTCACGAGTATAAGATTATTGCATTAATATTAAGATATGAAACCTGACAAGTCAATGAATGACTTGAAGTTTGAGAAATGATAATTTGATAACTCAAATCAGTAGAATTTTAGGATAAAAACTGTTTTTGCTATGTCAACTCAACACCCTTTTATCAATACCCATGTAAAATTTAAAATTTTCAAAATTGTGTACAGAGTTAACATACTTCAATGTAAATTGTTTTTATTAGGCCTATTTAAAATTTAATTTAAAAATAATCTTATAGGTCTACCCCTAATGAAAGACTTCACATAAAATTAAGCCTATTTAGTAACACAGCTAATACCTTCTTCTTCTTCTTCGTCTTCTTCTATTATCCATTATTCTCACATCTAAAAACCTATAAGGAAGACGTCCTTAATGTTAAATATTGCAAAATTTTAAACAAAATTAAATTTATATTCAATATAATATATTTTAAAATGAAAATTTCATGCCATAGATTTTAAAATAGGTTTCCTCAGATATACGAAATGTAAACAATATTGTCAAATTTACAAAAGTCATCTGAACATTTGTCTACGTTCCAATGAAAACTTGATTCCTTCATGGACACTACGCTTCGCTAGTGTCGTTTCCATCATGTTATTGCCACTACAACATATACGAGGCAAGTTCATCATCAATACACTGTACTTAAAGCAACCGATTGAGCAAAGATGGTTACCGGATAGTTCACAACACAAGTAAACTATCTCAACTGGAAAATTAAAATGTTCTATACATTGGCTATCTTACTGCGGATTTAGCAACTCATATGGACCGCAATGTAAGGCTTAATTAGAAGGCTGCCTCTGAGGCTGATTCGCGGCAGGCCCATCGATCGAAACCGCACGCCCAAGTTTTCCTACTTCAACTTCGAAAGACTTAAACTGCTGTTTCAAAACTTATATTTTGTAAAGTTTATCTCCATCCCGGATACGTTTAGCTTGGTTAGAAATTCTTGATTAGAGTCTCTCCGCCTATTCTCGCTACAGTAGCCTCATTTATATCAGAAGTACGGAAGAAAGGGAAGGTCTATCTTGACAGCGAGGCGTGTCAATTAATTATTAACATACAAATTAAATAATGCAACAGCTACATCATATAGCGTCAAATTAGAAACTTCTTGCAAATGAAGGAAAGTGTCTAGAAGACTTAAAATAGCCCTCTCGCTGGTCAAAACAATCCCGCACAGAAGTAACCGGTCAGTGATTATGATGAAATGCTATACAATTACTATTCAATTTTCTTTCTTTCTTTATCTTAGTTTTACCTCTCCCTTTTAGGATTTAAGCGACCCAAGCCGCCCGGGCCTTACAGGGCCGCGGCCTGTCGGGAGAGGGATTATATTATTGGATCATATACATACTTTTTGACCAGACAAGGACATGGAGGGCCTCCTCGGATGAGTGATCAGCCCAATGCCGGGGCTACCTCCGAGACAATACGAACACATAGGACGAGACACACCATTCACACACACACACTCCAAACAAGGCGAGGGTGGGATGAAGATGATAATCACGGCCACATGATATCTGGGGACCACAACGGCCTAAAGTTCCTCACAGGTGAGGAAAAACCCCAGAAAAATCCCACCTAAGCATAGGCGTAACCAGGCCGACCATATGGGGGGGATTATAACATCCGGGGGGGTCTAGGGGTTATGGAATACCCCCCAGGTAGAGAGGGGTTCGGGGGTCCTCCCCCGGAAAATTTTAAAAATTAAGATGCACAATAACGAGTTTTAAGCTTCCCACGCTTTAGGCCTATACTCGTATTAAGTAATTTATAAGCAGACTTAAAAAATTGTACAATTTTCCTTTTTTTAATCAATGGGGGGTTCAAACCCTCAAACTCCCCACTCGTTACGCCTCTGGACCTAAGTAACTTGTCCCGACCAGGATTCGAACCCGGGCCCGCTGCGTGAGAGGAGCGACAACTAAACGCTTGTTCTTTAACGTAGAAAACATAGAATCACACCACTATAACCAGTGTTTATTTTTTCATGTGCCTATGTTTTGTACTCTTGAGCTAAAAATGTACCAGCATCACATTTCTTGACGAAGATTTTATGAAAGAATTAAACATGTAGGGACAATACTGTACATTTTTTTAGTGAAAAAAATTCTTTATCAAATGGTATATTTCTTTAGTGCATCCCCTTAAAATGGTTTCCTTGAAGTCACGAAGAAAATTCTACTCAACCATAAGCCCCAGATCATGGAGAGAATTAAAGTGACAGAACAGTGTGAGTTTTGCAAAATTTCCCTTTGTTTGTAATATGACGTAAGAATGGATTAGAATTGCGGGCGAGATTCAATAACAGCGATACCGACATACCAGTGTAATAACCTCCGAAATGTGGATACCTGTCATTTCAGCCAGCTAATTAGTATTGATTTTGTATTACCATTCACTTTCGCAGTATTGGATAGTGGTACATTCACTGCCAAATTAGAGGTCTCATAGAGATATTGACCTAGCTGATTTTCCTTGCAATATAGGCAAAGCCTACAGCAGTAGATACACTCATAATTGCAATTTCTGCTTTTATTCCGTAGTATATTTTACAGAATACAATGCCTGGGATATCTACAGAGGAACGTCAAATGTAGAAAACACGCTCATGCGCACTCCATTTAGTAGTTCATAAAAAAGTAAGTAATTTAATCTGGTCATGTAATTACTGACATACATTATTTTAATAAAATAACCAAAATCTACAAAGCTCTTTATGTATTTATACGTATCAACAAATCTATAAACTAACAATAATGTAATTTTATATAAAAAATAAAATTCAACATGCATTAATGCCGAAGAATGGGCTATAAAGGAGAAGAGAGAGCTTTAAATTGGAATTAGCGACGATCGATATTGTTTTCATCTTCTTTACTTCGCATATTCCATGACTTATATCCCATCGTTCATTGCAGTTTCGGTAATGAATTGTCAGCTGTTGTCTGTACTTACGTAAACATCTGCAATGATTAAGAATAGTGTTCTATTAATTACTACCTGCGTTGAAAGAATATTGTGATGTATGTGAAAAATAAGCGGTAGGTTTAGATAATGCTTTCGTGAGCCCGGAAGGAAATTAAAATGAGATTATAAATAAGCAAGAGAAGAAGTTAATAATAATAATAATATGATGTGAAGGAAAATGAGAGAGTGGATCGTTCTTCGTTCTCTAAGGCTTACCCATGACAAAGTTATAAAATATGTCGTCAAATCTTCTGATGTTACAGTAAATCATATTACTGTAAGACAAGAAAAACTGTCTTATTTTCTAGAATGGACACAGTGAAAATTTTGAGGAAATAATATAAATCTAAGTAAAGTGAAGTATTTTCTTCCATCTTCCTCCTCTAAGATAATATAATATACTGCAGAGTAAATTGTCTCATTACAAGGAAGGAGAGATTACTCTGCTCTTCAAAATTTATGTCTAGTTGACACGCTCATATTTCCAGCAGTTGCCTTGGAATTCACACATGAGTAGCCACCATAAGATTGAGACTGCTTTACGAGCTAAAGGATATTAAGAGTACAAGATTGCCAGCCAGCTTTATGTTCCTAACATTTTGATTGCACGGGGAGTCAGCAATAATAATAAATATAAATTAGTCTTTTACAGTGAATTATATTTGACATTGCTTTAGAAAATAGCTTTGAGGGGATGCATTCTAATGTATATAAATATGGACCGGGTAACATGACATGTATGACCCCGTTCCCATGGGATTAGTTATTTACTGTCGTGCACTCCCATTGAATTTCTCATAAATAATAGGACTGTAAACACGGCAGTGTGGTGACATTTATATCCTAAAATATGTAGCTGATAAATATCATCACTCACAATTAATTGAGTTTCTCGGATGTAAACATCATATTTTAATTTAACACTGCAATTTTAAAATATTCCTTTTTACTGTTGGTTGGCACATGTTGATGCGTTTTGTGGATAAATTGTAAATAATGTGTTATACAGCCATGTTGCAGAATGACCATTCAAGCTAAACACGGCTTTGTTTGGTAGCTTAAGGGGGGACACAAAACCTCCGTAAAGTAGGATAAGCTTTAATATTGTCAGTAGTTTAAAGCTGAATTACATTATAACTTCTCATGCTTTATAATGGATTCTCTGTGATCAGGAAGTAGAGTATATATTATCTATATGTAACAGGTAGCGCTGGAAAAACCAGATAAAAGTAAGTTTATCCCAATCAGCTTGGGTAAAGCACAAATTACACTGGGTAAAGCTGGTATCTTGTTTTATTAGGGGTCTGGACATGCGCAGTGTGGTTAGGTTAGGTTATGTTATTTATTTATGTATTTATTTATTTATTTATTTATTCTGCCAACTACAGGAATAAATCCCAATTACAGTTGGCGTAGTTTCGCCAATACGTGTTGTACAAAATAAAAATACAATACAATAAATGAATGAATGTGTGAGGATAAAGAATAAAATACATAAATGATTTATAATAACTACAATTAATTTAACAAGACAATCTAAAAACTAACCCAAATCATATGGAATATATAACATTTTATGAAGAAATCCTATGTACTGATTTAATGATAAGTCAAAATCCAGAAGAGCATTTTGAAGTGATAGAGGATTATATTGTTTACACATTTTAATGAAAGAGGAACATTCTAATATTTTTGACTTAACGACAGGTATATATAACTATTCACTATTCCTTAAATTTAATTGCACTACATTAAATTTAATATGTTTTAAAAGTTCATTATTATCAATTATACCATTGTTAATTCCAAGTACATTCAATTGCATTCTGATCAAACAAGTAGCTTCACTAGATAGCATTTGAATTCCATTAATAGTAATAAATTACATTGGAAGTGTTGTTCGTTTGAAATCCATCTTTATCCAGTAGAGGTTCGGTAAACCTAAGATTTCTCGGGAAAAGCTAGAAACGTAGGCCTATACTTTATTCCACCTTTACCCCCATTGCTTTTGGATAATACACACTTTACCAGGATAAAGCTAGTTTTAGCCAATTTCGAGCTCTAACCATAACATGTATAAATATTTCCCTTACGGTATTTTTCAGAACAAATATAGTTTTAATACGTACGATGGAAATAACTGTAGAGTGGAGTTTCTATGTAATTATAATATAATTATTTTATGCTTTGCCTTTACGCTGTTGTAAACTGTGAACGTCCATGTGCACTATATGACGTCTACAGTAGTTTAGTGAAGTTTCATTTTACATATTTATAGACATTCATATTAAACTGCATAACTACGAGCTTCATAACCTGTACTCGTCACCGGATACAGTAAGGGTAATTAAACCATGTAGGGTGAAATTAGTTGAACATGTTGCGCTCATGAGGGAAGAAAGACATATCTCAAAAATATTGACTGAGAGACCCGAAGGGAAAAGACCACTTGTAAGACCTAGACAAAATTAGGATAGATTTAAGGGAAGTAGGATTTGCGAGGGATGATTGGATGGAGTTAGCACAATAGAGTTGAATGGCGGGCTCAAGTAAGCGCGGCAATGAACCTTCGGGTTCCATAACATAAATAGGCTATTATTCCTTTAGCTTACTTAGGAATTGTCTATTGCCATTGAGTAAGTATAGGCATTCGTATTATATGAAATTACGTATTTAACCATTTTGATATCTAGATGTGTTAAGTGCTTTGTTGAAATTGAAACACTTGCCACAATAGGTGGATTAAGATGTCTATGACCCACAACAAGAGCTATAGAAACCTCTTAAATGGGGTTTAGCAAAGATACCAATCAACGTTAATACAAATCTTTGACAAGACATGCAAATCTTCTCTCACACTACCTTACAAAGGCTGCGAAGGTTCAGGATACGTTTTACTGAATCTTGTCAAGTAAATGTTGTTTGTTAACACTATTAATTAGTCTGTGTGGTGGGTTGGTATATGGGTACTTAAGAGGGGATGTACTGCAACTTAGGCCTGTGACCGTCGCCGGTGTGCCGGAATTTTGTCCCGCCTGAGTTCTTCTACATACCAGTAAATCTACTGACATGGGCCTGTCATAGTTATAGCCTACACTCATAAATGCCAACGACCTGGGGCATGATCGAACCCGAAACCTTGGGCACAGAAAGTCAGCGCGATAGTAATTGCGCCACCCAGGCCGACTAGTCTGTGTGAAATACTAAATGGAGGCATTATTGATCTTCTAAAGAAACCTCCCTGGAAAAAATATCCTTTCCCAAAATTATTCTCATTACATCATGAACGGTCGTTTTCCGCCTAGCCTATAAGAAACGTCTTTCCGACAGATGCCAGTTACCCCAGAGAATTGAGAAAATATGTAATTGTTTACCATGCTGAAATAATTAATACATAGTTCTCTCTTAATCATCATCATCATAAATAAATTGTATTATGTAGGGCGATACTATATTTTTTGTGTTTTTAAAACTATATTGCATATTCCATAATTTTCACTACAATTTATGTACAAATCTTTCAAGTCAAACAACATAAAAATCCAACTCTCTGGATCAGAAAACAGAGTTTATATCTGTATAAACATTTCCATTACAATACTTATTTAAGTTTCACCTACGATGGTGATGATTTTATATATATCTAGAAATCCTTCCATGGGCGTCCGCAGATATTTAGTCAAGGGAGCCCAATGAACAAATTACTGACACCACCACCTTGACTGCTACTACTACTACAACCATTTTTATTATTTTATTATTATATAATCCACATCCTTGATTTAGGCCTACTGCAGCTGGACCTATGACTAAGGATACAAAGAAAAATCTGATGTAAATTTACATGATCATTTCTATCTCCTGTATACGATCACATGAGCACGTGACCTCATAATTATTTTCATCTTATTTAGGCCTAATTTTATTGGTATCGTTGATTAAATAGTAATTATCGTATGCATTAACAACTTACAGTATAGAAATATACGTGTTTACTGACTTCCTCGAAGTGATTCACATAGCTATAGTGCTCTGGTTTTCTTCGGCATTTCCTTTTGCGGTCTGCCGGATTATATTATTGTTTATTGAGTGTAAACAGTAGTTTTGTACTCTCATGAGACGAAATAAACAGTCAATAGGCCTATGAACAGGGGAGGAAGAAAATAAATTTCATGCAGTATCGTAAGATCTTAAAAAAAGTTTATAAAACCATTTTGTATTTCTTGTAAAACTATTGGAATTTAAAATTTAATAATTGAGCTAAGCAAATCACGTTAAAGGGTAGGGCTCTCACGGCCCTAATAACAGTTTTCTTGAATGGAACTGATCGTTATAATCAGGCCAACACGTAATCTACGTTTTACAGTTAAAAATGCCTTGTCAGAAGAAGTCTAAACAAATCTATATCCACGTATCTGATTATTCACAAACTTACATTTCGGTGCCAGCAATATTTTACTAACCTATAATTAGCGTATTATAGTATGGTGGAACAAAACAGTGTTATTGGCTTTACTACAATTTTGAGAGGTTCTTAGAAAATTCAAATACTCATTAGATTTTATATTATTCTTATGCCTCCTTCTTTCTTAATCTATTCAAAGCTTTTGGTTTCAGAATATTAAAAAATAATCTTCTAAGTTGGGGTGAGTTAAAGTATAATTTTCCCCTCACCAGTTAATTAATTAATAAAATCAGGTAAACTTATTTAACAAAGTGCTAGATGGAGTTAATAGGCCATTTTTAAGAAACTATTGAGTCTTAGACCATGGTTTTTTTCTAGAAAGTTTGATAAGCATTTGCGAAGGAATGAGTGGGATAACCAGAATATTAACAGAACGAATTTGAAACAAATTCCTCACGCCAGCACTAGGCCTGTTCCTTTATTTTTATCAAAACATCTGAATCTGTTCAAAGTTTCTTTTGGAGCGTATAAAATTAAATAAAAAAAAAATGAATTTTTAAAATTTCCCCATCGGCTATAAATCTGCCAAACTTCAAGTTTCTAGCTCATCTGAAATAAGTTAATAATAAGTGGATGATTAGGCTGTTGTAGATGTGAATGACGTCACGAATATCCAGCCAGTTTTTCCATACATATGGGGCTGCTAGAAACAACAAATTTTGCACTGTTGTTAGCTGTTGTATGTGCCAGTATACCTGCCGAATTTTACGATTCTGCCTGTCCTATAAGTGTGTGAAAAGTACATAACGTGAGAAAAATATACAACATTAAAAAAAAAAAATAATAAATAATAAAAAAAAAAAAAAAAAAAAAAAACAACTTTATCTAAGGTACGACCGCCGCCGATGGAGGTAGATGGAGGTACGACAAAGTCACAGGAAAACTTGTAGATCTCTAAAAATCCTGCTGGCGTAATCAGTTTTTTGAATCTAATTACCGTTTAGCTACTAGCATATAAGCCTCCAAGAAGGTTTACACGGACCTTAAAGTTGCGTCCACCATTTTGAGTGTTTTTCGGGGGTAAAACAAATTTAAAAATAGGATCGTTTTGGAATAATTTCCGTCAGTTTGAAGCTATAAGCTATATGCCAAATTTCCAATTTCTGGCTCATCTGGAAGCTGGCAAACAATAATGTCAATGAGTGAGTTAGCCACGTGGCTTTGTAGTACAGTGATGATTTACTATTTTTAAACGGTTAATTGATCGTTTCTTCGGTACCGGTCAACCGATTTGGTCCAAAATCAATAGCGTTCGTCTTATGGACGTTATGAGTACGTAAACTGCCATGAAAATCTGATAAAGCGTACCCAAGTTATCGCGCGTACAGACACGCGGTATAACGGATAGATAGAGGGACAGACATACAATCTTAGAAAGTACCATTCTGGTACTTAATAAAGCACCTCACCAGACCAGCTTCGGACTAAACCCTCCCATGTCTTCCCTTGCACTGTCAAATGAAATGAGTTCTGCGCAGAATGATTGATGAGACGGTTAATGTCATTGCATTACAAATTAACATTGTCCGCCGCCGTGGGTGAGTCGGTAGCACGCCTGCCTTCCACTCCGGCGGCCCGGGTTCGATTCCCGGCCGGGTGGGGGATTTTTCAGTAGTGAAAGATCCCCTCCCCGGGTTCAGGACTGGGTAGGTTAAGTCTTAGGTTAAGATAATGCACATTGTGCGAGATTCCTTAATTAATTACAAATTAACAAGGGTCTGTTTAATAGTCATGCGTTGTATATGCAGACAAATGTTTGAGTGTTTGCTAACAAAATATGAACAATTTATTATTACTTAGGGATACTAATTATTACAGTATTAATTTTGTTCGCACGAGGGCTGTGGCTATTGTCACTAGCGACAGAGATTGCGTGGGATCACATGCCATATAAACAGGTACAACTGGGATAGTGGAGTAAACTTGGACCAAGCGAAAACAGTAGAAAGGAGAATTGATGAAGGACGAGAGGAAGTATTCGAGAGAGAATGAAAGAACAGGTTTTGGTTGGGATGTTTCGATTTGCAGCTCATACCACGGAGCGGGCAACAAGCTGTTTCGACGCTGCCAACATAACAATTCTCAGCTAAAACTGGAAATCCATGTAATCGCCAATCTTCGGTACACGAACTTCATACAAGTAGAGTGTTTGTTAACAGGAATAAACTCTACTTCTTATAGAGTTCAGGCCACACTTACTTTCTATCAGTAGAAATAAAGCTAAAAAATAGTCGTGCATCTTATGCCTTAGTTCCACCACTAATTTGGATTTAATTTCGTTTTTTTACTGGCAGAATTGCTTATAAAATGTATTTCTAAATAAACTGCAGTAGCTTTCCAAAAAACTGTTTTCAAGTCGAATTACAGAACTATTCTTAAGCAGCTATATTTATAAATCAACCTACTATATATAAAAACAAGAAGTGAACAGTTAGGATCCATCCCTTGCTTTGCGATATTGTATAAATTTACTTGTAATAAAATAGAAACAAGATGAGTTAATTATCATAGGTAATCCCATGAGAGATTACGAGTTTATCGATATATTTTCGAGAACGAAGTTCGAGAAAATTTATCTGATGAAACTCGTATTTTCGAGTAGATTTATTAAGACTATTCTATGAATAAAATGTAACGGATTTTATAAATAATTATTTTCTTACTTTTTTGACAATATTCTGTCACCCGTAAGATCGCGGCATACTACGAGTACATGAATGAACAGTCCATGAATCGATTCGACGAATCGATCTGCGTTCCCAATGCTACCAATAATGCGTACCACAACATGGATAGCGTCATCGTAATTGTTTACGTTAAAACGCCATAAAAGCACACGAACTGGCTTGTACCGAATCGAAATTGTGTTTTTAATCAATGGACATTTATATTATTTCAATTTCCAAACAAGTTATGTTGTATAAAATAATGTGTTTTCATTCTATTCACTGGCAGCATGTGACGTATTAGTCACCGCGCGTTGATGACTTACTTGTCCAGAAACGAGCTGACGTTTTATCAGATAAAATTGCATCCTTGTTTTCATAGCAAGGATATTATAAGATAAAAGATCGTGATTGGTCTATATCCGAGGAATTGCTAAACTTTACTGGTGAATATCAAACATGCGGCATATGAATGGAATAATCTACACAAATAAAATCTTAAAGTTTCGATTGCCTTATCTTTGACTTCGGGAGGATATTTTCTCCATTCTGGAATTTTCAGCTGTCTAGTCTGTCATGTAAATTAACAAAAGATCGTACAGTGAATTTCATGCATTATGATTTAACTATTCATATTTTGCATAACAATAAAGGAAAGAGGTTATGAGGGTATGGAAAGAAAAATGGAAATATCTCGCTTCATATTAATTTTACTACAAAAGATAGTCTACCCGACAAAAGCAGTCGACAAATTTTATTATAATCAGGATTTCGATAGAATTAATATTTTATCAGATAATCCTATATTCTGGACTATTTGAAGAGATTATGAAGTGGTATACTGTTAACAATTAGAATCTCTGGGTGGCCGAGATGATAACATCTTGGACTCGCATTCGGGAGGTCTCATGTTCAAATCCCGTGGCCGGCCAGTTTGACACGGGGGTTTTTCATGGTTTCTCCAGTCATAAAGGCAAATGCCGAATTGGATATTTACATAAGTTACCATGAATCTTCCTCACCATTTCATCCTGTATCATATCCATTTTAAATTAATATCGGTTGAAATTTCTTCCATTAAATTGGAGCGACAATAGTAACAATTGACAAGCAGTGCAGTGGTTCCATGGCCTACCCTGCTCTACAGACATAGATCCCGAACTCCTGATAGGCCTATAGCCTCGAAGCTGAAAGGAGTATAAACACTACTGGAAAAAAAAAAAAATAATTTTCAAACATTGTATGTGAAATGTTTGAAACTGTCTTGCATTCTTGTCACTAATTGAACTTCAGTGAAAATGATACATTAGTTTAAAGAAGAATCATTCTGTCCTGGGGACTGGGAGACCTTTAGCTCCTTTAGCAACCCCCCGTGGCTGTGCCTGTTGTTTTGACCGCTATAAGGAAATTATGAAGACCAATAAACGTAATAAATGCAACTATTCAACGACTACGTCGCGCTATCCACTAGGATAGGATTAGGCCAATGGAAAAATCGGGAATAGAACCCGTGACCTTCCGGGGTTTGTGGCGCAGTATCTCAACCACTACGCCACTGCGAACCCCAATGAAACTATATACTTTATACAATTATTAATGAAGGACCTTTAGATAGGTAATTCATTTTATAAACTCACATACCTTAGGCCTTCTTCATATTTTACTATCAGAATTTGGGTCTCGCTATATTAATTTTCAGTTATTGTCTTGTCTTGAATATTTTTGGATATAACTTTCATCACTTACTGAACTTAAACGATCCCCCACAATGCTATTCTCATTTTCTTGCGGTATATATATATATATATATATATTGCGGTATATATATATATATTTTTTTTTTTTTTTTCTACTGAAAATATGCTACTGGAACCACAGTCAAAATCTTCTAATACTTTTTAATGTTTTGTTCGGTCAATTTTCATTGTACGTATTTAGCCTACAGCCAGTTATAAACTGAAATGGAGTGCTTGATTTGTGACAGCTAGAACAATGGAATATAATAAACAAAATAATGTTATTACATTGCTGGCAATGTTTAAGAATATAAACACTAGTGTCTCCCAGGCTCACCTTGGGTGTTAGCTTAAAATATATTTTCATTTCATTGTATTTAGAATATTTATAATATATTTCCATAACTATAAAACATTATAGATTTATGGGAATTTGAAGCATTGCTGGGACCACATACTACAATTTGAAAAATACCGAGCCTTAGAGGCTCCTGTTAGATATTCTAGGAGTAATTTACGTGCAGCAGTTTGGGCGGTAGCCTATTAAGAACGTTAGTGTCAAACGGACAGGCCCTAAAAGCTGAATATCTCAGAAAGGCCATCGTTACGGATGATTATTTGTCCATTTTTCTTAAAGGATTAAATTACAGTCATGAGCGGATTTTATTATTTATAATTAATAAAGGTATTTTTTATTTATTCCTTTTATTGACTTATTTAATATAAAATCACGTGGTTCTTGATCAAGATTTCATACTGAAGTAACAGATTTATACAGAACAGGGATTTGAAGACTGAAGGAATGGAAAATTATTCATTGATGTCTTACGTAGTTCAATTTATATTATTTATTTAGCCTATTACAACAATCATGAGCTGCATTGATTCGTCAGCTGAAACTGGTTAGGGTATTTATAATGGTTATTGCTTAAAAATCTTTGATAGCAAACCTGCAGGGCAACCAATAACATTAATGGAGCAGAATCATTTCATTCGCTAAGGGCGATACTTCTGTAGAAAATTGGATGAAGGGTGATCACAAAGAAATGTACCGCTTCTTGGCGGATATAATATCTGCCCGCCCATCGAAAAAAATGAATCGTTGGTTGTTGATGATTCAGTTGTTTAGTTAAATTCTTGATTTTAGCATTTAGAAATGACATTTGCTTAGTCATTTCGCAACAAGGATGAATTCGTTTAACATTATTTCAACAACGTATTAATGAAGGAGAATCAAATGCAATCATGTTCGTGAATCAAAATTAGAATTCCTGTATAATGTACCAAACTCTGTGTAAGTTAAAAATGTCACTAACAACGTATTAATGATCTCCTTCATAGTCCAATGGTCAGCCTAACTGACTTACAAACTGTCACACAGAGTTCGATTCCCCGTACCTCCTCGAATAAGAAAGATCTGGAATGGGATGCACTCAGAATCGTAAAAAGCAATAATTGAGGAGCCACTTGACAAAGAAGTAGTGATTCCTGTCATGATGGCCGTAACTGTCACTGTTAGTATGCTCATTATTTGCCCCCTCTAATTCTGCCATAAATCAATGAGGTTGAGATTCTTTCCCTTCCGTTCCTTTATTAATATTACTTCATCACTCCTTGCTCAATAATTTTCTTTACTTTCTAATTCAGGGGTCTATTAGCAAACCCGGCAATCTTCATTTTGATAAAAGATAGAGTTGCTAACTTATAATAAAAGTTTAACGCATTACCTGCAACATATTTAGTGTGTTGTAAATTTGAGTTCTTCCCTTATGTGGGAAATCGGATTTATAACACATACAATAAATTTGTACCAGGAAATGCATTAAACTGTAATTAGAAGTTAACACCTCTATCTTTTATCAAAATAGAGATTGCAGGTTTGCTAATAAAACCCCTCAATTAGGCTAGTATAATTTAAAATGTTTGATGACGCAATGGTCCGATGGTGGGCTCTATCCTACGTGTATTACCACGTAATTTAGTTGAGTTTGATTCATTTTGTTGATGTATATTTGGGGGAATCGAGAAAGTAGATGTACATACAACCAATCTTATTAGGCCTGTCACTGGTTTTTTTCCCAGTGTAAGGGACACTAGTAATAGGCATATGAATATCAAGGTGTTACGATTTCTCTTCAGGGTTGAGTCAACCCCACTTTAACGTCCGGACCTTTCGTTCAGGAAGCCCCGGGTTCAAACCGAGTGGCCGGCCCATCTCTCACAGATCCTAATACACTGTGTGACCTCTGCAGTTAACGCACGTATAAATGAAACAAATTTTTAAAAATCCAACTAGAAATTTATGTTAGTGAACGACTAAGTTTGGTATTTGTGTGGGCTACCTGACTGTCAATCGTATTTTATATTCGTATTTTTCATGTATAAAAATAACACCCTGTAAGTTGAAAGTAAAACAAAAAGTTTGATTTTTCTTTACTTTATATTTTATTTCTACAAAACGATATTAGGTGGCTAAGTTAAAATGTCATAATTCAGTATTTAATTAATTGTTTCTGTACAGTCCTACTAAAATATAATATAATTTTAAAACATTTTCTCCCGACATAAAAACAGGCAAAGTGTTCATTTTTTCTTCATAAAGGCAATGGTAGAGTACATACTATAAAACCCGAATGTTGTACATAGTGAAACAGATTGAAGAACATGTACTCGAGCTTATGTTTATTAGAATCTAATATAATACTTGATCTACCGAGCGAGGTGGTCGAGATGGGCTCGCATTCGGGAGGTCCCAAGTTCAAATCCTGTGGCTGGCCAGTTTGACATGAGTTTTTCATGGTTTCCCCAGTCGTAAGGACAAATGCCGAATTGAATATTTACATATCATCCTCACAATTTCATCTTGTATCATATTAATTTAAATTAATATCAGTTGAAATTTACTCAATAAAAATACACCAATAGAAACAATTGACAATCAATAGTGCCATGGCCTACCCTACTGTCTACTCTAGACACACATTCCGAACTCCTGATATGGCCTCGCAGCTAAAAGGAGTATAAACACAGCTGAATTTAGCTGAATGAGCTGGTGTTCCTGTGTGGACCCTATTCAATTGTGAAATTGATCGAAGGTGTCATTGCTCAATTTCCATAGCATAACTAGGCAAGAAGAGCATCGCTGAAATATTCATCTATAGCTAAAGGTGATTAATACTCGAGAACAAGGACAATTACTTAAAGATTCAGAGAAGGTATCCCATGAACTATTTCGAGATCGTTTGAGTGAATGATCTTACGAAAGCCTGTGGTCGCTTTTTAAATACAGTATACCTTTCGGATTAAACAATTATCTAGGGCAAACGAACGTGAATTAGCAGATGCTTCTATTTTTATATACATTTCTTTCACAAATTAACATTTACATATCATGAATCATCCTCACCATTTCATCTTGTATCATCTATGACGGGCTAATCAAGCTAGTATTTTACAAGTCAGTAACGTTTATGTGGAGGTGGGCCTACTTGCTACATACAAGACGAGAGAGTTGGCGATGCTGGCAGAGCTAGGGACTAGCCTAGCAGCGCGGTATGGGGACGAGACTATCTGACAGGGGGCAGGCTTCTCGCGTGCTTGTGTTTGTAGTTGCGTCTGGTCGCCATGACAGGTCGGTAGGGCTGCTGGCGATTGTGGAGTGGTGGTGCTAGTGAGTTTAGTACAAAAAGTGCGCGTGTTGACAAGTGACATTCACGGTTTCATCCACACTTTGTTTCTTTCATTCACGTTAATAACAGAACATTAACTGTTCGAGTATCTCCCTCACATCATCGGCCAACGAAACATCAGGACAAAAAAGGTGAGTAGCAGAAAGAATCGAGTCTGTTTTATGTATGATTTCTAAGCTTCACTGCATAGCTTACTCCATGAGGAGTCAACAATGGAGACATGTGACTTTAGGTGACATCATATACGTCATATTAGTGTTATGATACACTTAGCACGTGGAGTATGCAGCATTTAAACTTAGTTATTGATTTTAGCATTCCCCCTTTTTTTTTGTCTGAAGCTATTACAGGAATTTTTATATTATGAAGTAGAGATAAATAACTCAAAACCACAGAACATCACCCGAAGCCTGCATGTAAAAATGAAACAAATTACTTAATTACCATCAGTGTGTAATGACTTAATCATGTTCATTTGGAGCCTGTAATAAGCTTAACACTATAAGCTTGCCATTAACCCAGGGTTCGCGGATTTAAACGCAGGTATCATAATTCACGTCATCAGCACAGTGAAAAATCTCTTAACCTAAAAGAGAAACCCAAAGCTGGGCTTTTTACTCACCTGCCTTTCCTACGAACGACTACTTTTGAGTGCTCTTTGAGTGCGGTTAAAATAATTGGTTAGAGATCTCCTCTCTGTACCTAGAATATATGTAATGACTGAACATTTCCTACATTTTAAATATGTAATCTGGACACTGGTTATGTTTCAAAGGAGGCTACTGGTTAAGTTGCAATCCAGCATACTGTGTAATGCGGATCACAATATTATGGTATAGGCTTAAGTTACAATGATAGTTAGATTTTGTTTTCTGAAATTTCCTTAGTACGAGGCAGGATGTTAAAGCAAGGTCTAATGTATTTGCTTATAGTGTTTTTTTTAGTTCACATGTCATATAAGACGTATTTTAATAACTCACATATCATTAATCATAAAGCTATACGGTAAGTATCTGGTTAGCCGTTTTTATCAGTAACATAAGTTAAATGTAGGCTATATATATACAGTATATAATAATAATAATAATAATAATAATAATTTTACTGTCATTACACTTACAAAAAAGCAACAGACAAAGTCAGATTTACATACAAATAAGTAAATTACATAAAATACTATATACAAAATAGTCATAAAATATAAATTATGAATATAAAAATATAATTGAATTGGTACAAAATTCAAAGAACTCGTCTAAAGAATAAAATGGATGATCAACCAGTCATAGAGCTTATTTTTATTTTAAACTTCCCAGCTGGATAATTTAACACATTATTTGATAACGTATTATAGCATTTCATTCCAACTACACGATAACTTTTTAGCAACTTGTATAGCATATAAAAAGACACATCAATACAGTTTGTACTTCTTGTGTTATGAGAATGTAAATCCCGTCTAAGTTGTTGGCTTGGTAGATTTTCCTTAGCATACAATAAAACTAGGGATGGGTCCTCGATACTTTCGATACCTCGATTCTCTCGATACTTGCATAGTATCGGCATCGAACGATACTTCAGAAAACTAGCTCGATACTTTTTCGATACTTTTGTAATTCTGCAATTAAGTGAGAATGCTAGTATTTTTTAACAAAAACTTGTAAGTGGACTGTTTAAAAAACTAATTTTAGTTTTAATGTAAAGTTTGAAAATAATTATAGGCTAGGCCTACTGATGATATTAAATTTTGTCTCATTAAATATGCAGACTTAATTAATTTAGGTGGTATTACACAGTTCTCTCAAATTTTAATTTTTAATGTACCTATTTATTGAAACTGGAAATTTTGAAGGTATCGAGTATCGAGTATCGAGGAAAAAATCATGTATAGGTATCGAGTATCGAGAAAATCTGGTATCGACCCATCCCTAAATAAAACCTTATATATGTATAAATTTACAAAGGTCATAATTTTTAGTTTAACAAACAAAGGCTTGCAGTGTTCTATTCTTTGTGATTCTGATAACTTTAAGCAATGAATGCGGTACATTTTGTTACAAATCATTGATGAAAATTGTAATTATCTTTTCATTTTGTTTTCATTCCTATTATCTTTCTGCAGTATCATTGGAATTGTACTCTGTAGGGAATAATTTTGGGGGAAGGTAGCGTCGCGTGTTCTACGACAAAGGGTGGGGGTTAAAGAGCACTGAAACAATTTATGGTTAGTTCTGTGTGGTTTCGTTATGAACTATAATCCACTAATATACCAGAGCTACTCTAAATTACAGAACAGAGGGAAACGTATAGCGATTAAAAAAGGGTCGGGATATATATTTCCAGAGTCAGAGTCAGTGCGTAAAAATAGCCCCTATTTGATTATTTAATTATTGATTAATATACTTAATGAAAGTTAATAAGTCAATATAGTCATTAATAAGACTTGAAGCCGAATTAAGAAATTAAACTTGCACTTTTTTCTGAAATTTCTTTTAATACCAGGTAACATTGATTTAATATCAAACTTCTTCATAGAGATCTTAATTTATATATAGTAATATCAACAATTTATCTGTCGTCAGATATATGAGTGATATTTAAATGTTTAATTGCTGTATATAACTTACTCAACTCAATGGCAATGGACAGTTACTAAGTAAGCTAAAGGAATATTATCTATTTTATGAAACCCGTAGGTTCATTGCCGCGCTTACCTGAGCTCGCCATTCAACCCTATTCTGTTCTAACTCCAACCATCCCTCTCGAATCCTGCTTCCCTTAAAGCTATCCTAATATTATCCTTCTATCCGCGTCTATAGTTCTTCCAAGTGGTCTTTTTCCCTTCTGGTCTCTCTGTCAATATTTTTTAAATATGTCTTTCCTCCCCCACACGCGCAACATGTCCAGTCCATTTCATTCTCCGTGATTGTATATGTTTGATAAGTACAACTAACTATGAAACGTGTATTTTTATATTGCTTTGTCATTTTTTTCAATTTCTGGATTATCATTAGAGTTGGAGGGAATAACATTTGAAATGCAGACTTTGGGGAATTTTTTTCACTGCACGCTGTATTTATTATTATTATTTTTTTATTGTTAGAAACACGAAAAATGCCCTATTTGAGGTTGAAATGTTCTTCTTAACCTATAGAATTGATATATAAACTCAGTTTGTTCTTAAAAATGTGCGAAATGAAAGAAAAATCGTGAAGAAGTAAGCGTAAGTTAATGTAAACTGATAATGGCAGGTGGTTATGATGGTGTACAGAATATACAGTGCGTTTCACGCAAGAGTTGGCCAATCATGCGGGTTTCTGCGTCGGGGCGGCCACAGCTCTAACTCCCGAGTGATCGGGTGAAATATCTACGCAAATAAAGTCTCTATCGGTGTAATGATTCAGGTTCTCACAATTAAAGTTAAAATTACAATGAAAATAACCACGTACCTCATCACAAGAGATGTTGGAAATGTCCTCCTCTTGCATTCACACAACAGTGGCACCTGTTTAGGAAATTTTCTTTCACGCGCATAAGTTTACCTTCCGAGATAGAGTTAATTTATCTTGTGATATTGTCTTTAAGTTGTTCTAACAGTATGTGACTATTATTTACGGGAGAACTTGAAAACTAAAGTGTATAGGCTAGGTCAATTCCCCATACAAAAAATTAAAATGATTAAAAGTTTTTTAAAAACATTAAGACTGAATCTTCTTCAGTTACATGTTTTTGTGGTTTCTTCGTTGCGTGTCTGAAGAAGACTGGAATACGCCGAAAGGCCTAGGCAAAGATTAAAATATTGTTGAGTTGCTGGTATAAAGTCCATTTTATTTTATTGATCGAACTCAGCGGCCTAACATGTATGTTAATACTATTGTCAAGAAGAAAATTAAATAACATTTGTCTACTGTAGTGCATCCACACAGACCCCTCGTGAATTGACCAGGAAACGAATCCTGCCTGGTGATAGGGTACCAGATGTTCATGCGATTGTTCTTATTTTATCGTAGTTAGGCTATGGTTATTAATGGGTGAATTAAAATAGCTCTTTAGTTATTATATTGTCTAACCTATGGAGTACCGGCACTATACTGTAATTTGTCTAACCTATGGAGTACTGTATGTATAGAATAATTAATAATTAATTAGGCTATAAAATGAAATAACCGGCAATATTATCTTCCACGAGAAAGTAGCCTAACCACTAGCCTATTATTAATCAGCAGGCCTTCTTGCTCGGGTTTTTTCTGGGGTTTTTCCTCACCTTTGAGACAAATGTCGGGTAACTTTAGGCCCTTGTGGTCCCCAGATATCATCTGGCCGTCATTATCATCTTCATCCCATCCTCGCCTTGTTTGGAGTGAGTGTGTGTGTGCATGGTGTGTCTCGTCCTATGTGTTCGTGTTGTCTCGGAGGTGGCCCCGGCATTGGGCTGATCACTCATCCGGGGAGGCCCTCCATGTCCTTGTCTGGTCAAAAAAGTATGTATGTGATCCAAAGATAATCCCTCTCCCGACAGGTCGCGGCCCTGTAAGGCCCGGGCGGCTTGGGTCGCTTAAATCCTCAATGGGAGAGGTGAAACTACGATAAAGAAAGAAAAGAAAGAAAGAAAGGCCTTCTTCCTCACGTGTTTTATTTTAAAACTTGATATATCATCTTAGACCTACACTACATCTTTGGCTTTTATGGACATTCGTAAACTCTGTATCTTATTGCAGTTTAATACTGATTTTGCATTCTTGTTATTTATAATAGGCTTGTATGCTTATGCAGAGCATACAAGCCATCATTTTGCTGTATGACATTATCGTTATACGTAGAAAATACATTTCGTGTTGATAAGGGATTATGATACAATCACTGAAAGCTATTTAGATATCCCTGTATTGGATTTAATAGTTTCACAGTAGATTATGACATAATATTGCAAGTATCTGAAAATATTTCCATTAGCTAACTTACAGGTACAAGCACCACAAGCGGTAACACATTACACATTACACCTGCAAATAACTTTTTCTTACTAGTTTTTAAGGGAATAATATTTCTCAAGGCATGCTGTATTATTGATTTAGAAAAAATTAAAAGCTGTCAGATTTGATAACTTATAGTGTTGTTTAGAACCTCCAGAATTCATGTTTGAACTTAATTTGTTACTAAAACATACGAAATATAAGAAACATTAAATATAAGAAATAACAATTAAATATAAGAAAAATCGTGATGGACCGTTAATATAGATCTAAAGATCCCGCACGAAATCTGTGCCGATTGCCTAAACCATTGCATTATGTTTTCATGGGGACTGTAGCGTCGATTGGCCTGCTACATATCTCTCTCGCACAACAATACTTTTTTATTACAATACCTTTTTATTTGTAAAGGCCAAGCTACCTCTCTCTCTCGCACAACAATACTTTTTTATTACAATACCTTTTTATTTGTAAAGGCCAAGCTACCTCTCTCTCTCTCGCGAGTAACTGTCTCATCGGCACAGATATCGTGCGAGAACTTTACAATAATGTGAAGTGACGTATATTATACGCCATGAACCAATGTTTGGAAGTTATAGCTGACGTGATACGCGTCTCAGCAGTTTGGAAATACTTGGCACAGAACGACCAACATAAGGAAAAAACTGGCGATTCAATATGACCCAAGCGCATATAGCCTCTAATCTAGAGTTGTCAATAAAAATCTGGCTTCGAAGTGCATTCGGGCACCCTTCAGGTCATCTTTGTTTAAAATTTTAGATCTCTGCGTGCAGTAGTTTTTACTGGATATCGCGCTCAGACAGACAAACAGGCAAATACTTCCTCTTATTACTATAGATTTGGGCGACTTATTTAAATCTCAGTAGCACTGAGAAGGTTAATAACTTACAAGAATAATCTCATATTAGTTTTTATTTGCATGATGTGGATAGACTGCATCCAAATGAAGAAAACGTTTGGTTCTGTGCTTTAAAATTGTTTTCGAACCATACTTCAATAGTCGGACTATAGATACTGTGTATGTTATATATAGATACTTTTTATACAGTTTTGTGGTTATCGTATACTAGTTTTTTATTTCGCTTGGTGTTAATTTATTTTCCGGATAAAAAAGTTTCATTTCATTACAGAAATGTGATGTACATAATTAATGAACTTGATTGCATGTTTTTAATTACAAACAACGAATGATGGAAATGCGATGTTAATGCACATTGCCGTTGATTTAGTTTTAATATTACCGTTCAATTAATTTTCATCATGAACCTGCGTAACTGTTTTATGTTGTTGCATTTTTATGCAATTAATTATTATTTATTCAATACATTTTGTACGTCATCACCCGAAAGATATGATTTGTAGACATACAGATCGGATTCCAGCCAAATTAGGTAGTGTACGACACTCTTTGAAAAAAGTATCTCAACTCTGAGTTAAGGTACAATCTCGGAATAGCTTTGGACCTTCGTTAATGTTATTTTTTACGCGTTTGCATACTTATATTACCATGTAATGTTGTTCCCGATGTGTTCGGTGTAAAAGTGGGGGTTCGTTACAAGACCTCAGTTCGTATCAGTTAGGTTTGAAGCAAGGAGATGCATTATAGTCTTAACTTTGTAATTTCGCTTTGGAATGTGCCATTAGAAAAGTTCAACAAAACAAAGTAGCCCTAGATTTAAATGGTAATCATCCGATTTTAGCTTATGCAAATTATGTTTGCTCAGCGATGACTAAAACGCAATACGGGAGATATAAAGAAAGTCTTTTCAATGCTTGCATTAATGTTAGAATGGAAAGTAATAAAGAAAAAACTAAGTATAAGGTCATGAAACGTAAAAATAATGCACTACAGAATATTAGAATAGCTGATAAAAGCATTCGAACAAGTGGAGAAATTCAAATATCTGGGAGCAATAGTTACACGCCCAAATAATATTGAGCCATAAGTTAAGTGTAAACTGAAATCAGGAAATGCTTATTTTTATGCAATTCAGAAACTTTCATCTTCTGTCCAGAAATCTAAAAATAAACATTTATAAAAAAATTATTCTGCCCCGGTTGTATTATGTGGATGTGAGACAAGGTCACTTACACTTCAGAAAGAACATAATCTGAGTGTGTTCGAAAACAGGGCGCTTAGGAAAATATTCGAACCTGGGAGAGATAAAAACGGGGACTGGAGAAAACTGTATAATAACGAACTTCATAATCTGTACTCTTCACCAAATACAACAAGGGTAATTAAATCACGGAGCATGAAATGGGTTGGACATATCTAAAAATTTCACTGGGAGACCAGAATGGGAAATACCACTTGGAAGACCTAGATGTAGGTGGAAGGGCAATATTGGAATAGATTTAAGGGAAGTAGGATTTTCGAGGAATGCTTGGAGTGAGTTAGCACAGAATAGACTTGAATGGCGAGCTCATGTAAGCGCGGCAATGAACCTCCGGGTTCCATAAAATAGATAATATTCCTTTAGCTTGCTTAGGAATTGTCTATTTCCATTGAGTAAGTAAGACCTCAATTCATTTGCGAGTACAATGGTAAGAAGCGTGACTGGTTATTGTTTTCAGGCAGTTCGAGGCTATTTTAAAGATTTCTTATTAGGCTATTCTCCTAAACACCTATTACCGAATTTCATTTCTCTACGTTCATTAATAGTGATAATCTTGTGATTAGTGCAGCCTATGCCTTTACATCAACATAAGATATTTTCAAATAGTAATTAGTTAAAGATTGATATTCAACGCAGACATTTTTTTCTGATTAATAATGTGAAGTAATTGAATATACGTTTGGGAAATAAGAATTTTTTTAATCGGAGTGGTTTTATTATCACTAAGAATTCGACGTAAGCATTGTCTTTCATTCATCATGGCCATGCACCACTTGTGTTCTTATTTAAAACAAAATATTTTACTAGATCATTACACGGTCTGGGGTAATAATACACAACACTGATGTTCCGAGCAGGAATGATAGATGCGCTTATCACGCTACAAGTTAGCAACTCAGCCGCTTAATACGTCGTATGCAGTCTGTACCATTACTGCAGGTGTACTGCATAAAGAACAAGAAATAACCCTAAGAAAATTAAAATTGACCTGTCCTCTGAGGCTGAAATTTGAGGTCACTCCCAAGTTAAAGGGAAACGTATGGTGAAGACTTCAGCCCTTAGGTCAAAGTTTCTAGGAGGAGTAAGCGCATACACACATCTCAGGGCTCATTTAGTGTAGTATATATTTTATTAATTACATTGACTCTGAATTTGCTTCTTTGACACTGAAAAATATTTATTATAATTGCATTTAGTTTGTACCATAGGCCGAATTTAAATGTATTTAACGACAGCTGTCCATAATTAGTCTACAGCAATGTACAGTTTGTCACTCACAATAAGAATTACAATACATTTTTAAATTAATTCTACATTATTATGAGTATTTAATTTTATACTATCATTATATTATTAGCTTATATCCTAGACCCAACATTAGATTAAGGCTAAGACATGCCAATCAACCCAATCAAGTGAATATGGAAAATAGGATTATACTATAATAGACTATGATCCAACTATTCCTTCTCTATTACAATAAATATTATCTTCATAACATGTATTTTTGGTTTGATGATTGGCTCCAGATGAACAGTATCTCCCATCCTTCTTGAAGTATGTTTAGGTTTACGACATGGTCTATCGGTCAGCGCTTCCAAGTACTAATCATGACGTTCTGGGTTAGGTTCCCGAGCAGCTAAGGGGAATTTTATCTTTAATAGTTAGTTACCTCTGGCCGACATGGTCTGGTTAGTAAGGCTTGAAGTTTAAGGAGTCCCTGGCATTCATATTATCACCATCATCATCTTCTCAAGATAATGTAGCTCCGCATAAATAGAGAAATGTGGCTCCAAAACGTTGGCGGGAACACAGACCCTACAAGGGTAGTGATGGCGTTGAATAATATATATATATATATATATAAGGTAGCATAATATATATATATAAGGTAGCTTAATATATATATATATATATATATATATATAAATTTAGAATTTGACTAGTTCCTTTACACTGGCATTATTTAGTCGTTGAATTCATGTATGAACATTTTATTGTGAATGTGTTACATATCTTGGAAAAATATTTGTACTGCACTACCACTATGAATCCTGGCCCTAGTTCTCTGTTTTGGAAAACACCGAAATTTATCAAAGAAAACACAATAAAAATATAGGAAAACAGAGAACAGACGCAGAAAAATTTTCATTTTTAAACCGGACTATCAAGGATTGGAATGATTTACCTGCAAACGTACTGGAGGCTTTTCCAAGAAGCGACAAGGCTTTATATATAAAATTAAACTGAAATCGCTTCACAATAGTATTTAAATGATAGTCAACAGAGACAGTGATCCGGAAGTGACGTATACTGACCGTTGTAAGCATGTTATTATAAGTAATGTATTGTGTAAATATTTAGATTTAGTATTAAGGTAGCTTAATATTAGATTTCAGTACAGGTAAGTAGATTTAGTGTATAGTTAATATGCTTTGGTTATGTAACTACCGCAGGGTGGAAACCCAGTTGTAGTTAAATATCCATTAATTCATAAAATTGGCCTAATTTGTATACATTCCAGATCTGGTATAAATTGATAAATTTACAAATTCCGATCTACTTAAAAAGGTTTGTGTATGTTAATATGTGTTCTTATTTGCCGACTTCAGAGACTGGAAAGAAAGTGTAGTATGCTTTAGTTTTATAACAAGGAACTCAACATTGAAAAAAAAAAAATTAAATACCATGTTAACATGCATTACATGTTTATGTAGTACTTCTTTTGGAACAAAAGATAAGACAAGATGTAGTGATCACGTAGTCTGTACAGTACATATCCTAAGCCGACTGTACTCGAAATATCTGAGCCTTTTGTTGTTTACTCTTTTATTACGTCAGCAGCAATCAACTTATAGGCTACTTAGGGGCCGAAGAGGAAAGTATAGAAGGTTTCATGATCAAACTTCATTCCAATTTTTATGACATAAATAAAACCAGACGTTTCCAATCAACGCCAAAAAATACAGCTCTGATCGTATCATTCAGGATCCCGGCTTTGATTTCAGGTTTTTGCACCTAACATGGGAATTGTTTACACGTTGCACTTAATAAGATACAGGACCTTTACGACATAGTTTGACATGCCTAGGAAAGCAGTGCCTACAAAGTAGTAATTTAATCATTCTTAAAACCCTTATTTGAGTTAAATAAATAATCATTTCACTCGCATTAAGCCTGTACTGTGATAAGCCAAAGATCAGAAAGATCTTGGTTACATTAAAACAAATTCCGATAATTTTATTATCTTATCCCCTTTGCTGAATTGTGCTGTACTAGTTGCTATAGAACACAGGTGAACTGAATAGGACATCAATTAAATTAAAAGTTTCTTAAGTTACACTGTTAATGAAAGTGTATCCCCTTCAGAGCGTGCCGTTTGTGCCTCTGGGACTTTGATGTCAGGCTTTGCAGCAATAAAATTGTCCTGGGGGGGGGGGGGAGGATTTGTCATGAGTTGAGCATTGTGATGTTAATTATAATCTGGAAGAACTCCGGTACCAGGGCGCTCCGACCTATTGATTTAGTTCTCATAAAAGCAAATAAAGCTCGGTCCTATGCCTACTAGATTTGTCTCGACATGTAACAGGGAAAATGATGTAACATTAATGCAATATATTGTAATTATATTATAATCTTTCATTTTGAATGCGTTTTTATTTTATACAGGGTGTCCCGAAAAAAAGGTTCTAATATTGAGAGAGGTTGCAGTATGCAACAAAGCAAGACACAGAATTCCCATAAACATTGGTCATAAACTTCATTTCTTCGACGTTATGGACTTTGTTTGTACGATGCACGACACCTAACACGAGTCTTTCAAGGGCGATGGATTGGTTCGAGGAGGGTCAATACCTTGGCCTGCCCGTTCTCCTGACCTAAACCCTCTAGATTTTTGGCTTTGTGGACATTGAAAGACCTTGGTATATGCAGTACCTATCAATGAGTGGAGACACTATGAGAACGCGTGTTCAATGCCTGTGATGCAAACCGGCAACAACCGGGGGGGTCCAAAGGACGCGTGATTCCATGAGATGTAGGGTGGAAGGCTGCATTGCAGTGGATGGTGGTCACATCGAGCACATGCTGTGAAGAGTAGATTAGAGACATGGTGATCATTGACAGTAGTGGTAGTAGATCATAACTCCGAAGATATGGAGTTTATGACCAATATTTATGGGAACTTTTTATCTTGCTTTGTTGCATAGGCTACTACAACCACTCTCAATATTGGAACCTTTTTTTCGGAACACCTTGTATATAAGCTATTGGTATGTAGATTAACTACTCAATGATACTATATAGGTCTTTTTCAGGTACTTCTTAAAGTAACAAGTTAATGTAGCCTACTGCTATACATAATTTGCAGAAATAAGTTGATTATTTGCTAACTCTGTAGCTATTTTTATATTTTAACTTGTTTATTTATAAAAGCTTCTTATATGGGCGATGAACCGTTGTCTGATTGATCACCGCGCAAGTTCAACATAAGCCGTGTCCAAATTGATTACTAATAATCCCAGTGTAGCTGGCCAAAAGTAACTTGTGATACATCATCCAAACGTCATGTTCGGGAAGACATTTCTCGGCCTAGGCATTGAAGGTAGACGTGTGACTGCATTCCGCCAATGCAGTTATATGCCCGAGCTGAGAATAGTCAGCAGTTTGCCTATTTTTAGTTTCAATTATCAGTTAGTTTCAATTTAGTTTGCATGGGCTATATTCATATTCTTAAAAATCCTCGTTTAATAATTAATTAGAGAGTTCTGCCGAGTATAATATAGGCCTACTATCGACAAGTTCTCATGGCTTGGTTCCATACCTAACCAGAGAGAAAAAAAAAAACAGGTTTGTACCATAGACGGTTTTGTTCCCCAGAGCTGTAGATAGTTTTATTTATAGCTCTACTTGTAGTCAATTATATTGGAATTGATATTGGATCTATGAATTTTTTTCGTACATGTTCACTAGCAAGCAGTGGAAAGAATGATATAGTATGAGATAACTCAATATTCTAAGATTCATTATTGATTTTGATACGATCCATAGATCCAAGGGGCTATGGAAGAACGAAATCTCGAAATTTTAATGATGATGTATTTTTTTTTGCTATACTAAAAAAACGCTTATGATATGTGACACAGTAGTATCTGAATGACGTTAATTAAAATACAGATTCTCATTATCATGGTGTGATATCGATTAATATCGAACACGGAACTATTTTGAAATCTTTAACGCGGTATTTGTACTTTCTACGGTTTACTCTTTAAAAAATCTACACATTTGTTTGCATTTAGTTTCCCAGTGGTATTGGAAATTAAAACTAATGATTTTTCGTAAAAACCTTCGTGGTGCTTTGAGATAAGCATCGATAAATTCTGTGTACCATGAAAAAAGAATTTAGTAATATACGCAAGAGATTCCATCTAATTATTACCAGGGCCCGGATTCTGCTGACCTAAAATTGTTTGAAAAATGACCTACAAAATGACCCTTAATAATTACAAAGAATGACCTAAAAACTGATATTTTATTTATAAAAAATTATTAATGTGCACACAAAGATATAGACTAATTTGTACATAATTCTAAAAACTTTAAATGTAGAAAGGATATTGTAGGTCTAAAAACTTTGTTCTTGATTGGAACATTTAAGAAGAAAAATAAGAAAATCGTTTTTAAAGTAGATTATATAAAAATGTTGCATTATAGAAACCTAGTCATTTATTTAAAGTAAATGCATAAAAATGACAAAAAAGGAAGCAAATGACACGAAAATGACAAAATAATGACGTAAAATTGAAATAAATGCCCTAAAAATATAAAATGACAAAAAATGACCTAAGAAAAATGCATTTCTATAATCTAGAGGCCATGATTAGGATTTATCTACAAGTTGGCAATGTCTAGGCAGCATCAATAAAAAGATGACATGTCATTAGAATCCGGGTGGGTCGCGGGAGCAATTTCGGCGGGTCGCGAAAAGGGCGGGAAAAATTAAACTTTTTTTCAATATAAGGAAAGAGTGTTTAATTTAAAGAATCCAAACAAAACTTCCACAGCTGAAGGAAACTTTTATTGCTACCAAGTACTAAGTTTATAACTAAATCTATTTATAAAAACAAATTTAAAGAGTCAAGCCTCATTCCTTTTTGGATACAGACCAAGGAGGAGTATCCTGTTATTTCAAACTTAGCAGTAAAAGAACTGATGGGGTTTACGCCCACATACCTATGTGAAAGGGCTTTTCCCACTATGGTTTTTTTACAAAACAAGTACAGGAATAAACTTTGTGTGGAAAGTGATTTAAGGTTAAAACTAACAACTTTTAATCCTGATATCGAATCTCTTGTAAATTAAAAAAAAAAAAACAACAGTTTCACAAATCTCATTATTTAAAAAAAATGTACGGGTTGGAAAATGTTCTTTATTCAAATAACCTTTACCATTTTTATTTCAACTGTGTTTTCTCAGCAGGGCATTTGAACACGATAAAACTATTGAAAGGCATATGAAAAACATGTGCTGTATTTTATATAGCCTATATTGGTTATCGTTATGTAGTAGTGGGTTGCGAAAAAATTTCTAGGTGAAGGTGGGCCCCAGGACAACAAAGTTAGGGAACCGCTGGTGTAAAGTATCATTAGCACGAAGGAATTGGTAGGGATACACGGTGTTGAAATGAAGCTTGTATTTTAGCAGGGCATTAAGTGTTTGATCACTGGACCGATTTCATCTTTCTCGGAGTTGTCCACTGGTACACGACTAAACTGGATGCTGCATGTTCTGTGGCCCTGTTCTGGACTCTGCGCTTTGTTCTCCGGTGAATGGACGCATCTCCCCTCTCTTCACAGTAGTCTACCCCCTTACGACCAAATTTACTTGGTTCGTTTGCCAACCCTCTTCCCATTCATCCACATTTGCAATTCCTCCTCCGTGCATGTGTATGAGTGCGGATTTCAGTTTAGACTGTTGTAACGACGCAAATAGCGACGTGCATAATCAACGATAGGAGACCATTCCTAAACAAAGGAAGGGTTGGGGGACCGCAACTAATCGATATTGAACATTTTCATGATTATCGATACTGCCCTGAATTTTATTTGAATTACAGAAAAGGAGAGGTGCGCATGCGTCGACGGTGAATCGACGAGGGAGACGTGCGGAACCTAAAAGACAGTTAGTAGTACGTGCCTGACCACGAGAGAGAGAAGTTGAAAAGGCAGAAGGGAGAAGACGAGATTGGGATGTGTGACAGCGGTAGAGGCGTTCTGGCATAATGGTGTGTCAGACTTTCATCTAAAGGAAATTCTGGTTGTGAACTTCCTTGACACGACTATATGGAGATAGTCATTAATCAGAAGAATACACCAAGTCGGCCAGTACGAGACACCGCTACAGCGAACATCAGCTGTGAGAGTGAGTCGTGACTGCTCGCTCTGAATAAGAGCAGATATGGACATCAGGAAGTAATGGAAGACAACTCAGGATCGGAGGATAAGTTGGACATCACTGGTTGAGTATAAGCGTCTAGACTTTTTTTTCTTATTGTTTGGGGAGTGAGAAAATTGAGATATCCTTTTTTTTAAGGATGGTTTCTAAGTCATGTATGGCGATTAGACACCGTATGGAATAATAGAATAGAATAGAATAGAAACATAGAAGTGAGAATTCTAGAAGTAAAGTGATGAAATCCAGTAATCCAACTATTTTCTATTTCTGGTCTAAATTAATTATAAAAGAGCAGTCTAGAGCCTAACAACTAAATGCCAAAGATATATCTCTTCACTTTAAGTTTTTTTGGGTGATTGTTCCACGAATGAATACATAGCTAGGGGCAATTGGTGATGCTCATAGAAACTTTGTTATTTTTGAGACAGGACGCGAGGGGAGTAAGGAAGAAAAGTAATTAAGGGGCATGCTTAGTACTTCTTACGAGGGCCCCTCCCTCTTGGGTTTCGTTCAGGTGACGGGTGACTATCTATAAATAGATTTCATGCTGGCCTGTAATGTTAAGTTATGTTTTTTTATAGAGATTTATCTACAAGCGAAGGTGTATGGAATATGGTAGAGGGGGATAAGAAGTGGAAAGATTGAAGGGCAAAAGAAGGCCTACGAGTGGTAGTGCAGTAGGTGTGTACCATTGGAAAATTTACATGTTAGGGTAGAAGTAGAAGTCACTACAGGGGTTATAGAGAAGCTTACTAATCTGGGCGTGAATTAGTTTCAGTTAGAATTCTAGGGAATTTAGAGACAAAAGAAGATTGGGTGCCCATGCTAAAGAGTAGTAACTTAAGAAGTAGGAAAACTAGAATAACCTCCAAGTGAATTAAATCAATGGTAAAAGCTAAAGGGAACTCTACTTAAAGAAAGATAGGGGTTAAAAGATAACAGCTGATGACTGGTCAGGTTAGAAAGAGGAGAGTGAGTTGAAAGGTAATAACAAATGATTGGTTAGGTTAGAAAGAGGAGAATAGGTAATTACGAGTAGTGTACTGATGATAAGTAGTTTATTAACAAGTACTAGAGACTGTAAGGGTGAGGTGAGGGAACGCCGGAAGTATCCCGAATCAAACAAATAAAATCTGGTAGTAGGCAAGGCCTATACCAGTACACATAAAGAAAAGAAATTTATGAGAGATTGTGAAAGCCATCGATGTTGGAGGCGAACAACGGCCCCACGTGCCTCTAGGAGAGAGTGTCAGGGACCTCTGACGTCGATTTACTAAATTGTATTTTTGTTTGCGGCCCATTACTATTTTCCCGGTTGCAGGAGAGGAGTCAGATTGTTTGTAACTCAAGATCTAGACGTCGCTCCTGTATCGGTGGTCTATCGCCACAGTCACTCTGTGGGTATAGGCCTAAACTTCTATTTCTTTCTTCATGAGACTGTCTTTCCTATCTATCTTTAAATACAATTCTTCATGGACTAAGCTGACTAATAGACTAATATAGGAGACATAGGTGGGATTATTGAGTGTAATTTGTAGAGTTAAGGACTGGATTATGAATTGAAAACCTTTATTTATTCTAAAGAAAAAAAAAAAAGTATAATATATATATTGAACTATCCTGAAGTTGCACATGTAAATGACTACACAAGTCAGTAGTAAATTAGAAGAATAATACCAGATGTTCTAGTAGATACCTGAAAAACAAAGAAAGAAAATTAAAGTAATTAATTAAGGATTTGTTATTGTTGAACAGAGAACGTACTTATATAGTTAAAATTGGGTATACTAACCTTGAATAATCAAATATTATCCTACCAATAAAAGTGTTGAAAGGTTAATGTAGTGTAAATGTAATTTATTGTATATAAGATTGTTATTGTTGAAAAAAAGAAAAAAAAAATAATATATTAAATAAATTACGGTCGTTGTTACTTAAAGCAAAGTAACGGGAAGTTCAGTCTTCACATATATTCTGGTCGCCCATAGCGTGGGGCTGTGATAGTTTCATAGTAGGATAATTTTGATAGTAATTTTGATAGTAATTTTGATAGCCCATATCGTGAGGCTGAGTAGTGTTAAAACAAAACAGTATTGCTAATTGTTGCAACTTAATTTAGTTAAAATTGTTAAAAAAAAAAAAAAAAAAAAAAAAAGAAACCTTTATTCAGTTGAAGTTCCATATTATGATAGCCCATAGCGTGAGGCAGTGATAGTTTGATATCCTAACGTGAGGCGAGATAGGGTTAAAAGAATTTTGGGAGTTAGGTTAGTATAACTGAAATTTATTCTCAAAAACAAATAATAATAATAATAATAATAACATATTTTTGGGAAAAGAATAATGACTATTGACAAGTAAGGACTTCTATAGATGACTAAGACAGACGACTGAACTATTGTGTGTTCTAATCTTTTTTTCCAGTGGTATTGTTAATATATAAATATGGCTACTTATGTTGATCCGTATGCACAAATAAGAGCAGCTGAGCTAACCCAAGCTATTAGGAAGTTGAGGAAGGCGGATTTAGAGGCAGAATGTGATAGAGTAAAGTTACCGACCACAGGTACAAGGGATGAGTTAAGACAACGCTTGTTAGATTATGCCCGTAAGAACCCTCAGTCATTTCAAGTGTTAATTACGGCTTTTGCTCTGAGTCAGGAAGTTTTGGAAGAAGATTTAGTTGAACATAATATAACGGTTCCACAAGATTCATATGGAGATGTAGTGTATACATGGGTTAAGTTAATGCGTAGGAAGGCCATGGCGGTAGCTGATTCGGAAGAAGTTGTACCAGTAGTACCATCGTTTACAATTCAGTTAGAGCCACATAAACCAAATACTTTGGATCTGGTTCGTAAATGGAACATTAAATTCAAACCTGGGGATAGTATTTACTTATTTTTGGAGAGATTGGAAGATTTAAAACAAAGTTCTAAGTTACAGGGTGTAGAGCTATTGTCAGTATTACCCGAAATTTTACAAGATTCAGCTTTACTTTGGTACAGGAACAGATTAACAGATTGGCCTACATGGGAAGCTTTTTTGAAAGAATTTAGAGAATATTATTTGCCTATTGATGAGGAAGACTCGCTTTTGGATGAGATTAGACAGAGAACGCAAGGTCCCAAAGAATCGATTTTTGATTATGTTAATGCTATTCAAACGTTAATGAGGAGGCTGAGTACTCCAATGAGTCCTCAACAAATGATGAAGACTGTTATCAAAAATTTGCGTCCTGACGTAAAATTGTACCTTAGACCTGCAGAGATTCAAACTATAACAGATTTAATACGTGTAGGTAGACAGTATGAACAAATATTGTTAGATTCTGAGAGATATATTCCTCCTCCAACGCAGGTTAGAGCTACAATTAAAGAAACGGCTTATAAACCTCAGAGACAAGTTGTTATACCTTCAGTTCATACAGCGCTAGGAATTCAGGGAAAACAGGAACTTCCATCGTCCGAGTTACAAAAGAAACCCAATGTTAGTTTTTCTGCAAAGACGTGGGACAAAGAACGAAATTCAAGTCATGTAAATGATTCCAGAATAGTTAAAGCAACAGAAAATAAAGAGAGACAGGATGAGTCGAGGGATAATGGTAAAAACACCACCTTACGTTTTTCAAATAATCAGCGATGTTGGAATTGTGATAAAACAGGACATAGGCAGTTCGAGTGTAAGGCACCTCGTAGAGTTACTCCACGCGCTACGATTAAATGTTATAATTGTAATAAGCTTGGACATAGGTCTATTGATTGTAGGATGCCCCAAGAAAGAAAAGTTAGGCCTACAAATCCCTTATGACAATTAACTAAAAATCAGGCTTGTGTGATGTTAAATATAAATCCTACAGATTTAGTTAATGGAGATAGATGTTTTGTTGAAATTTTGCTGGAGGATATTACATTTATTGCTTTAATAGATTCCGGTTCAGATAAAACTTATGTGGGAGAGAAGGGTGATTTTTTGTGTAAAATGTTAGATTTAGCAGTAGAAGAATCTGAAGTTAGGGTGGTGCAACTAGCAGATAAAACTTATAGTTCTATAACAGGAGAGAGAACTTTTGAGATGAAATTGCAGGACAGGATCTTTCAGATAAAATGTAAAATTATGCCAAATTTAGCAGTAGATATGATTCTGGGCATGGACGTTTTGAAACAAATTGGGTTAGTAGTAGATTTGCAAGATGGGACTTGGTATTTCAAAGATGAACCAGCAAAAATTTTTCAATTTGTTAAGGCTATAGATTTAAAAGAAGAAGATCAACTACATAATATTCTTACTTTACCTACACCTCAGGAAAGGGACAGATTGAATATGTTTTTGGAAAATCAGTTACAGAAATTTGATCAGTGTACTGGACTTACCGATCTGATTTCTCATGTTATTGATACAGGCGATGCAAAACCTATAAAACAAAGATATTATCCAGTATCACCCATTTTGGAAAAAGTTATACACGCGGAAATAGATAAAATGTTATTGGAAAAAGTTATAGAGCCTTCAAATTCACCTTGGTCGTCTCCGGTAGTTATGGTAAAGAAACCAGATAGAACATGGAGGTTCTGCGTAGATTTCAGAAAAGTAAACAATTGTACTAAAAGAGATAGTTATCCTTTGCCATACATTGAACATGTTTTGAGTAAATTACGACATGCTAGGTATATCAGTACAATAGATTTGAAAAATGGGTATTGGCAAGTTCCATTAGATGAAGCAAGTAAAGAAAAAACAGCATTTACCGTACCTGGTAGAGGATTGTATCAGTTTCGAGTTATGCCTTTTGGAATCCATAACGCACCAGCCTCGTTTCAAAGATTAGTTGATACTATATTAAGAGAAGAGATAGGAGAGAAATGCTTTTGTTATTTGGATGATATAGTACTTATTAGCGAGACATTTGAAGAACATTTGTCCTTGTTAGAAAAAGTTTTAGAGAAATTAAGAAAAGCTAACCTGAAAATTAATAGGGAAAAATCAAAATTTTGCAGAAGTGAATTAAAATATTTGGGTCATATCATTACTCCATTAGGAATTGCTGTAGATTCAGATAAAATCTCGTGTATCCTTGAGTATCCAGCCCCTACAAAAGTCAAGGAAGTACGAGCATTTTTAGGATTGGCTTCTTGGTACCGACGATTCATTCCATTTTTTTCTGAAGTTGTAAAGCCCCTCACTGCACTTCTGAAAAAGAATCAGAGATGGCGTTGGACTAAGGAATGTCAGGAATCTTTTGATGAATTAAAATCGAAATTATCTAGTAGTCCTATATTAACTTGTCCAGATTATACTAAACCCCTAGTGCTACAGACCGACGCTAGTTTTTCAGGACTAGGAGCAGCATTAATTCAGACAGGAGAGGAAGGAGAGGAAAAAGTAATAGCTTATGCTAGTAGAACTTTAACAGTAGGTGAGCAAAAGTGGGCAATAGTCGAGAAAGAATTGTTAGCTATATTGTGGGCAGTTCAAAAGTTTCGTCCTTATTTGGAAGGTTATCATTTTAAAGTATATACTGATCACTTTGCTCTGAAATGGTTAAATACATTACAGAATCCGACTGGACGATTAGCTAGGTGGAGTTTATTGCTCCAGGAGTATGATTTTGAAGTAATACATAGGCCTGGTAGATTACAAAAAGTTCCGGATGCTTTATCTAGAATACACGAAGGGAAAGTTCAAGAGAAAACGGTAGAGGAAGAATTTTGCCTCTTGTTGACTGATAACTCTGAAGTAGTGGAATGGGAAAATATACAAGATGCTTGGTATATTAAGCGGAAGGAGCAAGTACAAAGTAAACCTAAATTTTGGCCAGATTGGAAGGTCGTAGATGAGAAGTTGTACCATTTAAGATTAGATCAGTTAGAACAAACTTTAGAGGGAACAGTGAATAGGTGGAAATTAGTTATTCCGCAAGATTTTAGGATTAAAGTATTGCAGGAATGTCATGATGCACCGACTGCAGGACATATGGGGATAGCTAAAACTTTCTTTAGAATAGCAAACAAGTATTATTGGCCGGGAATGTTTAGAGATGTTGCTAAATATGTTACTGCTTGTGAAATATGTCAGAGACAGAAAGTGTTACAGACGGCTCAAGCAGGACCAATGCATTTTTACCAGAAAGAGAAACCTTGGATGACTGTAGCTACTGATTTGTTGGGACCTTACCCACGTTCCAAAAAAGGGAACCGATACATTGTAGTATTTCAGGACACCTTTACCAAATATGTAGAGTGTAAAGCGTTAAGGAAAGCAACCAGTAGAGCAGTTACGGAAGCATTTTATGAATTGATTATCCTTAAATGGGGAATTCCGGGATATTTGCTGATGGATAATGGACCGCAATACACTAGTAAATTAATGCGAGAGATAGCTAAAGCTTTTAATATAACTCCTTGTTATTTACCTGTATATTCGCCACAAGGAAATCCAGTAGAAAGAGTCAATAGAGTATTGAAAACAATGATTTCTAGTTATATTCAAAAGGATCAGACAGTTTGGGATGTGTATTTGAGAGAATTTAATTTTGCTATAAATACGGCTAAGCATAGTTCCACTGGATGCACTCCTTATATGCTAAATTATGGGAAGGAGCCTGAAATTATCAGTAGGATTGAAAAGGTGGAAAACCAACCGATTTATAAAGAAATTCCAAAAATTTGGGTGGAGAGACTCAATAAATTGAAAACGGTACGTTTAATGGTTAGACATAACTTAGAAACCGCCTATAAGAATTCGAGTCATTATTATAATCTTCGGAGGAGAGAGATGAGATTTCGTCCAGGAGATCTAGTGTTAAGAAGAAACTTTAAATTAAGTGATGCCTCACAAGCTTATACAGCAGGTTTAAGTGCAAAGTTTGTCGGGCCCTATATTATAAAGAAAAAGTTCAGTGAAAATAGCTACGAACTGACAAACCGTTTTGGTAAAAAGTTGGGGAAGTGGCACGTCAAAGACTTGAAACCCTTTGTTCCTGGATAAACATTCGTTAAGGCTGGTAAAAGAGACACGCACAAAAAAAAAAAAAAATGTGACCTGTGTCAACATTATTTTTTTTTATGGTGAGTGCGGGAAGAATGTAACGACGCAAATAGCGACGTGCATAATCAACGATAGGAGACCATTCCTAAACAAAGGAAGGGTTGGGGGACCGCAACTAATCGATATTGAACATTTTCATGATTATCGATACTGCCCTGAATTTTATTTGAATTACAGAAAAGGAGAGGTGCGCATGCGTCGACGGTGAATCGACGAGGGAGACGTGCGGAACCTAAAAGACAGTTAGTAGTACGTGCCTGACCACGAGAGAGAGAAGTTGAAAAGGCAGAAGGGAGAAGACGAGATTGGGATGTGTGACAGCGGTAGAGGCGTTCTGGCATAATGGTGTGTCAGACTTTCATCTAAAGGAAATTCTGGTTGTGAACTTCCTTGACACGACTATATGGAGATAGTCATTAATCAGAAGAATACACCAAGTCGGCCAGTACGAGACACCGCTACAGCGAACATCAGCTGTGAGAGTGAGTCGTGACTGCTCGCTCTGAATAAGAGCAGATATGGACATCAGGAAGTAATGGAAGACAACTCAGGATCGGAGGATAAGTTGGACATCACTGGTTGAGTATAAGCGTCTAGACTTTTTTTTCTTATTGTTTGGGGAGTGAGAAAATTGAGATATCCTTTTTTTTAAGGATGGTTTCTAAGTCATGTATGGCGATTAGACACCGTATGGAATAATAGAATAGAATAGAATAGAAACATAGAAGTGAGAATTCTAGAAGTAAAGTGATGAAATCCAGTAATCCAACTATTTTCTATTTCTGGTCTAAATTAATTATAAAAGAGCAGTCTAGAGCCTAACAACTAAATGCCAAAGATATATCTCTTCACTTTAAGTTTTTTTGGGTGATTGTTCCACGAATGAATACATAGCTAGGGGCAATTGGTGATGCTCATAGAAACTTTGTTATTTTTGAGACAGGACGCGAGGGGAGTAAGGAAGAAAAGTAATTAAGGGGCATGCTTAGTACTTCTTACGAGGGCCCCTCCCTCTTGGGTTTCGTTCAGGTGACGGGTGACTATCTATAAATAGATTTCATGCTGGCCTGTAATGTTAAGTTATGTTTTTTTATAGAGATTTATCTACAAGCGAAGGTGTATGGAATATGGTAGAGGGGGATAAGAAGTGGAAAGATTGAAGGGCAAAAGAAGGCCTACGAGTGGTAGTGCAGTAGGTGTGTACCATTGGAAAATTTACATGTTAGGGTAGAAGTAGAAGTCACTACAGGGGTTATAGAGAAGCTTACTAATCTGGGCGTGAATTAGTTTCAGTTAGAATTCTAGGGAATTTAGAGACAAAAGAAGATTGGGTGCCCATGCTAAAGAGTAGTAACTTAAGAAGTAGGAAAACTAGAATAACCTCCAAGTGAATTAAATCAATGGTAAAAGCTAAAGGGAACTCTACTTAAAGAAAGATAGGGGTTAAAAGATAACAGCTGATGACTGGTCAGGTTAGAAAGAGGAGAGTGAGTTGAAAGGTAATAACAAATGATTGGTTAGGTTAGAAAGAGGAGAATAGGTAATTACGAGTAGTGTACTGATGATAAGTAGTTTATTAACAAGTACTAGAGACTGTAAGGGTGAGGTGAGGGAACGCCGGAAGTATCCCGAATCAAACAAATAAAATCTGGTAGTAGGCAAGGCCTATACCAGTACACATAAAGAAAAGAAATTTATGAGAGATTGTGAAAGCCATCGATGTTGGAGGCGAACAACGGCCCCACGTGCCTCTAGGAGAGAGTGTCAGGGACCTCTGACGTCGATTTACTAAATTGTATTTTTGTTTGCGGCCCATTACTATTTTTCCCGGTTGCAGGAGAGGAGTCAGATTGTTTGTAACTCAAGATCTAGACGTCGCTCCTGTATCGGTGGTCTATCGCCACAGTCACTCTGTGGGTATAGGCCTAAACTTCTATTTCTTTCTTCATGAGACTGTCTTTCCTATCTATCTTTAAATACAATTCTTCATGGACTAAGCTGACTAATAGACTAATATAGGAGACATAGGTGGGATTATTGAGTGTAATTTGTAGAGTTAAGGACTGGATTATGAATTGAAAACCTTTATTTATTCTAAAGAAAAAAAAAAAAGTATAATATATATATTGAACTATCCTGAAGTTGCACATGTAAATGACTACACAAGTCAGTAGTAAATTAGAAGAATAATACCAGATGTTCTAGTAGATACCTGAAAAACAAAGAAAGAAAATTAAAGTAATTAATTAAGGATTTGTTATTGTTGAACAGAGAACGTACTTATATAGTTAAAATTGGGTATACTAACCTTGAATAATCAAATATTATCCTACCAATAAAAGTGTTGAAAGGTTAATGTAGTGTAAATGTAATTTATTGTATATAAGATTGTTATTGTTGAAAAAAAGAAAAAAAAAATAATATATTAAATAAATTATGGTTATTGTTATGCAAAGTAAATTAACGTGAAGTTCAGATTTTTGACCCTTATCCTTGTAATGGTTTGAGAGTAGCTGGTTTTTGTGCTAAGTTACATATTTTGGTAATGAGTATTGAAAAAAAGGAGAAAAAGAAGAAGCAGAATAAAAAAAAATAAACGAAAGGTAAATCCGAACCCAACTCCCGTCTCCTCTGTTAATTTAAAAGCTAGTCGAGGGGCATGTAGGTACATAGCCTGTGTATCTATAATTTAATTTGTGTCTGGGCTGATACATAACAAAAAGAAAAGAGGAAGCGTATTGATGATGGCGCCCGTTAATAGAAATTTTCATCAATATTATCAAAACTGGGTAATTTGTTAAAAGAGAGAGAAAGTAGACTGAGAGTAGGAAGTTTGCAATCACCCGGTGTCAAAGGTAGTCGTACTGAATGTTGGAATGTGGACTATGCAGGCAGTGTTGTGATGACACGACAGGTGTATGAGTGACCTTGTTTTGTAGGAGTTCAGTAAACTTATATACTACGATTGAGAATAATCACATATTAGTCGTCACAGATTTTGGCGAAGATTTAATCCAAGAAGTTAGGGAACTTTATAGCATAAAGTAAGAGCGCCTTCAAAAGTTTGGTCGCCCATAGTATAAAGTAGAAAAGCCCGTCACACTGTGGCTTCCGTAATTTGCACTAGTATTTGGCAGATGTTCAACATCTGCAATATTACATTCCCTTCAAAATTATTCTACTCTTTAGAGACAATATCCTTCTTTAATTATTATGACCACTGAATTCTTAATGAACCATTCTATGCTGAATTACACTTAATGATTGTATGTTTGCATGGAACCTTCGTCAATACCAGTGTGGTTCAACTTGTTTTCGAGCGAAGGGCCAGATGACACTTTCAAAATTAATTGGCTGGCCGGATAATAAAATATAACGAAAACATATTTTTACGTTTGGCCTACACAATTTTCAATTGCCACAGTCAGCCTTGTTTAGATAGATCATGTCACATTTTTCTTCATTACTGTCCCTTGTATGATAATATATTTGTCAGATTGTTTTGGCATTTTCATATAGGCGTAAGCTGTTGCATAGCTTTATTTACAATTTATTCTAAATTTTACTATAATAAAATTAGCTTCGCTCGTTTCATGATTTTCATATGATTGTCTTAATTAACATTATATGCAACTTGCATACGAATGCATTTTTTCGACCAAGTTCTCGTATTTTGCGATAGATGGCAGGTGACGGCGTGCTGGCAGCTCAGGTACCCTTCGCGTTTTAACTTCACAGCAACGCACACTAAACATGCGAAATGAACTAAATTTAGTATAATATTAAAATTAAAAGGAACAGAATTGATTTTGTTTTAAATAGAGATTGTTTATTGTGACATCTATTATGAAATTCAGTACCTCAATGGTTGTCATTACGATACCGTTGCGTCGCATATAATAAGTTTATTATAGTCGAACAAAAATACTTTTTATTTCAGTGATTTTATCATACAGCGCTAAAGTCGGTCGTAAGAATGAAAAAAAATTAAGATATTCTTCCCCTTATCAGACAAAAGAAATCCAGGAGAACTTATGCTTATGCGCGTAAAGTAGGCCTACTTCCCTTCCGATATTTGAAATCTCATCGCAATGTAATTTAGGCTTATATAAAACTATGAATTAATTAAATTTAAAATAAAAGTGAAATTATACCTAGTACGAATTAAAGTTTTTGCACAGTCAGTACTATTACTAAAGATACTTGTCCTAAAATGTAAAAAAAAAATTAAAATTTGGAATTTGGGATTTTAAATATGTCCCCTTAATAACACTACTTAAGATAGAAATACAATTAAAGAAAATACTGTAACCTAATAAAAAAAGCGAACAAAGAAAACATATTGACATGAAAATGTTAAACACACGATCATTCACTTCATTAACGTAAGTTTTTTTTTTCAGTTTCGTTTTCTACAATTTGAAAATTATATCCTTCACTAGATGTAGAGGTTAAGACACAAAACTATAGCAGCCTTATCTAAAATGTAAATATTGTATAAGAAAATACATTACTGGAGAACATTTTAAGGCAGAAATATAGCTTACACATAGAAAAACAAAGATTGTCAGTTTGTGAATAAATGTTAATATTGGTTAAATGAAAATGAAGCAGTAACGATTAAAAAATAACAAGGGACTCAATGAATTATTTAAAATTTAAACTTCGACTAAGGGAAAAAATTATCTTGTACAAAACCACGAATCAGTCTATGATAAAACAGTACACACATCCCTGCTAGTGAATGTGTATTTCCCACCACTTACTTCATATAGTATTGACTAATGTTTCCATGCATTACGAAATAATATTGGTTTTTATAACATAGAATAGTTACAATTAGAAGTCTGTTTCCATGGTGATTTTATAGATCTTTAGACCCCGTGTCCATTCTAATGTACAAACTATTTTGTTCTTTATTTAAATTCACGGAAACCGTCCAAATGTTTCATTTAAATTAAAATTCACTAGTGTCTTCTAAGAGTGCCACCAACGACGTTGAAGAATAAAAACTGTACACTGTTAACATTTTTTCTTCTTACAATGCTAAGGAAATTTTACAATATTCTTATACTTCTAACATTCTAAGTACCGTAGGCCTACATAGGCCTAATGTCAGCAGTGTGAAAGAATACTTCAGGCTATAACAAATCACAAGATTCTCAAAGATGTTCTTACGACAGTGTGAAAGTCATGGCAGAAACAAACAAAATAAAACGTTGAACAAACCAAATAATAACTACAAATTTGTAGTCCTCCGGAAAAATTCGAATTCTAACCTGTCCAAATATTTCAAATACGTACATTTTGGAATCATGTCCTACACCTATAATAAGACACCCTGGCAAAATTAAAAATCAGGCCCTCCCCCGCTTTTCCCCTTACACTCTTTTCTTGTATTTCTAACACCCAACAATAATCCATGGAAACCGGTTACAGTTTAATATTATTATAGTTTATAACTCATTATCTTAATATTATTATTCATGTCATATTGTTAAGACTTTTTACGAACTTCTAAATTCTTTCTAAAGTATGGAGAACTTTTGCAGGAAGAGTAATCGCAGAACTATTGCATTAAAAGGGGTTTTCCCTTGCTTAGCTTGCTAATAGGGGTACGCCGTGGCGTAGTGGTTGAGGCACTGCGCTACAAACCGGAAGGTCCCGGGTTCGATTCGCGATGAAGTCGGTGGGATTCTTCCATTGTCCTAATCTCTCGGGGTCGACTCAGCCTCTAACAGAAATGAGTACCAGGATTATTCCTGGGGATAAAAAGCGGTGCTGTGCCGATATCGCAATCTGGAAGCTTCAACCTCCCGGAAACGCTACGGGTCTCCATGGCCCATACAGGGATCACTTTAAATTTTTTTAGCTTGAAGATCCCTCTCCACTGTTTCAGAAACATGTATTATATATATCTCGAGCACAAATTGATTACGATAAATTTCTAACGACATTGTAAAGCGTTGTTCAAACGTATATAACAGAATATCTTCCTTTGCTTAGTATCAAGAGATGTACAGCCGGCTACAAAAAGAATGGGCCGACTCTTGTTCGTTAGAAGATTAAAGTTCTATGGAGCGGGTCACAAGTGTAAATGAACTTGCAATCATTGCTGAGGGTTATTCTTTGATAGAACTGTGTATCGAAGGTAGTGGATTCGCTTCCTGTTAATACGTTATAAGTTATAACAAATAGTGTTACACTAGTTTGAACGTTCTGGAAAAAGATTAATTAAATACATAGGCGTAACCAGGCCGACCATATGGGGGGGCTATAACATCCTGGGGGCCTGGGGGGTATGGAATACCCTCCAGGAAGAGGGGGGTTCGGAGGTCTTCCCCCGGAAAATTTTAAAAATTAAGATGCACAATAACGAGTTTGAAGCTTTCCACGCTTTATACTCGTATTAAGTAATTTATAAGCAGACTTAAAAAAATTGTACAATTTTCCTCGTTACGCCTCTGATTAAATAAACATGTTTTAACATGCCATAAGCAATATGAAACAGAGGCCTGTGATTGGGATTGACATATTGTTCGCTTGCTAGACATGTGGCGAGAAATTTGTAAATAAAATAATTAAGAATCGTTTGAGATTCGAATGCAGAGCCGGTATTGCTCATTCGTTTCGCTGATCAGCTATTTCACGATTGCAGCCACTTTAATATAATATAATATAATTGTGTTGCTCAACGATATTCTTATTTAATTCTACAGGCAACCTAGTGTATCCACAGTTGACTCTCCATTCGATTTAATAGCAAAAATATTCTGTTAAGCAAAATACAGTCATTTTCAAAGGTTTAGTTGTTAGTTATTCAATCTCGAGTATGCAGGCGGTGACGATAGGAGTTCTGCATTGCAAATGTTTAGGTCACCCGTTTTTTATCAGCCGGCTTTAGTCTATAGTCTATGGATATGAAGGATAGTTTCTTCTCCTGAAGAATAAGTTAAAATTGAATTAAAATTTAAATCAACATTCCAGAACCCTGTCATAGATATTTCTTCCTTTCACTTCCTAAAAACTATTGGCGTGGAGAGTTATAAAACGAAAATGTACCTTAATTGCTCCGTGAAATAACATCTTTTCTTTGTATATGAGTTGTATTATTGTTATCGTTATGTCCATTCTATTTTGTTAAAACATTGCACGTTTATTTGGTATTGTGTTATTCTCACTTGCATATTAAAAGAAGCTTAACGCTGGGTTAGACCTATGTAACATGTATTATATACACTGTCGTTTCAAAGAATTTTGGTTCTATGATGCATGGAAAACCTGTTGGCTTTACGTGTTAATAGGATATAATTTTCTAAAACTAATATTCGAAACAAATCTCATAAGCAGATTTTCCAGAGACTCATGGGAAAGCTGACATCCAGCATACAAATATGCAAATGGATGCTAAAGCCGCAGTGGTAAAAATTTCACTCAACTGAAAAAGTTTGTTGATGGAAAACATGGCGTAAAAAGTGACACCAGCATATGCCAGCAAACTGAGTTCCGGACGAATCTTCACTCGATTGTAGTAGAGAGATATACAATATACTAATAACTAGGGGGCGGATTTCTATGACTTAAAAAATAGGATATATGCATGCATTTATGACCTAAAAATCATTAAAATATGACCAATAAAATTTAAAATATGACTTTACCACTTACACATTGTGTATATTCAAGCTTAACTTAAAAGTTTCATCACAATACATTTTATTAAAATATAGTGTTAATTATTTAAAATACCTGTAAATTCTCAAAAAGAATCATTATAATGCAAAATTTACAAAATATGATATGAAACTTCAAAATTTCTTTAATATGCACACAAATATGCCAAAAATATGAGCTAAATATGCATATTCATACTAAATATGCTACAATAGTTGAAAATTTCCTAAATATGCAGTTATATGCACAATAAAAGCCGTTCCATTTTCACCAGGATGCTTGGAATGGGGTTTAAATTAGTCGGAAACCTGAAATAATGCAAAGGGGAAAAATATGACATGTCATAGAATTCCGCCCCCTACAGACTAAATACAGGGTTGGATATGCAGCCATTTCACAGATTATGAACCTGCACATATCACTAGGGCCCGGATTCTTAGGTTTTAAACTGTTTTGTTCCCTGATATTTTAACATAATTATCCGTTTCATTGTCATGGCAGTCACGTAGTCCAATCTTATAAAACCTAAAAATGCCTAAATAAGACTAAAAGCGGCTAAAACTGTATTTAATTAAAATAAGATAAACTACTTATCAACACTTTTTTTAAATATTTGCCTACAGTTTGCATCTTGCTCATTGTTATCAGTACATTTGTAAGAGAAAGAACAGCATTGCATTTTGTCATTTTATAATACAATTTTCCCGGTAAAGGAAATCGTTAGTGAACCAAAATCCCTGGTATCTCTACAGAAGATTATAGATATTAAGAAGCTTACACTTGCAGTTTATTCACAATATTTAATAAAGAATGTTCGTACAGGTTTGTGGTTTACAGCCGTGGAAATTGTAAGTGAAAATAAAATTTTGTTGAAATATGTTTATTGTACGACACCACCAAGTGTTATTGTTTACTGTAATTTGAAATTGCAACCCCGCATTTCACTCCACGCGGAATAGAGGAGTAAATAATAATAATAATAATAATAATAATAATGTTTATTAGCCAATGTCCATACAGGTGAGGCATCGTCTCAAAATAGTAGCTGTCACAAAACATTAAATTTTGATTGGCTGAGGTAACTATCTGATATATGCGGTGACAATAAAAAGCATGGGTTGAGCTGGTGGCAAAATTCACCACAAAGGAAGCCGCTTGGGTTTGCAATAAATAACTATACTATATATACACACTAACTCGTGTAAATTTAACTACTTCTAAATTAGGCTATATTACTTTTAGATATAGATATGTAGTAAGTTATATGGCAAATGAAACTATACCACACTTTTTTTGTTGTTGAGAATAATAGGCCTATAACTGTTGTAGAATTTTCGTTTAGCCTAAGTTGTTTGTCCGAAATATAAAGTACGGTACTTTAATTGTTATTCTAGTGCTGTGTTTTATCTTACTCTTAATCTTGTTCTCGTTCTCTTTCCCTTTCTCTTTTTCTTCCATACTCGTGAATACTGTGCCATATTCTTCACTATTTCATTTCGTTTTACTATAGGCTATGTTTTTCCCCACTAGGCCTCCTAATTTGTAAGTCTGCCTACTAGTAAGTCCTATAATAACAGGTGGTGTGGATTTATAGTACGAAGCCACCCTTCGAAGTAACTACAGAAAGTATCTCTACTTCGTAGTAGATAACCTTTTATAATTCTAGCTTATGCATTTTTTTTAACATGCAGGAGCAATTTGTCAACTCCCCTTGCGGGTATGAAAGCGTATTTCTCTGTACATTTCCCATAATGGCTGGGGGAAATAATATTGGCTTGGTTTGTGCGTTAATATTGTCCCATTTTGTGTGCTTTTATCGTAAACTCCATTTCAGTGCAGATGTGCAATTTCAGTGGAAGATTACTTGCGTGTTTGTGTGGGCGAACGTATTTGTATACGTGTGTGTTGCCTATATTCGTGAATTACGATTCAAGCTGATTAGCTGAAATTTAGGTAGACCTAGTCTATTTTCAGTTTTTCTGAAAAAAATTTATATTCTTGGAAACAAATTATATTTTGATCTTAACTGAGTTTATGATCCTTGAACTAGTTCAAGAAAAAGTCCTAAAGAGTGTTTTGTAAGTCACAATAAGCCTACCACTTTTAGAAATACACATTCATTAAGAGAGGAAATTACTACTCTTTTGAGATTAGATCACTTGTAATAAGCAGAGTTTCCCCCCCCCCCCTTCTTTCTTCTTTCTTTACTTGTCTTTTCAGTTTCCTGTGATTCATACTGCTTTACAAGCTGGCGCTTTAATGTGTCATTACCGCACACACATTCCTATACGAAATATGCTTATTTAGATCCCCTCTACCTACCTTTACATTTTTGACATATACTTTAGGACCACCCGGTATATAATTTTGCTAAAGGTTTCCTCGTGAATGATTATTACATTTATTTTTCAGCGTCAATTATTCGTGTTTCGAACTCCAACGGTACATATAACATACTCGTACATACTCGAACGGTACATATAATAAACCACAAAATATTCCTTGAAATTAATTATGAGAACGTTCTGATAATATAACATAGAATTCCCTTACAAAATAAGCATGGATTGTTAACATCAAGTAGCCTACATGGCGATTTCACTTGAGCGAACGTTAGGGTTATAAGAACCCTAGTAGGCTATGTAATTAAGAAGCCGACTGCATACAAAGTCAAATCCATGCAAAGGGAAATCTTCAAAGTGTATATTATTCAGTAACCTCTGTGTAATTGATGTGTGTATATGTTTAGCACTGATTGAACCAATTTGCATCCTCTCTTGGATACAAGAGTAAGTCTTGCCAACTAAAAATCTTTCTTGGCTGGCTTAGTAAATTTCAGATGGAACATGCGAAGATTGTATTAGTGCCACATTTAAACTATGTTGTTCCTTACTAGCTGACGATATTTTAACACATTTATCCATTTTATCACCAGGGTAGTAACATAGTTCAATCTTATAAAACTTAAAAATGGCTAGAACTGTTTTTAATTTAAAATATTATAACATACTTAATAAACTAAGAATATGTAACCTTTATTTAGTGATTATTGTTCTACTAAAAACTACTTTGTAAAATCTGCCTCCATTTTGCATCTTGCTCTTTGATTTTGGCAGTATATTTGTAAGAAAATACTGGTATAGCATTGAAATTTGTAATTTTGTATCCCATTGTACAGGGGAAGGAAATCTTTAGTGTACAAAAATCTCCTGTTTCTTTAGAAACAAGTTATAGGCATTCTTGATGCTTACTCTATTTGTAATTTATTCATAGTGTTTGCTCCTGCAAGATGCTGAAAGTAAAGTATTTTATAAGTTTGTTGATTAATTTAAAAACGTTCTTGTTGGTTTTTTGTGGAGGAGTTGGAAATTATAGGGGTAATTCTAAAATTAATTTTGTTCTATAATCTGTAAACTGTTGAAAATTAATAAAAAAAAGTGTTCCTATAGTTTCGCGGTTCAGAGTCTTAGAAGTATTTGAGTAAAATAAAATAAATAAATAAATATATATATTTCAATGTGTTCATTGTACTTATTAAAGTGAATCTAATCTTTTTTGTAAAGTGGTAAAAAATACCAAAATAGAACCATTTTAATATGTTTAAGAACTAAAGATTCAGGCCCGAGTTATTATTTATTCACTTATTAATGTTTACGGACCTCTCAACAGCGATAGATCATTCGGATCCTATTTTTTCATTACATAGGTACACATACGTAAGCACTCACATAATATTCACAATTTCATATATAAGTTATATAGGCCTACGGAGGCCTATGTCTGAATCTTCCGAAAATATTACTATATTTTTTTTTAAATCCAAATTCGACTCTCGAAATGCAGATAACTTTCAAAACACTACTCGATATGGCGGTCCTAATTCTCTGAACCTCATAAATATCCATTAAAATGGATTCATGCCCTATTTATAAAATTCTGTATTTAGCAACGGTGATGGATGTTTTAACATGATTGCCATCATACCAAAACCTGCAGGTTCAAACAACTTTAGCCTTTTCTTTCGGAAGGAAATGCAACAATTGGTCCGTCGTCGTACTTTTGCCATAAGGAAATGTGTGGTGAAAATTGTTCCACTCATCTCTCCTTTGTTTCATATCTAGTTTACTCGTGTTTCAGAATTGTTTTGAATGAATAGAACTAATAACACTGTGTCTAATACCGTGTTTTAGCTTCATTTTAATATTTTAACTGAGTATGTAGGTTTTATGAACGCCGGCGTGGATTTGTGGTTAGCATCGGCACGGGTTCGATCCGCGGTACCTCCTCAGATTTTTCTGAGGTAGGGAGGTCTGGTAGGGGTGCACTAAGCCTCGTGATTCAAATTGAGGAGCTACTTGATAGAGAAGTAACGGCTCCGGTCATGGAAACCACCATTAACGGCCGTGGGTGTCGGCGTGCTGACCACATGCTCCCAATCCTGCCGTCTGCCTATGGTAGATAACGCAGCGGTCGGGTGGTAGGCCTTGTCCCTTCTGGGACGTTAGCCCCTCGGAATTAGTTTGTTTTATGTAGGCTATATACGGTTTTCGATTTGCCATGTCAGGAAATAGTAAGAGCATTTTAAAATTGAATTGTTAACCCCTTCTTGGTTTTAGCAGTTTTAGTCTTTTATTTTTATTTACTGTACATGGCGTGTATTAAATTTAAGAGAGTCTGAACATTAACTATTGTTAAATATGATATTAAAAGTATGACAATACTTGCGCTGTAATATTGTTAAAAACTAAATAACTGTATAACGAATTAAAGAATAGTATATATTATTGTGTAAAATCAGAATGGTAATATTACTATAATACAGTATGAACACCCCATTAAAAAAACAAAATGATACATTTTGATATTTATGTAAAATTATATTTCCCACATCTTCATTACCTTCGGCCTAGGGCTTATCCCGTTGAAATTAGATGAGCTTAAAACCGGAGTAATAAAACTAAACCATAAAGTGGACAGTAATTTTAGAATGCATAACTACTAGTGCGGTGCGGCGGCGCGAGGTGTTACCACACTGATTATTGTTTTACACATCCACATAACATTGTATAGGGGATTCCCCCCACACTAATGAAATTCCACACATGATAGCACGTGGAGGGGAGTGTAGGATTTAGCGTTAATGCGCTCGTGTTGACAAAACCCATGGGAAATTGCAAGAGGGTGGCAATATTCTGCAAAGAATTGACACGGTGCACTGTTTGTTTGCACAAGTGTTAATATTTGTGGAATAAGTTCCGTAAAAATGTACTGTGAAATACGCTTCAATTTTAAAATTTCAACTGAAACTGGAAATACATTCTATCTTTGGAGGACAAACCGTAATTCATATTTCTGAAATTCGTTGCTGGTATCAGCAAAACAATGTCACACTTATGGTTCTGTCTCCCTCATGTAGGCTATTACATATGTTCACCCATGCGCGCGAACAAACTCACATAACGCATGAGGCCGCGTCGTGGTCGGCTCGAAAAAGAAATATATGTTTATATGTTTATTTAAAACACCGTTTAGCAATGCAATTGCAATGGGTTTACTAAGAAAATATTAAAAATAAGATACATTAGAAATTAAAATTCAGATTAATACTCCTCAACGGTATACAAATTGTTCTTCAAAAGATTTATTTTTTACATTGGCTTTAATTACACTGTCCATTGTTTTAATATGAACATGAAGTTTGAAATAAAATGTTATTCATAAAACAACATAAGAATCTAAAGTTTTTTTGCAGTCTGCATTTTGGGAGGGCCAAGTGATTGCTTTCTCTTGTAGGCTACTGTAATTATGGATTTGTTTCACAGTTAGCGTCGAATGAACATTTCCATATACATACATGGTACAAGCAAGAATATACAGTGTGTTTCACGTACGAGTTGGCCAATCGTGCTTGTTTCTGCGTCGCGGCGGCTACAGCTCTAAGTCCCGAGCGATCGGGTGAAATATCTACGCCTCATCACAAGAGGTGTTGGAAATGTCCTCATCTTACATCCATACAACACTGGCATCTTTTTAGGAAAATTTCTTTCATACGTATAAGTTCAGCTTCTGAGACAGAGTTAATTTATCTTGTGATATTGTCTTTTCTCCTAGTATATGGGGATTTGACCTAAACACTTTATTTTTCAAGTTCAAGTTCGGATGAAATATTTACGTAGGCTAACTGAATAACGTATCATGGAGTAAAATCACCAGTGGGCGAGGAAAATTTCAGTGGAAAGGTTGGTTTTCAAGTATAATAATTCTAATACGAGGATATTTATACATTTAGGCCTATGCCATTTTTGGGGTAACAAATTTATTCGCCAGAAGCAGTGAAAAGGACGAGACTCGACATTTTCACACACATTCATTCTAAACAAGGCGAGGATGCGATGAAGATGATAGTGAAGGCCAGATGATACCCCGGGTCACAAGGGCCTAAAGTTACCCGGCATTTGTCTCAAAGGTGAGGAAAATCCCCGGAAAAATCCACTTAGGTAACTTGTCACGACCAGGATTCGAACTCTGGCATCCCTTGCGCCACAACGGCAACACGTAATAAAATCCCACACATTTTAACATAAAACATTACTGCATTAATCTAATCGTCCTGCTTTTAAGCATTTTCGTGACGAATGTGTACGCCAGTAGCAGTGAAAAGGCTAATAATTAGTATAAGATAAACATGGTATACATATCAATTATTATACACACCCTGTAGTGATTTTATGATTAGGGTTCGGATATTTATGACATAAAAAATGGAAAATATGACGGCAAATAGGACCTTAAAAATGAGAAAATATGACCCAAAAATCCTAAATATGATCTAATAAAACTACGTATTTTCAAAAAATAAATGTTCCAATTTAAAAAGCAAATAGGACCTTAAAAATGAGAAAATATGACCCAAAAATCCTAAATATGATCTAATAAAACTACGTATTTTCAAAAAATAAATGTTCCAATTTAAAAAGTTTAAAAGTACTAAAGTCTTCCATCACATTAATTCAATCTGATAATCACTTTTTAACAAATTTACAGGTGATTTACAGTTTTACTTTAATGAACTTCTATTTTTAAAGAATTTTCTCCTGTTTGCTCGCTTCATCAGCTCCAAATAACATTTTATAGACTTTGCGTTTCTCTATAAAATATGAACAATTGAATTAATTTTAAAACTCAAGTTACTATTAATTTGGCATAAACATTAAATTAATGAAATTAATTTCAAATTTAACTCGACCGTGTAGTACATACACTGCATAATTGTACTCTTTTATCGAATTTATAACTGAAATATGACAAAAAATTAAAAATATGACCGAAATATGACCACAACCAGAAAAAGCCCAAAATATGACTTTATATGCAAAATAAAAATGGCCCGATTAGGATAACAAGCGTGCAAGTCGTGTTTTATTTGTGTTAGCGGCGAGAACTGAGTCAAAATAAAAATATGACATGTCATAAACATCCGAACCCTATTTATGATACCTAGAAAACAGTTAATGCTTAGTTTTCTGCACAAATTTGACAGGATTTATTTACGTAATCATTAGAACGTGACATGTATTCCGAATCATCTACAGTACGTTCACCGCAGATTGAAAACCCATGGTGTAAGTGATAAAAATGCCCACGTTGCAAAATGTAGGAAATTGCTATAGAGATTTCATCTAGAAGATATTACTTTGTAACATGCGTGCATAGATATATGCTCTATATCTGCTACAAAACATGCATCGCATGTGATGTAGGCAATTGTGTTAGATTTTAATATCCTGGCACATGAACGCGTTGCGACGATTTCAAGAGACGAAAGAAAAAAACAAGCAACAAGTCTGGCATATTTCTGCATATCAGTTCTTGGAACACGAATATTTGTACTTGTAGAGGTAATCCTATTAAGTTGTACCTTACTTGTAGGTGCTTACAGAAAGTTTCGTCTAGCTGTTTAGAATCTCCTTTTTTTATTTCTCTACACTTGCTTCCATCCTTTACTTCTTTCATTCTTGTACTCTACTTTTTTTTTTACTTTTTTAGGTTTCTGTCCTTTCTTGATTTTTCCTTGTTTTCTAGTCTTCATTCTCGTCCTTTCATTTTTTCTTTCATGTCTTTCTTTGTAATTTTATTTTACATTTTTCTTCTAAGTTTGAATTTTGTAAGATGTTGACCTTGTTTTTGCCATTTGTTTTACTAACTTGTGTTCTTTTTCGTAGTTTTTGTTTTCACTTTCATTCATTTTCATCGTGTTTTGTTCATTATTTATTTATTTATTTATTTATTTATTTATATGTTTATTTTTATTTACATATTTTATTATTGAATTTCTTCTATAATTTTTATTCCTTTTCCTTTATTTTATCCATTTCTTTTATTATCTTTTTTCTTTACTACTTTATTTTTCATTTTCTATTCTTCTTTAAATTTTCTTTCTTTCTTCTTTTATATTCCTACGGCATTTTACCCATATGAACACTTTCTGCACTCAAACTCATTGTTGAACTCTGCAGTCTCGTAAATAAATCAAGATTTATCATGGTAAAAATAGTGTTAATCAAATCATCGGCACTGGGTCTAGATTATGAAAATGAACTTTGATGGCGGTGCCAGTAGACCTACTACCAAAGAAAGTGGTATTACCTTTTATCGGCGATGCTGTTTGATGGTTTATAAGACAGAAGGATCGATCAAAGAATCAGAATATTATATAATTGTGTATACTGTATTGATTTTAGTGATCAGCGGCTCCACTCTTTGATATGAATTAGATTAGATGATAATATTTTGCTCATGCAGTACATTGTATATTACGTTATTTACACTACTTAATCTTCTCTACATGCCTCTTCCTCTTTTATGAACCTAGGGAGTACATACTTTGCCAATTATCGTGACATTCTATAAATCTCTTAACGATTAGACCTACTCATGATGGAATGATCAGCCGGTCCACTAGGGAGTGAAGATCTTACAATTGTGAGTTAACATCTCACTTACTTACTCACTCAATGGCATTATTCCTAAGCAAGCAAAATGAATATTATCTATTTTAGGGAACCGGGAGGTTCATTGCCGCGCTTACCTGTGCCCGACATTCAACCATATTCTGTGCTAATTCCATCCAACCATCCCTCGCGAATTCTACTTCCCTTTAAATCGATTCTAATATTGTCCTCCCACCTCCCACATTGTCTAGGTCTTCCAAGTGGTAGTTTTCCTTCGGTCTCTCAGTCAATATTTTTTTAGATGTCTTTCCTCCCCCATGCGCGCAACATGTCCCGCCCATTTCAGCCTTCGTGATTTGATTACCCTTATTATATTTGGTGAAGACTACAGATGATGAAGATCGATATTGTGCAGTTTTCTCCGGTTCCCGTTTTTTCTCTCTCTTAGGTCCGAATATTTTCCTAAGCACTCTGTTTTCGAACACTCTCAGATTACGTTCTTCCCGAAGAGTGAAGGGACAATTGGTTGTATAAATAAAAACAAAGCCACTGCTACCTAGCCGTTGCTTATGAGAAGGTTGAGAATATAGCAACGGCTGGCTGTTTGAAATAAATAAAAATTTCCCCTCCCTGCATAGCCGCGGCTCAGGCTACTGGTAGCAAGTGCTTGAACACCTGCATCCCATACCGCCCGGCACATGACAGCTGAATCAACAAACATGCCACTTGACTGTCTGTGACCGAAAAAAAATTTAAAGTTCAGTATATAATGTATAAAAGTATTGTATTTAAAGAAAGAAAAGCTACTTTGGGAGAAAGGAAAGAGACAAGAGAGTAAGAACATGTCCTCGTAATTGTTACATCTCTAGGCCTAGTAGCCTATTAAAAGGTCCTGGGTTCAAGCCCCAGTGTCAGAGGAATTTTTATCCTACAGTATTCTCTAGTATTCATGTTTTATTAGAAAACCTTGATTTTAGGGCACTAAAATTTATGTTTAGGCTTGTAAATTAATGAATTAAGCATTTAACTAAAACAGTAGACAGATATAATTTTACTTAATTTTAATAAACAAAAGTTAACATTTTATACTAATAAGCACATTTCGATATTTTGCTTACTTGTACCGTCATAGAAACGTATTATAGTTTAACATTTTAAATAATAGTTACCAGAGTAGGCAATTGTCCTAAAATCACAAGTATACTTAGTACCTATTAGGTAAATAATTAGGATATTTTATAATCTTAGCAGTTTTAATAGTTTGCTGAAGAGTCTAAAAGCTGGTGCTCTACCCCGTTTCTTTCATTCCCTCCAAGTATTTATGTTTGTTTGAAGAGGGGGCATAGTCAAATTGATAGCAAGACAAACAAACCCGGATAAGCTTTTAAGGGTGTGAGATTTCTTCAGATCAGCTTATTTTGTCCCACATTAAATAGCTTTGTAAGAGGATGGAGTTTCCATTTTTATTTCAATATGTTTTGCTATTAGTAAAGAAGGTAGGTCTACATATATATGTAGTTCTTTTATTCATATTTAATTATTTTCCATAATTAATTCATAAAATACGTTCGTTTTGAATCTACTTGCTACATAATAGATTTGAAGTTATTTAGTTTACAGCATTACAATTTGAAATAGTGTTAAAAGAATTATTCACGTTTGAAATATTTTAGTTCATATTGATAACAGTAAAATATGAGAATGTGTTAGACTTATAATGATGTATTATTTCATGATTATTATTATTATAATAATAAAGAAAAGTAACAAAGTTAAGTTACACATGTTTTACAATTTTATTGTACAACCGGTTCTTTACATCTGTGCACATCATAATCCATACGTTCATTATAAATTACTCATATTGGTTAAAAAATCACCCCCATGAACCCCGCCAGTACGATTAAAAACTTCACTTGAGCAAGCTGAGTCCGCAAATGAGGTACCTCAGAAAAAAGCAAGCCGCTGCTACCAACAGAGAGTTTTATTTATACCAAATCCTAAGCAGCGGCTGAGCTGTCAAGGTCGTTGAGCAACGGCTAGGCAGGTGGTTGAGGAAGCCGCGTTTTATTTATACCAAACCAAGCAGCTGCTATGAATTAGTGAGTTTTGAGCCGCGGCTTGGTCTTATTTATACCACCAATTTGTCTCATAACATAAGCATTGTGAGTTAACATATACTGAACTTAGATTAGCCTATTATAGTAGCCGGGAATAATGACGCCTCGCCGTGGGTGAGTCGGTAGCGTGCCTGCCTTCCACTCGGCCCGGTGAAATTCATAGGTGAGAAATAGGTGAATTTCATTATTTTTTCCTCAGCAATGAATTGCTCTACAATCTTCAAATCTGACATACTCTTTATTGACTACTTCTACAATTGCATACTTTTAAAAAAAATTAATCTAACTGTTACAGTTACGGGTAATATTCGTTTCAAAATGGCAGCCACGTTTCATGTACCCAAATGCCGTTTCATTGATAACTTCCGCAAATATAAATATTTCTGAGTGATTATTTTTCTGTACATTAGTTAATATCATATGAACAACACTATCTACAATCATCGATTCAACATCAATAGCTTATTTTTTAAGTGAATATATTTTAATGAAAAATAAAATTAAAAAAAATGTATTTAAAAAAAAACTTATACAATAGATATTCCAAAGATTGTAGATGATGTTGTTCATATTATATTTGCAAATAGAAAAAATAATCACTCAAAAATATTGCCATGTGTGGAAATTATCACGGAAACGGCATTTTAGTTCACGAAACGTGGCTGCCATTTTGCAACTATAATTACCCATAACTGTAACATTTTGGTTAATTATGAAAATAGAACGAATTGTAGAAGTAGTCAGTACAGAGTATGTCAGATTGCAAGGTTGTAGAACAATTCATTGCTGAGGAAAAAATAACGAAATTCACCTATTTCTCACCTATGAATTTCACCGAAAGCTGTATGTCCCTCCTTAATCTCTGAGTGACAGTCGCGAACATTTATTTGTATATCTGTATTATAGGCTTTATCTTGAAATCCATAATGGAGTCTAGAGCAGACAACAGTTGACTAAATTTGCATAGGCTTGCAGAAATTCTCGTGTATTATGCTTTCAGGGTTGTGCTCGTTTATAGCAGTGTCAGCACGGAAAACATGATGGAACGTAATGCGTTGTCTTTAATCATAGGTCTCCCGTTATGGTTGTTAATTTGAAACCACCGAGATAAATTTCAAACTGTGGTTTTCGCGGCCGCTTGTGTACGGTGTGGCTTATGAATTGTGATGGATGATAAGGGAACTACTAGAAATTATATCGGTAAGTGAAGCATATTTCGCAATAATATTTGACAAGACCTCCCCATTATTTTGAGTACAGTGGCTTCCCATGCAATTAGTGCTTATAACCTTGATAAATATATTTATACAAACAAATTCTTTATGTAATATTAGTGTGCTGCAAATTATGGTGGATATTGTGGACCAGATTGCCTATAATAATTTTTCCTCTGGTAATAAAAATGTTGCGTTGTGTTTGATTGTTGCTTTTTACAGCCGTTAAAGCTTACAATGCGCTGAACTGAAATACTTAAAAAAATATTTTAGTTTGTTTAAATAAAATTTGTCTGTGCCATGCAAAAAATACAAGCTAATATTTAGTACTATTTTTAAAGCAGAGAAGATTATTAATAATTAAAGTATGATGTTTTCTACTTATTTATTCATTTAATTTTGCACATTTGAAAGGGATATATTCTATAATATTTTGTATTTAAAGAATAAATAAGAGAGGGAGAGGTTTTTCATGATTACAAAAAATCATTAATGCTATACTGTAAGTAACAATAATGACTAAATTTCTTGATATGGTTCTCAGCCTTAAGACTGGACATTTCTTGCTCTGTCTGTTTAGCGCCCACATATAGATAAAATATACAAACATTCACACTCTAATTCCAGACAATCCACAACTTTCTAGAGTGAATAGTCCCCAAGGTATTGAATACTAACTGAAAAGTGTTCACTAAAACAGATCAAGAAATGGCTCGTGCAATAACCTAGGCCTAATGATATTTAGAAAAAAAAATACTTATGTTCATCCAAAATTAGTGAAACATGTATGAAATGAGTCATAAAATTCCAAATATTATTGTGACATTAAAATAAAAGAATAGGCCCTAGATGCTTTTGGCTAACAATACCATTTATAATCCCCATAAGCTCTGACATATGGTTGTTCCGGAAGAAAAAAGTTACAAGTAAAAAAAAAAGTGAGATCGTTATACGAATCGGTTATAAAATAATATAATTTTCATCTAAATAAATGTCACAAATCTACTTACTATGGTATCCGCTAGAGAGCCTTTGTTTAATTTTTGAATTTTCAGTCATTGTTACATAACTTCTCAAGAGAAGCGCCACTTCTCAGTTGGATTTTAGACCCTGGTGGTTTGTGCACAACACAAACAGGCCTCTTTTCTTGTAAATAGTCTTAAATGTTGTAATTTTACTGTGACACATATCTTCTCCAGAAAAAATGTCACAAGTCCAAATGGGATAATACAACTCCCTCCTTTTTGGAAAAGATAAATAATAGGATTACTTAGTCTAATGCACGACTAAAAAAAGAGGGCTAAATACAGAGTTGTAGTGGACAGGGAACGGGGAATTCTCCCATTTTTGTAAATTTAAATAATTATTTAAGTAATTTATAATTTTGAATGTTCTGAAATATATATATATATATATATATTTAAATGTAAGCATTTAATTGTGTTATGTAATAAAATTAAATAAAAGCAACGTTATTCAAAAGTTTTCATAATTATTAGAGAATTTTAAACCAAATTTTAAACTTTTACAAGTTACTTTTAAATAAATTAGTAGTAAAAGTAAAGACTATATGTATGCTAGAAATTTTAGATTTCTCACACTGGAAAATTTCCAACTACACCATTGGCTAAATTATAAAATTGTTTTACAGAGGTTTTCAACTTAAATATAGCGAGCTACAGCGCAATGCAAAAGAAAGGAAAAACTTGATTTGCTTCTATTGCAAAATTGACATTTTAATTGGTATTGTGTTTCTTCCGGACCAGTGATATTCTGATATAAAGCCCAGTGTTGTATCCAGTAATAATGTGATTAAAGCTGACTAGGGATAGCATTAAGAGATGATAAACCGAAATGATGAAGCACCGGGCGTTACATCGCAGTAATCTTGTGTGGGCTCAATAAAACTATGTCCGCTAATACCATTCCAACCCTGTCATGGCTATGCCAGTATAATAAATATAATTCGTATAGCATAAATCTAGACACTTAGGATTGCCATACCATTCCAATGCATTGTTGCATGTGGATGGTGCCAAACGAATGTAGCGTAGCCTTCATTGCAATGCGCAAGCGTCGAGAATGGAATCCCAACGTTTTAACACTTTCAATTTATGATAGTCAATTCGAACATATTTTATAGCGAGTGTCAAGTTTATGGGTCTGCACAGTAAATTTCTAGCAACGTATTTCATTTTGCATTGCTAAGGCTAAATAATTAGTGTGGAAATATTTTAATTAATTAGGGTTTGCAGTGCTGCAATGAAATCTGGGACATGGATTTTGAATTATGCCAACACTGCCGTACCATTTATTTTCGGGATATTTGCGTGAGAGAGAGGAAAAAACAGAACAAAATTGTGAACTTGTACCCCCTGTGAATTCATAATTGGAAAATATCTAAATGGAGATTTTAGCTAGAATGCAAATGGCTGCATATTTGAGCCCGAAATTGAAAATGCCAGGGCGAGGTTTTGTTAATGTTGCAATGTTTTTATTTAATTACGTTTTGGTCTACATTGCATCAAATCAGAACATTTTATGTGACTACAATGAAACATAATATTACCATATTAAGCTGTTTTGAACCGTATGAACGAAACAAGATTACTGAACGAATTTCCTTTTTACCTTTTCGTGGCCCTACAATGTGGCTAATTTGGTATCGTGAAAATACAGGGTCCGAAATATTTTGAGATCGAGGTAACAGTACAAAAATAAATAATAATAAAATCTGATATAATATTTGAATTCGTGTTTTCTTGGACATTGAACGTCACCTATTAACAAGAGCGTATTCAATTGTGAAATACATCGAAGGTAGCCTTGCTCGGTTTGCCACAGCAACCGGGAGAAAAAAGCATCTAATCATTTGGACGAAACTCACTATGCGGTGGTTTTTGGGCTAAGGAACTTGAATCTGAGGTCCTTTTCTCCCTGGGCGTCACAGTTTAATCATAAAATGTACATCGAAACAGGGATTTTAACTTTTTAATTATCGGTTTAATTGTTTATGCATGATTTGGGGAAGGTTCATGAATCTTAGGTAAGTTTTAATCGTTTCATTTCCAATCTGAATGTCCATACGGAAGCAAAGATTCATTCTATTCATTTAATTATTTATGTTTTTTAGTAAAACAATATAATTTAGAAGAAAACTATGTAAATAATGCAATTTATGTAAATAAGTTACGATATAAGTGTAAATAAATGAGATTTAATTATTTTTATGTTAAATAAATAATTTAAATAAAACATATAGCAGTTGAGTAAATATCGCGGGCGAATCCGAGCTCCTTCTAGTACCTTATATTTGGAATTGTATTTCTGAATTATTATTTTCTTGTAATTTCCCAGTAATTATTCTCCAAGAGTGCACAAAGAATTTTAGTTAGGGGTCATAAACACACTTTCGTAAACTACAAGGACACTTGCAAAAGATTGATTCTGGTATTCTAAATATCGATGAATAATATAAACGCAGTTTTGACTTTTTTTATCGACTCGTGTAGATTCAAACAGAGTTTTGAAATAACAATCAATGCTTGTAGAGCCAATTTTGGAGTCCTATGTTTATTATAAAGATTTACATCGTTACAATTTGACAAACAATGGGATAAAAATGTTCTTTAGTTTCAAAATAACATAAATACTCAACTTCCAAATCTTCATGAATCTGTTATGTTTTTTCTGTATTAATCTTACCCGTGAATAATTCTCAGCTTGTTTGGGGGGAAGAATCATGGTTTTGTAAATAATTATCTTTCTATTTACATTTATTGCCGGAGATTTAACAGACGGAATGTTCTGCCAATTGTTTTTCTTTTGTTATCTACAAATTAATTTCTATCTAATATTACTCCAAGATATTTTATTTGAGATTGATATTCCCATTAGCAAGTTATCGTAGTTCTTGTCTTCTGTGATAGATGAGAGCTGACGGCGTACGGTCAAGTCGAAGCTTGTTCTTGATCGTTTGCTTGAAACGAACGGATTTTTACAAGACGAAATGAATTCAATTTAGTATAACAATATGACATGAACATGATTTTTTTACACAGTTCGATTTGTTGATCTCAAGGTTTCAAGATCGTTCATTGTTCGATAATATGTTAACAATTAAAATTTGTTTCGAAGTGGGTATCATTATGTATTACCGCTGTCATATGTGATCAGCGTTTTATAGTATGGTCGAACAAAGAATTATTACCGGTACTGCTATATTCTAACTCCGTGGCGCTACATCCCTGGAGGGACTTGGCCTACCACCTGACCGCTGCGTCATCTCCCGTAGGCAGATGGCAGGATTGGGGGGCATGTGGTCAGCATGCCGACACCCACGGCCGTTATTGGTGGTTTTCATGACCGGAGCCGCTACTTCTCTATCAAGTAGCTCCTCAATTTGGAATCACGAGGCTGAGTGCACCCCTACCAGACCTCCCTACCTCAGAAAAATCCGAGGAGGTACCGGGAATCGAACCCGGGCCGACGGATCTGTAGTCAGCGACGCTAACCACAAGACCACGCCGGCGGACACTGCTATATTCACTGATATTAATTATATTTATGCCTTTGCTAATACTGTTACATTATTTGCTATTATTATTATTATTATTATTATTTATTTATTATTTATTATGCTGAGAATATAACAGGTTCATTGCCCAATTAAAATATTCTCTTTGACTAGTTACACCAGTTTTACAACACTAATATTGGATATTTAATGTAATATTAAAAACATTTAAACTAATACTACAACTAAAAAACAGAAATTAAGAAACAAGAAATGGTAATATTATTAATATTACTCTCATGATTAATCCACTAGTATTCTTATCTTCATCATCAACGATTGCATGAAAAAGAAATCCGCCACTGCTGGTGGGCGGTCAGGTGGAAGCGTGAGAACCGGCGGCGAACTTCATACACAATAATGGCGGCTGCCTTCAAGCTCTTGGGAGTTGAACCTATTGCGGATGTGGTTAAACTGTTTTGTCATGATGACTTATTCGTTACGCCTTTCCTATAGATCTGCCCTTTGTCATATTTTCCTTCACACCAACATATTCTCACCACGCCTAGTAAGAAGAAGATTTCATTTCAGCAAAAAAAAATGTTATAATACAAGAGAGGAAGAGAAGATCAGAAAGAATGAAGAAATACTGGGCACTCAGGAAGGAACAACACACAAAGAAATGACTGGTTCAACGTACCCCAAAGAGGGTGAAACGAAAGAAGAAGAAGAAAATACCACTACAGGTTTTGTTTGATACAATCAGTAATCGCAAGAAGCCATAGGCGTAACCAGGCCGACCATATGGGGGGGGGTTATAACATCTGGGGGGTATGGAATACCCCCAGGGAGAGGGGGGTCCGGGGGCCCTCCCCCGGAAAATTTTAAAAATTCAGATGCAAAATAATGAGTTTTAAGCTTCCGGGGGTCCTCCGCCGGAAAATTTAAAAAAATTAAGACGCAAAATAACGAGTTTTAAGCTTCCCACGCTTTATACTTGTATTAAGTAATTTATGGGCAGACTTAAGAAAATTATACAATTTTCCTTTTTTTAATCAATGGGGGGGGGGGGGGTTCAAACCCCCAACCCCCCCCTCGGTACGCCTATGCAAGAAGCATTCAATGGTACGAATTTAAAATGGCTATAAACTAAGTATCCCATGAAAAATAAATTGGAATATTTATAATAAAATTGAAACATTTTGTACTAAGTAGGCCAATGCAATGAAGAAATTGTCATTATTATTGTTACAATTATTTTGGGGGTTATGTCCAAATAATAATGTCATAAATAGTGATGGGGAGAATCGAATGATTTTAAGAATCGAGTAATCTGTTCTCAAGTAATAGGTATGAATGTAACCCAAAGATTTTAAATTTATTACCCATGAATAAGTAATTAGGCTACCATTTACCCTTCTATCTTAGTAAGCATATTTTATTTTTCATATTTTTCTAAGTATGCATGTAAATGCAATGAACAGCACTGCATTACTGAGCTTTATATTTTGTTATTTCTACTATTTTTATTGTTTTAAGTCAGATCTTCTTAAATTAAAAGTGCAATAAAGTATTTTGTTTGATGGTTTTACAAGTAGGCCTATATCTCCACAATTATTTAGAATCTTTTGCAACATTTTCTTAAATGTGAGATGTACTGATTCTTTTGTAATTGTTTCCAACAGCAGAACAACCTTAACCAAACGCAACGATAACTAACATGAATCATTTTCACCTGGCGAATGTCATAAGCCTGAAAAGTTCGGAAAGCTTGTCAAGGGTTTGACAATAACGATTCCCTTAAATTTTGAATACTGTATGTGTTGTTTTCGAAGAAGTCCCTTATACTTTCACAGAATTATTGCATGTTTTGATTGAACATTTTCATCTTTGTGGGAGATAAATTAAAACCACCACAGAGGTGGTCATTTCAATCAAGAAATTAATTAAATATGCCATTCGTTCAATCAATCTTTCCGATGAATATGGAGATAATGTAAAGCTCGTGGGGCCCTGTGATAGAGCCTGCATTAACGGATCCATCAGGAACTCAGCATGCATAACCGCAATGTATTAAAATGCAAGAGACGAACACATACCAGACGGCACTAACTACCCCTCTTCTTGTACACGAACCCCCGCACACACATAAACCACCCTTCACCCCCGCCCCTAAATAACATTTGAGTCGGTCCGAAAGAGGAAAAACACAATTTGTCACGCGATACGGCCGTGCTTCATATCAACGTAACCAATCCCTGGACATGACAATACATCTCCACAACAAAAACGCAAAGGATAATTATTTTTGAATTAATATAATCAGACCACATATGAAGAACCACCCGGCCTGGCACTAATTATAAGCTGGATTTAATTTTTGCATTCGTCAAATGGTAATATGATTTTTGTCGGTGTTTCTTGTGTGACTTAGCAAGTGGACAAAAAATTGATGTCTGTTTTAAAATGACCAAACAATAACCATTGAAATTATTTTCGGTAAGTTAGAAACAATAAACGGGACGTGAAACAAATAATATTAAAGTAGAGTTAAGAGTCGACTAAAATCAGGAAATGCTTGTTTTTATGCAGTTCAGAACCCCTTACCTTCTCGTCTTCTGTCCAGAAATCTAAAAATAAAGATTTATAAGGCTATTATCCTGCCGGTTGTATTATATTGATGTGAGATATGGTCGCTTACTCTTCGGAAAGAACATAATCTGAGAGTGTTCGAATACAGGATGCTTAAGAAAATATTTGGGCCTAAAAGAGATGACAGTGGGGAGTGGAGAAAACTGCATAACTGCGAGCTTCATAACAAGTACTCTTCCCCGGATATAGTAAGGAGGATGAAATGGACTGGGCATGTTGGGGGCATGCTGGGGGCATGGAGGAGCAAAGATATGCCTCAAAAGTATTGACTGGGAGCCCCGATGGGAAAAGATCACTTGGAAGACCCAGACCTATTGGATACTGCAATCCTTGTGTTATAATCAGGGCTAGGAATTTTTAGGTTCCCACCTTTCTTTCGTAAGGCAAAATAGAGCTTCTGTGAAAGAAACAAGTCAATTTTCTAGCACCTTTCCCGCTATCCATGTTTCTCCACTGTGCCCATAATCCCTTTTCTTTGCCTTTTTTCATTTTACTGCAGTTTTTTTAATAATCCTGTCAGGCACATTTCATCGATCACAGCCCCATGAATTTTGAGTTTCATTGCTTTTTATTGTATACTAGCTTAAAAGGCCCGGCGTCGCCCGGGTTTTTATTTTGTAATTTGAAATTAACTTATGAAGGACTTTCGATTTGTAGGCCTACATAGAACTTGAAATGAGGAAGAACGACTTATCACACTTAAACTATTTCCTCAGAAAACGCTAGATACAGCCACTACATGCTTGATTTCCTTTTGCCACATTTCTGGCGTCACCATCAATACTGCTCTGTCAAACCGTTTCCTAACATCGCATAATTTAAAAGTTTTGTTATTTCTGGCCACAAACCCTTTGATAAAACTCCATACCAGTTCAATTGGATTCAAAATGCTATGATAAGGGGGCAACCTCAGTACTTGATGGCCCGCTTCATTTGCCATATCATCAACCACATATTTATTTTCATCTTTGTCCGCGAATTCCTGTGCTAAGATCACTAACTCTGCCTTAACACTTTTATCATTAAATGTTACATTCTTTTCTTGTAGACATTCCACAATATCTTGTTTACGCCAAGAAGTATTTGGACGCCGATAGAGTTTCACACTGTGGTATGATGCATTGTCCATAACTATTAAACTGTTGGGTTCAAGTTTCGGCAAAACATTAGCAAACCAGTTACGGAATACCTCTCCATTCATGTCTTTCAAAGAAAACAGGTGAGTACCAACTCACCCGTTTTCTTTGACTCAAAAATGAGTAAACCCCCATCTACGAAGCCTGTTTCACTACCTATATGCGTAACTATTAGGCGTTTCCTCTTACCCATAGGATTTTTTAAACCTTGACTTAATCCTGCCCTAAAAGCTTTTTCCTTTGATTCAACAATAGTGTCATGCCAAATTTTAGGGGTGGTGTGTCCTGCATTTACCCATGTCTCGCCTAAGTAATAAAACTTTCGACCCTCTGCTCGGTATTGCCGTACAGCTCTAAGATATCGTCTTCTCCAAAGTACAATATCATCACGATCTACTATAACATTAACCTCACTTCTTTTCACATATTTCATTCCAATGTCCAACAATAACTTATAAATTGTTGTTCTTTTAAAATTAGGTAGGTCGGAGTCCTCATTGACAGCACAAAGAAGTTTATCCACAGTTGGAGGTATGTTATCAAAAAAGAATTGATGAACTTTTGCTCGAATAGCACTTTTCACAAAGTCATCAATGTTATCTAAAACACTATGCAGCTTTTCAGCCTTTCTTGGGGAAGTTTTCACTACACCAGAGTCTCTGTATTCACTACACACTTTCCAGATACGTATGGTACATATACCGGTGAATTCATATGTCAATTTTACAACGTCCTCAATTGCAAGTGCTGGATATATATATTTTTAAACCCATTAAACACATTCAATATAATTTCCTTCTGTCCACTTCGCAAAGATTTACCTCTCTTATTTTTAATTATGCCACTTGGGCCTGGTTGAATTTCAGTCATTATGTTTAATGCTTCTCACAGACTGGGTTATAAATTATAAACACCACGTTTCGCTGTTCACTGAAATTTGTATGTTTACATTATTCACAACAATGACTCTCGCAAACTGGAGGGTTATTTCGCGAATGCCACGTTTCGCAATACATTGAAACATTTGCAATAAGTTGATATTGTTATCTTAAAAATTTTCGTCACATTTTATGAGCTTTTACTGTTATAAAAATAAAATCTAATACCGCACTATATTGTCTTGTAGCATGATGTGTGGTGGGGTTCAAATCACGTGCATTTGTTTACACGGACTTGCATTCTCAAAATGAATGGATAACATACTTTCGATTTGGTTTGGTTGCAAGACTCACTTTTGTTTTTGTTTGTTTTGTTATGAAAACATGTGAAAGTGGAACTCTCAAACTGTGAATGTCACACTTCTTTTGTCACACTTCAATTTTTTTATGTAAACAATTGACAGCAGAACTGTCTAACTTTGTCTAACTTTGCCTCTTTTCATCACATTTCCGACTTTCCCCGTGGATTTTCCAAAAATTTTCTTTCATACAAACCTTCTCCAGACAATTACGATCACAACAAAACAAAAATCAGCCAAATCGGTCGAGCCGTTCTCAAGTGATGCGGCAACAACCCTTTTGAAAATTCATTTTTATTAATATAGATATATATATATTTTAATTTCTGCTGTGTTTATACGGCTTTTAACTTCGAGGCTATATAAGGAGTTCGGGATCTATGTCTGTACATCAGGGTAGGCCATGGAACTATTGCTTGCCAATTGTTTCTATTGTCGGTGTCATTTCAACTAAGGATGAAATGGTGAGGATGATTCATGGTATGTAAACATCCAATTCGGCATTTGCCTTTACGACTGGGGAAACCATTAAGATTATAAAACCGAGCGAGGTGGCCGAGATGGTAACGTCTTGGACTCGCATTCGGGAGGTACCAGGTTCAAATCCCGTGGCCGGTAAATTTGACGTGAGTTTTATAAGTAATTTTCAATTAACTTTTCATCGGCTTGCAGCAGACCTGGGAATAGTGAACCTGACTGCTTTCAGCACCGCGGGACTCAAGGTACACCGGCAACATTGAAAAATAATTTCTAAATATTCAATTTTTACTTCCTCTGCCCGTACCATAGGTACTATAGGTAGAGGAAGTATTGTTTTCGACCCCAAAATTCGAAGTTGAGTTTTTAGCATATATACACGTTTCAAGGCCCCCTGAATCCAAAAATACTATTTTTGGAAACATGTCTGTGTGTCTGTCTGTCTGTCTGTGAACACTCTACTCTCTAGCTCCAATACGGAAAATCGTATGAAAACAAAATTTCGTATTTGGGTCAGGTACCTTCTGAAGATGTGAGGATAAGATTGGCGACTATTTTCTCTTATTTTTAAGGGGACTTTACATGAAGAAATTTTCGTTTTTCGCGATTTTCTCGAAAACGGCTCTAACGATTTTCTTTAAAATTTGCACATGTGTTCCTTTTACTGAGAGCTAAAACTTTTATTTGAAACTTTTTTTTTCAAAAAAACTCTCTGAGGGTAGTTACAAGCCACCCACTGTTCACCCACTGTTTGTAGAAAGTTTGTCTTGCGTGATGAACAACTGAATACGCGCTCTTTCACGGCCTCTTATTCTATATAAGAATGTGAAGTGAGAAAGATGTATTGTTGGCCATGCATAGAGTAAAGAAGTATCTGAGGGAAATATTCGATAAATTTCGGAAATTATTCTTTACGGTGGAAAGTTCAATAAACGTCTGCAGTCACTTTTTTTTTAAGTTTGTTATATAGCCTGCGCTTTTAGTCGCATCATTGAAAGAAGAGGTATTTATAGGATAATTAGCGTAAAATTGTGTCTTGCGATACTGTACAAGGATATGTGAATACTGCTAACTTTTATTTGGTGACTTTCACATCAGATTTTTTTCTTTTTAATTTCACTGGGATTATTGGGTACCTTGCTGTTTATGAACATAAGTGTATTACATAAGAGTTCAGTAGCATCTTTTCGTTCCCTATTTTGTCTTATTTTTATCCCCTTTTTCCATACGGAAATTGCATCTAAAAATCCTAACCCGATCACGTACAGCTATCTATTCTTGAACATGCCATTATGCTGCCTGAAATTCACGTCTGTTAGCAGTGACATAAATTCGGTTCCAGTCATTCCGACTTAACCTCAGATAATTGATCTGTCCGGTCTTGTCGCATTTCCTGTTTCAGATAGCATTGTGCATGCATCACCAGAGAACCACAATACCACTTGTGGTCATGTAGGTTTAGTATATGTTAAGGCCAATTGATCAGATATACATTGTTACTGGACACGTCGGGTTTCAAGAATTAATTTTGTATACTAAATCAAATCAATAGAATTGAAAATAAAATATACTTTCGGGAGATGGTACACCTATGAGTAGCGTAAAATTAGTGTACTTTAATATTTTATATTTCAGTATCATACAGACATATGGAAATAAAATTTTTCATGGTTAATCTGCATTATATCTACATTACTTTCTTTTAAAATGTTTTTTATCTTCTTGAACTGTGCACGAATTTTTAATGACGAATGTATTTGTATGCAGTCCAACAGAGTTTACATGCTAGCGTTTTCATTATTTAAATTTTGTCGATAAATTTTACATGAAATTATTAGCAATACCTACTTCTACAATATGTAATGGAATCTTTGTGCTATCTCTTCAAATAAAATTGATTTTAAATATACTGAAACTTTTAAGATTTTTGTTGAGAAAAATAATTAAAAAATAAATAAACCACCCGAGCTACGGAAACAAATTAACATTTTTTTGTGGTAGCTAAAATACACAATGTTGCAACATTTCATTACAGTATCTTGGACAGTTCTCGAGTTGTGATGTAAAGGCTTTGTAAAATTACTACTTATGGAAAACACGCGACAAAACAATTAAGTAAACATATCTATCTTTCATTTTATTTCTATCTTTCATTTTATTTACCAGACTTCTTCCTGCGAATTTTGAAATCGAAATTTAAAATACTTTTACTCACATGCATATGCGGTTCAAATGAAGTTGACATTTTTCATGAACACATTATTTTTTTAATTATTTCCATCTTCTTAGTGTTCGTTGAATTACAGACTTTTCATTAAAAAAACTATAAAAAGAAAGAATAATTGTATCATTAAAGGGTAAATATCTCAGTTATTTATGCTGTTTTTCTAGTGTCGATATAAGGAATAGTTACTTGTATATTTTCTTAAAAAACTAGAATAACTGTGTCAAAATTATAATATAATTTTCGGTGTTAATATTAGTGCTTTATTAAGGCGGATAAAATTGTTTGTTTAAAACCTAAAAAGGCCTATTCCACGATAATAAAAGGCTAAAATACCATATGTAATAAAAGGCTAAAATACCTTTTATAAAAGCATAAAAATCTGGGCCCTAGTAACTAATAATGAAATTCATAATCATGATACCTAGAGGAAATTTCAAATTGCAAATTTATAAACGCAGAATAATAGATCAAATGTTCAAGATCGCCTACACGCACAGCTAGTCTTGGTATTAAGTTTCTCTCGGAAATAGTATTGATAAAATATTTAAATCCATTGAAAATGGAACTTGAATGTTATGTGAAAGGTGTATTATACTTTTAATGAAGTTCGATCATTATATTTTCACGATTGCTCTCACTATTTTATGTCTTCTGTAGGCTATTCAAGTTGTTAAACTCTAAATATTATTGGGCCATTATTGTTCTTAGTTTTGTGTGCACCCTATCATATTTTATTTAAAACGTTACTATTATTGTGTTTATGTGCACGTGTATTATTGTATATTCATGATTCTTTTTACTTTGTGTTCAGGTGCATGGCATAATATTTTGTCACCTTTGCATAACTATCTATAGGTATATTGTGTATAGCTCACTGACGTAAATAAAATTATGTACAATAAAGGAAGTAATATAGTGTAAATTAAATAGTACTTTAACTGAATATGTTGCTATTGAATTCTCTAGTCAGCCTTTTAGAAACCTGTCTTCTGATTTGTGAGTAGGAACGATCGTGGCTAGATTAATAATATAACAATATACCTTGATTCCCTTCTTCTGGAACAATCCCATGACAGCGTGGAAACAAAAGCATGCAGAAAAGTCGATAAATTCAATGTAACTGAGTAACTGGAGTGGGGAATTACTGAAGAAAGAAAATAGGCTTGCAAGCGTTCAGGTTTCTATTTCATAAAACTCTATTTAACTCTATTTAACAAACTTCCCTATTACTAAATTAAATTTCTATTTTGTTGTCAGAATTTATTTGAAAAATCCCACTAGAGAAAAAAGTAGGCCTAAATTTAAAGATTTCCATGAAACTCTTTGCTGTTGTTGGTAAGTTATGGCTTTTTAATTTCAACTGATTTCAATTTTAATGGATATGATACAGGATGAAATAGCGGGGATGAGTCATGCTAGTAAATTTCCCATTCGGAATTTGCCTTTACGATTGGAAAAACCATGAAAAAACCCAAGTCACGGGGTTTTTTACCTGGGACCTTCCGAATGTGAGTTCAAGGGTAGCATTGGTCCAAGACAATGAACAATATTGTTTTCGGCTTTAAATGACGAAATGACTTTTTCATTTATAAAATAAATGGTAAGTTATTACTGTTAACAGGCTATAATTGCGTTCCTGAAAAACCCAGAAAGTACTCTATATTAAAGTAGAAAAGTTCTTTCTTTATAAAGTAATATTCCACATTCCACCTTTCTTGAGATTTTTTCTAACGGATTAAAGTCAAATAGAAAGATATTTGACTCTTTCCAATACGTACATATTTGCATCTACAGAATGCAAAATATTCGTCATAAACCTCTGAATGGAAGAAAGTAGAGAAGCAGATCCATATGTTTGTGAAATTGAGTTTTTAAATCCGGGTTACAAGAAACCGGAAGCGCTGCCGAGAGCATTTTGTCGCGAATATGGAGTTCTTTTAAGGTTTCCTTATTTGAAAGTGAATTCTACTGCGTGCACATACATAAAACTTGTGTGGATGGTATGCGTAGGCCTATATGTCATATATTCATGTAGACCTACCGATTTCGGAATAAATTTCGATATAGCACTTCAGTTTGCTTTTTTTCTCCCTACAGAGAATCTTATTTCTCAGTTATCTTCTTAGTTGTAACACATAAACTCGTGTGACTTTGTGACCGAAATACTAATAGTCTATCATTGGTATATTAGTTTCAAATAGCCATCCGTATCAACGTCTTCCTCTCGCTTTAGAGTACATACATTACGGTACAATAAAACGAATAACCAGCAAATTCAACGTTGCATTCAGAACGTTGATTTCCACTGCATCGAACAAGATTTTTGTTTTCGTGAAAACTCTGCTGTAAAAATTGAAAATAAAGCGGGTATTAATCCAATTAAAATAAACTCAGGTAAAGTGATATATAAAAGTGCCAGATGGAGCCATATTTCGGAATATGTTGAGTTTTAGACCACGGTTTCTTGAGAAACTCTGATTACCATATGTGAAGGAATGTGTGATAACTAGACCTGGGATTTTAGGCTCCAACAAAATATGTTTTAGGCACCTAAAATAGGCTTTTAAAACAAGTAAATAGGCTTTTAAAAGAGAAAATAGGACCTTAAAATATAGTTTAAAATGTGTAAATAGACAATTTTTTTTAAATACTACAATATGCTCTTAAAAACTGTAACGTGATCTTTTTTTACGGCAAGAAACGTGGTATACCTATTCTTAACAGAAATAACTGCAAAATTAAGACAGAATTTAAAATACATTTATAAAAAACAGTTTGGGTTTATATGAAAAATTGACACATTATGTCCTTTTTTACTATATAGCTGCTACTTGTTGTTTTCAGCTAATCCTCCCCGTCAGTCAGCATTCCAAGTTTCTGTGAAAAACCCACCCCCTGCTGTTCTGCTCTTTATTCAGGGATGCCCATTAAATGACTGTAAAAGTTCCAGAAGTTGAATTTTATTATAAATGTACAAAATAGGCATTTTAGGCACTACAGAGTAAAAATAGGCTCCAAAGGTCCAAATAGGAATTTTAGGGCACTATAAAACTCTATAAATGTAAGTGATTTATCATGAAACGTCAGCATATTTAAACATTTTCATGTTATTTCATAAGGAACAAAATAGGCATTTGCCATAAAATCCCAGGTCCAGTGATAACTAGAATTTTAGCAGAACTAATAGACAAAAAATTCATCACATCATCAATATCCTTTTATTTTTTCTAAAACATCTGAAGGCGTACAAGTACTTAGTCACTTGTCTTCAGTTCCCAACAGCATAATATTCAGTTCTATCGAGTGATGCAAAATTTTCTATTTAAACAGCATGTGATAGTTGCTCATAACTCGAGGAACGATAAACTAATTTAATTCAAGATCAATAGGAGTCTTCCTAATGATTTTGTAAGTGTGTATACTAAGTTTCATGAAAATCTGATAATGCGTATTTGATACACTCTAGTAGACTAACAGACATTTTTCCATTCACGAAGTAAGCTTAGAAATTACCATTCTGACTCTCAATAAATCATAAGAATGGAAACCAGTGTGAATATAGTCCATTGGTACGATTAAATAATAATTTGTCTACTTTCAGGTTCATTTTCGCACTTATCAACCACCATCCTGTTCCAATGCTGCTTTTCTCTGTAATCCGAAACAGCAGATCCTTGATACACCGCTGTGATGAATAGGTTATTTAGCGAAAAGAATAAAAGTATTATGCCGGTTTTCGACCAAGAGCTAAGCTAACTTGGCTTAGCTTAGCTAACTTAGCTTAGCTTAGCTAACTCAGCTTAGCTTAGCTAACTCAGCTTAGCTTAGCTCACATACAGTGAGGGATTTCATATATAGTTGTGCCGGATTTCATATGTAGTTTTTTCGGCTTAGAACATTAGAAAATTAAGGGCGCGTATCGGCGTCAACTGGGCCTATAAGAAAGCGGTCAACTTGCTTTATTTGCATTTTCATCCTAATTCTTTGTACTTTCAGAGCCAATTTATGAAGAAAAGATTACAGATAAATGTAAAAATATTCATTTTAGTGGGTTGAAATATTGGTTTAAAGTAGGCCTATTTATTTTTTTCACTGTTACACGTATAAATGCATCACGTCAAAACATTGTTTACAGCCGAGATATAAGACTAATACAGCAACGCTGTACGTAAAATGTGAGGATCTTTATCCCCATATTAAGATTGTCGTTCATGGAAATCAGCTATTTCATGGAAATTTTTCTGATTGATTTCAAACTTAGTGCCCACTGATGGTTTCACTTGATGATTGCTTAATAAACGAAATAAAAATTAGCTCTGGAAGGGACCGCAGAACACATACATAAAAGATGTCTACCCACTGTGTTAAAATGTGGAAACACAAGCGATGTACGTGTTCCCCCGTGGTTTCTTCAGAGACAAGTCAAATCATTTTTCTTTCAGAAGCCGGAGAAACGATCTTTTTGAAGTGAAACTTCTTTAGCCGTAGTAGCTTTATATACCTTGGTTGTAGGGGTAAATCGAGAGCTTGTGTAACGCTCAAAATCGTCACGAAATTAATGAGGTGTGACGGAACGGACTGCACAGAAAACAATCAACTCGATGATTATTCTTATCCAAAATTTTAAAAATCCCAAAATTTAAAAATCGAAAACCCAAAATTTAAAAAATTCAAAATTAAAAAATCCAAAATTAAAAAATCCAAAATTAAAAAATTCAAAGATTTAAAATTAAAAAAATAAAAATAAAAATAAAAAATCCAAAAATTCAAAAGTTAAAAATAAAAATATTTAAACCCAAAATCCAAAAATAAAAAATAAAAAAAATTAAAACCCAAAGTCCAAAATTTAAAAATAAAAAATCTAAAATCTAAAATTTAAACATCGGGAAAAACCAAATATCGGGTGCCAAATAGGCTCCTCCCATACTCGCTATCGGGACCCGCCCGGGAAGGAGGGGTTTAGGGCGGGGACTAAATGAAACAGTGTGAGACATCTATAATCTAGTAGGTAATGGTGGAATTAGTAGTAGCGGCGCAGAGACATCTGGCGGAAATGGCAGAAACACAAGAAAATTATTTTTTTTATTTTCCCCTTTTATCTCTATTCTCCTCTTCTCCTCCTCTTTTCCCTATTACCTCCCTTCTCTCCTTCACCCTACCTACCTATTTGGGACCTATTCCTATCCTAGTAATTTTCGCACCTATGGGGATTCGATCCGGGGACCGCTAGCGTTCTAGTCCATCGCCTTAACCACTACACCATGAGTGCTCGATGAAATAAAAATCGAGAATTCTTCTAGCCTTTGTACTACAGAGACGTGTAATACATGACGAGTAGTAAGAATGATAATGTTCTGTATAACTTAGGTGGGTATATTTGGTACAAGGGGCATCTCGTATTTTGAATATTTGGTACAAGGGGCACTCTCGCATCGTGGGAATCGTATTTTCAATAGGGGTAGTGTTGAGTGTCGAGTGAAGGCGGACACGGTCGGGAGTGCGTTCGGGAACGGTCGGGAGTGCGTTCGGGAACGGTCGGAAGATCGGTGCGAGAGCCGAGCGAGAGTTCGCCGGCCGGCCGACAGCTGCTGTCGCCATAGCAACGGAATGCGGGATGGGCGGAGCCTATTTGGCACCCGATATTTGGTTTATGCCTAAACATCTAAAAAAATAAAAGATTCAAAGATCTAAAATTTAAAAAATCCAAAACTAAAAAAAAATAATAATTCTGAAATTAAAAAAAATAAAAGATAAAAAAATAAAAAAAAATAAAAATTTAAAATGTCCAAAAACCCAATATTAAAATGTCCAACAATCAAAAATTAAAAAATGCAATAATCCAAAATTGGAAAAAATAAAAAAATAAAAATAAGATTCACTTCTGTCGCGTGGCGTTCCACGCACACTTTTTTTTACTTTCGTTATCTTAGTAGGAACAAAATCGTTGTATCACATTTTTAATACTTCCAATAGAGAATGAATTGTAACATACCAGAACCTTTGAAAATAGATTACTCCATGTTTCCACATGATCGTATTTTACTATCTTGTTGAATCATCCAGAACACAAAGGCCGTACTAATTTCTCAATCAAGTGCCATACATTATACAATGACCATGACCTTCGCTTCTTTTTATCATTCAGCTGCTGAAGTTATTTTATTTTCCCAAGAACTTGGTTTGAATTGATCTTTTTAAAAGTCCCCATAGTCTTTTTGCAGAGGGAGATAATGAATAGAAGCCTAATTATGCACAGTTTACATTCTGGCCATGTGCTCTCTGAATCCTGCGTGAAGGGGGCAGGCCTAATAATAGAACGAGGGAGAAAAAATATATTTTTAAATGAATTAAATCTGGAGTGAATAAAAAAAGGGTTCGACTCAAAATGGTTGAATGGCTGCCAAATTGCTAATTAGTTTAGATTTCGAAAGTGGTATCTGAATGACTGAAAAGTTTCGAAAGAGCCGTTCAAACTTCGAGATGCTACTTCAGTAACTGCCAATTTTTTCTTCTCTCCCTCTCGCCCTCAGTGAACTCGAATAGCGTTTTGAGCTAGGAGTTGGTAACGCTCTTCAACAAAGGAGGCTTTTCCATTTGAATATCCAGTGGAGAAACCAGGGGATTAAAAACTTTTGCATGAAAATGCCCATTTATCTGTAAGATTTTAATATGCTTACTATAAAGTTTCATGCCTGAGATCTCAAACCATTTTATTTTATTTTTTTAAAAATCGAATTAAACACGGTAAGGCAATTACTTAAGTGAAAGAAAATCTGGTATTGTAGCGCAATTTAACTTATTACATAACCTCACTTCTTTGAAGGTAAAGTCGGAAATCCAAGAGAAAAACATGGCACTAGTGATGTCGAGTGTAGCCTAAAGTTTGCGAAATAATTATATTTGCACTTTATTTTCTTGTATCCCTTATGAACTGACAGGCTAGGTTCACGAACGCTTGCCATTTTTACACTTGTGCATATACATAGTATCCGCTTCTAGATCAGAAGGTCGCGGGGTCAAACCCGGCCGCGGTCGATGGATTTTTCAGGACGTAAAGATTCTGGGCACGGAGTCCTTCAAGAGGGATTTTAAGCTGGGGGGGGGGGCGTAAAAAGCACCAAGCCTAAATTAAAGCCTCTGGACAAAATTCCTCGGCCCTTTCACGCCCTTAGTTGGGGAGGGGGGTTTGTAAGGCGATGGGCTTACCACCTGTCCCTCTTTTGTCCTCTCTCGGAAATTGAGCGAAACAAAATTAAGAGTCAATCATATTTAAAAAAAAAGGGATGGAGATTATATCGGGAAAACATATTTCACGGAGCCCAGAAACAGAAAAAAGTTTTCTGGAATGATGTCTGTCTGTGTGCATCTGTGGCGGGTGAACGGTTCATTTTTTTTATTAAAACATTGTTGGAATTTTATTGCTCCCTATAGAATTTGGTTTCTTTATCTAAATAACAAGGGGATTTTCATTATTTTTTCGATTTTTTGTTTTCTTAAAAATAACGATTTTAATAAAAATGTAAATTTCGAAACTTCTCTCTATGTCTAACAAAATGACATTCGTTTTTCTGCAAAGATTACTTAGAGGGTATTTTAATGTATCCTTTTTTGCATTTTTCAATGCTATCTCCGTCATACAAGTTTATTTATACAATTAATAGGTTTCGAGATAGGAACGAAACAAGAATGAATCCAGCATCAGAACACACCTTGGTGAAAACACGAAGAACCTACAACTACAAGAAAACTACAATTAATTTATCGCTATAAACGCAATTTAGCTGTGTCATAATGCATACAATAAAACAATTCTAGCGAGGAGTCAGGGATAAAATGCCCTGGGTTCAAATTTTAAACCTCGTGGTGGGCCAATTTGGCTTAGATTTGTTGTGGTTTCCTCATTTATAAAGGGAAACGCCGGACTTGCAGGGCATGTTTTACTTTCCACAACTGACTGCCGCTATGTCATCCAATATAATTTTTGTTTATAAACAATATCAGTTTTGTAGTCCCCGGATATCATCTGGCCGTCATTATCATCTTCATCCCATCCTCGCCTTGTTTGGAATGAGTGTATGTGCGAATGGAGTGTCTCGTCCTATGTGTTCGTGTTGTCTCGGAGGTGGCCCCGGCATTGGGCTGATCACTCATCTGGGGAAGCCGTCCATATCCTTTTCTGGTCAAAAAAGTATGTAAGGGTCGCTTAAATCCTAAAAGGGAGAGGTAAAACTAAGATAAAGAAAAAATGACGGATAGAGTTTAATAGAATTATCATTAAAACACCAGGTCGCGAGTTCGATTTCGGCCCAGGTCGGGCATAAATTTGAGCATAAATAAGTCATGCCTGTAGGTATGTTGAACTCCTGCGGGACAAAATTCCGGCGACGGTTACAAGCCTAATTTGCAGTACACCCTGACGTTAAATAACAATCACACTAACTAACGAATCATTTCATATCCTTTTTTGGAATGCTACCTCTCTGATATTAAAGTTATGCAGAAGCTACCTTAGTCACTGTTGGAAATTTGCACTTATAATGCGAATATTAATGCTGAACCTATGCGTTAAAGATTTTTTTTACAATGTACACATGAATTTTTCCCCTTTCACCGTAGGACTTGACTTGCTGTTGCTATTGAATCCTGATTTACGAACTCCACCATTAAATATAATGACCAGCAATTGAGACCAAAAGAAACCAAAACTGTCTTACATATAGTTATATATACTGTATCTTGTATCTTAAATTCATTTGCAATTCAAATACTGTTCGATGGCTGTTGAAAGATTCACACGAATCTCTCTGTCTCTTTCACTCTCTGCGGATTGAAGTGTGTAAACAACTAAGGCGTTAACGATCTTCTAAGAATTATTCTTAACAGGGAACTTCTAAATCCGGAGATAAAAGTGGATTCACCCATATTGTCTGAAGCAATGTCTATGCCTTTAAACGTTGATGCTTTTGAATATTTAAGAATTAGTGAAAAATGAAGAAGAAGCTTTTATCATCCATTATGTGTACTGGGGGAATATAAGAGAAAATATTACAAGTTAAAAATATTTATTGTCTATGAAGTATAATTTTGTGCTTGATTAACTCTTGGGTTTTGACTTTAGTTAGGTTTTTAATTAATTTAAGTGGATTTCTCGGTATAATAATTATCACCTTGAAGTTAAGGACACTATCTCAAAATTTACTGCAATATAACATTTTGGAAAATCATACTAAATTGTGTAATCAATCCTTTTTTTATTTCCAGGTAGGTGACTGCTGGTTTTTAACAGACTGATCTTGGTAGTCATCTGGTAACCTCGGGCAGGGCAGCTATAATCTTTATTATTGTCTCTCTTGATTCTGTATCCTGTTCTTCCGGGTAAGTGGATAAATACGGCACTTAGCTGTTCTGTTGTATAGGAATTAGCCTTACGGTAAAGAAATGTAGAATTTTTGCTCTGGGCACATGGAATGAGGATTCTGACATACGGAGGCGACTGCTGTTTCTTCTGGCTTATATTCTGTCAATTAGACAATAACGGCTAGAATATTTCACGATGAAGTCAACCTTCACACGAAAATGAGAATTAATGAAATTGCGTCTGAAGAAAATTGTTTTAAGGGGGCTCATACATTAGAAAATGTTCAAGAAAGAATATTGTTTATCGTTTCAAGTCATAGACTATGTTTTTCTGTAAACAATTCTAAATTTAAAAAAAAAAATTCCATTTAATGTGGTATTATTCAACATTTTTTCAAAGCTGTGCATATGCGTGGATGTCATAACTTTAAATTCGTTTATCCGATAGTTTCATTTTTCATGACAAAAAAGTAATACCTCAAGAGCAATATTTGTCTGATTTCAAATTTTTCACAGTTGTCCTCTGTATTAATCTACAAAAAATGAACAAATTTGATTAAAACTGGTTAGGGTAAAGTGGTACATTTTCGAACATCGTACAGTTCTGAATAAACTAAGATTTTTTATCCACTTTTGGGTTTCAGATGTTGGCCAGCCGGTTTTTAAGTATAAGCGTCCATACTGATTGTTTTGTTGATCTGTGTACGCGAGAATGATGTTTTTAGCTGTCTGATTCGGCCGTAAATTATTATTTTCCAATCGAGGATAAGAACTCCGTGCTTGAAAAATGGCACGTTATAAAATTGCTTATAATTCCACGTTGAGTTACTGCAATATATTGTTGAGGAACAATTTTTAACTCATACCAACGAATGGCGTAGTCTTTAATACGTAAGTCATTGGCACAACATGTGTCATTCGTGAGCGGAATTTCCAACTATATAGTAATTTACAAAAACTAGCACGAAGTACAAATACGAACACTTTTTAGGAACTATTTCGAACAGTAGTTTAATCCGCGATCGCTGGCTTATGTCTTCACTGGAAAAGCTATTCTGCCATCACAGCATTCTGCATGTTTCTTCTTATTATTATTATTAATATTATTATTATTATTATTTGTGCAAGTCAAATGCATTCATACGTCTTTCAACAGTGGTATTATTTCAACGAAGAGTTAGCCTATATATAAGGCTACACTTCCGCTGCATTGTTATTACATCTCAGCAATTTATGCCATAGAGAATAGTCCAGCTGTCCAGTATTTTTATTATTGGTGTTGATGTTATGATAGACTGCTTACGAGGTCTAGTGGTTGCTGACTGCAGACCCACAAGTCAGGGTTCGAACCCCGGTATCTCCTCGGAATTTTCTAAGATAGGGATGTCTGGAACGGGGTGCACTCAGCCTCGTGACACCAACTGAGGAGCTAATTGATATATAAGTAGAGTCTCCGGTTCAGCCGTGGGAGTCGGCATGCTGACCAAATGTCCCAATCCTGCCATCTGCCTACTCAAAGTGTGACACTTAGGATTTTATTCCTATCTTTTTTCGTTTAGTGAATTGTAAGGAGTATAAGATAATAGGAGAATTTAACTCCTTCATTTATATTTTCAAAATTTAAAACTTTCAATAAAGTGTTTAACTATTTACTTAAATTATCTTATATTATTATTATGCTCATATTATTTTTTATTATTATTAAAAAATAATAAAGAAAAAAATATTTGGAAGAAAGCAGTTCGTTCATTCAAAATGCCACTGTTCGGAATAGTACCCACTGGTGTTTAGCATTATACTTACTGCGGTACATTTTCGAACTATATTCTGGAAATGAAATATTGATTGCCATGACACAATTTTACAGCTGTGTGAAGAAACGTGTACATGGGCATATTTCTCGTGTTCCCAGGTAATATTTACTCACTAAAATTGATATCCAAAAAAGAGATCTTAGCTTTGTGTTTAATAGAATCTCAAGCATTAAGGTTGAGCTGATTTTTATTTGATTTTCGTGTCGCCGCTCTGAACATAGCACACAAGGCGGCGCGTGCTTTTCTTCCTGTGCATGATAAAGGAGCTAGTATTTACCTCTGTCAAAACGAAGGCAGATGCCAGGTAAATTAAACTGTTCGGAGCACGTTAGCAACTTAATGTTCGCATGTCTGCAACTTGTGTCAGTGTGATTGATTTATTCTTCTTCCCTTTTTAATGGAAAAGAATTAAGTTTGCGTTTTTGTTTTGTGATGTATCGTGTTTACTTTCTTTAAGTAACTAAAGACTCCATTTCTCTTATTAAGGTTATGCGTCTGTGTAATTGTCGAAAATAACATTTTCCATGTGATGGTAATGACTTTTACCATACATAAGGCGTGCAAAGTGCAAAAGGCATGCAATATTTAGAGCCAGAAAAAAAGCGAACCCACTAAAATATCTAAGTTGCCGATATGAGCCACTGCGCATGCCTAGCGGCATAGCAGGGAATGTATTGAAATTTGTTCTAGACAATATAGAAAATCAATTGAGAAATAATTTCACGTAATTTTGTATTTGTATAATATTTGTATAATAATTTGAAGCAGATAGTCTACGTAAAGAAGGAAAAAAATTAGATAAAAGTTAAAAAAATAAGAACATTTGCATTGCTTGTGAAAACAAACGTCTCCGATACATCTCTTACATTTATTTACGTATCACAAGGCTCTGAAATCAGCTACAAGAGTCAATGTATCTACTTTGTAGCTTTTTTCCCTACCTGTACAATGGTTCTTGCATATTAATTATGTTTAATACTCTAAACATTCTTCTTATGGAAAAGTTTCAATTAATTCACCGGTAATTATATCAAAAACAGCCTGAAAATTTTTCAGAAATACTTTTAGGTAACTTCTTATCTTTGATTTATTAGTACAGTACTTGATTTTTCATTTTCTGCATGCAAATTTTAGACGTAAGGATAATTTTTAAAAATATGAACGGAATATAGACAAAATTAAGAGTTTACATGTATGAAACGTTTATTTCTGCTTCCTCCATTCGAAGGCTTCCAGATAATAAAAAAAAAAAAAAAAAAAAAAAAAAAAAAAAAAAAAAAACATGTATAAATTAAACTTATTTTATTTTGTTAGTGATCTTGGTGGGGCAGGAGAGACGATTTTAGTATTGTTAGCGAACCTTTCAGTGTCGCTAGTTCAATTATTGAATAGCTTGATCATCGAAGTTAAACTCTCTACAAAAGTTCCGAAGTAAATTTGCTTTTGATATTGTTCATCTTGCCCCTGTCATTAATTCCAGTACTTTGGTCGACTCGAGTTGGTATTTTCCACTTAAATTGATAACATATCCTAAAATAGTTTGTCTTAAATATGTAACGGAATAGATAAAAATAAATTTATGAAACGTTTATACAGAGTGTAGGCCCTACCTCTTTAGATGGATCGAGAAGTAAATGCTCATTATTTAAAACAGTGGTTCCCAACATTTTTCAGCTGACGCCCCCCTTCGAATATCATGAAATCCTCACTCCCCCTTTGATAATGATGGGGAGAAGAATACCTAAAAACGTGATTGTCAGTACTTTTGTACTTTAAAAGATCCCTATAATACTTGTAAAAATAAAATTCATATTGCTCACCTCTTTTATTATTCTTATTTATCCTGTGATGCTTTTGCTGTCACACACACACACACACACACACACACACACACACACATACATAAAACACGAAAATGCATATCTAATTATTGTGAATCTTATTTGAGTCTCAGTACATTTCATAAAAAAATTAAATGTAGAAACACAAATGTCCAGTGTAGAGTTAAAAACTGAATATTACTGAGGTGATTGGCACTGTTTTGCTTTCTCCAGCTCTGAGATATTAGGTTTTATGTTTGACAGAGCACAAGGCAGATCACTCGTATCTCGTATTTGGATTTCTAAATTATTATAAACGTGTTGAGGACAAGATATGAATATTTAATATGACAGGGCAAATATAGTTACAATTTATAAGATTATAAAATGTAAATTCACACTGTAGGCTACTGTTATTCTTATTAATTACGGTATGTGTCTGTGTATTTATGTGGTTAAAGTTACCAATTAAAAATTCTTGTCGACTGACAAGGCAACAACACTAAATCAAAATATGAATTTCAAATTGTTGCAGCCCCCCGAAGAAGAGCCCCACGCCCCCCTGGTTTAAAACCAAGGAAGATCAACTCGGACAGTTTCTGCATCTTGTCAGATGTAAATCACAGCAAAATCTTCCTCTGGTTTTAAGTAGGCCTAATGAGCATTTACTTCTCGATCCACCTAGGCGGGACACACTGTTATTTCAGGTAAAATTTACGGAATAAGGAACAAAAGTAAGCTATGGGCCTGATCATTGTGTTAACTGTTTCCTTCTAAGGTTCTGTGAGAAATGGAGTTTCGCTCATTTAAAGGCTTATGAGAAAAGTAGGGAATTATAAATACATAGGTTTTTAATTTTCCCGTATGAATATCAGCTGGTTGCGTTGATGAAGCCTCAGTTCTAATAGTAGAATCTGTAATAAATCCAGTCGTTGAACCAAGATAACTAACCTAGAGATCGCTAAATGTTTCAGATAGGATTGAAGACTTCTAAACTTAACATTTCGTATGACTAAAGAAGCAGAAATTATATGACGTGAAACGAGACTACCAAGCAGTACATTTTATTCAGTAATGAGACACTGGTTCCTAAAAATAGTTAGACATTCAACCAACATCTGTGAATAAAATATGAAAGTTTATAGTATACTTCCACCACGAATATTCGATTTGAATATTAATGGAGAAAGTACTGCTAAATACAGTAGAATAGTACTAAAAATGGCACCACAATATTACGTTTAAAACGTTTCAATACGTCATAGGTAGGCCTAATAGTACAGTATCAACCACCAAGCAACCAAAATAATATTGTCCTAGAAGTGAAAGTGTCTAAGTGATTAGCCATATCATAAGCCATAAGACCGTACCCTTCATAATAAACCTTATATAGCTACTTCATGTACTGTATGCAATAATGAGTGGTTCGCGTGATATAATGGCGATATTGAAATCGTAATATTTCTGTTGATAAATTGCTTTAGTGCTGTAACCAGGTAAGTTACACCAGCAAATTAACTGTAGCTATGTGGGAGTCATCATCAGGTCTGCTTTTACACCAGATTATCACGATATCAGCTAACAATAAACAGTATCATATTATGTTTAGCCCGTGGCATCATGTTAATTAAAATACTTAGGCGCAGGTGCACCGAGATCGGTTAGGAATTAACCTAACTCTTGACTTAATGCCAGTTAAAGGAAGGGGACACCGATATTTGACCAAAAATCGACAATTAAAATTTTTAGTAGAGCATCGAGACCATAAATCAGGAGTTCAGGTTCTGTGCGTGTACCAGTAGATTATGCATCTATTGACGTGCAACTATTTTTCCATTGTTGATGTATTTATGGCGTCTGTTAATTTCCAACCGATATTAATTTCAACGAATATGATATAAGATGAAATAGTGGGGAGGAGTTATGGTAAGGGAATATCCAATTCGGCATTTCGTTTACGACTGGGGAAACCATGAAAAAAACCTATAGGTTACCCGAGACGAGCTAAGAATGAAACCTGAAATAAACAAAAACCAGTATGTCTGTCTCTCTCACATACGAGTAATGTGCTAGAGTGGGACAGAAGTACTGGTTTTTTTGTTTACTTCAAGTTTCCTTCTTAGAACGGCCAGACTTTAGTCAAATTGGCCAGCCACGAGATTGAACCAGAGATCTCCCGAATGTGAGTTCAAGACGCCATCATCTCGGCCACCTCATTCGGTTAAAATATTTTTGTTTTCTGTGTAAAGTGAATTTTGAGTTGGCGTTTTTCCCTGTACAGTTTAAAGAAATTGTTTTTAGACCTACATTTAATCTTTAATGTCATCAGTTAAAGGTTTGGTTAGCTAAGAATAAGTTACATTATTTTTTGTATACTTTTTGTATACTTGTTGATAAGCAGTAACACTGAGATTGGAGAAAAATAATGGTTTTTGGCGGTAGTATTTTATTGTGGCTGCATTGATATAGGAAGGCTATTGCAAAACGTTTCGTTTTCATTTTATGCATGCCATGGTGGACTGATCTCGCAATCTGAAGCAGTGAAGTGAAACAGAATAAGAAAAGTTGTCCATAGAAATTGCAAAGATTACCTCGGCGTTATTCGTACTTGCAGGATCATTCACCGCATCAGATTCCTTGTTGTTTAGCTTGGTAAAGAAAATAAACCGCACTAGGCCTACTGTTTAAGAGGAAAATACAACATTTTAATCCTGGAAATAATTGGTAGTATATTTTTTGGTGCTCGTGGAATGATCACTAAATTTACTGTTAATCTGTTCCGATTGAAACTGGATATTTTGGAAGACTTTGAATTACAAATTATCATCGGTGAGTTCGTGTTTTAATAACTGTCTCCCAGTACTTTCTTCTAATTTTATAACTTGGTAGAAGTTAAGTCTACTGTACTTTCGTGTCGTGCTTTTTAAAATCCATAGCATACAGAGTAAAATTATTGGTTTCCTTCAGGTCAGCGATCCCATTCATTTAAATTTCCTTCTAATTATTTCATCTCAGAAGTAGACCATTTAAATTACAAAACTCTATTTTTTAATAATATCTACCTCATGGGGTGGGAGAATGAACTCATTTCTGGGTGCTTGTAGTACTTGAGAGGCAGATAATTGGCAAATGTACCACCAGGTGCTGCTCCGAACTTGATAATGGCAGTGCATTAAAACCGTCGATATTGATCATAATGCGAAGAGAAGGATGTTGGGGAAGGGGAGAGAGTTTTCAAACCGATAATGAAGTTGAAAGTTTCTCTAATGAAAGCACTTTTCATATTTTGTGTCAGATGAGCGAATAGCTTCGGGTTCATAAATTGTTCTTGACAAATAATTACGGTTTAGACATTTAATGACAAAAACATGTCAGAAGCTATTTTGCTGGCAGCGTGTACAGTTGTAAATTATAAATTGTTTCAAGCCACTTCTAATTTTCGTAAAGCTGGGAATTTTATGGCCAGGTTGATGAAAATTGAATTGAAAACACTACATTAAAGTACGTGATTTAGAACGCTGTTGGTGTTCATTTGTCTATCAATAGTACAAAAATGCTAATGGAATATTGAATTAAATTTTCATTTTAGTTCATCAAGTATCAGCAGAAAAGTGCTCAGGTTTAAAAACGTTGTGACAGACTCAGTGACGCTTACACGTGGATCCAATTCAGTGTTACTGCATTACCCGAATTGATGAGCTGAGTTTAATGCAGCATTTTAGTGACCCACCCGGGCTAGAAGCTTTGTTGTAATAATAAAATGTTTTGAAATTTTCTCGGTGTTGTTATAATGCCAGTTCAGTACGTTATGCTTGTGCAGACGTGTTGATACGACTAAAAGATTTGATTTTCTTCTTGTACTCAACTGTAAAAGTAGGCTGCCCCCATGGCTGATTGAGTGATTCTACCGCTAATTAAGTTAAAAAGTTCCTCAGAGTTGCAACAGCGCTGTGCCAAGTAGTTATTTCGGATGGCAATGACCTCTTTCACGCGTACAAAACGCATACACTACAGTAGGCCTATATAGACACTCTCGCTTCAACTTGTATTATGTCGAGGGTTATGAGGTTCACGTGATATTCTTTGTATTTAACGAAAACTGCCAACTTTATTGAAAATCTTTTTTCCGCTAGGGAAAATGCTGTCTATTCCTTATTTTTTCCTCTGCCCCATGCGAGAAAACAGAATTATAATACTCATTGAAGAAAGTAAGATTAAAATTTAATGTCTTTTCTGAAAAACACTCACTTGCGGCAGATGTGGTATTGAATTTTTTTTTATATTTTAACTCTGCATAGTTACCCCGTTCACAAGCTCTATTTAATATCGTGATGGTACGTCTTCTAGAACCCATAAGGTGGAATGAGCCAGCAAAAATCTCACGACAAGTGAATCAATATATATACTCAGAGTTATTGCGTTTAACGTAAACAAAATGTAAACCATCTCCCCATCCAAAAAAAAAAAAAAAATTAAAACTCAATATGCATTCATTTTTACAGCAAACAAAGAACACCCTGTTGTATATTTCAGAGTTATTAAAATATGTAGATCGCTGGAATAATGAAAGACATTCTGGGTCAATATACTGTATTACATTGGCATATTTAGACTGCATTCTACAGAAATAGTTTTAGCCGTCTGATGTTGATAACTAGTACCACATCATTAAAGCTAAAAGGAAAACACAATATAACACAAATGTTCGAAAAATAACTTCAAAATGTAATTTATTTTTACCTTTATTTTACCGGTGTATAACCCCTCTTCAGACAAAAACAGGACCCAAACAGCTGTTAAGTATAACCGACGTTATAGGCCTACAGTAACTCCAAGCACGAGGACTCTGCCCTAGGAACATTATCCTGACCGTTATCGAAAATCTATTACAAGGGGAATGTAGCCCGCTATATACCGTACAACGCAGTCAACTGATGGCTTATATGAGCTCTGCATCTTCAAATAACGTAGTATTAGAGATCCTTTGTAAAGCCCAAAATGTTCATGTTTCGATGGAGATATCGTTCACGAAAAATACCGAGTTCATGACTGATAGCTAACTACTAACTAACTAACTAAGTAACTAACTAACTAACTAATTAACTAATTAACGAAACAACATTTTATAAAAATTCAGTGAAATTATTTGGCTGAAGACATAAAAAGGAGATGATTAATTATTTGGGTCTATAGTGTATTTCTCAATAGCACTGTCAAAGGTTAACTTGCCTAAATGTTCAACCTTTCGAAATGTAAGGGCTGATTTGCAAACAATTAATTGAAATTACCTTCTCTGACGTTTAACTAATAATTTAATATGTACAGTCCACACACGAAATTTTTCCGAAATAATGCATTGTGGTTTATGTTAGTAAGGGAAACCGGTCCCGCAAGGATCACTCCCCACCCCTTCGCATATCTTATTCTCGCGTTCGTAGATACGCAGCAGGGGCTAACCCTTCACTTAATGCTTCTCTTATTCCCCTCCTTCGATCCTGTTTCTAAAACAATCTTGTGTTCATAGTTTAGTGTTGGAGTGCCAGACTTTTGACATCAAACCAACACGAGTCGGACTCATCCAGGGGCTGGGCGAAATAAGTCTTCTAGCCACTCAAATGAAGTGTTTTCATACTCCACCCCGATTTCACCGCTCACCTACGCCTGTGTGTTATTCATAGGCTAAAGCGTGTATTCAGAATTGAATTGAAATCAATAAGCCATAATACCAAACAGGAATTACATAAATTAAAATATCTCGATGTCATCGGTCACTGAACCAGTGATCATTGTGTTTGTAGTTTATTACCTCAACCAACTGCCAAAGGCATACCCTGTTATTAAGTGTCAGTATGGTAGCCTACTTTATGAGATTGTGTGTGGGGACGAAAAATGTCTGTCCGTCCGTCCGTCCGTGTATCTGTACGCGCCATAACTCAAATACACTTTTTCGGATTTGCATGAAACTTAGAAAACACATTTATAATGTCGATGGGAAGAACCCTATTGATATTGAACCAAATCGGTTCACCGGTACCGGAGTAATGCCCAATTTAGTGACTATTTTAACGCTGTATCGGATTTCCATGAAACTTTGTATACACATTTATAATGTCCATGGGAAGACGTATATTGATATTGGATAAAATCGGTTGACCTGTTTCGGAGTAATGCTCAATTTAGTGCCTATTTTATGGTAATATAGGTATTTTGAAAGAATTTAACAAATGCAAATCAGTTATCATGACTACATAGCCTATTGTTTTACTGTGATCTTATAAGGCTTTGGCAATTAAAATACAGTTAGCTATGACAAATAACACTATTGCTTTACATGCGCTTATCCAACCAGACCGTTAAACTGACCCAGGTGGCCGAGATGGTAACGTCTTGGCCTCACATTCTGGAGTTCCATGGTTGAAATTCCGACACCGGGCAATTTGACTTTTTTTTTTGTATTCTGCATATCATAACTGCAATCATAAGTGATTAAACAAAAACATACTGGCACTTTGTTACATCAGTTTACCTGATTTTATTATGTTCTTTCATTGTCTGTCTAAATACTTTTAACGGTGCCTTTGATATAGCCGACTACCTTGCAATATTGGTTTAACAAGATAAAATGCGCCAATTTATGAAATGGTATGATTCTACAGACGTTGGATAAAAAGTTCCCATTTTTATTTTGTGATTCCGTTTTGGCGTAGCCTATATGGATGAAGTTTGTTGATGAAGAAGATGTTGATTGGTACTATGCTACTTTCAAAAAGTAAACTTTAATCTCGTGAACTTTATGCTGACAGAGTAGTGTTCTATAGGCATGTTAGGTTTGGCGTTTGAAAATCGACAGTTCTCCATAAGTTAATTTCGAATTATAAAGAAAATACAAAAACTGGGCGACGCCGGGCCTTTTAAGCCAGTAATAAATAAATGTGAGTCTAATCATTGTTTTATTTTTTCATCCTTCTGCTTAGCACAGATTGTTTTTTTAAGACAAAGAACATCGAAAACATTCCTTTTTCCAACATAAAATTACATGACAATGCTACATAATTAAGGTAAACAATTCAATCAAGACACTTAAAGTGTAATTGTAAAAAAAAAGGTCTAGCTTAGTCTGTGTCATTATATAGGTGATTGCTCAAAATTTTCTGTACTTTTTTCTTTATAATTAGCATGAGAAATTTAGTCTCGCGCATTTAAGAGTTACTTTCGAAATAACAACAAAACTGCTCATCATGACTTGAATGATTATGAAAATAATATATCCACGTGTTTTTTGATAGTGGATAGACTGGTTGGTGGTTGGTCTCTGAGCCTGGGTGGATGGTGTTGTGTACTTCTGCCGGACCAGTCGAATGTTTTGAAGCAAGGTAGCAAGCAGATCAGCATGAGTCTTTCTCGCATTCTGGATGTTTTAACACTTCAGTTTCGGCGGATATCTGCAATATAAATTAAATTAAATTAAAATCAGATCACAATCTGGATAGTTCACTGGAGAAAGAACACAACACCATACTCTTCAGCATAAGGCCATGAATCTCTCGTCTGAACTATTCAGTTACAAATGAGGAATATTAAGACTCCAGGCGACGCAACTTACTGGTGACTTTACAATTTTTTTTATGTGCCTAGAGTATTGTTGGTTCATATACAATTTTTTTCTCCTGGCTAACTGGAGTCGATTTCACATCTGACAGTTGATCCGGTATGCAAAAAAAACGGAAAAATAGGTTAAAACGTTCTAACGAAGTAACCTATTTACAGAATTTTTTAAAAACCTTTACCGGTGAACTCGTTTTCTTACCATGACTCATCACGATTTCATTCTGTATCATATTCGTTAAGATTCGATATCAGTTGAAATGATTAGACTCCATAAATATATCAGCAATAGAAAACGTACTCATATCACGCGTGTGTGTTGAGCATAAGCAGAGCTGCGCAGAGAGTTATTGATGGCACTGTAGGACGATGTTAACAACTACCACAAAGCAGCAATAAAACATGTAAGTACACAATACCATATAGCTAGAAGTCGAATTTTTTGGTGAAATAAAACGGCTGATTTCGGCATTAACTTTCTTCTATTTTGATGCACATTCAGCGAAATAAATTATTTCATACACTAGGCGGCCTACTATATTTGACATTAGAAAAATTAATCCATTTATTAGGCCTGTATTAATACTCAAATATAGCGTTTAAAAAGTAGGGTCAAAATTATTTAGCAATTAAATTAAATTATAGTTTCAGTGTTAAAAGATAAAACAACATATTTTACAGTTTAAATAAAATTTTGAAATGAAAAATGTAGCGATATTTCGTTAATTTAATTTGTTTAGTGGGGTTATTTTAAGCTTAGTTAAATTTTGTTAAGGTAAGCTGCTTTGATCAAGTTAGCTCAAATCGTTGTTACCAAAAAATACAGTCCTTAGTAACATGATCTAAAAATGAAATTACTACCAGTCACATTCTCAATAGTCCAGTGGAGAAAGATCACTACACCATACTCTTCAGTTCGACGCCATGATTCTCTCACCTGAACAATTCAGAATAAAAGTGGCACATGAAAACTCAAGAGCGATGCAACTCACCAGTATTGAAGTTATGCGGTGCTTCCCTTCTACAGCGTCCCTTTTATCTTTCTTGCCATGGACCCACCTCCGGATATCTTCAGGGTCCATGACCTCGGCGACGCCGTTTCGGTACTGAGGAGCTTCCCTAGTCCAGCGTCGCCTTATCTTCCTCGCCATGGACCCACCTCCGGAAGTCTTCAGGGTCCATGACCTTCTCGACGACGCTGTTTCGGTACTGAAGGATGAAGTCTCCCTCTTCGGTTAACTGCAACATATAAAAAGTTAAATTAAAGCCAGTTCACATAAAATCTCTGGAGAAAGATCACGACACCATACTCTTCAGCATAAGTCCAAGAATTTCTCATTTGAACTATTCAGATATAAAAGAAGAACATATGGACTCCAGAACGATGGAACTCACAAGTATAGAATTATATGCGGTGCTTCCCTAATCCAGCGTCTCTTTTATCTTTCTCGCCATGGACCCATTTCCGGAAATCTTCAGGGTCCACGACCTCGGCGACGCCGTTTCGGTACTGAGGAGCTTCCCTAGTCCAGCGTCGCCTTATCTTCCTCGCCATGGACCCACCTCCGGAAATCTTCAGGGTCCATGGCCTTCTCGGAGACGCTGTTTCGGTACTGACGGATGAAGTCTCCCTCTTCGTCTGATAACTGCAACATATAAAAAGTTGAATTAAAACCAGTTCACAATCTGAATAGTTCACTGGAGAAAGATCACAACACCATACTCTTCAGCATAAGGCCAAGATTTTCTCATTTGAACTATTCAGATATAAAAGAAGAACATATGGACTCCAGAACGATGGAACTCACAAGTATAGAATTATATGCGGTGCTTCCCTAATCCAGCGTCTCTTTTATCTTTCTCGCCATGGACCCATTTCCGGAAATCTTCAGGGTCCATGACCTCGGCGACGCCGTTTCGGTACTGAGGAGCTTCCCTAGTCCAGCGTCGCCTTATCTTCCTCGCCATGGACCCACCTCCGGATATCTTTAGGGTCCATGACCTTCTCGACGACGCTGTTTCGGTACTGAAGGATGATAACTGCAACATATAAAAAGTTAAATTAAAACCAGTTCACTGGAGAAAGATCACGACACCATAATCTTCAGCATAAGGCCATGAATCTCTCGTCTGAAATATTCAGTTACAAATGAGGAACATTAAGACTCCAGAGCGATGCAATTCACCAGTATTTATGTTTATATAGGGCTTCCCTACTGCAGCGCCGCTTTTTCCGCCATGGACCCATCTCCGGAATTCTTCAGGGTCCATGACTTTCGCTAGGACGCTGCTTCGGTACTTTTAATTGAAGTCTTCATCTTCGGCGGGTAACTCTAACATATATAAAAACGAAAATAAAAACAGTTCACAATCTGTATAGTTCACTGGAGAAAGATAAAGATACCATGCTCTTCAGCACAAGGCCATTAATTTTTATCTCAGCTATTCTGTTAAAGGGAGGAAAATAAACATTCCAGAGTGATGTAACTCACCAGTATTCAAGTTATACTGGGCTTCCCTACTATAGCGTCGCTTTCTCCGCCATGGACCCCTCTCCGGAAATCCGTAGGGTCCATGACTTTCGCCGGACGCTGTTTCGGTACTGGCATTGATGAAATCTTCGTCTTCGTCTGAATATCTGCAACATCAATTACGAGTAAAATGTAAATTAAAACTACTTCACATTGTGAATAGTTCAGTGAAGAACGATCGTGACTCCATACTCTTAAGCACAGAGCCGTGAATATTTCTTCTGAATTATCCAGTTATAAAAGCAGAACTTCAAGACTGCACAGTAAGCTCACCGTATCATAAGTTTATACATGACTTTTTAGGGCATCCGTTACATCAATTTGCCTTCCGTTGAGTCCCATAACTTTCGCCGAATCTGTTTCTATGGTTTTAATAAGAATCAATGTTGCTCAGCAAACAGGTTGTATTTTTTCCTTAATTATTAAGTGCCAGTATGGTACTTTATGAGATTGTGTGGGGGACGAAAAAATGTCTGTCCGTCTGTCGTCTGTCTGTCCGTCTGTCTGACCTTGTGTCTGTACGCGTGTCTGTACGTGCCATAACTTAAATACGCTTCTACGGATTTTCATGAAACTTGGAAAACACATTTATAATGTCCATGGAAAAAACCCTATTGATATTGAACCAAATCGGTTCACCGGTACCGGAGTAATGCCCAATTTAGTGCCTATTTTAATAGATTATATTAGAAGGGCGCCATAACTCAAGTACGGATTTCCATGAAACTTGGTATACGCATTTATGACGTCCGTGAGAAGTACCCTATTGAATTTGAACCTAATATGTTGACCGGTACCGGAGTAAAACCCAATTTGGTGTCTATTTTAAAGGCGCAATAACTCAAATACACTTCATCGGATTTTTATGAAACTTCGTATACGCATTTATAATGTCCATGGAAAGACGTCTATTGATATTTGACCAAATCGGTTGGCCAGTACCGGTTTAATGCCCAATTTAGTTTTAACGTATCATAACTGATTAAACAAGAACATACTGGCACTTTGTAACATCAGTTTACCTGATTTTATTATGATGGTAATTATTAACCTATTTAATTAATAAACTTATTATTAATACCATTCTTTATTGTTACTATTATTGCTATAATAATAATAACATAATAATTTTAACCTCTCCCGTTATAGGGACGTTTATGAGGGCCACTCCGTTCGGGCTTTACAGGGCCGCGACCTGTCGGGAGAGGGATTGCCTTTGGATCACTTACATACATTTTTGAGCAGACAATGATATAGAGGGCCTTCTCGGATGGGTAACAGCCCAATGCCGGGGCCACCTGCGTGACAACACGTATATATAGGACGAAAGACAATAATCTCACATACACCATGCCAAAAAGCGTGAATGGAATGGTGATAATGTCGGCCAGATGATGTCCGGGGACCACAAGGGCACCAAGGGAATTGTATCACAGGCGAGGAAAAGCCTGGAAAATAGCCCACCTAGGAAATATATACCCGTCCAGGATTATTATTATTATTATTATTATTATTTGTTACTACAAAAATTTTAGTTGTAAAATATTGTGAAATGTTGTTATAATGCATGCAGAGGAATTGAATTTTATTTATTGAATATCCGTGTCAGAGAATCCTTATTTCACCCGAAATTAGGCTTGGAAATATGTGAGTGTTACTTTTAAGTAAAGTCATCTTTATTGCTACAACCTGAAAGGTTGCTATTTCAGTATGATGTCCAGTAGGCCTATATACAATACTAACTAACTAACTAACTCCATAGCGCTAACATCCCAGAAGGGACAAGGCCTACCACCCGACCGCTGCGTCATCTACCATAGGCAGACGACAGGATTGGGGGGCATGTGGTCAGGATGCCGACACCCACGGCCGTTTATGGTGGTTTCCATGACCGGAACTATTTACAATACATGATATGAATAATCTAAGATGTCGCCCCCATGACAAATGGTTAGACCGCTCACCTTCCACTGCTGGGACCCGGGGATTGAAACTCGGTGGATCCATGTGGAATTTGTGGACAAAATGGGGTCGGGGTGCTCCTGTTTCCCCTGCCATATATCATTCTACCAGAGCTCCATTCTTAATACTATGATCATTGGTTGCAATAAAGGAATTTAATATTCTAAGATTTAACAGATAAAAGTAAAATGTATAACATAGCCTACATAATAGAAGTAGCCTACTACAGTTAATTTAATACTTTTAGAATCAGAAAACAAACATTAACAGATTAAAGAACATAATGTGAATACATGGTCATACACACACAAAAACACACACACACACAGGCTACTTAATTACAGTTATAGTACAAATATAAAATATGTTATGAAAAATCAGCTACCTTAAATGAAAATGTAGCTTATAGGCTACAATTTTATAGTTCTAACTAATACCTTTGTAAAGTTTAAGAAGCAAAAGAGAACCGAATAATCGTGCAATACAAGTTAAGCGTGCAATATAACTTACACGAATGATAGAACAAGCGATTCTTTAGAAAATACTCTATTATAAATGATTGGACTAGTTTTTTGTCCATTTTTTATCAGCAATAACATAACCAAAGAGACTGATCAGTGGACTTCATAGCTTACTAATGCGATTTCTTATCAAAAATCCATATAGCAAAGAATGCTCTTTTTTTAATATCGCCATTGTTTAACACACTATCAACTTTTTGTTGTATCTGACATTTGCTTTAAAATTATCGCATGTTATTCGGTGGGATACGTTTCAATTAGACCCGGACTTCGTACTCCTTTGTTCTATGACTACACAGATAGCGTAATATCAGCAAAACGCATTTCACGGGTCCCTTGATTAATACAAACCGGGATACGCATCGAATCACTGCTCCTGCATTCTCTTCATTTTCAATTTATACCAAATGGAATTTATTCAATAAAATTGGCTTGAATTCCGATTACAAGTATAACTGAACATCAGTTTTTCATCATTTCATTCTATAGAGGATTGTATTGCAGATAGAAGACAGGACCTGTATAAAAATACATTATTTTTAATATTGTCCTCTACGGAAAACAAGGGGACTAAAAACTAATGGAAACGTCCTGCGATTTTTAAATTACTTTATTACCAGAGGAAAAACCGCGTACATTTCTGCTGTGTAAAATCCCACCATGATACCGCCTAGTGTCACATTTGTGAACTTTCAGCATGTCCCAGGTGACCGTCTTATTGTTGTGATATTAGCGACTCTTGCGTTGAAACACATATAGCGAATCGTTGAATACTTGGAATATTGTTTCTTAATTATTAACAGAATTATTACCCAATAGGAGACATAATGTTTCAGTCCCGTTTTCATTATATTATTATTATTTAGTATTCTGCCTAGTGGCAGGTCCATGTCTTCGTACGGAGAATTTCTGACGCCAGTGTTCCCTATCTCCAGCTTCGTCCTTCAATCTGCTGTATCTCCTCCCATCTTTCATGTCATCCAGATGTTGTATTCTTCTCCTTCCTCTTCCAGCAGTTCCTTTGATCTTCCCTTCGATGACATCATGTATGAGTCCCTCGTGTCTAAGTATGTGTCCGATCCAATTGGCTTTCCTCTGAATAATTGTATTCAGAATAATTTTCCTCTCTCCTACCCTTCTCAGTACTTCGTCATTTGTCACCCGTTCTGTCCACTTGACCTTCTCTATTCTCCTCCAGCACCACATTTCGAAGCTTTCTAGGTATTTCTTCTCCCTCTTTCTCATGGTCCATGTCTCTGCTCCGTACAGTGCAATGCTCCAGATGTAGCACTTCACCAGTTTCTTCCTTAGTTCCAAGCTCAACTTGCTGGTCAGTAGAGTCCTCTTTTTGTTGAATGCGGCTTTGGCCATGGCGATTCTTGTTCGAATTTCATTCGTGCAGTGGGCATCCTTTGTCAGCAAGCTTCCCAAGTACTTGAACTGCTTCACATTCTCCAGTTCTTGATTGTCGACAGTTATCCTCAAGGGTTTCTCTCGTTTTGATATTCTCATTACTTTTGATTTTTCAATGTTAATTTCCATGCCATATTTCCTTCCTGTTTCCACTAATCTGTTCATCATGTATTGCAGTTGTCTTTGATTCTTGGCGAACACTACCAAGTCATCTGCATACTTGATGGTGTTGATGAGGCGTCCTCCTATCCTAAAGTTTCCGCATCCTTTCAAAGCTTCTCTTGCCAGCCAGTCTCCATACAGGTTGAAGAGACTCGGTGATAGACAACACCCTTGTCTGACTCCTCTTCCTATTTCCACTCTGCTTGTTTCTCCGTGTTTTAGTCGTACTTTTATTCTTTGTCCCAAGTACAGGTTGCAAATTAGTCTCCTGTCTCTCCAATTGATTCCTATCTCCTTAAGGATGTTCATCAATTTTATCCAGTTAACTCTGTCGAATGCCTTCTGCCAATCTATAAAACACGCACAAACTTCTTCGTTAACAGACAAAACTCTCTCCGACAATATCCTCACCGTGCCTATGGCAATTATATACATTGACATAAACTTAGACATTAGTTATAAGTAGGGGGCGGATTTCTATGACATGTCATATTTTTCCCCTTTGCATTATTTCAGGTTTCCGACTAATTTAAACCCGATTCCAAGCATCCTAGTGAAAATGGAACGACTTTTATTGTGCTTATAACTGCATATTTAGGAAATTTTCAACTATTGTAGCATATTTAGTATGAATCAACATCGGAATTCGGGCTTTCTTTTTTCTATAAGTTCATTGTGATTGAAGGAGAAGAGAAATATCAGGAAAATTGTGGGTGGCACACGATTGTGTAGGCCTATTCGTAATATTAATCCACTGAACAGTTTTTTCTGATTTAAGAAGGCAAGTGGTCAATTTTTACTATTTTCGGCCTAAATTAACATTTTTTGTTGAAGTTTTTTTTTTTTTTTTTTTTTTTTTGTTTTTTTTAAAATATTATGCACCGGTACTTTACTTATAAGTTAAGTTCGAGCTGTGCTGTCTTGGAGCCGTGATGAAGGAAGCTGTGGGTTCGAGTCCCGCCTCGGGCATGTGTGTTTGTGTGTAAGAAATGGAAAACTAGGAAAACAAAACGGTAAACAAGATAAATAATTCAAGAAAATTGGCCTACGGCCGACTAAATTTATTTAAAAAATACGGCACAATTTCAAATTTCATCGACGTGAAGGGCAAAGCAAACTATATGGATATCTTATATCAGCTGAAGAGTCTTATTACTATCCCGTGTTGTAAGTTATAAGTCTTTTAATCTGAACGATAGCTCTTACATCCAGCATATTCAATCTTAGTAAAAAATAGTGCAGAAGACATGATTCAAAGTTACTGAGAGTTTGTAATATATTGAAAGATTTAGATACTTTTCAAAACTGAGTTTGTATTTACCTTAGTTCTTCACAGCATCGTTATCCAAAAGTATCTGAAGAATGCTTGAATATTTCTATGTGTGTGTGTTTTTTTAACTAATCTGTTTTGACGGAAACTTGTTAATTTCAGAGCGCAATGCTTTCAAACACAGAAATCTGGTTTTTATAATAGACAGACAGTTATTCATTTCACAAGGAATTTTTCCTTCATTAGCGTTATTACGTATAGCACTCCACACAGCGTACAGATCTCCTTTGATGAGACAGAGCACACAACACTTTATTATCTTAGTATATGAACCTCAGGAACACAACTGATAGAGCTTATTTGTGACATGGAAACTTAAACATCGCATACATAAGATTTAAATATAATAATAATAATGGCAATAACAATATTAATACTAATAATATTAGAAATAATTATACTGTACCTCAGAGCCAAAGGAACGTAACTCCAAATTTCATATTTTTTTGTTTTTTTTTTCATATTCTGTACTAACTTATTGACCTCTATAGAACCAATTAATATTAAATCCATAATTTGATTAGAAACCAAGATATTGAGAGCCAAAAAGTAGTAACTCCATTCCCCTGTATTGTTCATAATTTTGTTTTTCGCTCCTCCTGTAAAATTTAGTTTTTGGCAGTTACGCTCGTTTGGCTCTGAGGTAATGATGACAATAACAATATCAATTTTAATAGTATTAATAATATTATGATAATAAAGAAGATGGTGATAAAAATAAAAATAATAATTAAAAATTAACAAATAACAAATTAAAGTTAGGCCTAGGCTACAGGAACATAGCTAATGACATCGCAGCTTGGTTTTATTGCTACTGGATTATTTTCTGCTTGGACGTTGGGCATGGCCTGTCCCAGAAAGAAAATAGGCTTAAATAATAGTAGGAATATGGACAATTCTACACACACTATCTCCAAATTGATTGAAATACTAGATCCCTATTCGTGAGCAAATTAAACCATCTTCCTCTTGTTTGTTTACAAGTTTTAGGGAGATAAGTCTAACTAGTATTTAAATATCCTGTTCATATGGTAACATATTAGTAGTAGGCCTACCATCTACTTCACTTGTTTACAAAATGGTATCAGAAGTAGTAATAATAATAATAATATGCCTAGTAATAATAAAATAATTATCATAAAAAAACCAATACCTAACATCCATAAATTATATATTGGCTCTGTCAAAACAAGAAAGTAAGGCAAAAGGTGCCAGACTAAGACGATATAGTGGAACTTCAAAATGGGAACAACAAAACACAGAATTAGAAGTCTCATGTAAAACATCTAATAGGAAACTAGAAATGACCAGAATGAAACAGCACTTAAAGAAATAAATGTAGATAATTTTCTTCCATTTTCACAAAATACATGGCACATAAAAGTCTTAGGCTATAATCAAGAATTTACGTAGACTATAATATCATATCACGTTACGTATCATAGAAGAAAACAATAGCAATATAGTGGAAGCTATAGTAATAAGTAGTGAGGACGTAATAGAGGCAGTAGGAGAAACAAATTGGAGATCACCAGGACCTGATAACCCACAACATTTTAAGATTAAAAGTTCACATCGATAGTTAGAAATATAGTAAAATCATTCAATCAAATATTCTAAGTACAAAAAACCTCACCGAATTTTTAAATCATAGCACTGTTGTTCCTGCCCAGTTAAGATCCTCTAGACAGATTAATGTTTTCTTTCTGAAGATCTAGTAGTGTAAATTTGCTGTCAAGTTCAACTACTTATTTAGTAATTTTATTATATTCTGTGAAAAATATTTTCTGATGTTTTTCATTTCTTAAATATTTATCAAACTTAGTCCTCCTAATATAATGGGAAATAGAGACGTTAGGCCTGTAATCTGTGGCTTGGTTCTAAAAGGGCCAATGTCATAAAACTTGCTTTTGAGATTACTGACTTTGAAGCCTTTTTAGAAGTAACATTTTTTGCTTAGAACTTCCGACATTAGCATCACACATTGGCATTTTTAGTAGCTATACAAAAGATAGCCTAAAGACTAATGCATACCTGTACATCTCATTTCTGCAAGAAATTGACATTGGCCCTTTTAGAACAAAGCCACAGGTATCAGCATTACACGATGGTACCTACATTTAAACTAACTAACTCCGTGGCGCTAACATCCCAGAAGGGACAAGGCCTACCACCCGACCACTGCGTCATCTACACACGAGTTTGTAAATGCATATAATTCATGAAAGTGTGTATTCTGTAAATTGTAGTCTATTTCTTTGTTATGCGGATACCTCTAATCAGTATGTTATAAGAACTTAGGTTATCTATATTTTCTTGTAAAAGGTGTAGTAGTGCCTTAGTGTATTCTATTTTAGTTTGGGGGAAATAAATTAGACATGTTTAGACATAGCATACTAACAGCTGAACCAAAAGGTATTTAGTTATATCTGACGGAGGATGGTAGGATCAAGTCTCTCTATGACACCATATGAGAAAATTAATGCTATGGGAAAGAGACTCCGATAATATCGGATTTCAGATTCGTTAAAAATTAAATTCATAAGTAAAAAGAAAACATGAAAAAGAAATATCGTGACTGTCACACGTGAGGCAATTGAAAAAGATCCTCGAGCAAATGGTTTCGGCCGTACAAAATCGAAGATGGGGGAATGTGCATGCTCATTTAACCCCTAAGTGTGTGAGATTCATTTCCTCACACAATTTATAAACCCGTGCCTGACTGCATAGAAAACACTTTTTTGCACTCCTTAGCTAGTAAGTGGTACTTACGAACGTTGTTTACATGGATCGTAAGTTGACATTCCCACACAGTCTTGTTGCTAAGGGCCGTTGCGATGAGGTTAAATTACTTACGGTCCAAGCGATACGTCATAATTCATTACGATACATTTCATAATACAAGCCTTTATGGCCACGGCCCCCAGGAAAAATATTCGGTTCCCATAACAACAAACACATGCGAATCACTTTCTGAAATAAACATCTATTTTCAAGAATGTATTTACATAATATTTTCAGGTAATATCACAATTAATATAATTAAATTGATATAAATAATCATCGTGCAAAAAATAGCATGCAATACACGGGCCGTAAAGGCATTTACGGGTCTCGAAAACTTAAAAACCCTCGGCTGCCCCTCGGGTTTTCAATCTGTTTCCTCGACCCGTAAACGTGCCTTACGGCACTTGTATCGCAATATACTATACACTGGCCCATGGCTCATTTCTTTTACTTTTTCTGTAATATTGTACAACATACAGAGTTCTTTGTAATGTAAGTGAACTTTAATACGAGTTTTTCAATCCGTTGTCTCAACATGTGTTTCTATCACTATAGTTCCTTCACAGATAACATGCACACTATTCCATTATTTTATGTTTGCCTTGTATAAATGTTTTTTCTTCTTCTTTCTAATCCCCCTCCCTCATTTTATTACCCTGTAGGATACATTAAGAGTTAAAAGATATTAAAATAACATATTCCACCTTTTGATGGATTAGGAAAGGGTAGCTTTAGAGAAAAATATCATTTCTAAATTATAATCATTCTCATAATTGGAATAATGGAGTTATATCTTTTTCATGAGTGCAATAAAAGACTAAGTGTTGTTTTAAATTGAGTTACTAATTTGTATAAGCTTGATAAAATGTGATAATATTACTCTAAATTAAATTTTGTTTTTGCGAGGGTAGGATTATCAACAGGTACTTTAAGAGAATGATATTTCAACTCTTTTCCAGCGAGAAAATAACTTGGAACGCAGCCTAAGTGCTCCACCCACAGTATATTCAAATTCCTTCCTCTCTAAAGTAGAATCTCTTCCTTGTTTGTACTGGGCTTATGAATTTATGGAGCTCTTATTAATATTTCTTTTAAACGTTGTATTAAACTCGTCATCATTTTAATAGAGAGGCGTAGGCTATAATGAAAAAAATGTTTGAAGTCATCTTAGGTTACATACAAAGGAAACATTAACAGAATATCAAAAAGTTTAATGTGAAAATAAGGAAGGGTCGATGGTAAATTAAAAAGTTACTCATTAAAGTCGAAGGAAAGTCATTTTGACAAGCCTGTCATCTCTGCCATTATATGCGTAACGAGATACTGCTATGTTCTGCATTTTTAATTAAAATTGTTAACTTGATGCCTGTGAAAGAACCTGCATGATGTCGGCAAAGCTGATTAATATCAAGTTACAGGATTCTGAATAAGTTTTTTTTTTCAGAAGAAAAGACTTTTGAATTACATTTCATGAAACTTATATTTTCTGTAAAAAATTCTCTTGGCTAATAAATGGAGAATCTTCTGCAAGAACGATGGTTGTCAGAGAAATTTCAAGAAATGCTGTTCCAAGCATTTTAGTTATAAGCTTGTCAACTCCTATTTAACCGACTTCAAAAAAAGGAGAAGGTTCTCAATTCGATTGTATTTTTTAATTTTTTTTATGTTTGTTTCCTCAGAACTCCGTCATTTATGAACCGATTTGGAAAATTCTTTTTTTGTTTGGGAGGGTATATTTCCCGGTTGGTCCCATTTAAATTTGAAGAAAAAATACCACCCCTTAGGGTGAAATAAGGATGAAAAAACAGGGATGAAATTTTTTATGGGCTCGAATTTTATTTCTAATTTAGTAATGTATCTATGAGAAAATATACATATAAATAAATACATAATATGAAGAAACAAATAAACACACATTATGAAGACACATTACCATTCCTAAGGGTGGAAAAATGGAAGATGAAATTTTATATTGGTCTCAAAATGTAGTTATAATTTAGAAATGATCAAAATCCATTTTTTGTTTGTTTCAAAATCATTTTTTTAAAGTAGGTTTTTTTTACAGGGAACTCCTGTGTCGTTATTTTAACATTAATACGATGAGTGTAACATCTGAGGTATATTGGCTTATACTTGATAACAATCAAGTTAATATAATCAATTAAACTGTACAATAATTAATTTCAGTTTTGCGTTTGTGCGAAATATGTTTTCATTTATGATACTACTAACATCAAAATGTGAACTTAAATTTATATTATTGTACGTATTGTACGTATTTTAATCGTTTTATGTAGCATTGTTTTTTCATTTATTTTACAACAGATGAACATAGAATTTTGATAATGTCTGTTTTTTGAGTTAGTGAATTTCATTTTGAACCAATGAGGGTCGAATAGAGCAATAATATAATTTAAAGCCACCTTATACCCACATTGATTTGTAAAATGAAACTAGAAGAAGAAGAATTTTTGCGTAACTTTAATTATTGTAGACGTAATAGTAAAATTTAAAACAAATTTTATTATAATTGCTGTAACTAAATCAACAATAGTGTTTGAAAAAGAAGAAATATTAATTAGACTAAAATTGTATAGTTATTTTTCATGGACTATTGTTGGTTTTGTTACAACAATTATAAGATAAATTGTTTTAAATTTTACTATTACGTCTACAATTAAGTTACACACAAATTCTTCTTCTTCTAGATTCATTTCACAAATTAATGAAGGTATATGGTGGTTTTAATTTATATTATTGTTCTATGTCTGTTTGTCTTCATTCAATTTAATAATAATGTGACCTCTTCACGGTCGGGGAAAAATTCACAAAATGATGGCACGATTATGAAATAGGTCTACTACAATTTCCGTTTATCATAAGAGAATCTAGTTATGATCACATTTTAACGAATCGTATAAATTAAAACCATTGTCAGTAACAGGTTTATTTTGGGGGTCTAGGGCATCATTTCTGAAATGCATTGTTGGACGACGAAATAAATATAAAGTCAGTAAATATGTTCAGACACAGATTGATCTTGCGATCATCTAGTAAGGGTCATTGTTAGTAACTTTTAGGCCTAATACAATTTTTTTTTGCAAATTGTGTGCGTCATATTTTCTGACGTTATGGTGATAAAACTTGAACGTTCAGTTTCATTTGAGAACCACTTTATTTATGGATTTAAAATAATAATAATAATAATAATAATAATAATAATAATAATAATAATAACGTTTTGTTAACTCTCATTTGAATGTAAAGTTATACAGTGCATAAGGGCAATCTTACTTACAGTGCAGAAGTACAGATAGTTAAAAATTCTGACAAAATGTCATAGGCTACGTTGTATGTCTTAGTAACGGAGCTTTCTAATTCATAGGAATATGATTATGACCCATAATTTTATAAGCCTCTTATTTTCCTAAGAGAACAGTGAGGCACTAGGTTTTTGTTCCCAAGTTGGCGATTCGTTCCCAGGTCGAGGGAATTTATGTATGCCTAAATGTGACAGTCCCACGTCTGTAGTTTTACAGACATGTCAGAGAACTCTCGTGGGAATAAATTCCGGCACAATGACGACATTTACTGGCCTACGTAGCATTACACAATCGTCGTTAAATAACCGTAACAAACAAACCAGCAAATAAACTAAGAAATATCTAATAAAAGATGGCTAATGTAACAAATAATTTGTAAGATTAAAAAAAATAGAGATATATATTTTTTGAGGGTATAAGGTGGATAACATCTCTTTAAATCTCATTCATTGATATTTACCCTCAAAAGGAAAAATGAAATTTATCAACATTGAAATAGAATAGCCGTGGTTACTTCTGCACCTTAATGATGGTGTCATCTATTGCGTTTGGCTTCTAAGATGTCTGTCGCTTGCGAATGAGTAAGAGCAGCAGACCGGTATAATTATAACAATATTAGTGCTGAGGTACAACAGAGCCCATCCTGCACAGTCTGGTAATGAAGTAATGGCGAGAAGTACTACTGTTAACCACAGACTTAATATCTGTAAGCTTCTGAAAAAAAAAAAGGTAATTGATGGGTGTTGAAATAAGTAGCCATCAAACAAATATACAAATATACTGGCTCAGGAAAATTCAACTGAAATAAATGATTCTTTAATTTATGTGAAGGTAAACAAAGCACATTTTTTAAACCTACGACTGATTTTATCTACTTCTTATGCTGACGAGTTCCACAAAATTGCAACAACCAAAGTTTCGCATTGGGTTTATAGATTTTTCTGAATGATTTTTTGAAGTCTATTAATATAATAAGTGTCTAGGATAATTAATTCTAAAAGTCTGTTTTCAAATTGGTCTCTGTGAGGGAATGTCAACAGTTACTCTCCGATATATATTAAATTTAGTGTAGGTAGTAAATCAATAATTCGGGATCATCTAGGCATTAACAATTGGCCAAATTCCAGAATTCTTCACTATCTCGTAGAGATAGTAATTTATTTCCCCAAAGTTACTCCACTGCGGCTTTATTTGGAACAGTAGTTTGTTTTGAGAATGGGGGTAGGGGCATTTCTGTAAAACCAGTATTAGTCACTAAAATGTGTGAGTTGAATTTAACTCCCCGCACTGTGTAGTAAACATGAATCTCATTGTCTTCATCTTATAAAAGATTATACTGAGTTCATTAACAAGTCCCCTTTACGTTAAATACAGGAAAAGATACTACTTTGACGTATCATGTGGCAAATTTTACGTGACACTTTGGGCGACGAAAACTTTCAGGGAACTTTAATTTTATACAAAGTCCAATTGCATACATACATATAGGCCTATAGGCGAGAATAGCAGCAAAAAAACAAAACTGTAAAGAAGCTGCAAGCATTAAGAAACTTGTGTGAAAGATTTTAGTGTCACGGAAAGGCTGGTCCGAGGCACTTTTTTGTAAGCCACCCTGTAACAGGAGGCCCTAGCCCGCACTGGAATGTTATTGGGCTGCTAATAATAATAATAATAATAATAATAATAATAATAATAATAATAATAATAATATATAGGCTACATGCATACCTACAAACAAACACAACTTTTATTATCAGCTGCATCAAGACGTTTATTTTAAGAAATTGTTTTATTTCCTTTCCTTTTTTCAGAAGCTTTGATTAAATTTGAGTATCAGTATATTCTTAGACTGCAAAATCTCTACCTTTATATAAGCTACTGTTATTCGTTGGAATAACGTAGGCTAGTTCTGTGTAATAGGTGTCCCTGCTGGATAAATGGACTGCACTAGAGCTGAACCAGAAGGATATTACAATCCCCAACAAGATAGTAGTGGTGGAAATAGTACCGTGAAATACCAAGGACATTAATTGGACATTACAACATTATTAAGACAGATTATAGAGTTATAGTCTAACATCATAGGGTTTAATGACAGGAGATTCGGTATTAATGATGTACAGTGCCATCAATAAGTCGCTTCGCACCACTTGTGCTGGCGGAAATCAGCTAAGAAACGGAATTCAATTGACGGCGTATGGATATAATGCTGTGCTACAATGACTTATGAAGTAATAAATAAAAGTAACATACAGGTATTCCTCAGGTTCGCGAGCGACCCCTAGTGATTCCGTAAGGGGATATTCTCAGCGGATAAGTTACCGGAGTGCGCCAGTCCCCTACCTACTTAAAACTAAGGACACACACACACCCAGTCCTGAACCCGGGAAAGGAATTTTTTCACTACTGAAAATTCCCCTTCCCGGCCGGGAATCGAACCCGGTCCGCCGGAGTGGAAGGCAGGCAAACTCACGTATTCACAGATGATGTTGAAAATGTTTACCAGAGAACGCCTCGTTTACTTACCCTGGCTTGTATTGCCGCTTTTTCATCCAGTATCACATTCATTAAAATTGAATGTCAGTTGAAATTAGAGACGCCATAAACATATCAACAATAGAAAATAGATGCACATCAGTAGTTACACTTCCTCTGGGTGGCGAACATAATCAGAGGTGCGGAGAGACATATCGATGGCACTGTATATAAGTTATCACTCATTTTATGCCTGTTTCCTTGGGGACTTTATGGATAAATACAGTATTGTATCGAAAATGAAAAATAAAATCTGATTTGAAAACCATATAACTGCCTCTGCCCAAATAAAAGCCAGCAGTATTCACATATCCTTGTACAGAAAAGAAAGACTCAATTTTACGCTAATTATGCTATAAATATATTATAGCCCCTTATTTGAATGTTGCGACAAGAGGCCGCGAATGTCCGCGTATTGAGTTGTTCACCAGGGAAGATAGAGTTTCTACAAACAGTGGGTAGCTTACAACCACCCTTCAGAGAATTTTTTGAAAAAAAAAGCTTCAAATAAAAGTTTTAGCTCTTGGTATAAGCAACCCATGTGCAAAATTAAAAGAAAATCGTTAGAGCCGTTTTCGAGAAACTCGAGAAAAACCAAAATTTCTTCATGTAAAGTCCCCCAAATAAGAGAAACTTGTCGCCAATCTTTGGCTCACATCTTCAGAAGGTACCTGATCCAAATACGAAATTTTGTTTTCATACGATTTTCCGTTTTGGAGCTAGCCTGTTCACAGACATCCAGACAGACAGACGTACAGACATGTTTCCAAAAATAGTATTTTTGGATTCGGGGGCCTTGAAATGTGTATATATGTTAAAAACTCAACTTCGAATTTGGTGGTCGTAAACAATACTTCCTCTACCTATGGTACGGACAGAGGAAGTAATAAGAAGGCAATTAATTACTGCAAGTTTCATTATTTATCAATAACTTAATATTACATTCTCTTAGAGTTAAACTTCAGGTCTCTAAGACGAAGTTTCAGGTGTCTACAAGGTGTAGATATACGTCCTATATCATTGCTAATAGAATTGAGGCGTTAAAAGCAACGCTGAATATTTTTCTGGGTTGGTTGTTATTAAATGTTTAGTCTGTGTTGCGTCATTATATCTCGTGCAATTCAAGTGAAAATTTGTCCAGCGTGGGGATGTGCATCCAGCAAAACGCAATCTCAGCCCCATTGTGGCTAGATGCGGAACGATACTGCACAATAGCACTGGAAACATCTCACGAAATGAGAAAAGAAATTGTGCAGGGAAATAAAAAAAAAGCACGAAATGTCACAGGTGGAAACCCTAAAGGAAAAAAGAGAGAAATGGGGGAATAAAAAGATAGGAATTCATATTATGACAATAGGGGTTGGAATGGGATCCAAAGCGCAGTAAATGATGATGGAAAATCACGAAGATGATAATGTAACAATAAGAAGAATAGGAAGAATAGAATACGAAGACGTCACAATTTTGCCTGAGTTGGAAGTAATCTTGCAGGGAGATAAAAAAAAGAGATATTTTAATTCAGTGAAACTACAGACTACTACGAATGCTATAAATTTACATATGTTTAACAGCCGAATCTTACACAATAATCTATGGCAGAAAAAGTAGGATTGGGATGGCATGGATCAGATTATGAGTATGAAAACTTAGAGGTCTTAAAAATAACGTAGAGAAAAACATTTGTTTCTTATGCAGGGAGAAAGAGATTGTAGCATAGGCCTATATTATATTGTTAATGTCAGCAAACAAACTGGGAAGATAGGAACCTGATTAAGAAACCCCATACACTCAATAAATATTATTATTAGTATTATATTTATTATTATTTATTATTTCTATTTACGTGATTTTAGGCCGCTCATTCTGTAATACCATTATGCATACATTAATCATTAAAAAATCGGTCTACCGAGTGATTTGGGTGAGGTGGTAAAGTAATAGAATAATCACATCCCTGAGATCTGGGGTTCAACTCCTATGAAATGAAAATCTAAGCTTTGCATTTTTCGGTGTTTCCATTCCCAGAGGATAATGCCGGGTTGGAATTTACTTACACTGATTTACGATTACATATGTACAATAAATCCTTACTTTACTGCCATAATATACGTGCATTTCTGCTAGAAAGTTGAATACGCAACATACGATATTTTGGTTCTGAAACTATTGAAAAATAGATATTCAGATAGATGGATCATCTAGTGAGAGTGTGCAAGGTAGAGAGTACACCAGGACAAGAGTGGATTTGAACACTCTTGATAGTTGTGCGCAATTCATAAAAAAATCACTGGTTCACTAACTTTATCGAAATCGTAAGTTTAATGTACCTGATAGCGTAGGTAAAATATATCTTTTTGAAGGTTTCTGAAATATAATTACAGACAAATACAAAACTTTAAGTGTTTTTAAGTTGCTGTAAAACGAACCTTTCCTTAGGTAGGCGTATTCCATTGATGAAAAAGATTTTTGGTGACATTTTGTTGCAAATATACTTTATGGCATTGTTAACGATATTAAGAAACTCGCCTCAGTTTTTTCAGCCAACGTTCTGCCAACTGGATTTGGTATTTTCACACAGGCCATTTCAATAATTTATTTTTTTTCTTGGCGTCAAAGCATCTTAGTAAGTAAACTACCTTAGTAAACTTAGGAGTACCTCTTTTACCTCCATCAGAGACAAGGTCCAGCGATCAGAACTCGTATAGTTTTCAGTAAGATGTTCATCGGAGTTTTCAGCCCATCTCAAATGTCGATGGTAACCATGAAGTTAAAAAATAATTTCTAGGAATTTACATAAATGTATTTAAATGTTAACTCTCACAAAAGCATTAGAAATCGCAAAACAAAGGCATTAAAACTAGCAATTTCCTCCATCTCAAGAGAGCTGCTCAAAATAATATTGTTAATTGATGATGGATCAGGACAGAAACAAAGGTGAACTACACGCCGAAATACTGAGTTCGAAACTAGCGCAGAAAAGTAATTTCAAATTTCGCTTTTCTGTCAATATTGTTTTTCGAAATTTATCTTACATGCTTTCGAAAATCCCTTAAAATTCAAAGGGTATGCGTACCACATTTTGAGAATCGCTTTTCCAAAGAAATCCAATACGTGTAATGTGTGCTTTTCGTTGGAAGCTGAACATTGGAAGCCTACGGTCATGTTCGTTCATCGCTCACTGATTTTTACCTGTGGCTAGTCAATCTAGCGACCTCTGCTAATGTGGTTGTATTGACTATGTGTTGTGTTCGCTGTATAAAACGCTTGTACTGGCATCGGTTTATGCTCTCACATAATAATAATAATAATAATAATAATAATGAAAAGACCACGTAGAAGACCTAGACGTAGGTAGGAGGACAATATTAGGATGGATTAAAGGGAAGTAGGATTTGCGAGGGATGATTGGATGGAGTTAGCACAGAAAGGGGGTTGAATGGCGGGCTCAGGTAAGCGTGACAATGAACCTTCGGGTCCCATAAAATAGATTTTATTCCTTTAGCTTGCTGAGGAATTGTCTACTGCCATTGATTATCATCATCATTTAATGGTTCAACTTCAGGTCCCCCTCTTCTGATTACCATCCTCATCATCATGGTCATGCCACGGGGGGGGGGGGGGGGAGGGGAATCCGCCTTCAAGTAGTCACCACTTGATAAATGGATTACTTCATCACACCAGCCTGGAAAATCGATCGACGAGAAAACAAACCGAATAATAATAATATTAATAATAATAATAATAATAATAATAATAATAATAATAATAATAATAATAATAATAATAATTTCATTTCATGTATTTATTTATATATACCGTACCACAGATAATTTTTAATAATAATAAAGTACTAATAATAATAAAAATAGCAATAATAATAATAAGTGTCAGAATGCTTTTGTTTAATCAGTGATAATTACAATTATGATATACAGAAAATAAGTTATTTTTGTAATCGATATCCGAGTTAGCTCCAGATCGATTCATTAAGCAGGGCTTAAGGAAGAACAAAAGCCTGAAGTTTGATAAGCATATGTGAAGGAATATGTGCGTAGTGTTATTTGTCATAGCTAGTTGTATTGCATCTTCCAAAGCCGTATATGAACACTGTAAAATAATATGTTGTCATGAGAACTGATTTGCATTTGATAAATTCTTTCTAATATATCACCATAAAATAGGCACTAAATTAAGCATTACTCCGGTACCGGTCAACCAATTTGCTCCAAAATCAATATGTTTCTTCCCATGGATGTTATAAATGCGTATACCAAGTTTCATGAAAATCGACAAAGCGTACTTGAGTTATCGCGTGTACCCCACACAATCTTAATTTGCCTGTTCTGTTGTCTTTTCATACATCAAAACATATGATTCGATTCATGATTTCGTGTATAAACATAATTAAAGTCTTCTTCAAATTAATAGAAGAGACTCAACTTAGGATGCTCATTATCATGCTGTTCGAAAAATTACTTTAAAAGCGTTGTCGCTTACTTGTTACGAGAAAAGAATGGAATTTGTTTTCTTTTAAAAATAATAATATTCTGTTGCAGACAAGAGGTTTTCTGAAAACTTCTGTTTCGTTTCCAACAGAATAATTACAGTTCTGATTCATCGGACAACTTTTTTCGTTGCGAAACAAGTTTTTGTTAATAATATCTCCACCTCCCTCAATTGCTGTGCAGCTCATTGTGTCAGTTTATTCCTTTCCCAGCCTTGTCTGAGTTTGCGAGATAAAAGAAAAAGAAGACAAAATTAACAAACGCCTCTTTGTTAATTGTAAATTCCAGTTGAAATAAATGAATAGCATAGCAAAGGATTTTAAAGGGATGACGTTTTCTTTAATAGCAATTGCGTATAAAGCGGAAAAAAAGTAAAGACTTCTCTTTGATCTTTCCAGTGCAACGGTGTAAAAGATATACCACATACTCTTTTAAGTTTTCTGGTTCTTTAAATCGTGGAACTTGTAAAATGTTACTTTTGATCAATTACGTCGGCTTTGTTTTCTTTCAATTTTCTAAAAGAGATAGCTGCAAAGTAGAAAAATTGCTGCATGGTTTATGCTGTCGCTTCTAATTCCAGATAAAATAAATAAATAAATTTATAAGAACTGCTGTACGATTTAGAAAGAAAATGCTACCGTGTGCTGAATATAATAACTAATTAAGAAATAAATTTAACACTGCTTTACTTGAATTTCTTACGTGTCTTCGAATGTAAGCTACTAGCTTGATGGACACATCATAGAATTCCGGGCTGCTAGATTAAGTGCCAATTTATGAAGAAGAAAAAAACAGAGGTATCTGCTAATTCATGTTCGTTTGCCCTAGGTAATTGTTTAATCCAAAGGGCATATTTGAAAGGCACCAACGGGGCTCATTCATTCTATTTTCTTTTCTCCTTGATTGCTTTCTACACGCCGCTTCTGATTTTCATCTTATATAATATCTTTACCATAACATGGTTCTTCTCTCGTCCGTCTTGATGAATTTTCATCAGGTGTGTTCGTTGCTCTTTTATTTCGATTCTCCATATTTCCACTTTTACTAACTTCACCCACCTTAGCGATGCTCTTCTTACCCAGTTTACTATGGCAACCGAGCAAGGCTACCTTATATTAATTTCACAATTGAATACGATATGCACGGAAACATCAGCTCAGATATTATATTAGATGGTAATTTAATAAAAATATCGGTGACCATTTTAATAATAATAATAATAATAATAATAATAATAATTTTAATAATCGATATACCGGTACTCTTACTATTCTCTGCATTTCTTTTCAGGGTAATGAATTTATGTAACTTACGCTAAAAGTAGTTTAGATTTTGAAGGGAAAAGTAAATAAAGTAGGCTACATAAATAAATATCTACCCAAGGTGAACCTGAAGTTCGGTACCGGTATAGAAGTTATCAACCGAAGCAATTTATAATACGATAAATAAACTTATCGAGTCTGGGAAAAATACTCAATTGGAACTAGTGAGGTGCAGGAGGTTCTTCCCAAGAACAAGCAGCTAATCTGTACAGTCATGTTAATTCCATTCACCTGTAGCGTTATTTTGGAATTGGTCAGCAGATAGGCCTGTCGCACGATGAAATCGCAGTCTTCTGTCTGAACAGCTGTAACCAGAGGTTATCAATATAATCATTCCATGGGTTCTGTGATCAACAGTCTACCGAAATTTTTCTTAATGGAATCATTATAGCCGTAATCTTCTCTTCTCTATCTCTATATATATAAAAGGCTTTGTCCTGACTGACAGGAATCAACGTAGAGCCTAAACTATAACAGGTACAGACTTGGAATTTTGACAGTACCTTCGTTTCATAATGTAGGGGCTCACAAAGAAAGGATTTTGAAAAAATCTGATTTTAAATGCAAAAAATCAAATGTTTTTCAAAATACTTAATCCCTTCTTACACAGAATTATCGAATCCGAATCACATTTGACATTAAAACATATTGTTGCCAGTGGGTTTCAGATGGGTTTGGAATTAAATTAAATGGAAGTTTGACAATTACAGTTGGCTTTGTCTATTTTTGTCATACCTTGAAATAAAACTTTCGCGATCGCTTGAATGTTGTAAGCCCTAATATGATCAAACATTGTTTTATTTGGACGAAACTCACTATACAGGGGTTTTCTAGACCAAGGAACTCGAATCTGAGATCGCTTTTACCAGGTGACGCTATCTAATCGTGGTATGTAGTCCACGTGATTTAGGTGTTAATAAATATAATGATTTAACTATTATGCTCTTAATTTTTAATTTTTTAAATAATTATCGCGGGCGAAGCCGCGGGCACATGCTAGTTATTTATAAAAGAAACTACCGAAAACTTAGACATTATCGAATATAATGAAACTTTGGCCTTTATTATATCTGTAAGTTTTATTGTAGGGTACAATTATTTCAAGAATTTTTAAAACTTGCAAGATTTAGACGTCCACCGCTGTGGCTCAGGGGATGCGTTCAATCCTCTCACACTGCGGGCCCGGGTTCGATTTCTGGTTGGGACAAATTACCTAGGTGAGGTTTTTTCCGGGGTTTTCCCTCACCCGTGAGACAAATGTCAGGTAACTTTAGGCCCTTGTGGTCCCCGGATATCATCTGGCCGTCATTATCATCTTCAACCCCATCCTCGCCTTGTTCTGAGTGAGTGTGTGTGTGTGTGTGAATGGTGTGTATCGTCCTATGTGTTCGTGTTGTCTCGGAGGTGGCCCCGGCTTTGGGTTGAGGCCCTCCATGTCCTTGTCTTGTCAAAAAAAATGTGATCCAAAGACAATCCCTCTCCCGACAGGTCGCGGCCCCGTAAGGCCCGGGCGGCTTGGGTCGCTTAAATCCTAAAAAAAGGGAGAGGTAAAAACTACGACAAAGAAAGAAAGATTTAAACGAAAAAGCTGAAAAATATATTTTTTAAATATATAAAATTGTATCAACTTTCCGTTAGTAGGTTTATTGGGCAATTTAATGAATCCCAACACTAGTCTCTACATGTAAGGTAGAGTGTCCAAATAATGTTTATATAAAAACGGGACATTTTAATTTTTTAAATAAACCTGGGACAAGAAAGGAAGAAAGGGTACACAAATTTAAATAACAAAATTTAGGGAATATTTACAATTTACCTTGATCTCTTGCACACAAGTTATCCCAAAAATGACTTCTTAAATTTCTTCTGCAGGCTGTTGTAGATAATTTATTCCACAGAAACAGATGCTTCATTGTCACTGTACATTTCACTTTTATGTATTCTACCAAGAAGTGCGATTTTTCTTATAATTTATCATAAAAGTCAGCACATATTACTCCATTAAAGTTTCTTTTGACAGTGAACAAGATCTTCACTGTTGTAACTTTTACTAACGTAGCGTGAAACGCAATCACAATTACAAAAAAGCGGAATATTTTAGTGTCTCCAATAAAACTTTCGGGACAGCGAACATTAAAAAAAAAATAAGGACCGTCCCGGGAAAAACGGGACGAATGGACACCCAAGTGTAAGTATATGCACTTATTTCATTTTGTATTTGCGTCTATTTCTTCATTGCTTTCTTGTAAGTGAAGAAAGCGTATGAACATTTAAATGGGTCTATTACTAGGAAAAAAAACAAGATAGGATTAAAAACACTATCCGGATAGCCATGCTAATAGTGTTTTTATTTGTGACACGGCCGCGGAAGCCTACGTGCTCAAGAAGATAAGTTTCTTAGGGGCCCTTAAAGGCATAAGTACTGTACCTTAGGTTAAGGTGGAAAAGAATATTATAAAAAACTATTATTTCAGTTCGTATATGAACGAACGTGGAACTGTGATTGGAATTCTAGAAACCAATCACGCACAATGAATGGCATAGAATTCAAGTAAAAATACTCCTGCAATATGGCAAACTACTGTGTACTATACTAAGGGAGTGCTTAGAAAAGAAGGAGAGTGCTCCTTTCACAACGAGCACAAAGGAAAGTCTATCTCCTTTCCTGTTTACTTTCTGTTGCGCCAAATCTGTTTATGGATTCTTTATGTTCACACGTGTGTCAGCGGAAAACATTCTGCGGTAGAGACTATGTCAATGCTTCTACTGTTCTTCTAGTTTTTCCAAACTCGAGCTGTATTTGCGAAAAATGTACGATGCTAACAATTTGAACAAATAATAAATGAGAGAATGAGAATTTGAGAGTTACTGTGTAGGCTATTCTGGTCAACTACTCAACCGGGTGAAAAAGTTTCTTACGTTGAAAGATCAATAATGTTTATGACGGACTTGGCGATATGTTTAGGATTTCCTACTTAAACTGGAACAAAACTGGGAATTTTAATAATGATTATCAATACTATTACTTATTTATTACTATTACAACTTAACGCTTAGCTGCCGAGGAAAGCTGTTCTTTAATGTAAGTTAGTTAGATGCACAAAAACTCCATTTAATACCAGAAACAACATAAAATAAGAAAATAATGACTTTATATTTATAAAAAATTACCTAAAACATGAAATTTGGAAAAAAGGACCGTAAAATGACCAAAAACCACCAAATAACGGCATTCAATTCTAAAGATAAAAAATGGAAAAAGGACCAAAAATGCCCCTAAAATTACAATTTTTACTATCTAGAAGTCATGATCAGAATATCTACACTTGTGGACACCGTCATTGGTGTTCCAGTTAAAAGATGACATATCATCAAATTCTGGGCCCTGCTGACGAGAAGGAAGTTCTTTAATGGGAGTTGGCAAGTCGTTAATGTGCAGTAAGAGTAATACCGGTACCTAGTATAGAACCCTGTGGCACTCCCATTTCTATATCCAATCTTCTTTACTGATATTTATTCTTACTTTTTGCATGATTACGATGATATTACAAAATAATAATAATAATATAATAATAATAATTCATCAACAATAATAACATAACAAATAATATTAGGCTTACTACATCTTTTTAAAGGTCCTGCTGTTGCACAATAGTTAAAAATGGCTTCCGCTGTGAAAAAGTATGAGAGACGTTGATTTATATAATAATAATAATAATAATAATAACAATAATAACAATAATAACAATAATAATAACAATAATAATAACAATTATAATAATAACAACAGTAATAGTATTGATAGTAAGTAGTTAGTAGCAGTAATACGATATAATTCCTATAACAGTCTATACTTGTAAGGGGAAATGGAGAACAAAACAAGTGTAAAGAATAAAAGACCTCTCTTGGCCATATTCTCTTGGCGATGAAATAAAATTCTGGGGTGATTATTATTAATGGGATGCAAATTTGCAAGTGTCGCTTTTCATTCCAGAATCCCTGGAGGATACAAATGTAATTCCAGAGGAGCAGCCAATTAGGAATTCCGATGCCTCGCTTCAGTTTCCGAATTCCAAGAAATTGAAATCATCATTCATGCTCATGAAATCGAGAGCCCGGAATTATTTGGTCTTCTCTTCAGCTCAAGTTATTTTCTCTCTCTCGCAAATTGAAAATACATTTCTCGATACAAACAAATCCCACCACCTTTTAAAAAATTATTAATTTCACCTCAGGGCATACAAAACTTTGCGATTGAGATTATTTTGATCTTTTTGAAATTAAGTGGAATACGAATAGTGAATTTGTATAGGCATACTCCCTTATATGTGTCGTATCACTATAATGATTAACTATTTATTCGCTGTGTACTATTTATTCACTATAATGCGAATTTATTATTTACAGTAGAAGGCAATAATTTTTCGTCTTCATTTTTTTTATCTTTTTTTTATTTATTGAAATTACAATTATTTATTATTATTATTATTACAACATTTTCTAATTATCACAAATTAGAAAAATGCAAATTATTACAAAATTATTACAAATACAAATATAAATAATATAAACACAATTAGTACAATTTCAAAAGAGTATTATTTGCCCCGCATAAGCATAGCTCGTGTTCAAGGTCAGTTCAGTCGTACTAAAATTATATTTTGAACATTATATCAAAAGCATAAATATTATAGTTTTAGATTTGTAAGACATCTAGCCCTACCAGCATTAAAAGCTCAATAATGTTGCTGCCAAACTACTTGAGGCGACAGATCGTTGAATGAAACACACATTCTCATGGAAGATAAATCCAGAAAAATACAAGTTTTATATTACTTACAGTTCTACCGGGTATGCCCGAAACGCTGTCTGTTTTGTTGTCATAGATAACTCACAACTGCCAGTATTTGATTATTGAGTAGACTCTGCTTAAGTTAAATGAACTTTTCTCGAGTTGTCAACTAGGTGTGGAATCAATTCAAGAGTGATAGGGAAAAAGCGAATAAGTAAAAATTCCAAAGTTTCAGGAATGACAAAAAACAATTTATTTACACAGCATTTTAACAATATTTAGATCGGTCCACCCAGATATTTTTACGTAGTATCTTATACTGTGTAAAAATATCTGGGTGGACGGATGTAAATATTGTAAAAATGCTGTGAAAATAAATCATTATTTGTCTCTCCTAAAACTTTAAAATCTTGACTTATTCGCTTTTTCCGTATCACTCTAGAATTGTTCCCGACGTTTCGAAGGCGCACGCTTCTCATCTTCAAGGGCACTGAAGTGTCGAGTTGTCGTCCTGGAGTGGAGTATAAGATACAAATCTGTTGCATAGGACCGATCAATCAGGTGTCAGGTGACTAAATTTTATTTATTTCTCTTACTAAAGTACCGACGTATCTCTTCTTACCCAGGAAACTATGTTTATAGACAGTTTCATATTTTTAATTGCCCTATTAGATTGATATGTTGTCTAACTAATATATACGTATGCATACACGTGTTTGTCCCTATGTAAGTTGTTACAGCAATTAATTCTCCTACAGATGTTCCGATGTAGCCCTTTCCAACCCAATAAACAAATTTTTTACTAAGATATTTCAGTATTTTTTATTGCCTTAATAAAGTGGTGGTTGACTGATAATTTATGCATAATAACTTTGTCTTTATTTTCCAGGTAAGGAATACGCTTGACATACAACTTTTGATTGGAACAGAAAAGTTGGAGTGCAGGCCACTTAGACTGCACAAGGAAGCAGGGGTATGTGTTTTAGTTTGATATAATTTTTATAAGTGCGTTGTAGAGTATCCTGGTTAGGAAGCTAATTGCATTTCCTCATACCCTAACCCCACTGAAACCTATAATTAGTTTTATTTAGCAACCGTAGGTTTCGCGAATTAATAAAAAAAAGTTTATAAATGAGTTTCGTTCCACAAAAAGCTGAAATTATTCAACATGAAATTCAATTGTAGAGTTTACCACGAAACATTGTTTTTATTTTTTTAAGGTGCTTAGCGGGTTATGGAATTGAATCTGATAAGTGGAAGCTGTGGCAATTATTGCATTAAAATAAGTCAAGACGAGTTTTGTTAATAATGGAAAGATACTATACCATATGGTCGAATTAAGTCGAGCATTATTAGAATTAGCATGATACGAATACACTAGTGCGTCAAAATTTACCTATAAGGTCATCAAAATTTTTTTTTGCCTATTTCAAAAAGACGAATTTGATATTCTATGGGCACAGTCAGAACGTACAATCCTCCTTGTCCCATCTAAGCTCTTTCACTTTCGGATATATTAGAGCTCGCTTCAAACTACCTTCGAGTCTGTAAGTACATTTAAAGACTATTAAAGACCCTCCAGGTAATATTGGATTCTCCGAGACACCTTGATTCCTTCATGTTTCCCTCTTAATGCTCTTCCACTTCCACCTCCATGGTCGACTTGGTATCTTCTGTTGATATCTGGCAACGTCGGCCCTTTCTCATGTCTTTTGCTTCTTTAGTGCCCATTCGATAATATTGGAATTTTGGTGGGTTCTACTTTGTTGTGCTAGTCAGTTCTCACATTACGCCAATACTTTTTAATGGTAGAAATCAGGTTTGGCCTAGTCCTTGTAATAAGACGAAATTAACAAAAGATTAAAATAATAAGTTAATACTAATATCAGCTTCATTTGGCTAATGTATATGTATGTAAATCCTGAGGTATAAGAATATAATCAAAACAAAACAATGCTGGTATAATTTGACACATAGGCTACCCTATATAAAAATATAAGCAATCTTCTATAATTTGACAAGGTTTAAATTTATATAAAACGACTTTGTTATATTAAACATATAAAATAAATTTGAATTAAGGTATGATAAATAGAAGATTATGCTAGTAAGTTAAGACGGAACGGTAAACATACTATGTTTTAATCAGGTAAATATAGTTTGAACTACTTCGCAAAAAAGAATTGAGAGAAAAAAGTTGTTCATTTTGAACAACCACAACTTAAATAAGTAACAATCTCTTTACATAGACAGTACCGGTATTAAAGTGCTTTTAACTTTTTTATGCATGTTGAATTTAACAGGGAAGATATAGGTCTAGGCCTACTCCTTAATGGTCTTGTGCAGAGTGTAATCACCGGTCTGTAAGTTAGAGGAGTTGGCCGAAGCGTAGAGTGTGAGTGGTAGAGTATTTGCTAAGTTCCATGTCCATTTATTACCAAGGTGTTACAACTTAATGGACTTTCTCACTTTCCCGAAAAGTAGTGTAAAGTGTAACTTATAAATAATAGGTACTTTACGCAGATGTTGGTTGTTTCTTGGCGGTTTGCAATGTAATTTAGCAGAGAATTTGTGAGGTAGATTTAGGAGTTTTCTTTTTTGTACATCATACATTATGCAATCTCGTTGTGGTTTTACGTGTTGTTACAGTGCTAGGTGAGAAAAGAATAGAGAGCGACCCGCTGGTTTTACTGTATTGATTGTAGCTTACCGAATGCAGCTACGTCCCAGAACTTCTTGCCATTCCGAATTCAAACGTAGTATTGAAAATTCTACTGTATTTGTGCATCCACGCCTTATGGAATATCTACATAAATAAAAACATAAGGGTTCCTGCGTCTTTTACCTGTCCTTTTTTAAATATTATTTTTAATAAGCATCCAATTGGAAGGGAAGTAACGTACAATGCGGCATTTTCAGCTATCACGCCTGTCACACTGATAACGGCGCCTATAAGCTAAACGTATAGGCCTACATAGTATCGAAAGCCCGTATTCTGAATTCATTTGCTTAGAGAAAGATTTTAGGTTATGATTAGTACGTGTATGCATGGTACGAAATGGCCAGGGAGGTTATAACGGCTACAGAAACTAAGAACTGTAATATCTACCTTAATGATTCTACTGATATTACCACAAACGTTTACATAAAAGAATTGATAATAATATTTCTGTGAAGTCGTTTAAAAAACTGTACATTTCTAAACTGAATAATAGATTTCAAGTCCTTTTTTCTGGCATGCAGTTATGTTTGTTCCTAGTAAATTTTTTGTTATAGCTTTAAGATAATTGTAATGTGTATTTCTTCCCCCTTTGAACCAATGTACATATGTGAACATATTGTACGCAATTGCAAATGAAATAAAAGTTGTGTACATTATAATTAAAGACATGAGCTTGGCGTCTGAAACGATGTTTACATTGTAAATCTATATTCAGACTTGGCTTAAACTTATTTGATTTGAAGTCTCTTTGTGTCTTTTTAAGTTGGGTATTATGTTGTTTATTTTATTACTTCAACCAAAATAAAGTTGACAAGTTATAAAACAAGTTTACGACCTCGCCGCTGTACGAATAGACTACCAGACTGTAAGATAGTTCCTATGTGTCCGTTTGTTCCAGAAGGCCAGCTGGCTTGTGTGTTGCCATTCAATTATTAATAGGGGGAGGATTTCTATGATATGTCATATTTTTCCCCTATGCATTATTTCAGGTTTCCGACTAATTTAAACCCAATTCCAAGCATCCTGGTGAAAATGGAACAGCTTTCATTGTGCATCTAACTGTATGTTTAGGAAATTTTCAACTGTTGTAGCATATTTAGTATGAATATGCATATTTAGGTCATATCTTTTGCATATTTATGTGTATATTAAAGAAATTTTGAAGTTTCATATCATATTTTGCAGATTTTGCATTAAAATGATACTTTTTGAGAATTTACAGATATTTTAAATAATTAACACTAATTTTAATAAAATGTATTGTAATGAAACTTACAAAATTATACACAATGTGTACGTGGTGAACTCCACTATACGAAGGGAAGCGCCGTCCAGAAGCGAACACTTCTCCGACACCGGTGTACTGCGTGCAGTATCCATGCTACACAAAGGCGAACTCCACTATACGAAGGGAAGCGCCGTACAGGACGAGCACTTCTACGACACCGGTGTACTGCGTGCAGTATCCAGGCTACACAAAGGCGCTAGTCCATAAACTTTCATGGGGAGGTAAACACCTCACATTTGGATTCCAACTCGGAATATTGTGATTTATTTCTCACTCTTACGTAGGTCATGGAGGGCGTTACGTTCACTGGAGGTTAGGATTCCTGAGTTTTAGACAATCGTCCCATGAAATATTATAACTAGGGGGCGGATTTCTATGACATGTCTATTTTTCCCGTTTGCCTTATTTCAGGTTTCCGACTAATTTAAACCCGATTCCAGGCATCCTGGTGAAAATGGAACAGCTTTTATTGTGCATATAGCTGTATATTTAGGAAATTTTCAACTATTTTAGCATATTTAGTATGAATAGGCTTATTTAGGTAATATTTTTTGCATATTTGTGTGCATATTAAAGAAATTTTGAAGATTCATATCATATTTTGCAGATTTTGCATTAAAATGATACATTTTGAGAATTTACAGATATTTTAAATAATTAACACTATATTTTGTAACGAAACTTAAAAAATTACACACAATGTGTACGTGGTAAAGTCATATTTTTAATTTTATTGGTCATATTTAATGGTTTTAGGTCATAAATGCATGCATATATCCTATTTTTTGTCCGCCGGCGTGGTCTTGTGGTTAGCGTCGTTGACTACAGATCCGTCGGCCCGGGTTCGATTCCCGGTCCCTCCTCGGATTTTTCTGAGGTAGGGAGGTCTGGTAGGGGTGCACTCAGCCTCGTGATTCCAAATTGAGGAGCTACTTGAAAGAGAAGTAGCGGCTCCGGTCCAGAAAATCACCATTAACGGCCCCCAATCCTGCCATCTGCCTACGGGAGATGATGCAGCGGAAGGGTGGTAGGCCAAGTCCCTCCAGGGATGTAGCGCCACGGAGTTTTTTTTATATCCTATTTTTTAGGTCATAGAAAGCCGCCCCCTAGTTATTAATTATTACTAGATCTCGGACATTAATTAAAGTAATGTGATCATTTTGGAGGAAGAGAAGAGAGAATACCAAGTTTTAATTATGAATTCTTTTCCACCTTCAAGCACTAGTATTTTATATTGATATTGATATTGTAATTGTAAAATTGATTAATTTTAATGTTAGTTTTTGTACATAGATTTTAACCTGACGTTTCTTCTACAACATATACCTAAAAATTTTTATTTTGTATATATCAAAAATATAATATAAGATACTGTAATAAAATAAAAACAGGTATTATAAGCTATCTAAAAATTCTCCGTCAGCACCCTATTATCTCAATATCAATATAAAATACTAGTGCTTGAAGGTGGAAAAGAATTCATAATTAAAACTTACTATTAGCACTAGAGGAACAAAATGAAATTTATCAATGGAGTAGTGTAGTCGTGGAGTTTTATCTTGTGCCTGGCATGATACAAATGGGAAAGATTTTCAGAACATGACTTTACTCATGTACAGCCTAGCCCTAATTCGAAGTACTCTGTGCTTCTCATTTCCCATGCTTTGTATGCGCTCTGACTGTTTTACAAATAACAGGAATCTTGACAACGCGGGAAAAAAGACAATTCATGTAATTCATTAAAATAACTCTGTATGAGATTTATGTTAGTACAAATTTTATATGATGCATTTGGATGCTTAATGAGAGTTACACATTTTTTATATTACTATTCCGGCGTACTTTCCTCTAACACGAAGTTGGAATAATGAATATGCATGAATTCGGTAGTTCCAGATTCTCTCTACTTTCTAATTATTTCATAATTCAGTACGAATGTCTTAATTTTGTTTATCAAATGACGACCTTGTAAATTATTTTGGCAATATGTACTTCGTAAGTTTAAGGGCTCCAAGTAAGAGCGTTAAATTAGATGGTGATTTTATCAAGTAGTCGTAGAGATAAATTATTTATTGTGGCAGACACGTTTCTTGCACTAAAATGCCGTTTCCAAGATAAATTAAACAAATGTCAATATTTATGGCTCCGGTCAAGTTGTAAATCAGACCTCGTATTAGTCATTTAACTATTAGTAGGCCTAATTTGTATTTTTTCATGAAATAGTTTTATAATGAACCACTATAATTCCATTATTCTCTATTTAATGGATATGTTACCGGCATTGTGTGAAATCCCGGTAATCTATAGAATGCCTAGGCCCTAGGTCATGTATAGAATGCCTGATGGCTTTAGGCAAACTGTGAAATATAATTTTTTATGAAAATTTTACACACTTTTCCTAGGCATCTACTCTTATACAATTCAACGGCCCTAAATAGCGTGCTTGCTCGCCCGCTTCGTGAGACATCGGGTATACTCGGCGATGTTCGTCTCTCGCAGTCTAAACTTTCATGACGACTACAAAATTAGGAAGGAAAACCGTTTCTTTATTATATAAGGCCTAAGTGAAATGAACAAATATTCTAATTTTATTTTTACTTACAATTTTCATAGCTCTGAACCACAAACATTTTTAATAATCTACCAGTGTAATTTTCTTAAAAATCCTGGAGTCAATGAATAATGGCGGGCGAAGCCGGAGCAACAGCTGTAAAATATTGATGGTTTTATCTCTTGAAATATCCATTTCTTCCCTTGAAACATTATATAATTTCTGAAAATTACACTGAATTGATAAAATAAAATTCACATCATATTCATGTCAATAAACAGCTGAGAAACAATACGTATTATGTGTTCACAGGTTCTTTGGAACTGCATAATCGATTCTGATATAGTTTTCCCAGGGGGCGCTTTTATGTCGTGGAATGTACTCTAAAGCAGGAATTTTAGCTGTTTCATTAATTATTAATGGCTTAATAAATATAATGCTTTAATAATTATTATACTCTTAATTTTTAATTTTTAAAAGAATTATCGTGACGAAGCCACGGGCACCTCCTAGTTCTATACAATCTCTTGGCATTATACAGAATGACCAGTACCATTTACGCAAAGTGTTAAAAGGGCACAAGGTTAGAAGCCTTTAATTAATACGCATAATTTTCATACGAGCATCTTAATTACCATTAGGCCTTTAGGCAAGTTGCTTACGACTGTTTCTGTTCGGCCATAAATAATTGTTTAAATTTTGAGATTTTAGTTTCGTCAAACAAACAAAAAATCGGCTGACCGCTTCAATCAGCCCGTTAGCAAGTTCATGTAACTGTTGTCTTCTGGGAGAGATGGCAGCTGATGACGTACGGTCATGGTTAAACAAACATACATTTATATTAAATGTTAGTAATTTAGAATCAGAAGGAGGTTGAAAGACTTAACATGAAACAAATGAGAGGCAAAAATTATAAAATTTGACTATTGTATTGTTTTTTTTTATTTTTACCTTAAATTTGTTGAGACTAAATTTTATAAAATGGCGGGAGGCAGACAATCCGGCAAAGTATACAGTGCCTAGGCATTGTATAAAATATCAATCATTTCATACTTTGAAGTTCAATTTTAGGCATTCTGTACATTACGTAGGCATTCTATAGAATGCCGAATTTCACACATTGCCGGTAACAGATATATGTTACTAAATGTTTCAAAGAATGCTGCTTAAATCAAATTTTAAACAATGACATGCAAAAATCACGTTATCTCAGTCTTTTTCAAAACTGGGAGAATTAGCTGTCTATAATTATTTCGTACCCTTTCGAGGGGTTTCGAAATTTTATAATTTTTACTACTGTATAGATGTTTATCTTACAGAATGAAGTAATTTTAATTTTCCTGGTTTGGTACAGGAAAGAATGGAAACAGAGAAGTTTAGTGAGTATTGTGGAAGAGACAACCAGTTCCGCACACGCTGTGCTGTCATTCGCAACATATGGCACTTCATAAGACGAAGCAACTGATCACCGGAGAAATGCCTGTCCTAGCGCCATGATTAGTTCTCTTGTATGATTGAGTGGCTGGAATTCCAGCTAGTCCCTCTGTTTCATATAAAGACTCCGCTTGTTTCTCCAGCTCCCGTCTTACGTGCTACAGGGGGAACAGGAGTTGGAAGATTTTTATGGCATTATGGGTAATTTCTGTATGCAGTCAAACTCTGTATAGGCTAAGGAAGATTGATATAACGATAAACCCGCATATAGCAATATTTTTCTTTCATCCCGTCGAATTTCCTATCTTAATGCCGGTTGTCGACCAAGAGCTAAGCTAAGTTAGTTTAGCTTAGCTCACATACAGTGCGGGATTTCATGTGTAGTTGTGCCGACAAAACTACATATGAAATCCGGCACAACTATATATGAAATCCCTCACTGTATGTGAGCTGAGCTAAGCTAAGTTAGCTTAGCTCTTGGTCGACAACCGGCATAAAAGTAACTCACCAAAACGATGGAGCTGTTTTAGAAACACCCTTTTATAACAATGTTTGGTAGTTTAATTAATACTGCAAACCAGTAGCTTGTGGCCTTGTGGAAGGTAGCTGGTATCAGATTAGTGTCCTTCCCAGCCACCAATACCGTTTTCTTGAGGCCTGATAACTGTTACATTTCTTAAAAGTTACAGAAAAAAAGGGTTCATTAGGGGATGGAAAATAGGATCACTCAGGCTAAAATCATCCCTTACTTGTGCAAAACCATAAAGTGACTTGGGTTGCTATTTAATCAAGCACAACATGTGCAGTTGAAACACCATAAGGAGTAAATGTTTCAATTTTTCCTTGTTATGTGGTAAATTTGTTGTTTTTTCCTTACCCCTTCCCACCCTCTTCGAGTTTGAAATTTCTGGCTTATGCCTAAGCTCAAAGCATGGCGTGATCTGCAGAGTAATAAACCAATCTGAATAGTAATATTTTAATGTGTCGATATAAAGTACAAGTCAACGGATGTCATTAAGTTAAGGAATAAAATTGGAGTTTTTTTTTTTTTTTTTTTTTTTTTTTTTAATTTGATTACTAGGTACCGGATTCTTAGGTTTTTACCTATTTTTTCCTTGCTTCCAAAACAAAAAGCGCTCATAAGGTTACACTTTTTCGAATCATGTCCTTAGGATTCACCCACATTAATTCTGTGGCACCTAAATAGTATATTGCGATACAAGTGTCGTAAGGCACGTTTACGGGTCGAGGAAACAGATTGAAAACCCGAGGCACAGCCTCGGGTTTTTAAGTTTTCGAGACCCGTAAATGCCTTAACGGCCCGTGTGTTGCATGCTATTTTTTGCACGATGATTATTTATATCAATTTAATTATATTAATTGTGATATTACCTGAAAATATTATGTAAATACATTCTTGAAAATAGATGTTTATTTCAGAAAGTGATTCGCATGTGTTTGTTGTTATGGGAACCGAATATTTGTCCTGGGGGCCGTGTCCATAAAGGCTTGTATTATGAAGTGTATCGTAATGAATTATGACGTGGCGCTTGGACCGTAAGTAATTTAACCTCATCGCAACGCCCTTAGCAACACGATTGTGGGGGAATGTCAACTTACGATCCATGTAAACAACTTTCGTAAGTAACACTTACTAGCTAAGGAGTTTAAAAAATACCTAAATGGGGTATAAAAACCTGAATATACCTAAACGGGATATAAAACCTAAAATATCTAATTTAGGCTACTTTTTGTCTTTTTTGTTTGTCAGTTGAGGAATCGATATTTTGCGGAGAGACAATTTTTGTCGGGTTGAAATTAATACCACCAGCGTTTCGTTCAACCCATTGTCGTCTAGGATGGACAGTATCAAGAGAGGAAGTGTAGATCACCGGCGTATTCCTTTTAAAATATTCGTACGAACAAGGATATAGATTTCTGTGTTTTAAAGCGTTTGTTTGCCTTGTACTGTCTTGTTATTCACACTGAGTGGTCACACTGTGTTTTAAGAAGACGTGTTAATTATGTATTGAATCCTATGTAGCACATTCAAATTCATTCTACCTGAAAACGATATTTTGGACAAAAACCTAAAAAAAACTATTTCACCTAATGGAAAACCTAAAACAGTGTTTTTAAAACCTAAAAATCCGGTCCATATTAATTACACAGTTTTGAGCGTGCAGTCTTTCTCAATTGTGGTAAATAACAACCCCTCAATATAACAATAACCCTCATATAACAATACAATCTGCCAGGGCCCACAAATATCGTTATACGGAGGCTTGACTGTACCAAAAAAAATATGTAGGCACATCTTCGCCCAGAGGATTCTGATTTTTACATTTCTCATTACCGGTACAGGAAATAATAAGTAGTCCTTCTTAGCCATTGCTTTTTCATTGTCAACAGTTAAAGGAGCAGTAAAACCTAAAAATAAGTTCGTCTTATTTTGATCAACTATGTGATATTATAAGAACGCCGTTTTCCGTTTGCATAAGCAGTTGGTTCTTGAATAGCCTATCGAAACACGGTTTGTAATGGGCGACGTCACGAACCCCGTCTCGCACTATTGTAGAAGGGGATTCAGATACCTAAGCCATCGCGTTTGTCTTTCTCCGCAGTGGCATTTAAATGTTATTTAATTTAAACTGTGAATGAAAGTAGATTGTCCACCATTTTATCATCTGTTATTACAGTTTTTAGTTTATCACAGGACTCATAGGCGTAACCAGGCCGACCATATGGGGGGGGTTATAACATCCGCGGGGTCTGGGGGGGTAATTCCCAGGGAGAGGGGGGTCCGGGGGTCCTCCCCCGGAAAATTAAAAAAATTAAGATGCAAAATACCGAGTTTTAAGCTTCCCACGCTTTATACTTCTATTAAGTAATTTATGGGCAGACTTAAAAAATTAAACAATTTTCGTTTTTTTAATCAATGGGGGGGGGGGTTCAAATCCCCAAACCCCCCCCCCCTCGGTACGCCTATGTCACAGGTAATGCCAAGAGTGACTTGGAAATTGCTAATAAATTCACCTCCTAACAGCCGTGCGCTTACCAGTGTACATTCATGCTGTTGAGGTTGTGTCTATGATGTTTACAGGAGGTTATTACAACATTATTAAATGCCAATTTAAAAAAATAATATTTTCACGTAAAATATTATATTGCTGATTCCTGAACAGATGTAAGCGTAATATTCACTTTAATTCCAGAATAAAACTTAACGTACCGAGACAATGCTGATGACTGCATAAATCACTGCCCACAGCGTCATGTCTTTATCACTTTCGTAGGTAATGAAGCAAATTCGATAAATATTAAGAGAATGAATTTTGTAATTGGCTGATTTGAGACTCATCCTTATATGTTATTGGTCCAAATCGAAAAAAAAGACGTGTGATCTAAATAATCACATTTATTAATAAGCCAGTAATAATAACTGAATAGAATATTCAAACTCTGGAATTCACGGGAAAATGTGTCCTTCCACTGTTTTCCTCACAAATTACAATTTCCACCACAAAGTTGCAATGCTTGGCAGAAACTGCTGACATACTGTTCTCTCGTCCCCTCATAACAACAAACACTGCGGCTGGATAATCATAGCTTCATCATCAACTCTTTTCATACACAATAAATTCACTTACAATGCAGTGATGTGCAGTGAGCGATTGAGGTACTTTTTCAAACGCACACAATTTTAAAATTTAATTAAGACCTGTTGGGACCCCGCGGGGTCGACGAGGTTCTTATCGCCGCCACTGATCTCGTACTTACTTAATTTATTATCTTCTTCAATATACCTGTTATTATTATCATCATCATAAATTAGTATATACTTCTGCATGTTGGTATTTCCTTATAAAAATGAAAAACGAACTCTCCCACTTCCATGGTAGAGTTGTAAAAGAACCTTTTTATCTCTGTCTTCACCACAAGATTTGCTGTAGAGGTCAGAAACAGTTTCTTTCCTTGTTGAGATTAGGCGAATGTTAGTTTTATATTGTTTTGTGTGTGTGTGTGTGTGAATGTCAGGTTTATGGAATATAGCAGATATCCTGAATGTATTTTGATTTATTTATTCTGGCAGAGATAAGGCCATTTTCCCTACTTAGGGTGGAAGGCCCTACCAGTCAAAAACAATATTACAATTACATAACTTATTACAATAATACAAAAACTCAAATTACTATTAACATAAGTATAAACACACTGAAAATTGATATAATATTCCTAATATAAATTTAAGATTATTTTCGAAATTATTACAATTTGTAAATTACTATAAAAACATTGGAAATTACAAAATTACTGAAAGAAAATACTAAAAATCACCCTAATGATATTTGTGAAATATTAAAAAGAAAACCCGAGAGTTAAAAATAGATTTTAGTTAAGAGTTTAAAGTTAAAAAAAAAGCAGTGAAGATGGCTAGTTATATGCTTTATATTATATTATATATTTCTGTGAAAACTAGAAGTCATTTTTATGGTGCCAGACAATTTTTGTTATTTACGACATGTGCAATGCCCTGTAGATTTGCCAGATTATTTCACACTCGCTCTATATAAACGGTGGGGTGCAAACTTTTGCACTTACGTTTTTAATACACGTGATAAAAGTTGATGTAGAATTTCTGAATAACTATTATCATGTGTGCAAAATTTTATGATCTGTTATAAATATCTTATTCCCAATTTATATTCACGAAAGCACATGCGATATTTGAAGTGTTTATCAGTGGGTAGTGCATCACATTGTTGCCTGGGGAACAGTTGGGTACACATGTAGTTATGTATGCGTAAATGGGATAGTCGCACTTCTGTAGATTTACAGACATGTGAAAGAACTCCTACGGGAAAAATTCCGCCGCTGCGACGGCTAGTGGCCTAATAGGAATACACAACCGTCGTTAAATATCTACAACAAAAGAACTATCAGGAACACATTCACTGCTCATAATTTGAGCGCAAAGAGTTGCCATTGAAAATATGTATTTTATCAATTATAATCCTCCATATTTTTATGTCATATTGTGATTACGTTTTAAATGCACAATGTGACTTTCTTTTAGTCACCAAACTTTTAATATATTTTATAACAGTATTTATTTTTAACACATAGTAGCAGAACTGTTAAAATATCTTCACTGCAAGCTGAAGGTTTTTTAAAATATATTGGAATTAAAAAAGGTCCTTATAACGTTTTTATTTATTTCTAGTTAAATATGGGATAGCAATGACGATAAATTTCGTTGATCACTTAATAAAAGAGAACCAAGTAAAATTGCATATAATTATCTTTAAGTTGTGGAAGTTATGGTTTAGTCATATAGGCCTAATACAGATTGAGAATATGACCAACAATATGAAAATGACAATCACGAAATTATGGTTACTCCATAAAATACTCCATAAAATGCATAACATGGCATGTTTTACAGATTTAAGTATTAAAAATAATATCACAGATTTAAAACTGAAAGTTTACATGTGAATTTTGAAAACTGTTTTGCAGATGATATGAAGTCGTGTGCTTCATTGCTGGTCTACCAGTTTCAATTTTTCTTACCCCCTTCAACATTTTAAATTTTCAATAAAAATAGTAATTCAAGAATTTGAAATGTTTGTAATTTTAAAATGCATTACTCCTTATTACTCGTAGTAGGCCTACAGTCTTAGCTATGGCATTCGATAGCATGTGCTTACTAAGTTCTTTGGTGAACAGGAAAATTTGCAAATAATCAAATCAGATATTAAATTACTCTCCGCAACACAATATTTGCTATAATATTAACACTTTTATTACTTCCAATAGGAAAATCGTGAGTTAAAAGTTAACATAAATAAATTTAGATGTAAAATTGCAATTATCATCCCAAGAATGATGTCTAATACGGTACTGATACAACTTCTGAGATTAATGACTGTTTTTATTTAGAAATGCCCTTTTAAAAGTAATAAGAAGCACGCTTTTATTATTCTGAGGAGATTATAAAATGGTGCATTTCTATTTCCTCCAGAGAAAGATGCTTAACTTGGTTTTCAGTTAAGATTGTTAGAATTGATTTTTATCTACTGGAAGAAAATCTATAAAACTGCTCAGCGGTCAGACCTATCGGATTGTGAAAATTGCTTTGGCGATGTTCAACGTTTTAAAGAACTTTTTTGGTATAAGCGCCGGACAGTCTCGTGGTAAAAGAGGAAGAAAGTTGGTGGCAGTGGCTAAGGAAGTGAGGTTAGGTTCGCTGGAGTTGAAATTGGTGGCGGTGGGGTGCGGATGGGGGTTATGAGGATCGATGGGTTGTAGTCTAGTTCCAGGGGGAGAGCAAATCTTCTTGCTATTCCCCAGGGGGTCGTGAAGGGGTTCGGAGGCCAAACAGCATCAAGAGGTATGGGGAGGATGGAAATTGAGGTGTGGTGTGGTGAAGAAAGCCTTGGAGTGAAGAGTCAGCAGACGGGAGGGGTAAAAGTTACAACCAGAAAATATACAGGGGAGGCTAGGGGTGAGGTGATACTGGTGAATTCTTGTTCGTTACTAGATAAAAGGTTAAATGTTGGACACTGACGCCTGTAAAGAGTAAGCACTTGGCACTATGAGGAACACAGTATTTTTACACCCCGAATGTACCATCCATTAAATGTAACTTGATGGGTCTGATAGTTTATGTAAGCTGTTATCCAACCACAACAGTTCCGTGAGAGATGTTATGATGAAATAAAATTCACATTAGTTATAGGTTGTGTTGTATTCATTTGATAAGACTTCCTCTTCACATCCACGGTCTTGTTGCCAGTTTTTATTTTGCTGAAGACTTTTTACAGAAGAATACTAGAATTCTTATATACCGGTACTGTACTGTTGGTGCCATTTTAAGAAGACTTTGTCTATCTACAAAAGAATGTAATAGCATTGTTCCCCATTCCGAAAATCTGCACCAACATCGACACCAACAAAGAACAGGTGCTTTTGTAGTCGCGTGGATTTCCCCCGTGATGCCGCTGTCATTCACTACTTCTTGAGTGAAGAACACGTGCTGTGGTACGTAATTGGCAACATTGTACTGGACTGCAGACAAATGTGAATACGCCTAATTACCTTTCTATTCATGAAGAGGATTAGGGTAGCAGCAGCTAGAGGCAGTTCTTGGAAAAAGAGTCTTTAAGAACTGACACCCACAATAAGCTTACTATTACATTGGTTAATTTTTCATTAAAATAAAAAAGAATCGTAGTGTTTATAACATTTTCAAGCTCATTATTTTGTTTAAGTATAAACAGTCTAAAGTAATGTTATACTAAAAACAGTGAAATAAATTGATGGAAGGGAGGTAAATTACACGTAGATTTTTGGATCGAACACTGTTCCTGTTAGTCTATAGCTTTGTTGCCCTTGCCTCTGTGATGCAGAGAGTTTTAATCGTTAATCTTTACCCTATACGGTAAGAGGTAAAGTTTATAAAGGTATAACGAAATATTATAACACTATTTTGCAGTCATTATCACGTTGGCTTTCTGTGTCCTAGGTTGCGGAATCTACCCCGGCCCAGATTGATGACATTTATTCGTAAATAAATGTGACAACCATGTCTGTAGATTTAATTGAATGTCTATTTGGGATGACTGCAAACCGTTACTATATAGATAGGCTACAATAAGAAAATCGTAACAATCAAATGTGCAAGACAACCGAATTTTGTAATGTTATTATTACAAAAATTAACTTACTTTTATTCGTATTAACTGAACAAGTTGACTATCACTCATAAAGCGTATACATGAAATCTAATATAAGCCTAGTCATCACCGATTCAGTTATAGATGTGAAGAAGAATTAAAAAATAGTAGGCCTACGGCAAATAAAGAGAAATGTTTGTTTTCGCGAAATATACATTTTATTATACCAGTTCACCATCTCAGAGCCATTATAGTAATACAAGATAATGAGAGAAAAGTCAGCTGATCTCCAAGATTAGTTTGTTCGTAATTTCAATAAGTATAACAGAGAACAACCACTCAATAATATAGATTTTTAAAAATAAATTTCACATTAAAAAATGCACTTTCACAAACGCATGTACTTCCAAGTATACATACAAATGATTTAACTTGTCACCTGAAAGAAGTTAAAAAAATTATCTCGTTTTCTCTTTTGCTTTAAAGAAATGAATAAACTTGAAAATCACATAATAGAAGCTGAAACTTTGATAGTTGATCCTCAGTGTGCTCTCGAGAGATCGTTAAAACATAAACAGTTTCACCTTTATGTTTTCAAAATCATTATACCTTGAACAAAATTATAGAATAATCATTTTAATATCCGCACAATTTAAAAGAATTCACATCTTCTATTTAATTGGACGGCACATAAAAAAATTAAAATGTGCCAAAATATTTTTGTCTGAATTTGACTTCAACAGGTTTGCAGCTTATGCTCAGGGTAACGGACGCTGTTTTATATATAGGCCTATAGGCCTAGTTTGTTTCACAGGCCGCATGTTGGACAGGTCTGTTTTATACACATCCTCGCCCTAAAAAAGTGCCATTCTGGTTTTAGAAATAGGTCGACGTTTTCAGTTATTCCTGGGATTCATGTTGGATGAAATGAGCGCTGATTCGTCTTTTAAATTTCTGAATTATTTGTTTAATTTCACCCCTTTTCAAGCACTTTTACGCTATAGTTGATTTTAAACTGAAGGGACGCGTGATTTTAAATGAGAGAATGGGCTGAGAAAATGCATAATCCTCTTTCGCTGGAAGTTGGTGGAAGCTTTTATGGAAATGATAATGGGTGGAGGACAGGACGTGCACGGATCGAAGTTAACCAGAATGAATGATGCATACAAAGGACACCAGAAGACAAAGAGCTCTCATATTGACTTCATTTTCTCTCCATATTTTTTACTTGCTGTGGGAATAGGGGAAGGCTTGGAGTGAAGATGGATTGATATTGAGAAGATAGTGCTCTTTTCACCTGGATGAAAAAAGAGCGATGACTAGATGAAAGGAGGGTTCACAGATTATTAAATTTTAGAGTGATATACAGACTGTTTCTAAATAAGCGGATGACACCTAAGTTTAGGATGTCACAGATACTTATAAACGTTGTGGTTGGTTTTGAAAACGATGCCAAGACTTTAACGTCACATTAAAAGCGGTTCTCTAACTTACATAAACTTATGTTAAAGTGTATGGAATTAAGGAGGTATGTTATTGTTAAAACTAGAATCATTAATTCAAACACTGTTTTGTACAGATATACGAAACTCATACCGGTACATAGAAAATAGAATATTACTTAGAAAGAAAATTTTTGACATTTACAGAAATTAGTTTCGCAACAGCAATAATATTAATAATTATTATTTATCACCAACGTAAAGATAATATTGATGACCCCTTTTGATGTCATTATAATCTTCCTAACCATGTTCAATTGATTTATTAAAAATAATATTATTAAAAATAATATGAGAGGATATAAACAAGCATGTTTGTGTATGTTAGTTAACGCCGGTTTGACTTTTAGGCATTTGTTGGCATTTTGTCCAGCAGGAGTTCTTTTACAATGTCTGTAAATCTACATAGGCTACGTGAATCACGCATTTACACACACACATAAATACCATCGAAACGATAAAGTTCGAAGCCGCGATTGTTCAAACCCAGGCAGGCATATTTGAAATTTTGAATCTATTATAAAACGAGTATGCTTTTCTCAGCTGCAGTTTTCAGGAATGTGAGCTTCCCCACATTTTACAAGGCATATTCAAGGGTGTCTTTCCCCACATTTAAGTAAAAGATGAATAGAAAGGGGGTGGGGAGAGAGAGAAATAGTTAAATACAGGGTGAGTTAAAGAAAAGGAAGGAGAGGGAAATAACATTTTCTGCTGGCGAAACTTGCTCTTGTTTTCCATAAATTCACTGGCAATCTGCAATTCTCATCAGTCCAATGAGAAATAAATTGCTGTCAAAGTAGAACTGGCTTACACTTAAATCCGCCATCTACATGGGAAGAAAAGACAATAACTGCATTTCCTGATCTTTGGGATGAATGTCTATCACTTCATACTCTCACAGAGTAGACGAATATCCTGTGGTCAGTTCCGAGATGTTTGCTTCCCTGTTCTGCAGCCTAAATTGAGGAAATTGTTACATTCCTTAGTGCACAGTTCACACATCTTTCTAAACTCTTATGACCGGGGCCTAAACATCGTATGAAGTATTTATGGGAACAAATATGGGAACAGATATATAAAACAGACCAAAATATTTAAAATCTGAGCAAATTTTCCATTCGAGCTACACCATCATCGCCAAAGGAACGTCTTTGATTAATGTAATCGAAGGCAGCCGGACCGACACTACCCCACAATTTTTGGCGACAGGGGGTAGTAGTAGTAGTAGTAGTAGTAAATGATTTATTTTGCCTGGCAGAGTTAAGGCCATAAGGCCTTCTCTTCCACTCAACCAGGTTTCAGAAAATATATACAATGTAGGTTTACATAAATAGCAAATTAGTGAATAAGAGACTTATGACTAATACTAAGACTAAGGTTAAGGCTAATCATAATAATAAATTAAATAAGTAAAAAGCATAGGTTTCATAAAAAGCACAGGCTTCATAGAGAGCGTAAGTGTCATAAAAGAAAATAGTAATAATGTTACAAGTAAAACAAGGAATATGTAAAATTATGTTATAATGGAAATTTAAGTCTAGCTGTAGATACGTTATAAGGAGACTAAGTAATGTTATATACAGTGAAAGATGGAGTGACTACAAAGAGCTAGTTCTGTTCAGTGGGCAATAATTGTTTAATAAGCGCAGATTTGAAAGAGTGTACACTCCGACTACCCCTAATATCTTGTGACAAGGTATTCCAAGAACGGGCTGTGGCTATGGTGAATGAATGAGAGTATGAGGTTGTATGATGACTAGGAATTGATAACAGAGAGTTGTGCTGCGAGCGTGTACCATGATTATGGTAGGAGGATAGAAATGTAAATCGGGGAGCCAAGTAAAGAGGTATGGAAAACTTAAGAATTTGGTATAATAAGCACAGAGAGTGGACCAAACGTCTATTATGCAAACGAAGCCAAGACAGTTGCTTGAAATATTTTGAGACATGATCGTGGAAACGAATGTTACAGATAAAACGAACACAAGTATTATGAACACGCTGAAGTTTCTGTGACAATTCAACACTCAGATCTCCATACAAGATGTCGCAGTAGTCGAAATAAGGCATCACTAGGGTCTGTATGAGGGTTTGCTTTATTCTAGTAGGAAGGAAGTTTTTCAGTCGTTTTAGAGCATGCATGATAGAGAAAGCCTTTTTACATATATGCTTGATTTGGGAATTCCAATTCATGTTTGAGTCGAGATAGATACCTAGATTTTTTACTGTTTCTGTGTAAGGGATAATTGTGTTGTTCAGTGTCACTGGTAGCAATGTAGCCTTGTTGATGGATGACACGAGTCTTTGCTGTCCTAATACAATAACTTGGGTTTTGCTTGGGTTAAGTTGTAAGCCAAATTTGTTTGCCCAGTTACCGATTGATTGTAGATCTTCGTTAAGGAATGTTACAGAGTCATTAATTGCATCGGGAGGTGAGTGAATATAGATCTGAAGGTCATCTGCGTACAGGTGGTGTTGGGAGTGTCTTATGTGACTAGATATATCATTTATGAATACGGAGAATAAGAGAGGCCCTAATACAGACCCCTGGGGAACGCCTGCCTTCACACATCGCCACGATGAAGAGCGCTTGTTATCAGTAACACATTGCTGACGGCCGCGAAGGTAGGATTCCATCCACGTGATTGCAGCGTCAGACAGATACAAAGATTTCAACTTTGCAATAAGAATGTCAGTATCGACTGTGTCAAATGCACGGGAAAAGTCAAGAAGGGATAATACAGTCAACTCACGTCTGTCCATGGCCTCACGAGTATCTTCAACGATTTTAAGGAGTGCAGTAGAGGTACTGTGATAAGTCCTAAAGCCAGACTGGAGTGGATCGAGCAAGTTGTAAGTATGTAAATAGTCAGTAAGTTGTTTGTGAACAATACGTTCTAGTGCTTTAGATAAAGTAGGTAAAATACTAATAGGTCTGTAGTCTGTAGGAGTGCTTGGCCGATTTACTTTAGCAATAGGTCGAACGAGTGCATGTTTCCATTGTTGAGGAAATGTGGATGTAACAAGTGAAGCGTTAAATATGTGAGTTATGGTCGGAAGGATGATATCTATGATTCTGTTTAGCATTCTTATACTTATTCTGTCAATGCCCTGTGAATTAGTTTTTACCCGTTGAAGAGCTTTCTTTACTTGCATGGGAGTTACGTGAGAGAAATAGAATTTTTCACGATCTGGTGTAGGTAAGGTTGTCAGTTCAGCAATAGCTTGTCGTTTAGTTGCATTGTCTAAGGTTCTGATAGGCACTGACGTAAAATGCTCGTTCAGTTCGTTGAGAGATAAATTGTCAAAAGAACAGTCAGTTTTTTGTTTACATAGTCCCATTGTACGTAAGTTTTTCCATACGTCACAAGTCGTCATAGTTGGCACAACAAGTTTGTGTCCATGTTGTATTTTAGCATTACGTATCATTTGGGTCGTCTTATTTCTGAAACGCTTATAGTGTTGCCAGTTTTCATCACATTTATTGTGTTTATATTTACGATATGCCGCGTCTCTCCTTGTCATATATTCACGTATTTCTTCAGTCATCCATGGTGCAGGGGGACGGGTTACTCGTTTAGTCTGTAACGGTGCGTGTTTGTCATATAGCTGTATTATCAGGTCATTGAGAGCTTGTACTTTTTCGTCAACAGTGCGCAGATTCCATATGGAGTGCCAAGGCAGTTGCAGGGCGTCTTCAGTCAGTTGCAGTTCGTCTATATTTTTAATGTCTCTGTATGTAATGAATTTGGATTGGCGTTTCGGGCACTGCAACGAGTATTCGACGTAAATTAGGTCATGTGCTGATATTCCAGGTACAGGAGGCAAATGCCGGACTGGCTAATAATCCCCTCACACAGATTCACACACTGCTACTTACTTTAGAAAACATCTCTACACGGTACTAAACAAACACAACTAACGACAAGCAATCGACTTATGGCAAGAAAGTCAAACCCGCGCTAATACACAACGACACAAGTACACAGCCCAAACATGTCAATTTCACCACATATCCCATCAGGATGTACATAAGAGCACTACTAGGTAAACACATCAAACAAATGGTTACCAAAATTTGGTTTGACCGGAGGTGATGAGCTTCATTGCTTGGCACTCCGGGGGTAAGGGAAGGCAAAAAAAAAGTCTATATATTGTCAATTGAAGGGCTGATACATTCGATCACCATTCTTCAAGTGAGTCACATCTCGCTGACTAAGGTATACGGTCTACTTCTGTCATGACTGTCGGGAGGGGAAGGTGGCTTGTCTCTCTGAATTCAATTCCCACCTCTAAATTCCCTTATCCTCACATGCTTTTCACCAGCGCTGGGAAGATAAAAAATTCTTGTACAATATGTAATTACTGCACTGCAGGACGGAAGACAAGTTACAGCGTGTGCTTGGTTTCTGGGATAGGTGGAGGAGGATGTGGGATGCCGTATGGGATTAGTAGCAAAAGCACCACGATCACCAGTGTGACCAATGTATTTTGTTTTGTAGGCCTAGTGGTTTCAAAATTTAAGGTTGGAAATTTGCACTTGGTATGAACATTGGAATGATAATTGTATTTTATAATAATAATAATAATAATAATAATAAGGTTTTATTTTGCCTGGCAGAGTTAAGGCCATAGGGCCTTATCTTCCACTCAACCAGGATAAATACAAAATACATTAAAGTAATATCTACAAAAAACAAATACACTAGATACCATATATAATAGTAACGAAATGCTAGCAATAGAATATTAAAATATAAGAAAATAATGAGTCCAATAATCAAAAGAGAAAACAAAGTGAATTAAGAATTACATATACTCGTAATTGGGTGTGTGTATATAATCCTAATATAATAATATAATATACACTAAAACTGGAACCTAAAACTAAGAAATTAACAAATTTAGGCAATATATGCTAAGTGATATAAAATATTGTACAATATAAATTAACCTAGGTTGTGTAACGAAGATACCTCAGTAACTTAGACTTAAAAATCTGTAGACTCCGACTACCCCTGATGTCCGGCGGAAGGGAGTTCCAGGTGCGGGTCATGGCTATAGTGAATGAGGCAGAGTATAGAGATGTCTGATGGCGTGGAATTGACAGTAGGCTGTTATTCTGAGATCGCGTGTCGCGGTTATGTTGGGAAGACAACAGTGAGAAACGGGAGACTAAATAATTAGGTGCAGATTTATTAAGTATTTGATAGAGAAGAGTTAGGGAGTGTAGTTGGCGTCTGTCCTTTAGTCGAAGCCAGGATAATTGCTCAAAATAACCAGAGACATGATCATATCGACGTATGTTGAATATATTTTGTATTTTTGTATTGTTGAATTTGTTGAATGTATTTTGTATTTTTAAATTTGTTATTAATTTTATGCCTGCGTCTTTTTAATGGGATTTAATCATGAACATTTTAAAATTTGTTTTAACAATTTTTTGTTGAAATGCTTGAAAAGACCATTTAAATGATGGTATTGCAGTGATTCTACAGTGGTTTTAAAACTTACAAAATATTCCAGTGCCTAAAAGAAGTACAATATGATTAGGCAAGGCAGTATTGACTGACTTTGTTTGTAGGATGGCTCACGATTAACACTAAATATTTACACAAATGTAAATATTTCATAAATTAACTTATTGTTTATAACACTTCTTAACCACTAGACAATTATATGTACTATCATCATCATCATCATCATCCTGACACGTAGTAGTCCTGTAAGAACTGTTACGTCTACAAAAAATTTTCCGTCCATCTTTTTGGAGGGCGACCAAGTGATCTCTTCCCATGTGGTTGGTAGTTCAAGATTGCTCTGGGGATCCTGTCTCTGGCCATCCGCGTTACATGCCGCAGCCAGTCCTCCTGATATTTCTGGGTGTAGTCTAGAATTGGATCCATGTGGAGTTCCTGTAGTATATCTTCATTTTTGATGTGATCATATTTGGTGTGGCCCGCTGTCTACGCAAAGTATTATATGTACTATAAAATTGGAGGAAAAAATATTTACCAGTATCTTTTATGGAATCAAATAGGGAGCAACGAAAATGTTTGGAGTTATTAACGGGAAAAAAGGTTCAGGAAGGCATTGGGAAGTTTTTAATGAAGGCGAGACAGCTCAGGTTTGGAAAAGCGACAAATTGGAGAGCGGGTGTGGAGGAAAAGGAATAGATTTAGTTTGTTTGTGTTATTTTGTATTTATATTATTATTATTATTATTAGGCTATTATTATTATTTTTTTTTTGTGTTTTTGCGAAAGCATGTACGGTTCATGCGGACTCATGCGATTGTTTGCATTGGAATTTGTAAAAAGTTAATTACTGTAATAAACACTTACATTACATTACATTACTATAAAAAGTGAAAGCATAATTTCTGTAACTCGCATAGCACTACGAGATAGTGTGTCGTTTGTAGTCAGTAATCTAGATTACAAACAGATCGCGTTTATAAACAATTTGAATACATTTTCTAAAATGATTTGTATTAAATCTCACTAAAAAGATGTACATTTCTTTTAGAAAAATACAAAACACAGAGTTATCGTTCAAGACAAAGATTTTCACACCAAATGTGGTACAGTAGGCATACTACGACTTTAAAATAACGTAAACAGTATCTCTCGAAGACATGGATTAAGCCATATAATAAAACAAGCACCGGAAAGTTTCTGTTATACTAGCATATGGATTATTGGTTTGAAACTAGCTGCACTTAAGAGTCGAGAGAGTTGAGAAGTATTGATTGTAGAATAATTTCAGCTAATGTACAAGTTGTACCTGTTAATCTTCTGTTTCTATTTTCACAAAGTTTTGCTAACTGAATGTTAAAGTATCAGAACATACTGGTAAAACAGAATTCATTTGTAGAGCAGTATTTTTCTGCTTTATGCAGTACTTTTATCTCTGTAATTTATACAGGTATTGATGTTACAGTCAATACAAAACGTTCTTCTACACGTTAAAGTTACGATGAATACTAAAGAATATAAAATTATGTACCAGGCTACATAGTTTCAATATAGGCCTATAGTGTAAGAAAGTACTGTTCTCAATATGTAATTTTTGTTCAGCTTAAAATTGTGTTACCTAAAGTTGCTATAATGTGATATTTTGTGTAGGCCTACACAAATAATTCACCAAGCTGCGCCTTTTTTTGACGAGGAAATACATACAATTTTAGTTACCCGCCGAGTTTTCTAGTTGTTCCGTCCAGCATTCGTGTCTGGCCGGATTTGAGGCATTAGCTGGTTTCGCGAGGTCATTCGCCGTGTTGCTATGGCAACAGGCTTGTGTCTTCGTTTGTTTTATTTTTCTTGTTGTGTCTTCAATATAATTTTAAATATGTTTACTTATCTGTTTGTTCTTTCTCCCATCAATTCTCATAAGAAATAACATTTGACTGTCGCATCTTTCATTTTTTGGATAGTCATGTTATAATCTCCAACCCAAAGTTTCAGTCTGATTATTTTTTAGTATATTTTATTCATAATTTTGTGTTTTTAAAGAAACAATTCAGTTTTTAAGTAATGCTATTAATTCTCTTATTTATGTTTTAGTATTTTAATGTAACTTAATTGATTTATTTCCAAGATTAATTATTTATTGTTTTTCTTGGCCAATGGGATTCTTGCTTTACGTCACATGTCGTGACGTCTGTCATTCTTGCTATTCATTCTTATTCTCTCGTTCGAAGCTTTCGCCAGGCTAGTTTTCAGTTCAGAATTCTGAATCTAGTTATTATTGTCGAGCTGGGAATTTGAAGTTTCCCAGCCCTAGTTATTGCAGAGACGCAATTTAGTACATTCATCAAAGTAATTTATTTGTGATTTAATTACAAATGTGTGAAGCCAAGTTTTTTACTTCCCTGATCAAACCGTATGGACTTGAATGCGTAACTCATTAAGTAAAAGGATTTACTGTAAGTACTGCTGTGAAGTGAATATTTCAGAGTGCTTAATTTTAGTTGCAGTGTCGAAGCAACATCTAAAGGTTCTTCTTTTCGGTCGAAGCAGCAAGTCGACCTTAAAATAATTTGCTGATAGTGCGCATTCACTTCAAGAATAGTGAAATTCTTTCTCAGTCGTCCGAGCAAGCGCGACTATAAAAATTGCTCTGCTCTGGTCCTCCGAGCTATTCATCAGTCTTATAAGGCAAGCATGCCTTATTTTCCAGAAGGAGCTTACTAAGTCGTCTCCCCTTGACTTCATCAACATTTCATCTTCTTCGGCACCGCTAGGAAGAGGAATTTATTTGTAAAGCAAGATACAAAATTCCATCTTGTATTTTAAAGGGTCTATTTATCATTTTGTCCATTGTGCTCTTTGTATCTTTCAAGGGGCTCAATAAATGTATTTAAACTTGACTTAGTGTAGCATCCTTCAAACCGGAGAGGTTTCCCCGTGTCCCTATTTCGCCTGCGAGCTACCGTGGGAGCGGGAACATCTCTTTGTGGTTCCTCCGGGCCTAGATATGACCCAGAGGCCTATGGTTGAAGATGCATTGATAGTTAGTGACCTATAATTAACGTAGAGTAACTATTCAATTAACAGTTTGAATTTGTCTTGGTCACTTATTACAGAGACCTCAGTGATTAGCCACAATTCTAGTCATTCTTATATATCAATCTTGTTCTCCCGGTATAGTTTGCCGCCGGTGTGAGACGCTACCATCAGTAGCCATCAGTAATAAGTAGTTTAAAGTCAGTTGCTATAAGTATCTGTGGTTCTCCTCCGCATTGCGTTTGAGGGAGGTCTCTGACAGATTTCAATTAAGTTTTTGGTACTTTCTTGTAAAGTGTAAACATTTACATTTGTGTACTTACACCTGTACAGCTACACACTATTTCTTTGTCTACTCGTATGCTCCTATGCGGGCAACTCACTCCATTCTTATAAACAAACCTTAATTTGTCATTGTTGCACCGGCTCTAGGCGGGCAACCTATTTAATTCAGACATTTGTATAAGCAAGTCGCTATGTCGAGTCCAGACGGTTTGACGGCTCTTAAAGCCAAGCGAGTTCCCATTAAGGCCCAGATTACGCGGCAGGTTAATGTCATTAGTAATTTAGCTATTGAGGATGTCACATATCCTGAACTCAAAAAGTATGAGTCTAAGTTAGACGAACTTGCAGCTAAGTTCGACCTTGTGCAGACTGAAATCGACGGTGTGGATTATTCTGATGCTGAAGAAGCCTATAGGGCAGAAGTCGACGCCGTCATTTCCAGAGGCAACTCTCAGTTGTGTAAATTTCTTCAGGCCTTATCTGACAAGGAGGCCCTGGCCCAGGCCGAAGCTAAGAGAGCGGAGGTCCTGGCCCAGCTCGCCCTGGCCCGTGAGGAAGCCGAAGCTAAGAGAGCGGAGGCCCTGGCCCAGCAGGCCCTTGCAGAAAGGCATGCTCAGGCCCAGCTCGCCCTGGCCCGTGAGGAAGCTGAAGCTAAGAGAGCCGAAGCCCACGCCCAGGCCGAAGCTGCCCAAAAGGCTAAAATAAGACGCTTCGAGTACTTGCAATCACAATTTCTGCGTCAAATGCAGATTATGCGAGAGTACGAAATCGAAGATCTCACTACGCTTCATGAGGCGCGCATTCGCCGCTCTGAATTCGTAGAGATCTTCAAGGCCTATAAGTCAGATTATGCTCAGGTGGCCATTGACGAGGCCTACCAGGATCATGAATTCGACTTTCACGCAGTGGAATCTGATTATTATAAAGTCATCAGTTTCTTTGACTCCATGATAGCTGAAAGGAAACAGCTATATGAACCCGAGCAGGCGCAGACTGCCAGTCAGCGCTCCTCGCTCGACCCTGTCACGCCGTTGTTACCGAAACTCCCCGAAATCCGTCTTCCTCAGTTCAATGGGAACCCCTCTGAGTGGATCGAGTTTCGTGACACTTTCTCGTCGTTGGTAATTCAACACAGGCACATTTCGGACATGGACAAGTATCAGTACTTGAAGTCCTGCCTGTCATCAGAGGTTAGTACGGTCATTCAGAATATTCCTGTCTCTGCTGCGACTTTCCAGGTGGCGTGGCAGACTTTGATTGATAGGTTTGATAACGACCGGCTAATCGCCAACACCCATCTGGACAATCTCTTCTCTCCCCCTCAGATTGAGAGGTATTCTGCAGAATCCCTGCAGAAATACCTGGATCATTTTATAAGCACAGTGCATGCACTGAATTCCCTTAATACAGAAGTGGAGTTGTCAGATCTGATTATTACCAGAATTATCATCGACAAGCTTCCGATGAACCTCATCAGAGAATGGGAGTCATCTGTCAAAATAGGGAAGCTCCCTACTCTCAAGGAGTTATTTGTCTTCTTGGAAAGCCGAGTTCGCATACTGCAGATGACTGATGCTGCCACGAAAAGTCAGGCTGCTAAGTCAGTTCCGAGCTCTCCGGCTCCTTCCAAGTCAAAGTCTTCTTCTTCGAGGCCTAAATGTCTCTGTTGTCGTACTGCTGTGCATGACCTGTTTTCATGCAGCGACTTCAGGAGCATGACTTTCGCTCAAAGAGACCAGTTTGTTAGAGACCGCAAACTGTGTCGCGTATGCCTGTATAGTCAAGGGCATGCCAACAATTGTAGGACTTTTCAGTGCAGGAGATGTGCTGGGAGACATAGCACATTCCTCCACGACCCGACTAGCGATAGTCACCAGGCTGCCAACACTGCAGGTGTTATGGCTTCTAGTCAGACCCAGCAGCGCTGCTTGCTTCCTACTGCTACTGTCCGCATCCTGGACTCAGACGGCTCGCCTGTTGAGGCCACAGCCCTCCTGGATAGCGGTTCAGACTGCAATCTTATTAGCGACAGGCTGTTTAGGCGTCTTGGACTAGCTCCTCATGCGCAGCGGACTACGCTAGCGGGAATTTTGTCCACTAATGTTAGCACACATAAGCTAACCAGCATCACGATTCAGTCGCGAGTGACTTTATGGCGCTACAATGCACAGGCCATTGTCGTTCCGGAGATTTCGGAGAAAAGGTTCCCGAACTCTTTCATTGAGACCAAAGATTGGAACATTCCTCCGAATCTTCCCTTGGCTGACCCATTCTTTAGTCGTCCTAAGTGTGTCGATCTACTTCTTGGAGTGGAGATTTGCGCCCAAGTGGTGTGTCCAGGGCAAATTTCCACCTGTGAGTTACCTACGATTCAGAACTCGCACCTTGGTTGGTACTTCGCCGGGAAACTGCCCTCTGCGCCTTTCCCTTCACAGCGTTGCCATACTTCCAATGGTCATCGACGCCGATCCACGGCTAAGCGTTATCTTGACGCAAGCCCAAAAGAGCCTGAATGCTCGAAGGCTATGTCTTCCAATTACTCAGCCTTCCTAACTGCAGACTTAAACCATTCACCTTCTAAACTTAAGACTTTCGTGGCTAACAGAGTCGCGGACGTCCAAGAATTCACTGCCATTGGCTCTTGGTCGCATGTGTCTTCTAAGGACAATCCCGCTGATCTCATCTCTAGGGGAGCCACCCCTTCTGACCTACTTAACAACTCTCTGTGGTGGTCAGGCCCTTCTTGGCTTACTGCCGACTCCACTCAGTGGCCCAGTTTGCCCACTGAGCTCGAGTCTTCGTCTCTCCCAGAGGTGAAGATAGCAGCGCTAGTCACTATCGAAACCTCTAGCTTAAGCCCATGGCTGACTAAGTTTTCACATTTGAAAACAATCAGGGTCATGGCTTATGTGCGACGTTTCATCAATAATTACTTGAAACTCAAGTCACCTATCAATGGCCCTTTGTTGCCGTCAGAGCTTACTGAAGCTTTGCATTCTTGCATTAGAATCATTCAAAGGAATGCTTTCAGAAAGGAAATTCAAGCATTGTCTTCCTCGCAAGATTTGCCTTCTTCTAGTAAGATCCGGCAACTATGCCCCTTTATTCAGGATAACATCCTGCGTGTAGGTGGACGTCTAAGTCGGTCCAACCTACCCTTTGACAACAAGCATCAGATATTACTTCCTGCAGAGCATGCTTTCACCAGGCAGTTAGTTCTCCATGTGCACTTGCATCTAGGTCATGCAGGACCTCAGCTAGTCATCTCACACTTGCGAGAGTCGTATTGGATCCCTTGCATTCGCAAGCTGGTTCGCAGTGTACGGAGGCGCTGTAGTGTTTGCTTCCGCTTTGAGGCTCAGGCTTTTCAGCAAAAGATGGCTGATCTGCCTCCTGAGAGAGTAAATCCTCTCCCTCCTTTCACAAACTCTAGTGTGGACTACGCCGGTCCATTCTCTCTCAAGTTTGGTGGCCCGCGGTCCAAGGTGACTACTAAAGCCTACGTTGCTATTTTTGTCTGCATGTCCACGAAGGCCGTACACGTTGAGCTAGTGACTTCGCTCACCTCACGTGCCTTCCTGGCGGCATTGTCAAGGTTCACAAGTCGTCGTGGAATTCCAAGTTCAATCACTTGTGATAATGGTAGAAACTTTGTCGGAGCTCACGCCGACCTGCAGAACCTCTCTAGGCTTTTGATGTCATCAGAACATCACTCCGCAGTGCAAGACGCCACTGCGCATTTGAACATTCATTGGCGTTTCTTGCCTCCTCACTCTCCACACATGGGAGGACTTCATGAGGCGGCAGTACGCTCTTTGAAGTTCCACTTGAAGAGGATGTCCTCGTCCTGTAAGTACACTTACGAGGAGATGTCTACTGTTCTCACACAAATTGAGTCATTCTTGAATTCACGTCCTTTGATGTCGTTATCTGAGGACGTGGATGACTTTGGATATTTGTCTCCCGGCCACTTTCTTATTGGCAAGCCCATTGTGTCGGTGCCCAGTCCTGACCTCTCTGGTGGGTACAGCCTGCGTTCCCGTTGGAACCATCTTCAGCAGATGGTCACTTGTATTTGGAAGAAGTGGTCCGTGGATTATCTCCACACGCTACAGCGTCGTGCAAGGTGGCATAAGGTACTGCCAGACGTTCCTTTGGGTACCCCTGTATTGGTTCTCGAGGACAATGTACCTCCTCATAGGTGGGTGCTTGGTCTGGTGCACCAAGTACACCCAGGCCCAGACGGCCTTGTCAGAGTTGTCACTGTGCGCACTGTCTCAGGCACTTATAAGAGGCCCCTCATCAAGTTGGCTCCTCTGCCTGTCAGTGAAGAGGGACAGTGACACCTGCTTTCATTCAGAGTGCTGATGCCGGACGCATCCCACTCCACCGATTTTGACTTTATTGCGACTTGATAGTTGTTTTGGCCTCGAATCCTTGCATTCACGAATTTGCTTGACGTCACATTCTGTTAGATAATTTCACGAGCGAAATTATCGCGGGCAATATGTTCCGTCCAGCATTCGTGTCTGGCCGGATTTGAGGCATTAGCTGGTTTCGCGAGGTCATTCGCCGTGTTGCTATGGCAACAGGCTTGTGTCTTCGTTTGTTTTATTTTTCTTGTTGTGTCTTCAATATAATTTTAAATATGTTTACTTATCTGTTTGTTCTTTCTCCCATCAATTCTCATAAGAAATAACATTTGACTGTCGCATCTTTCATTTTTTGGATAGTCATGTTATAATCTCCAACCCAAAGTTTCAGTCTGATTATTTTTTAGTATATTTTATTCATAATTTTGTGTTTTTAAAGAAACAATTCAGTTTTTAAGTAATGCTATTAATTCTCTTATTTATGTTTTAGTATTTTAATGTAACTTAATTGATTTATTTCCAAGATTAATTATTTATTGTTTTTCTTGGCCAATGGGATTCTTGCTTTACGTCACATGTCGTGACGTCTGTCATTCTTGCTATTCATTCTTATTCTCTCGTTCGAAGCTTTCGCCAGGCTAGTTTTCAGTTCAGAATTCTGAATCTAGTTATTATTGTCGAGCTGGGAATTTGAAGTTTCCCAGCCCTAGTTATTGCAGAGACGCAATTTAGTACATTCATCAAAGTAATTTATTTGTGATTTAATTACAAATGTGTGAAGCCAAGTTTTTTACTTCCCTGATCAAACCGTATGGACTTGAATGCGTAACTCATTAAGTAAAAGGATTTACTGTAAGTACTGCTGTGAAGTGAATATTTCAGAGTGCTTAATTTTAGTTGCAGTGTCGAAGCAACATCTAAAGGTTCTTCTTTTCGGTCGAAGCAGCAAGTCGACCTTAAAATAATTTGCTGATAGTGCGCATTCACTTCAAGAATAGTGAAATTCTTTCTCAGTCGTCCGAGCAAGCGCGACTATAAAAATTGCTCTGCTCTGGTCCTCCGAGCTATTCATCAGTCTTATAAGGCAAGCATGCCTTATTTTCCAGAAGGAGCTTACTAAGTCGTCTCCCCTTGACTTCATCAACATTTCATCTTCTTCGGCACCGCTAGGAAGAGGAATTTATTTGTAAAGCAAGATACAAAATTCCATCTTGTATTTTAAAGGGTCTATTTATCATTTTGTCCATTGTGCTCTTTGTATCTTTCAAGGGGCTCAATAAATGTATTTAAACTTGACTTAGTGTAGCATCCTTCAAACCGGAGAGGTTTCCCCGTGTCCCTATTTCGCCTGCGAGCTACCGTGGGAGCGGGAACACTAGTTTTCTTTGCATGACGATATAACAGGCTTTCATTGACCATAAAATACAGGCATAAATATCGCAGTTATTCGGTGTACAGGAATTGTTCAATTTACTCCTTAAGAAACTGCCAGAATTGCCGTTAAACTACGAAATGTAACTGAATACACTTAGTGTATTTCAGGAAAACTTATCCTTGCTACATATAACTTAAGCGTAAATATCTTTATCTGTATCTGGTACCCTAGGATCCCCAGGTGGGGCGAAGGGGCCTCCAATGGAGGTTTCATTACCTATACTAATTTTGATATGCTTATTTTCCGAGAGAGGGTAGAGGGACAGGTGGTAAGCCCATCGCCTCGCAATACGTGCCGTAAATCTACGACACGGGACCCCCAGCTTAAAGTCCCTCCCGGAGGACTCCGTGCCCAGGATTTTTACGTCCTGAAAAATCCATCGACCGCGGCCGGGTTTGATCCCGCGCCCTGCGGATCTAGAGGCGGGCACGCGACCTCTAGACCACCGCGGCCGACTAAATATCTTTAAGAAGAAAAATATGATTGCAAGAAGAAAAATATGATTGCTTTTAGTGTTATATTCTCACAAAGAAAAATTAGGCTACCTTGAAGACAATTTCGTATGTCATTTATTAGGTTTTTATAGAATTTCTGAGAATATTAGAATATATTTTAATTAGATGATTATGCGCAATACACGGGGTGGTAAAACAATAATTTTACCTTTAAGGGAATTTTACCATTTAAGTAAATTTTACCGATATAATAGTAGAATTTAAAGGAACTTACTAGGTGTAAATAATGACAGAACGCTGAGGTTCCAAAACAGGAATGATCTATGCGCTCACAACGCTACAAATTAGCAACACCGCCACTAGAGGACGTTGTATGCAATCTATACCACGACTGTACAGAACTCGCACAACAGTATTTTGGAGAACTAATTGTACGAGGACGATTCAAAGAGTTGAGAAGTGTGCTTAGAAAGTGTTAAACTGCTTTTGATCTGTGTGTTGTAGAAATGACAATGAGAATTAATTTTGAAAAGGTTTCTGTGTGAATAGCCAAAAAGTGTAGTTTGTAAAATGATAATGCAAGGGACAATGGTTTGCAGGAATCCAGGGACTTGGCTAAAAAAATTGTGCGTATTATTCGTTTTTGAAGGAAAAGAGTTCTGTTTATTAGAAATTTGTTAACTGCCCCAAGTAGGAATGTTCTATTGCAGCGTTTCTCAACCTATGGTCCGCGACTGGTCCTCAGACGTAATTAAAACATATCATAAAGCAAGTGGAAAGTAAAGAAGTAAAATTTTTTCACATATTTCGTTATAATGACCTATAATTAATACCCCAAATATTAAGAATATATGCCTTCTTTTAAAAATGGGATGTAAAATTAGGGGTCCGTAATTTTTTTTTAGACATTTTAGAGGTCCTCGAGTTCAAAAAGTTTGAGAAACGCTGTTCTATTGTATCACTGTACCTTAATAAAAAACTTGTCCTACGGTAAATGATATAATGAAAGTAATAGCCTAATGTATATCTTGATTAAGTGACAGAGAAGTTGTGTTGGGAGCATATTATTGCCGCATCCGAGGATCCGACTGTATGTTAAGGAATCATCTATTTGGTACCTAAAAAAATTTTAGACCTACTTTATATAAAATGGATGTTATGTATTTTTTTCTTAAGTACGTGTCTTTATTGTGAACTAATTGATCATGTTATAATTTGTCGGTATGACAATAAATATATAAATAAATAACTGTTTGGTTTTATCTTTGAAAATAATATCTTAATGTTAAGTTCAAATTAACCTTGTACGCTGTTTGCTTGTCCAACCCAGGTTTGACCACAATAACACATCCAAATTTAACCGATGGTTATACTTTGGCAACTAATAGGCATCCAAACCTAAGTTTGTCAAGCAAATCAGCAAAAGGCCGTTTTCATAGTTTGCTTCCAAAAAGTGAAATTTAATAATCGCAACAAATATTATCTAAGTATGCTTAGGGCCCGTATTTTGTTGACTTAAAAATACTTTTAAAAAATGAGCTGTAAAATGACTGTAAAAATGCAGAAAAATGACCCAAAAATTAATAAAAATTACCCAAAAATTTATGTGAAAATGCTAGTTTATTAATCAGATTTGTGTCTATTCTACATTAATGTTTTTGACCCCATTTTATAGCCTTGTAATTAGTTAATAGGCACATACGGTTAAATGCAAACAGCAACCACCGACTTTCAGTATCCAAATTAAAATTATAACAAGATCTATTTAATTATGATTAAATAATCATAATTAAGTAGATCTTATTATAATTTTGAATGTAAGTAAATGCAAAAAAAATCGGTATAATGAAAAAACAACACAAAATTAAAAAGATAATGACTTTTAAATTTAAAAAAGATCTAAAATATGAAATGTGGGAATAAAAGACCATAAGATGGTCAAAAAATTACCAAATAATGACTTTGAATTCTAAAAATGACCTAAAAAGAAAAATTGGATAAAATGACCAAAAAACCCTAAAAATGGCTATTTTTGTAATCTAGGAGTCATGATAAGAATAACTGCACTAGTGGGCGACGTCCATGATGTACCAGTTAAAAAATGACATGTCATCAAAATCCGGGCCCTGTTAAAAACTTAAGGATAGCTGTAAGTTGTAACACCCATGCCAAAAATCGTAATGATCATTAGAAATATTAATACAACATAAAATTTTAGAAATTCTTCAATGGTCAATCAGTTATTTTGATTGTTCAGATGTACTTATAGTTGTTACATTTCAGAATTAATTCATTCCTAAATTTATGTTTTAATTAATATAAAACCATGTTGCTCGTATAACTTTCTGAATAGGCAACATAGTACTCTGGTATACCTGTGAACTATCTCATGGTCCCCAGTAATGAGATGGAATCGATGACATACACGATTCGGTATCAAAATCCAATTAAATTCTATGCCACGTGCAGGGTACGCTATGGCCCCAAGTGTAATTATTACCGATACACTCCGTGATGCTAGAGTATCGTATTTTAAAAACGTATTATATTATCATTAGTCAGTTAATGAATTTTCCGCTTTTTATAAATAATGATCACTGTTATTGGAATATCAATATGGAGACTATATTGTAATTTATATAATTCTACGTTGATATAACATTAATTTTAATAACCAGTGATTTTGGGCGAGTTTTCCATGCGAGAGGTCTGGCTAAAGTTAAAAAGACTGTTTAATTCGGGCGTGAGACAGCCTTTTCCCACTCATTGCTATCTTGGTGGAAAATATTTCCAGTACCCAATGCCGACGACCTAACTTACCACAATCATTGCCGCACCATTTGCCGTGGAGGTTTATTATTATAATTATACCAAACCAACGATCACTGTCCAGGAACTAAGTGTCATGCGACTAGTTTCATCTGCTAATTTTTTTATTAACAAACAAAATTAAAAACACGCACGATGAGCATTAATAATTAACTTTTGAGAACCGCTGGGCGAAAGCAGTTGTATGCTACCAAATACCGTCTAAAATATGTCTCAGGCAGGTTTGATCCTCTTCAAAACAAAGAAGTCGCAGCTGTTGTAAAGCTCCGCACATGGGAACGCATGTCATCACCGTGATAAAGGTCTTAATTTTTGCGTCCTAAACTTTTATTTTTTTAAATACGTTGTTCTTCGTAACAGAACTCAATGTAGTATTAATTCATCCTTCGTAAGAATATTAATTGATCCACCGCTGTGGCGCAGGGATTGCGTTTGCTCCTCTCACACAGCGGGCCCGGGTTGGAATCCTGGTCGAGACAAGTTTTTTTTTCCCCCTGGGTGGGTTTTTTCCTGGGGTTTTCCTTACCTGTCTGACAAATGTCATGTAACTTTAGGCCCTTATGGGCCCCGGATATCATCTGGCCGTCATTATCACCTTCATCCCATCCTCGCCTTGTTCGGAGTGAGTGTGTGTAGGCTATGAATGGTGTATCTCATCCTAGGTGTTCATGTTGTCTCGGAGGTGGCCTCGGCATTGGGCTGATCACTCATCCGGGGAGGTTCTCCACGTCCTTATCTGGTCAAGAAAGTATTATGTGATCCATAGATAATCCCTCTCCCGACAGGTCGCGGCCCTGTAAGGCCCGGGCGGCGTGAGTCGCTTAAATGTCCCTAAAAGGGAGAGGTAAAACTAAGGTAAAGATAGAGACAGATACAAGTTGAAATAATTTTCCATGTAGTGTGAAGTTTCCGAAATCACTTCACACATATAGTGAACTTCGTTGGTTTGTAATCTATTGGAATTTCTGTTAGAGCACTCTGCTTGCATGCAAGTTTCCACATTTGATTCAGAATTCCGATTAATTAAATGCAATGTGAAACTGTAAAGCAGAACTTCACTAATAATGAAGATAATTGGAATAATTCTGCGCTCATAGACTTTCCCAGAGCGTGCTGCTCATAATCGAATATATTAGCAGCAATAGATTCAGTTGTTGCCCTTATTATGCGGTTCACTGGTCACTATTGGAATTTAATTATGTTCTGAAGTAGAAAGCAGAGCATTGCATTCAGAAAAAAATTGTTTCACAGGGGCAGTTTAGACGGGTTGGGTGATGATCGGGTGATGCTCATTGGCTCAGCTCCCTGATCACAGTAAATTGAATGGGAATAAATCAGCAGTTAAATTAAATTAAATTAAATTGGTTCTATTTATGCTTGTTTAATAATTTTGTATATTTCATTCCTTTCCGAACTTCACGCGGTAACCTCGAGATCACTGTAGATTTAGGAGGGAAAATTACTGATACAGTTAGTTAGTGGCAATAATTTTTCAGGTTTTCTTTGGTAAAAATTGTATTAGATTATGTATACCTTATTCTAAGCTCGGAACTTGTGATTTTTTGTTAATATTTTAGCATTATAATAAGCGACCTCCTAGCATGAGTGCAGCATTTGCAGGTTTGATATAGGTTCGGGCCGAAATGACAAGATGGCTCATTCACAATAAATTTTAAAAAAAGTAACACAAACATAAAACTACTAATCTCTGAAAGCAACAGTTATGATTTTTGTTATCTTTAGCAAATTACACAGCTGAAACCCATCTCTTCATAAATACAAATTGCCGATCCCTTACTGTTGAATATTAATGCAAGAATCCAGAAAAACGAAAAAGAAATTAAAAACTGTGATCTCTTAACGGAGCAGGAGGTAAGACCTACATTGTAATGGGGGAAGAACAATAGGGCACCTGAACCAGATGGAATCAGGAATGAGCATTTAACCAGTCTTTGCGAATTCTATTACCAATATGGGTGGATTTATTCAATAAATGGGTGGAAATAAATTGCAGTAATTGGAGAGAGTTTACCATTAAAAAATTCGGTAACTGTAATATTGTTACGAAAAATGTTTACTTCCATTTTTTTCTAGCACATAGGATTCGTACTCAAATGTCTGATAATTAAATTCGAAAATTTCACGAGTATTACAATGTAAACCCTTGAGGCAACATAAAATAACGACACCGCAAGAAGTTTGCTTCAAGTAAAAACGCAGGGTTCAGCTAGAGAAATTCGAAATGTGAGAAAGTGGGAAGATAAAATGATGCCAGTAAGGTTGCAAAAGGAAAGAAAGGACGAAGAAAATGGGGGATAAAATGATGCCAATAAGGTTGCAAAATGGTAGACAGGACGAAGAAATGGGGGAATAGAGGATATAATAGAAGAAAATTTAAAATAAAAAACTTATATTATGACAGGAAATGCAGAATATTGTGAGAGAAAATTTAGGAAGAAGAAAGATCAAATAGAATGAAACGCCAACAGAAAAATAAACACGACAGGAAACATACATTCTTATATTGAACAAACAACGACCATTTCATTCTATGAATATTTTACGATTAGGCCTAAACAAGTTGGTAAAGTTTCACACATTTCTTAAGTCTTTACGGCAGAGATATTCAATTACTGGACTCCTTTCTGCATAAATATTTGTTTTAGCGAAGGGATGCAACATTTTTTTCTATACAGACATTGAAGTCCCTTAATATTCCTGGAGATTGAGGCTCCTACAATGTAGAAAAACTAGCAGGTGCCCGCGGCTTCCCCACGATAATTAATTTAAAAATTAAAAATTAAGAGAATAATAATTATTAAAGCATTATATTTATTGACACTTGCACGCGAATCATTCGTAAACTAAACCATTAGTAATTAATGAAATAGCTAAAATTCCGGCTTTAGAGTACATTCCACGATTAGAAATCGCCGCCTGGAAAAACTATCTCAGATTCGATTATGCAGTTCCAAAGCTAACTGTGAACACTGATAATACGTATTGTTTCTCAACTGTTTGTTGACAGATGAATATGATGTGAATTTAATTTGAAAAATTCAGTGTAATTTTCATAAATCATATAATTTTTCAAGGGAATTAGTGGTTTGTTTGTATTTTTATTGTCAGCGATACCTTCAGGGTTAAACTATCAATATATTATAGCTGGTGCCCGCGGCTTCGCCCGCCATTATTAATTGACTCCAGGATTTGTAAGAAATTTACACTGGCAGTTTATTAAAAATGTTTGTGGTTCAGAGCTATGAAAATTGTAAGTAAAAATAAAATTAGAATATCTGTTCATTGTGTTCATTTCATATAGGCCTATTATAATGAACGGTTTTCCTAATTTTGTACTCTTCGTGAAAGTTTAGACTGCGAGAGACGAACATCGCCGAGTATACCCGATGTCTCACGAAGTGAGGGAGCAAGCACGTTGCTTGGCCGTTGAATTGTATAAGAGTAGATCGGAGAAAGAGCCATTAATGTTGTCAGCTCTTCTCAAAGATAGGTAATTTTTAGTTATTCCTGGTACAGTTTATCAGCAAAGCTAAGGTTTTATCTGTAAGAATTGATCTGTAGAAATGTTTTCTCAAGTAGACATGGGCGTAGTATGTATATCATGAAGAGGTAACTGAAAATTAATTTATTAGGTTAGGGCGGTTCAAACGCACGTAAGAAGGGAGTTAGAATTTCCTCATCTGCTGAGTGTTGAGGATCAGATATCGCATATAAAATGTGAAAGGAAGTGGGAATGGTAGGATAGCGTTAGGACTGAATCCCGTGGATAATAAATATATGGGCAGAGGATGAGGAGGTTAGCGTGGGAGTTCCTGAGGTTATTGACGACTCCGTATAAATCATTGGTAGACTGTGCGACGTACCCACAGCCCCGGCAGCTGTGCCATATCGTCTTCACCCTCCCAAAAACTGAGTTCAACCCTTCGTGGTCAAAGCAGTGAGAACTGGGAAATAGGATGTTCTCCCCCGTTCATCCTTTGTCCGATAAGTTGAAAAGTTACAATGTTATCACTTCGGAGCCCGACTCCTGGTTTCTTATTAGCCTGATACATAGTGAGTTCACAATTCAACATGAAGTACAACGTTGAAGACTGGGTAGATTTTCGAGTTCTAAACTGTATCTCTTTGAGACGAGGCATGTATATTTACAGTACACACAGCTTATTATGATCACTTCGGGACCCAGCCAATCTGACAATATTAACCGATTGATAACAACAGCCGAAGGAATTAAATGAAGGTTATTTATTTATATATAAGATAGTACACTAAAAAAACAGAATAAAAAAAATATTCATAAAATAATACGTAACTTTGAATCATTGATCCGCTTATAGGCTAATACAGTAATAGGCTAGACTGCAAGCAACTGTTTTTTCAACAGTAACAAAGTCTGTAATTGTTTTTACTTTCCTTTAGGAGTCCATTAACCAATACGTCATACTCATTTTCGAGTTACGAGTACTTTTGGAAGTCTACAGGAGCCTACTGATAAATCCAAAGATCCTAAACACATGACGTGACCTCTATGCAGTTAAATCATACTAAGTAAGCATATTCTTGTATTCCATATTCAGCCTTTTCCTTTCAACCTTAGTATTACACTTGACATTTAAATCTCATGGTAGACTTAGGTGGAACAGTCAGTATGGCATGATCATAGAATCGGCTCAGGACGATGAACCGGGTTCGTAAATCTGGCAGCCCCATATTTGTAGATTTACTGACATTTGAAACAACTAAAATTCCGACTTAAATAGCAGAACCCAATATCGTTAATAAAAAAATACTACAACGAATAAAACTTCTTATAAAATGTATTAGAACAATTTTCTTACATAAACATGAATGTAAATTACATAGATCGTACTTAGATAGGCTATATGGGTCCAACCTGCTGTTTTGTATTACATGAACTGGCGTTTTGTATGCAATCCAGCATCCATAGCTGTTTATATAATTCACAAAGAAGAATTCTGCTGTGTGAAGTGATTTGTACCGCTTCCGTGAGATAAAAGTTTTTCGATACGTACGCCGGAGCGATCGGGTTTTTACGTGTTCATTTTTTTAAGCTTTGGATTCTGTGTAAAAAGGAATAAATTATATTAGCTACGCATACGTATGAAGGAAAAAGTATAAAATTAATTTGTTTTGCTTCGGTTGTAGAATCGTTAATTTGTAGAATTCCACTTACGCACCCTTAAATATGAAAGGGAAAACACAGTTTTCTGAAACACCTACGAATCTGCCCACATAACATTTTATTCAACCGTCCATATTTATTAGTCAAGTTTCGCCCGAGCAAATGTGCTTGTAGTTACCAATATTTGAATGTTTATTTTCGAAGAGTCTCACGAATCAAGCTATGGGAAAATGCAAAATTTACGCTTGTGTGTGTATATATATATATAAACATTACTTGAATACAATTTTTTATTAATGGAGAGTGTTTTGTTAAGAGAAAACAGCCACATTGGTTATATCTTGAATGCCTTTAAATAAGCTTAGTATGGTCTCAATCTAAAACGCTTTCTAGTAAGTCAATTCCAATATAGGCTACTTAATTATTTATTACATATTATTAATTAAATAGTCATTAAATACAACTCGAGACTTCGTTCAACGGGAAGTTGTCAGCTATTTACAAGTCACTAGTGGCATTACATGTGATAATAAATGAAGTTTTAAAAATCCCTCAAACCTATATATACCCCTTTGTATATTTAAATGTGTTAACTAATAACTTACCAATACTGTACACAGTATAAGGAGATACGTTTGCATTACTTACTTACTCAGTGGCAATAGACAAATCCTAAGCAAGCTAAAGGAATATTATCTATTATATGGAGCAAGGATGTTCATTTCCTAGCTTACCTGAGCCCGCCATTCAACCCTATTCAGTGCTAACTCCATCCAACCATCTCTCGAAAATCCTATTTCCCTTAAATCTATCCTAATATTGTCCTCCCACTTACGTCTTGGTCTTCCAAGTCGTCTTTTTCCTTCGGGTTTCCCGATCAATATTTTTGAGATGCCTTTCCTCCCCCATGCGCGCAACACGTCCAGCCCATTTCATCCTCCGTGATTTAATTACCCTCACTATATCCGGTGACTAGTACAGGTTATGAAGCTTGTCATTATGCAGTTTTCTCCAGTCCCCATTTTCATCTCTTCTAGGCCCAAATATTTTTCTTAGCACCCTGTTACTTTCTCGCTTATACGGAGTATAGAGAAAGTATTGTGATCGTGACAAAAAATCGAAGTTGAGTTAACACCGGGAGAGCACGTTTCATGAAGCCTAGAAACCGAAAAAAGTATTTTTGGAATGACGTCTGTCCGTCTGTCCGTCTGTCCGTCTGTCCGTCTGTCCGTCTGTCCGTCTGTCCGTCTGTCCGTCTGTCCGTCTGTCCGTGGACAAGCACAGCGGGTAAACGGCTCGTTGTATTTACTTCATTTTTTGAATTAAGAACTTTTTCGAAATTTTGTCGAACCGCCCAGAAATTTAGTTTTACAACTGAAATATTAAGGGGACTTTTCATGAAAACTTTTTTAAAAAAATTGTTTTTTGAAAAAATGGCTCTAACGATTTTAATAAAAATTTAGAATTGTAAAGTCTTATCTGTGACTAATAAAATGGCTATATCCGTATTTCCGCAAAAATGACTTAAGGGGCACTTTACTCGTATCCATTTTCAGTTTTTCTAGATTATATCCATTACAGTAAGTGATACATGAAAACCTACCACAGTAAAGTTGTAGAGAAAATTAAAATGGACATTTTTTGTTTAAAACATTTCTTTATACAATTAATAGATATCAAGATAAAAACGAAATAAGTACAGCTTAAATGCGAATTTCAGAACATACATATCAATTAAAATATGAATGGCATTTTGTTGCCACTAGCAACAAGAAAACTATAGGCCTAATGTACTTATTGTTGTGAAATGCAATCAGTTTAGCTCAGTCGCATTGAACACACTAAACCAATTACAGCGATGTGGTAGGCCTATGGGCTAACAGGGAAGAGGTCCTGAGTTCAAATCAAACCTCGTGGCCGCCCAAATTGACTTGGGTTTTTCATGGTTACCTCGCAAAAGCAAACGCCGGGTTTATAGGACTTGCTTATTTTCCATAACTCATCGCCGCTACGTCACTGGATATTATAATCGTTTAAACTGAATGCCACATACGAAGACATCACTAAACAATAGAAACAGATGACGCGAATGAGTTGTTACAATAGACTAATAGTTCACGCAAACATACTAAACACATTACATGACCTACAATGCAGTTAAAGCGTGCAATATAACCTAAGTAGTAGTAATAGCAGTAGGACCGCCGGCGTGGTCTTGTGGTTAGCGTCAGATCCGTCGGTCCGGGTTCGATCCCCGGTACATCCTTGGATTTTTCTGAGGTTGAGGGGTCTGGTAGGGGTACACTTCCTCGTGATTCAAATTGAGGAGCTACTTGATAGAGAAGTAGCGGCTCCGGTCATGGAAACCACCATTAACGGTCGTGGGGGTCGGCATGCTGACCACATGCCCCAACCCTGCCATCTGCCTGTGGTAGATGACACACCGGTCGGTTGGTAGACCAAATCCCTAAAGGAATGTAGTGCCACGGAGTTTAGTTTTAGTTTTAGTATAGCGAAATTCAAATATAAGTCGCCCCTTAAGCTCCGTCCATTCGATATTCACATTTGCATTTACTGTGTGATGTATTTTGTTTCTGAGCGAAGCAGAGTGACCAACTGTCCTTGTATTGGTGGGTGGGTTGGGTGGTGCCGATTTATCCCAAGGTGCGACTTATATTTTAATTTTCCCCTTAGTAATACTAGTAGTACTAATAATATGCAGTTTTACTGTCATTCATTATTATTATTATTATTTCACGGTAAAAGCATTAAACATGAAGATCGACTCTGATGGTTTCCGTTCTAGATACTTCTTAGTTTTATGAAAATGTAATAAATAAAATTTAATTGTCTCTTTAATTTAATTTTTTCTGTGCTAGCCTTTAACACGTATATGCGAGAAAGTTTGTGCAACGTATTTTTGCACCATTTATTTTCATTACAATTGTAAAATAAAATAAAATCAGGCAAACTGATGTAACCAAGTGCCAGAATGCATTTGTTTATTCATTGTTGTAATCGATTTCCGAGTTAACCTCCAGATCGGGAAAATGTCTGTCCCTCTGTTTGTCTGTCTGTCCGTCCGTGTGTCTGTCCGTGTGTCTGCGCAATAACTTAAATACGCTTTATCGGTTTTTCATGAAACTTGGTATACGCTTTTAAAACGTCCATGGGAAGAAGCCTATTGACATGGGACCATAGAGGTTAACCTGTACCGGAGTAGTGCCCAATTTAGTGCCTGTTTTATGGTAATATATTAGAAAGAATTTATCAAATGCAAATCAGTTCTCATGGCAGCATATTGTTTTACAGTGTTCATATACGGCTTTGGAAGTTGCAATACAGGTAAGTTTGACAAATAACACTCCATACATTCCTTCACAAATGCTTATCAATCTTCAGACCTTTGTTTCTCCGTAAGCCCTGCTTAATGAATCGGTGTGGAGGTTAATTCGGAAATCGATTACAAAAATAACTTATTTTATGCATATTATAATTGCAATCATCACTGATTAAAGAAAACCATTCTGGCACATGCTTACATCAGTTTACTTGATTTTATTTTTCCCATCTTGGTTGCCGAGTAATCCGAACTGCCGGGATATCGAGTGCCGAGTCTATTAATTTTCAATCCAAAGCATTACATCACCTAACTAGCGTTGTAAATGCGTCTTAATTAATAACATTATTCTCGTCACACATGGTAGTGCATGCCCGTTTAACACCACTATTTTATACTTTGTAAGTTTATTTATAACTGCCTCTTACGTAATGTTCCATAGGGCACAGTAGGCCACGAACCGTATACAAATTAGTAGCAATAAAAGGGGTGACTTAATGTCTGAATACTCGGAATGGAGAGAGGGAATATTAAAATGGCGAAGATGCTAAGATGACAGTCAAATAACTATACATTCGAGGTTATACTCAGAGGTTACCTAAAGACTGAGCTAATGAATTTATGTTCTGATAGCACTGTTCTGTACCTTGTTATAATTACTCCAATAAGTTTGCGTATATAGTAATACGAAATTATTCCATGAATATTACTATTCTAGGATATAGATAGAAATCAAAACTGGCAGAATGATTTAATATTGATGCGACATTAGCTGTAAACGCTGATCAGCAGTTCTAGGATTTCTATGTAAATACATATTTGTTTTTTTAGCCTACAAACATTCCTAGGATTGCTATCAGCATTATATACTTTTACAGAGTTATTCTATCCTACGTTTTGATCAATGATTCTGTTCTGGAAGTGGATTGAAAAAGCCGGGCATCTTCCAAACGATAAAAAATTAAGCTTATATAGAGTAATATTATGGTTGAAAATTTTGACTCTTGCCGTAATTTAGGTGTCAACTACAAAGCTGTTTAACAACGAAGCTAATTCATTACACTAAAATAAAAGAACTTCCACATTCATCAAATTACTTCTTTATTTTAAGGTGTACAATGTTGATAGAAACTTTACAAAAATTTGCAAACTCTTTGGTTAAAGGCCTTAGTTGTTGGAACCGTACATGAAAACTGAAGATTTTTCTCAATATCATTTTTCTTAAATTCTTATAACCACTCCATCCTGCTCTATCCTGAGCTGCTTTCACCTTCGCTGCTCTATCATGAGCTGCTATCTCCTCCGCTGCCCTATTATGAGCTGCTATCTCCTCAGCTGCTCTATCATGAGCTGCTATCTCCTCCGCTGCTCTATCATGAGCTGCTATCTCCTCAGCTGCCCTATTATGAGCTGCTATCTCCTCCGCTGCTCTAACATGAGCTGCTATCTCCTCCGCTGCTCTATCATGAGCTGCTATCTCCTCCGCTGCTGAAAGATGAGCTGTTATCACCTCCGCTGCTCTATCATGAGCTGCTATCTCCTCCGCTGCCCTTTTATGAGCTGCTATCTCCTCCGCTGCTGTATCATGAGCTGCTATCTCCTCCGCTGCTCTATTATGAGCTGCTATCTCCTCCGCTTCTGTAAGATGAGCTGTTATCACCTCCGCTGCTCTATCATGAGCTGCTATCTCCTCCGCTGCTGTATCATGAGCTGCTATCTCCTCCGCTTCTGTAAGATGAGCTGTTATCACCTCCGCTGCTCTATCATGAGCTGCTATCTCCTCCGCTGCTCTATCATGAGCTGCTATCTCCTCCGCTTCTGTAAGATGAGCTGTTATCACCTCCGCTGCTCTATCATGAGCTGCTATCTCCTCCGCTGCCCTATTATGAGCTGCTATCTCCTTTGCTGCTCTATTATGAGCTGCTATCTCCTCCGCTACTGTATCATGAGCTGCTATCTCCTCCGCTGCTCTATCATGAGCTGCTATCTCCTCCGCTGATCTATCATGAGCTGCTATCTCCTCCGCTGCTGTAAGATGAGCTGTTATCACCTCCGCTGCTCTATCATGAGCTGCTATCTCCTCCGCTGCCCTATTATGAGCTGCTATCTCCTCCGCTTCTGTAAGATGAGCTGTTATCACCTCCGCTGCTCTATCATGAGCTGCTATCTCCTCCGCTGCCCTATTATGAGCTGCTATCTCCTCCGCTGCTGTATCATGAGCTGCTATCTCCTCCGCTGCTCTATTATGAGCTGCTATCTCCTCCGCTTCTGTAAGATGAGCTTTTATCACCTCCGCTGCTCTATCATGAGCTGCTATGTCCTCCGCTGCTGTATCATGAGCTGCTATCTCCTCCGCTTCTGTAAGATGAGCTGTTATCACCTCCGCTGCTCTATCATGAGCTGCTATCTCCTCCGCTGCTCTATCATGAGCTGCTATCTCCTCCGCCTCTGTAAGATGAGCTGTTATCACCTCCGCTGCTCTATCATAAGCTGCTATCTCCTCCGCTGCCCTATTATGAGCTGCTATCTCCTTTGCTGCTCTATTATGAGCTGCTATCTCCTCCGCTGCTGTATCATGAGCTGCTATCTCCTCCGCTGCTCTATCATGAGCTGCTATCTCCTCCGCTTCTGTAAGATGAGCTGTTATGACCTCCGCTGCTCTATCATGAGCTACTATCTCCTCCGCTGCCCTATTATGAGCTGCTATCTCCTCCGCTTCTGTAAGATGAGCTGTTATCACCTCCGCTGCTCTATCATGAGCTGCTATCTCCTCCGCTGCCCTATTATGAGCTGCTATCTCCTCCGCTGCTGTATCATGAGCTGCTATCTACTCCGCTGCTCTATTATGAGCTGCTATCTCCTCCGCTTCTGTAAGATGAGCTTTTATCACCTCCGCTGCTCTATCATGAGCTGCTATCTCCTCCGCTTCTGTAAGATGAGCTGTTATCACCTCCGCTGCTCTATCATGAGCTGCTATCTCCTCCGCTGCTCTATCATGAGCTGCTATCTCCTCCGCTTCTGTACGTTGAGCTGTTATCACCTCCGCTGCTCTATCATGAGCTGCTATCTCCTCCGCTGCCCTATTATGAGCTGCTATCTCCTCCGCTGCTGTACCATGAGCTGCTATCTCCTCCGCTGCTGTATCATGAGCTGCTATCTCCTCCGCTGCTCTATTATGAGCTGCTATCTCCTCCGCTTCTGTAAGATGAGCTGTTATCACCTCCGCTGCTCTATCATGAGCTGCTATCTCCTCCGCTGCCCTATTATGAGCTGCTATCTCCTCCGCTGCTGTATCATGAGCTGCTATCTCCTCCGCTGCTCTATCATGAGCTGCTATCTCCTCCGCTGCTGTAAGATGAGCTGTTATCACCTCCGCTGCTCTATCATGAGCTGCTATCTCCTCCGCTTCTGTAAGATGAGCTGTTATCACCTCCGCTGCTCTATTATGAGCTGCTATCTCCTCCGCTGCTCTGTTATGAGCTGCTATCTCCTCCGCTGCTCTATTATGAGCTGCTATCTCCTCCGCTGCTCGATCATGAGCTGCTATCTCCTCCGCTGCTCTATTATGAGCTGCTATCTCCTCCGCTGCTCTATCATGAGCTGCTATCTCCTCCGCTGCTCTATCATGAGCTGCTATCTCCTCCGCTTCTGTAAGATGAGCTGTTATCACCTCCGCTGGTCTATCATGAGCTGCTATCTCCTCCGCTGCCCTATTATGAGCTGCTATCTCCTCCGCTGCTGTATCATGAGCTGCTATCTCCTCCGCTGCTCTATTATGAGCTGCTATCATGCGCTGCTATCTCCTCCGCTGCTCTATTATGAGCTGCTATCTCCTCCGCTTCTGTAAGATGAGCTGTTATCACCTCCGCTGCTCTATCATGAGCTGCTATCTCCTCCGCTGCTCTATCATGAGCTGCTATCTCCTCCGCTGCTGTAAGATGAGCTGTTATCACCTCCGCTGCTCTATCATGAGCTGCTATCTCCTCCGCTTCTGTAAGATGAGCTGTTATCACCTCCGCTGCTCTATTATGAGCTGCTATCTCCTCCGCTGCTCTGTTGTGAGCTGCTATCTCCTCCGCTGCTCTATTATGAGCTGCTATCTCCTCCGCTGCTCGATCATGAGCTGCTATCTCCTCCGCTGCTCTATTATGAGCTGCTATCTCCTCCGCTGCTCTATCATGAGCTGCTATCTCCTCCGCTGCTCTATCATGAGCTGCTATCTCCTCCGCTTCTGTAAGATGAGCTGTTATCACCTCCGCTGCTCTATCATGAGCTGCTATCTCCTCCGCTGCCCTATTATGAGCTGCTATCTCCTCCGCTGCTCTATCATGAACTGCTATCTCCTCCGCTGCTCTATCATGAGCTGCTATCTCCTCCGCTGCTGTATCATGAGCTGAAATTTGGGTTATGTAAAACAATTATATTATGAGTAGTGGTCTGTAGATGCGAAACTGGATTCGTTTTTCGACATTTCAGAACAAAAAACTCAGAATATTCGAGAACATGGTAGACCTACAGAGAAAATTTTTCAGACAATACCGAGATAAATGAAAAGGGAATGAAGGACACATTTAGTGATGAAATTCAACTTCTATATAACCTAACACCTAATAATCATGTAGACATGGTTGGGCAGAACTCGTAGCTCGAAGAACACAGTTTCGTGCAAGTTATTGAGGACCTAGACACAGAGGGGAGAATTACCTAATATATTCAAAAGACCCGCCCCAGGGAGATCGGAAAGAGACAAGTTGCTTAAGCAGAAGAAACTAGGACGATGAATATTTTTTTGTTGAAAGTTTGTTATTGTTCTACCGAAGGAATAAGCTGTAAAAGTCTACATCCCATGTTTTTGGCTAAAGCTATGCTTTGCCTACTCGATACATAAATAGCAATTAACCTCTTCTTAGAATTCTTGAATGTCTGTGAAAGGGCCTATATAATATTTATAATTGAGTAATATGGTATCATATTTGTCAATATTAGCAAATAATGTGCTAGCAATAAATCTGTGATATGTGACTTAGTTTTAGGTGAGTGAAATTGATGGTGGAATATGTCGTTGAGATTAACCCGAATAAACAGTTCTAAAATGTATTAAAACGAACTCTTCTTAAAGTACTCATGTCAAGTATTGAGAAATCTCTCCAGGGTATTGACTCGCAGAAATATATACTTCCTTAGTTTAAATCAATGATAACTGAAGATATAAAGATATCTTCAATATGAAGGAAAGTCAATTTACCTTGGTTATGTTGCGCGCCTAAATAAAATCAATGCATATACACTTACCTTGAACACTCATATATTGCATAGCCAATTGCGTAAATCCAAATTTGTGCCTGCATGTAGAGGTTTCTGTAGTATCTCTTTATATATAAAAGGCTTTGTCCTGACTGACTGAATGAATGACTGACTGACTGATTGACTGAATGCCAGGAATCAAAGTACAGCCTAAACTATAACAGGTAGAGACTTGGAATTTTGACAGTACCTTTGTTTCATAATGTAGGTGCTCACTAAGAAAGGATTTTGAAAAATTATGATTCTAAATGCCAAAAATTAAATGTTTTTGAAAATACTTAATCCCTTTTTACATAGAATTATCAATTCCAAATCACAGAATATATTGTTGCCAAATGGTATCAGGTGGGCTTGAAAAAAACAAATGAAATGCAATTTTGACAAATAAGAGAAGTTATGAAAATAATTCATGTTATAAATAAATAGGCCTATTACAGAATGAAATCCACTAAAATAATGGAATCACATAACTTTCTCTACCCTGGACATAGAGAAAACAAAACGAGGTATGGTAATGTGTATATTATTATATTAGGCCTATATCGCAGGTTTTTGGAGAGAAAAGTATGAAAGTGATAATGCTTTATGGTAACATAAGAGTGGGAAATTTCCCGCCTCGATATTACAATTTTATGTTACAGGAATTTCTGTTTCTTCTTATTTAAACCTCTACCATGCTTGCTGTGCACTGTACAAGCGATGGGATGCAACATTCTAGATCCTCTATGAGCCATAAAAAACTATATCAAGCGTTTTCTGAGGGAATAGTTTGAGTGTAATAAGTCGTTCATCCTATTTCAAATTATAAATGCCTATATAAGGACCTAGAATTTAAAATTGAAAATCCTTCATAAGCTAATTTCCAATTACAAAATACAAAACCCGGGCGACGCCGGGTCTTTTAAGCTAGTCATTAATATAAGTCGTGAACAAAGTTTCAAATGTTTTTTACTTACCTTGTTATGGCATAATGCTTCAAAAATAAGTTCTAAAACGATTAAGTTACTTATGCATAAAAAATAACACAAATAAAAACAATTAACAACATTTAATGTTAAAGAAATTATTCTTCTATCTTATAAGAATTTCTAGTAAAGCAGTTAATTTCATCACTGTCATTCCGTGAACACTAGTCTCGATAAGAAAAAATATTTTGGTAATCCTTGATCGCTGGAAAGCGTTCTCCACTCCATCCCATAATATGTTGGGAGCCATGCACCAGAAAATCAAAGCCTTGCTGCACAAGTGCATACTAGGTGGCAGGACGGCTGGAAGTTCCCAATATCGCTGCACGGCACGCAATACAATTTGTATTTCACAAATATTAACGTCTGTCTAAAACATATTGTATGTTACACATGGTAAAATGGTTTTAGTTTGCTCGTAGGATTGCTACACACGCTCTTACGGGCTCGTTTCGCGAACATAGAAAATCTCGTTTTCGCCACTTGTTTCATAAATAACTATTGTTAACTCATTTTTTCATTATCTCTAACCCTAATATACCTTCGGGCGAAATAGGGTTTAATCCAATTTTGGATATTCAATAAAAATACGGTACATGGTCTAATCTAATTTCATTAAAGCTAATTATTTGCTGATCACCATATAGACCGCCATCAAGTTTCAGCCCTTGCCTGCACCACGTGACCCAACGATTCCCTCCCCCTAAGCAGTCGATTCTGTGAACACACATTATTTCATTGCGCCATTTTAGGTTAATTTTGTGTGAACTTCTTAGCGATTTTATTTATATTTACAATACTCCAAGAAACAGATGTAATAACATGGATTCTCCAAACATTCTCATAGTCTCAAACGCAGATATCTTTGTGCTCAAACTCTGATTTTCAGTATATTTGTTTGCAAGGATGTTATAAACCGAACAAGTCTTCCTTTGTTGAACTTATTCCTTCTGGATTGCATCAGTTGACAAATAAGTGAGTCGGCTTTGGTACAGTCAGTATCGTGCTGGCTTTCTGTGCGCAAGATTGAGAGTTCGATCCCGGACCAGGTCTACTACATTTATGTATGCAGGTTGATGTTATCTTTGTTCGCTCGTATCAACATTTTCTCTACGCTAAGGACCTGATCAAACTCTTCCGCGGCCGGCGGGTTATACGAGGAACTCTGTGTACCTCTGCTGTAGACTATCAATAAATTACTTGTTAATTTAAACGTATCTACAGTACAACATGAGACGCGCCGCTAGGCCTATAACTTCATAAAAAACGTTGTGCCAAAATTACATAAGCACTAATTCCATTAGGCAACATTCCAAAATACGGTTTGAAATAACGTTATAGGCTATAAAAGTCTGAAGTTCTTAAACCATTATCTCCTACATGGATATAATGGGCTCTTTAATATTAATTGAAGCAATATTTTTTATTAAAATTATACGCTTTATCTTCTAATTTGGGTGTTTCACGCAAGAAATACGCTTCCCAGATTACAAATACAATTATTTAAATACCCACATCAACACAGGTGCATACCCACACAAGAATACAGTACTCATGCCGAAGTTATAAAAGAAACCAGGACAAAAACCACAGGCTATAAATACCTGAATTCTAAGCCTAGTGAGTGTGGTTTCGGAAGTTGAAGTCTTCGGAGATTCCATTTTATATGCTTTTGAGAAACAGAAATGTTTCTCAAATCACTACTAATTTTGATCCACGCCGAAAATGAAGAACGATCTCTTAGCAACAAAATTCTTTGATGGCGTACAAGAATTTAGTAATATCTTGGCAACATGTACATAACTTATTTTTATAAATGTATTTCTCTATGTGGGAAAAAATTACTAAGTGCTATTGACCGGCTTGAATCTGGAAATAACAGTTGGTTCGGTATGTTTTGAACAATTCTCTGGCAGCATATCAATATTCAGATTCCTGGGATGACTTCTCATATACTAACATAAAAGGCACTAAATTTGGGATTATTCCGGTACTGGACAACCGATTTGGTCGAATATCAATAGACGTCTTCCCATGGACATTATAAATGCGTATACGAAGTATCATAAAATCCGATAAAGCGCATTTGAGTTATTGAGCCTTTAAAATAGACACCAAATTGGGTTTTACTCCGGTACCGGACAACAGATTAGGTTCAAATTCAATAGGGAACTTTTCATGGATGTCATAAATTCGTATACCAAGTTTAATGGAAATCCGATATAGCGTACTTGAGTTATGGCGGCTTTCTATTAGAAAAGCGCCGTAATCTATAGAAATAGGCACTAAATTGGGCATTACTCCGTTACCGGTGAACCGATTTGGTTCAATATCAATAGGGTTCTTCCCATGGACATTATAAATGTGTTTTCCAAGTTTCATGAAAATCCGAAGAAGCGTATTTGAGTTATGGTGCGTACAGACGCACGGACGGACAGACGGACAGACAGACAGACGGACAGACATTTTTTCGAAACCCCACACAATCTCATAAAGTACCATACTGGCACTTAGTAAAAAGTTTTTTCTACTATTTCTCACAGTTAATAATGTAAATTATCACTAAAAGTGAGGGATTTAGAAAGTTAAGTCATTCGACGTTTCGCAGCGCAAAATGTTTTGTTTTGTTCTTAATTCTTGAGGGTATTTTTATTATTGGCAGATGATTATTACTCAGAGTACAACAAATAATATTAAACACATTTTCATTTTAACATTTCAATGTGTTCATGATATATTTTTGGAAGAGATTAAGTATTTATACGAAAACCTATGTTCGTCAGTTGAAAATTCCCACAGGTAAATACAATTGCCGTTGTTATGTTATACTGGACACGGCTTCACCATCGGGGATTTCAGCCCAATTATTAGGTTGGTGTGGTTAAAAATTAACCTTGTTATCTAAAAATATCACACGAGCTTTTCGTTGAATTTGCACACAATATTTTGTTTTCGTAATCCCACATTGAATAATAAATTTGTTTTGCTTTCGCTCAATGGTATCATACTTATGAATATTCATGATATATTTTTGATGTAACATTATTCTAGGATTAATATTTTTTAATCTTCTTGTATGGAGTCCGAATTTAACTCCACTGACTGATAGTAATGCGTCTGCATGTATTCCCTACAGAACTTCCCAACAACTCAGCTTTGTAGATGACAATAGTAAAACTGGTGTTTTAATGTCACCAGAAAAATGAGACATTTACGATTTTTTATACTGTTTATATTTCTATGTTAAAATTATACAGAATAGCGTGTCTACAAGGCTATTTTTAGAACTACGGAGACTTTTAATATTCAGTCCTTTACATTTTTTAACCTTGTAAATGTTTAAAAGTTTATTAAAGATGCCAGATTATCATTATGATTTGAAATATCAAATATGGTTATTAACTTATTAATATTTTTAAAGAACATTAAATTATTATTATTATCGTTCGCCAGAAAAGTGAGATCTAGATTACTGAAAATCCATTCATTACATTAGCAAAGTTAGTTATTCGATCTTACGTACTACATGTGTATAAAGTTTTATTGTGTTAATTTTTAGGTAGTTGTTAGGCCTATTATACATAGCGTAGCATAATTCTAATCCAGTGAAAGTATAATAAATATTAATTTATGTTTGGGTAAAGGGGATGAAACTGTAAAAATATATTTAAAATATTATATTATTATAATAAACTATATTATACTCCACGAATTAAGTTTTCGTTTCATTCGTGAATTTAAATAATTACTTAAATAATAGCTAGTCGTTTTTTATCCAGTAAAATTAAAACAAGATTTTATTCTTCACTTAGCATACTGCATTTCGTAAACCTTTTAACATGCTTAACAAATTAAGAGCATTAAACTGTCATATTGTGTAGTTATGACTTTCAAAGACCATTTTATTGTTTTGTTCTTTTTCTGAATGGAGGATTATTTCACTGTCCACATTACAAAAGAAGAGGTTCATTTGCTAAATGGACGGTCACAAAAGAGAAGTGAAATAGTCTTATTGACGTTTAATTACCCCTGTAAGACCGGCGAGTTTGAGGTTATCCAATCACGTTTTGTGACGTGACCTTTCGACCTGGGTGCTCTCTGACTGAGCTTTGAGACAAACAGCCTCTTGTGGCAGACATTTCAATCAGTGTCTACTTTGTCTTTCTCTCCTCTCTCGAGTGTTTCCGAAGCTTTTTGTTCTCCGTGTCTTAACTCTGTCTGTCTTGTTCTTTTAATACTGCGATATCTGTCGTTACTTAAAGTACGCTGGTCTACGTGGTTGTGTGGGGAAAGGAGAGTATTTTCTTCTCTCTACGAGAGTGACAAAACCACAAAACATAATTGTAAAGATATGGAAAATTTTGAAGAATTTAATTATTTAATCAAAGAAAGGCTTTTATTTTTGGGATATGAAAGAGAAATTGAGCTGTTAGTTGTAAAGGGAATGACAATAAATATTAATTTATATTTTATGTAAAGAGGAAGGAAATGTAAAAATGTATTTACACTTATGCCTCTTACGAACGTTAACTGGTGTCAATAAGGAGTAATTATTGCTAGGACAACATTAACTACTAAATGTTTAAACTGGCTGTGATAATTAATCCCTGTATGTAATCCCGAGGTAATATTGGAAGATTCACATATTAAAAAGACAGGAAACTGTAGCTATAATAACGGATAAATTAATTATATTTAGTAATGTTATATTAAAGAAAGGGATTGGAGAGTGGAGCTGATCTCTAAACTGACAGAATAATATAGCTTTTAAGGGCTGGGATTATAGGAATTGAGGGAAGTAAGAAGAAATGCTGAAAGACTCGCTAACATTTGGAGCACGTATCCTCTGGGGATGTGACTTGAAGATTTGTAACGAATTTCTCAAAACGTTTAATATCATATTGGCCCTACATGAAAAAATTTTTTTTTGAGATTTTCTCGAAAAAAACTAACATGTTTAAATATTGTATATGACATGCTGATGAATTACCAAGAACCAAGACTTTTATTTGTAATTCTATTAAAGAGGGATTATAAGCAAGCCATGGTTTGTTCCAGCTTCGACTTTGTTTTGCGTGGTGAGCAATGCACCTTTGCATGCGGTAGAGAGAAGCGAATAATGACCCTTTGGCCTATTCTATCTGGATATGAAGCGAGAGAGTTGTATTGCCCATGCTTAGAGCAGAGGACGTTACGTGAGTGCATCCCAACAGAATTTCTTAGTTTGAAGTTGTTTCTGCCCAACTTGAACACGATCAAGTTATGAGTTTTATCGAAAGAGATTTAATAGGCAGGCTGTTCATGGACAGCACACTGTAGTTACAAACGGTACTCTTTTAGGTCGGCATTAATCTTTGTTATCGGATAAACGTCAAAATGTAAGCAGCACATAGAAGGAAAAAAGCGCTCAGCGCGTCTGGCGGGCCCGTCTCCTCTCCTCATTTCGCAGGTGTTACAAATGGCTCATCTCATTTTTAAATGTCACAAAAAGTGTTCATCAATGGCATGAGTACATAAAGTGGAGTGAAATTCCAGTACTATGCTTTCCACTGCCGTATGTATAACTCGATTTAACTAAAACCGCTGATGAATCATGTAATGAAATTATAAACACGGCCATTAGCGTGTCACCTGTCTGGCTAAGATATTGTTTCTAAGTTAGTGTTTCCTCATACATTTCCCATCCATGCTATCATGGTGGAAAGTCGAACTTGCTACGCCCAGAGCTCTCAAATATTTGTTGTTTGAAAATTCTACCGACTATTCCAAAGGTATTTTTGCCTATCTTCGGCTGTTTGACCTGCAAGAGAATTTCTAAATGTATGAAATAGTGATGTAAAGATCTCGCACGAAATCTGTGCCGATGACGACCGTTACTCGCTAGGGAGAGACATGCTATTGTGCGAGAGAGAGAGGTAGCTTGGCCTTTACAAATAGAAAGGGAGGTATTGTTGTGCGAGAGAGATAGGTAGCAGGCCAATCGACGCTACAGTCCCCACGAAAACATAATGCAATGACATAGGCAATCGGCACAGATTTCGTGCGGGATCTATATACTTTCAATATGTTATTTCAAAGATGCCGCTTAAATTGAGAACACACTTCTGACATGAAAGAACAAATCCTTTTTGTCCTAGTCAAGAGGAAATATTATGATAAACAGGTAAATAACTTTTGTCTTCTTTTTGGAACCTCTTGAAATAGTTTTCGTTAACGTTACATTAATGGTAAATCCATTTTACAATATCTACCGCTCATCCTACATCTATGACTCATGCTTCATTTACTACTAATTTAAAATTCAATTGTCTCTGTAATTTTCTTTTTTCTGTGCTAGCTTTTAACACGTATATGCGAGAAAGTTTGTGCCATATATTTTGCACCATTTATTTAAATTTATTTCAGTTGTGTTTATACTCCTTTTAGCTGCGATGTCATGTTAGGAGTTCGGGATGTGTGTTTGTACAGTAGGGTAGGCCATGGAACTATTGCTTGTCAATTGTTTCTATTGTTATGGAGTAAATTTCAACTGACAATAATTTAAATGGAATGATACAGGATGAAATGGTGAGGATGATGGAAAATATTCAATTCGGCATTTTCTTTACGACTGGGGAAACCATAAAAAAACCATGTATAATTGACCGGCCACGGGATTTGAACCTGGGACTTCCCGAATACGACCTGCTACTTACTCCACCATTTATCGCTTATGTGCGTTCTAATATCAAAGCCTGTAACTTTTTTGTCGGTTATCGACCAAGAGCTAAGCTATGTTAGTTTAGCTTAGCTAAACTAACTTAGCCTAACTTAGCTAAGCTAACTTAGCTTAACTTAGCTCACATACAGTGAGGGATTTCATATATAGTTGTGCCGGATTTCACGTGTAGTTTTGTTGGCACAACTAAATATGAAATCCCGCACAACTATATATGAAATCCCTCACTGTATGTGAGCTAAGTTAAGCTAAGTTAGCTTAGCTCTTGATCGACAAACGGCATTTGTACAATGACGGCTCAAGTGGGCGTAAACCCTTTGTTTTCAACGTAACCATTGGGAAGGGGATAATAGCAATATGGACTTGTGACAGGGGTGGTCTTATGATAGAATACACATTGCATCGATGTCATGGCCTTTAATGTCTATTCCTATTTTTTAAAGAAGTATCTTTATTGGGAGTGACAGCTAAAAAGAGTCGGTCTTTAATTCATGCTTTACTGTATAATAATAATAATAATAATAATAATAATAATAATAATAATAATAATAATAATAATAATAATTCCATTCCGTGGACAATTGTACAATTGTGTTGGAAAAGTCAGGTGACTTTACAGTCATGTGTTCCAAGGAGTCTGCAGATATTCGTCTATACTATAAAAACAATGTTGCAATAAAAATCTCTTTATAGTTCTTCTGAATTTGACTTCCTCCATCTCTTGCACCTCAGCGGGTAAATGATTAAATAATTTAATTGCAGTATATTTACATCCCGCTTGTGACCTACTATAGGAGCAAAAATATGGTTTCAACTTGTGACTATTTCTAGTTTCATAATTATGGGTGTCTCTATTTGTTAACAAGAGATTACTGTTACCTTTGGTATAAATTAGACACTGATAAATATATATACATATCAAGGGCAGGATCGCCATTTTAATAAAATAGGGTTTGCAGTGGGTGTGAGGAGCTACTCCAACCATGACGCGCACAGCCCTCTTCTGAAGCACAAACACTGCATTAGCATTCGCACAGTTAGCCCATAGTATGGTTCCATATAGTAAGTGACTGTGAACATAACTGTAATACACTTTCAGTAAAACTTCAAGCGACACCATCTTCTTAAGTCTTCTTATCATAAAGACGCCTTGTGCAATTTTAGGTGTTATACGATCAATGTGCGAGTTCCATTTTAAATTATCTTGTATCCACATACCTAAGAATTTGACGGGTGGTTCTGCCCTTTCTGTATTGGCATAGGTAATAACTAAATCCTGAGTTTTATCTAAATTTAGTGCTAGCTTATTGGTTTTACACCAGTCACTTAGTACATCCACTTTTTCACCAATTAACAGTACGTTATTTAACCCACTAGTTTTGAAGTTCATACAGATGTCATCAGCATACATATAGCAAGAAACTCCGTCTCCGCTAACATTCTTGGGGAGATCGTTCACATATATGATGAAAAGTAGAGGCCCCAGAATAGACCCTTGTGGGACCCCGAATTGAGTTAATCTGAAGCCAGAAAGATTGCCGTTATAATATACTGCTTGAGATCTATTCGATAAGTGTGATTTTAAGAGTTTGACAGCACCCTCGTTGAAGCCTAGCTGTTTTAATTTACACAATAGTATCTCGTGAGAGACTGTGTCGAAAGCTCTCGATAAATCAAAAAACTTTGCACATACATGTCGTTGGCTTTCCATTGCATCCAGAGTGTCTTGAATGTACATATTTACAGCATCAATGGTTGATCTATTTTTACGAAAACCATACTGCTCACTTGCTAGTAGACCCTTTTCTTCAAGATATGTACTAATCTGATCCGCTAGTAATCTTTCAATTATTTTAGATAACACGGGCACCAGAGCTATAGGCCTATAGTTGTCAGGATTGGACTTTTCCCCTTTTTTATAAATAGGGATAATTTTCGACACTTTTAACCTGTCCGGAAATATGCTTTTAGTGATGGAATAGTTTATTAAATGAGTAAGTACTTCACACAAGTGATCACTAGAAAGTTTAAAAATCGAGGAGTTTAAATTGAATATATCCAGACTGCCACTGTTATTCATTGAGTTGATGGCTGCAAACACATTTTCCACCTTCACTTGACAGAATTGAAAAACGTTAGGATTCACAGGAGTATTATCCAAGTACTGTTCAACGTTCTTCTTACTAACCTCAATTTTAGACACAAGCTCAGAGATATTATCTACAAAGTGGTTATTAAATGTTTCAGCGTTCATAGTTGAATTGTCAGAAATGTCCCGAGATACACAGTTCACTGAGCACAAGCTATTGATTATCTTCCACATTTTTCTAGGTTTATCAAAAGTCTCACCTATTAGGGTATCGTTAAATGTACGCTTGGCCGTTTTCACGTATCCATTATATAGGTTCATCATGGTCTTGTAGCGTTCCCAATAGTAAGATAGGCCAGTGGTCTTCCCCAAATAGTAATACTCCATACACTTATTTTTCATAAGCTTTAACTCATCTGTATACCACTTCCTGTTTACTTTATTGGCGTTCCTTATTGTAGCCAAAGGAAAGCAAGAGTTCACGTATGTCAACAGTATGTTGAGAAAAAATATAAACTTTAAGTTAATATCTTGTATAATATAAATCTCTATCCAGTTAGTAGATCTGACTAAGTCGTAAAATTGGATATTACTGTCTTGGTTGAATTTTCTAATAACGATAGGATTTACACTGTTTTTATTCCGCACAGATTCGGAGGGAGGATTACACTCCAGGGACATGGAAGCTGTCACTATATAATGGTCTGAGATGGTCGTAGGAATAACCGATGCCATCCAGCGGGAAGAATGAACATTCGTAAAATAATTATCGATGCAAGAACCTAATGAGGGGCTCAGACAACTAGGTCTAGTAATCTCTGTTAGGAGCATGGGTTGAAGGCCACCACTTGACATAATATTGTAGAATTCTTTACTAGTTGGACAGTCTTTGGCTCTCAAATCCAAATTAAAGTCCCCTGCGATTACAACATCGCAGTTCATGAGCGATATTGTATTAAATAATATACACAAGTTTTGAAAAAAATTGTCCTTGTTGGTTTTGTCAGGAGTACGATAAATGCACACGACTAGTATCTTCGGACAGTTTAATAATATCGCACTGATTTCAAAAGCGTTTTCTACTGCTATATTAGTTACGTTAGGCACATCCACCCAGGTAATGTTCTTAGTGCTGTTTACATATATGGCTGAACCACCCCTTCTTCCAGTTGGTCTGCTATAGCTGGATCCTAGAGTAAAATTTTCAACTTTGAGCGATCTAATCTCTAAGTCTGTCAACCAGTGTTCAGTTATAAATAATACGTCATTACGAAATTCATGCGTGTTTAGTTCAATAAACTCAGTCTTCTCACATATACCACGGCAATTCCATAGTAACAAATTGAAGTTAACATTTAAATGTCCTGCTTCACTAGCTTGAGTGTTTAGTATACAGTTGTTTATAACACCGTTTGCACTCAACTTGGTTGTCCTACTATTCAGTCCCGGTTTCTGGCTTAGCTTTTTCGTAAAAAAACCTTCTCGTCGTTGGGATATTCATTTCTTGGTCGATAGTATTTCTTAACTAAGGTTCCTGATGGCCAATAATTATCACTTAATAGTCTGCTTGAAATTTGTTCCGTTACACCAATTACACCAATACTGTATGAAACAAATATAAGAACAGTTTTAAACAGGTCTGCTCACTATAACGATGCTTCATAACAGCCGAGTTCGAGATAAAGATAAAGGAAGGTAAAGGTAGTATTTTCCTCACTCATTCGGATAACTGTTAAAAGGTTATTAAAATGCTTAGTTATTTAAATATTGCAATAGCCTATTAAAAGGGCACCCTTTAAGTCACTTCAAACTGTCGGCCGGAGTGAAAGGCTGTTTTATATTGGCTTCTTGTTCCCCAGTTCTCGAGTTCGTTATATTGGCTTCTTGTTCCCCAGTTCTCGAGTTCGATCCCGGCCCACGTAGCAAATATTGATATGCGCGGAAAAGTAACACTCCAGTGTCTAAATATTTATAAGTTTAACACCAACGACTGTTACAGGTTTTACGTAGAAGTACAGAACCTTCGTTAAGTAACCATAATAATCAGTTTATAAGAACTTCCTTTGTTAACTCTCAAGAAGGTGATGCGCCAAACATTGATGCGACCCCTCTTTATTTACAATACCACTTTTTTTTTTTAGATTTTATAATAGGCTATGTCTAGTGCTGATTATCATAGGTAATTCAACGAGAGGTCAGGATTCTCTCAATAGGCCTAAATTTACTAGTAGAAGTTGCTCGTTATTTGTGTAATTGTAAGCGAGATAGCCTATGGTGGGATAATAGATTTATTATAAATTATAATTAGGGATGGGTCCTCGATACTTTCGATACCTCGATACTCTCGATACTTGCATGGTATCGGCATCGAGCGATACTTCAGAAAACTAGCTCGGTACTTTTTCGATACTTTAGTAATTCTGCAATTAAGTAAGAATGCTAGTATTTTTTAACAAAATTTGTAAGTGGACTGTTTCAAAGATTAATTTTAGTTTTAATGTAGAGTTTAAAAATAATTATAGGCTACTGATGATATTAAATTTTATCTCATTAAATATACACACTTAATTAATTTAGTTCGTATTACACAGTTCTCTCAACTTTTAATTTTTAATGTACCTATTTATTGAAACTGGAAATGTTGACGGTATCGAGTATCGAAGTATCGAGTATCTAGGGAAAAATCATGTATCGGTAACGAGTATCGAGTATCGAGAAAATCTGGTATCGACCCATCCCTAATTATAATATATCGATCGTTTCTCCTTTGGCGATAGTCACGCTTGGTGCGACCTTTCATCAACAGTTTTATTTTTTAAATTAACCCTCTATAACTAATAATGGGGGTACGCCGTAGCGTAAAGGTTGAGGCGCTGCGCTACAAACCGGAAGGTCACGGGTTCGATTCCCGATGAGGTCGTCGGAGTTTTTCAATTGGCCTAATCTTTCTGGTGGCACTATTGCCCTGGGGTCGACTCAGCCTCTAACAGAAATGAGTACCAGGAGCAATCCTGCCGGTGCGTAAGTGCTGACAACCTAACCACCTTCACGTGCCGAATGTCCAAAATCTGGGAGCCTCAACCTCCTGGAACCTCTGGGCCTCCATGGCCTGTATAGGAATCACTTTACCTATAACTAATAATATTGTTATCAATATTGAATTTAAAAGGCTACTTCTCTACACATATAATTATTACATTATTTTCATACCTCCTTTTGCCAATCGCTGTGTTCAATTTTTTAATTTTTTTTTATCAAAGAAGCTAGGGTATGAAGATATTTCGGTGTTCAGTCCTTATGAATTTACATAAAAAAACAGTTGCGATAAAATGAAAGTGATGAAAATAAAACGATAAAATTATGACGACAGACACTTGCGATTGAAAATTCCAGATATTCTTATACTGGATTGGTCACAATTCAATATTATTGGTTATGTTAGTAAGTTACTATATTATTGTGTTTACCTGAAAGTTAGATAAATTAAAAAACAATAAAAAATCTAAATTAATCGCATTCTCAGTCACGACGCTTACGCCAGTGCTATTGTAATGTAAAAAAAAAACAATCTTGCACATTCTTCCAGTTCAACTTAATATATATATATATATAAAGTGGACTTACTTACTAAAAAAAAAAAATCAAAATTCCTGGAAGAATATTTTTAATTGAAGAGTGTGATATGGAGGTGAATGAGGTTTTACATTCTAGAAACATAAGGTAAATATGTACTCATACTGTATTTTCATGCAGCATTTTAACTAAACAGTCACTGCAACTCATTTTTTTTATTATCCCAGTGAAAATACATTAATTATAAGAATATATATATATATATATTGTCTTTTGCTTCTTTAATTTCGTAAGTGCAAAGATTTTAATTTAGCTAACAGAAAATTTAACATCAAGTACAACCTTACATGCTGCAGTAAATTCCTTCAGTGGTCAGGAGGAACTGCTCATCACAAATGGTCTATATCCCAGTTTAGTTACTAATATTAATTTTTTGTTCGTTTTCCCACAAGTTATATTGACTTACAGGGTTTTAACCATAACTGATTGATATTTCTAAATCATTGCACCCCCCAAAGAAACAAGCTTAGAATACAATATGTGGCCACTCTTCTCTATTACATTGTGTAGACGTAATGAAGGATTAAAATGGTCAGGAAATTGGTAAAGGAAGTTTATTTCCCAATGACGATATATTGAGCCTGGCATTTAGCTGGGAAAACCTAGCCCTGTCCGTAACAAATAAAACCCGGATGTAGCAGTAACAAATTAGACCTATTAACTCGGTTTAATGAGCGAATCGATTACCAATACACACTGCCCTTGTCGATAGTAACAGAGTCTTTCTTGTGGCTACCCTCGTTGGTTGCAGCCTTAACTCAATAACTCTCTTAATGTTATTGCTTACTAGTTTTATAGTAATAATGCTTTTATATTAGGTATTAGACTATATCGGTGCACGTATTTTTTTAGCCTTTGTAACACAGTGTATTAAAATTACATTACGGGCTTATTAGAGTCTCATCATACAGTAATTAGTGCTGCAGCCATTAAGGAATTAACAAAGGCCACGTATTGAGAATTTTCTGCCTTTATCCAACATCAGCTGCAATGCAGTACATAAGAATTCTTAGTGGTCATGAAAATTAGTGTACTAGTCATGCAAAGCCATAGTTAGGCTATTTAAGGTATACAAAGTCATGTTTTGTTAGCTGAGTAAGATTTTTTGGAATAACGCCGAATGCAGAAAGTAGCAACCGTTTGATCAAAATGAAATCACTTTAAGCCTAATTTACGTAAGCAAATGCTAAATATAGTATTTTATGATAACTGTAATCCGATTAATTTGATGTTATTTATCCAGTTTTTTATTCTTCCATAAAATAACTTCTACTGTTAATATATATGTTAAATTACCGATAAAAGCAGGCTCCCAAAAGTAATGAACACAATTTTTTTCACATTTCGATCTTTATTTGTGCGTACAAATAATTTACTTTCCTACATTACAAGAAACCCATTTGAGTTTAGCAGAAGTGCTAAAAAATCATAATTTCAAGATTTCAGATATCCAAAAATGAAAAAATCAGAACATTTATTTTCATTGACTACTTTGATTAAAAAAAAATGAAAAACGGTTAAAATTTAAAACTGTGAAAATTGTTCCTATTTTTATTTGTTTAAATTTTATCGCTACTCAATGTTCAGGTTTAATATTCATGTAATTTTTTACATAATGCAATGAAATGCAATTATTATTATCATGAAAAGTTGAAAATCCATTATGGAAGTTTCAAGCTTCCACAGAGAGGCATTTACGTCAAGGACTACTCTATTCTGTATTTCATATAGATGTATGTGATACCTTTAAAATTTCAGGAGCAAAGTGCACATTAATAGTAAACGCTATAGAATGACTAGATAGTCTGATTTATATACGTTCATCACAAACTGAACCAACGGAGAGGAGCCAGCATTTGAATAATGTCGACAGAACCCAACTTCAATTCGATGCGTTTACAAGCGTTGTCTGAAAAGCATTTGTTGCAATGCTTTCTGTGGTCAACAAAAATAGGTGTGATAACGGTTAAGCAATAATAGGATGGTGTATTCGACATAATAATAATAATAATAATAATAATAATAATAATAATAATAATGTTTTATTTTGACTTGTAGAGTTAAGGTCATGGGCCTTTGCTTCTTCTTAGCCAGGTTGAGTACAAAATACATCATGTGTACACCTTCAAAATACAATCAATGCAAAAATAATACAAAATAGTAGCAATAAATGAATGAAAATAAATGGGTCGAGCCCTTTTGATCCCGTGCATATAGGTCGCATAATATTGGGCCCATTGTGCCTCTCTTAATGTAGGCTAGAACCTATCCACGTCCTGCCTCCAAGGAGGACTTAATACGATAATAATACAGTTTGTATAGTTTACGTTAAAACATAAGATACATCACTATGATGGGCTGGATCGTATAGATTCGTACATGTTTATTGACCAGACCCAAATAGAAACTTAGTATGAAGTAGTGGCTCCTGTACCTTCAGGTGGCCATAAGAGATTAGCATAAAATCAGGTAAATTGATGTAACAAAGTGCCAGAATGCTTTTGTTTAATCAGTGACAATTGCAATTATGCAGAAAATAAGGTATTTTTAAATTAATTTGCGAGTTAAGCTCCAGATCGATTCATTAAGCAGGACGTACGGAAGCACAAAGATCTAGTTTGATAAGCAAATGTGAAGGAATGTGTGGGTAGTGTTATATGTCTTAGCTAACTGTATTGCAACTTCCAAAGCTGTATATGAACACGTTAAAACAATATGTTGTCATGAGAACTGATTTGCATTTGATAAATTCTTTCTTATATATTACCATAAAATAGGCACTAAATTAGGCTTTACTCCGGTACCTTATAAATGTATATACCAAGTTTCATGAAAATCCGATAAAGCGTATTTGAGTTATCAAGCGTACAGACGCACGGACAGACAAACGGACAGATATTTTCTCGTCCCCCACACAATCTTATAAAGTATCATTCTGGCATTTATTAAAAAACTCTTTGTAATTGAAGATTTAAAGATTAGCATCGGACAAACTAAACTATGAGTATAATTGCAAAAATAGGTATATTAAGTACTGTTTTGTAAATGCTAACTAATTTTATCTCAATTTTCTTGATTATCCTAAGACATTTGAGTTGAGACACAAGCAGCCATCATTTTCCCCGCTTCCTGCCCTTGCTTCTTTTGTATCGATTTTGCAGTTAACTCACGAATCCACCCCTCCTGTGAAAACCAACAAAAGATAACATTTAGTTTTTATTGCTTGCGCGATTTCTAAACGCACGCAGGGTAAGAACTGTCCACGACTCCTTCAGCGTATGAAAGGAAAGGAAACATTAAGGTGATGTGTGACTCTGCAGCTTGTTTTCTCTGACAAACAACCAGAGAGGGTAAGAAACATACTGGCTCTCATCAGTCTTACTCTGTCCATTGATAACCGAGTAAATGCAGTATGTATTTTTTTCGGTTTCCTAAACTTGGTTCCTGTTGATGCTATGATACTCAGTCCGTAATGTGGATGCTTTATGGATGCATAACATTCCAAAGAATGAACTATTTTAGGCTTCAACAGAACAACACTTCACGGACAGAATCTGTTTACTGAAGTAATACAAAACTTTTTAAACTGAATGAAATACCGTATGCGTATTATATCCATGCATGAAAATTAGAATAAAGTGAGTTCCAATCTTGAAACTAATTTTATTTTATTTTTATTGTATTAAACTATCATAGTACATGTATAAACAAAAATCAACAGAAAATACTATTTCCAATTTAGTATAAAAATGAAGGTATACCCCTAGATGAGCAAAGGTCGTGTTTAGGGGTATAATAGACCAATGTAAATCCAATTATACATCAATAATCCTACAAACGAAAATTATAAATGCATGAGTACAATGTATGTAAAACAATTTTGCATCATTAACCAGTCGTTTATATAGAATTACAAAAAAAAAAAAAAAACAGAAGGGAAAAATTATAGAAATAAATTGGATTCAAACATTGAAAAACAAAACTTTATTTTCCTCTTAAAATATTTGAGATTGTAATTTATATAATCTGGTTGCTCAGCAATAAACGTGTTATACAATTTCAAACCATAGTTTTGACCATGTAATAATTGCACCACAGTATAGTATAACAGTAGCGAAGCTCCATACAGTTTTTTTCGACCGGCGCGACTGCAGCGCTCGCAGCGGTGAGCAAGGGGCAACACAATCTGTTACATTGTTGCTTATGAAAAATGTAAACAATATTTTATGGAAATGCTTGTGCTGCTTTAAACTGCACCAACAGCCAAAGAAATTCTCCCGATTTATCTTTCTTCAGGTTCCCTAAAGATCCTGAGAGGTAAGCAAAAACAGTTATTTGTGAAATTAAATTGTAAAATTGTGATTATCATGCTTGCATCCATACTAGTGTACTACTCCTATTTCTTTTAATTTTAGGAGCAGAAATGGCTTGTAAATGCTATATACAGTATTAATTATTTTTATATATACATCATAAATAAAAATCCTAACGAAGGAAAAGTTTCTAAATATATAGGCCTATTTACAAATACCCCACCTGACCCTACTAATTTTGAAAATGATTTAACACGAGGTTATGTTAGGCCTATATAAATGAATTTAACAAAATTAAACTATCCAGAATAAAAATAACGTGTTTAATCCCTTACTTTTTAATAATTTATCGTGTTTAATAAAATGAAGAAAAAGACAAAAGTGTTTTGTTATTGCATCTGATATTGACCATATCGGGCTATAAGCCTAGTTTCCCCCTAATTTCTGAACTACTACTACTACTACATGCTTATTGAAATTATTAAGTTTTCCCACTAGTCAGTATTTTCAGTGTAAGTATGTGTTAGTAGTAGGTCAATTAAATTCTTGAAGATTTGCCGTAGGGATGTAGCTTATATGGTGGACGGAAACCGGTCTGATACTTTATAAGATATACAATGTCATCGATCTTGAAACTACAACTTCTTTATATTCCCATAAAGTCTATGACTTGGTGAGTTCACCAGTATGCCTTTCCGGTAACAATCTCGTTCTAGTAATTTTAAAAATAAGAAGAAATACAGCCATATTTTCGTATCTTTCCAATGCTGAAAATGGCTGTTTGCTAGTTGCATCTTGCTGACCGCTTGGGGTGCTAGTGTCGCACCTATCTGTCAAAAGGATGCATTTTCCTTTCATTAGAGCTTCGCTACTGTTATACTATACTGTGATTGCACTTTGGTCGTCTTACATTTTGATTCAGCGAAACGAAAAATGGCGTTTCTTCTTGTATTTACTGAAGGACATAAATTTTTATCAGTTTTTATGGTAATATAATAATTTTTAAAAAAATACCCAATCTCTTGATTCCAAACTTTTCCTTTGGACGCAAAACGGATGCAACACTTATGGATTCCGGCTTGCTTCTCTTTCTCCCGATATTCCTGTAGTTAGGCAGATTCACTAATGTTTGCTGACTGCTGTGTTGCAGGTAGTCTACCACGTAGGCAGTTTTTCTTCCAAGCTATCATATCATTTCTGAACCAGAAGTTGAATTTCGACGTAATGAAATTTTTAAAATAAATTTCAATAGTTTGAAATGATTTTGGACAAGCATTGGTTGCCTGGCTTGCTCCAAATATTAACCCCTGGTAGATAGTGAGCAAGAAGTAGGCTGTATTGTATATCATTTATATAGAATTACAAAAAACAGAAGGTGGAGTAATGAAATATAGGCCTAACTCAAGAAAGTATTGCATACGATTACTTTTCAAGGGATCGTTCAATATTTGACAGAATGCTTTATTTGAGTATTTATTTAGCACGGATGTTAGGAAAATATAGACACCGTTCCCGAACTTCCTAGAATCATAATTACATTCAAGTAAAGTATTTGTATGATTCTAATACTGATTTATTTATAAGTGTTTGAAGGAGGTTTATTGATCGGCAGTAATTGAATACTTCCCTGGAATAAGGGTGTAACCAACAAATTTGTAGAAAGTGGGATTTTGGTGGAAATAGGATGCGTTATCACTACTCTGCACTGTGGTACCATCTTATGACATATTACTGAACAAGGTAGAACACTAGAACCACCTAGAAATTAAGCTTTGTCGATTTATATATTATTGACTCTCACTTGTAGGCTGTTTTCTTCTTCTTCTTCTTTCGTTTCACCCTCTTTTGGGTACGTTGAACCAGTCATTTCTTTGTGTGTTCTTCCTTCCTAAGTGCCCAGTATTTCTTCATTCTTTCTGATCTTCTTTTCCTCTCTTCTTCAGAGATAATAGGTTTGGACTTCAGTGTCGACCTGTCTTGGAACCTTGTATTTTCGTCTTTAGTTATTATTTTAGCCGTTCGATCGAGAAGTGAATTTTCTGTAATTTTTAACTCGACTAGGTCTTTTTCAGTTTCTTTAAACCAGTTGGGTTTTGTTTTGCGGTTGCGGAAGAAGTCAAAGATTTGTTTGGTTAATCTAACAGAGTTCATTCTGAGAAGATGACCATAGGCTGTTTTAATATACTTATCGAAATTAATTACATTTTCTAGTAAATGTTTGTATTTACCCCGAACATCCTAAATTCGCCGCTTCGTTTAGTTAATATATTTCCGTTCATGTTTCATTTTGGAGGAAATTGATTGATGGTCAGTGAGCAGAATGTGTTTTAATTAATTCCTTGCTGGCTGCACATGCTGCTTATTTATTCAGTCCCTTATTAAAGCGGCGTTCGATAAAATACCTTCGCACCTCTCTAATTCCCTGCGCGAACTGCACATTCTACAGGCTACGTGTGCCTCGTATCAAACTGAACACGTAGCGGCCGTGTCTCAGCTCTCAACTTTATAAAAGAGAAGTATATTTCTTAATTTTCATAGACCGTACTTTTTGGGAGAGTATGGGTTGTTAAAAGGGTGATTTTGAAGGTTGGGATGGAGAGAGAGGAAAGGAGAGAGGGGAAAGGCTTTGATGTTGATCCGATAATGATTCAAGGGAGCGGAAAAGCGAAAAGCGGTTCTTTGGGAAAATCAGATGAGCAACTAGATTTCATTTGCTAGGTTCTACCCCGATAGCATCCCAATGTACTACATTCATTGAGCATAGAACAATCCCGGATATTTATGTTTTGTTATTGCCTGACTAAGTGATTGGAATAGAAACTTGTGTACACTTATACTGTTTCCATATAATTTACCAATGCAGTTCCCAGTCACTGTCTTCTTTCTTGTTTCGAGCGTCAATTCTAGAGTGATAGGGAAAAAGCGAATAAGTAAAAAATCCCAAGTTCCAGGAGAGACAAAAAGCAATTTATTTCCACAACATTGTTACAATATCTAGTTCAGCCCACCCAGATATTTTTACACACTATCTTGTACTGAGTAAAAATATCTAGGTGGGCTGAACTAAATATTGTAGATATTGTTCCCTAGATATTTTTACTCAGTATAAGATAGTATGTAAAAATATCTGGGTGGGCTGAACTAGATATTGTAACAATGCTGTGGAAATGAATTGTTTTTTGTCTCTCTTGAAACGTTGTTTTTGTTTACTTATTTGCTTTTTCCTTATCACTCTATAATTGATCGTGTAACTTTTTAAGCATGTTTATAAGAACGTTCCCTGTTGCAAGGAGTTTTAATGACAAATTTGACCTTCATTCTTACCGAAGTCAGAATAGAACACACACACAAAAGTGCTATACGTAGTTTCATATACCCTAAGCATGCTAGGCTGGCTTAAAAATAACACATATTTTAAAAATAGGACACGTTGCTAATAGTTGTAAAATTTAACTGCACGCAATCCCTCGAAATTCTGATTTTATAAAACCTACTTGCTAATACGTCAGTGCAGTTAGTTTCGTAAAGTCTATAAATTACAGTTGTCAATATAATAAACGTTATATAATTATCTATCTATTTATCTATCTATCATATACACTGAACTAGTGCGACATTATAAATAATGTAAAAGCTTTAAAATTTCCTTGATGATTACAAATGGGCTGGAAGATATATTTCGGCTATTCAGCCACCTTCTGTTCCTTGATACTTTTTTGCGAAGATCCTACGTCTTGTGTGCTTACGTTATAACACTAACATACCTTATAACTGTAACACTAACGTACATTATAACTGTAATGTAAGCATACAAGACGTAGGATTTTTCGCAAGAAAGGGGATCAAGGGCCAGAAGATGGCTGTATAACCGAAATATATCGTCCAGCCCAGTTGTAATCATCAAGTATATTTTAATGCTTTTACGTTATTCATGTCAACCCTGTTCAATGTGACAGGTATATTATTGTGACAGGTATAATGGTGAGATATTTACGACGCTAATTAAGCTGATTTATTAGAAAGTAATTTTTTTTTTTTTTTAAATCAGAATTTCGAGGGGAAAAACATACAACATGCATATGTTTATGCGTATGCATAAACAGAAATTAACCAACATTACTAATCGTGTCTTTAAGTAAAAATATCAAGTAAAATTTTAAAGTATAAACAATAGCCTATATCTAAACCAATATGGAGGAATTGTTGATGGAAGAATGTAAGAAAAATGTCGTTTCTGCAGAAGATATTTGAAATATGGCATTTTGTTTTGGCAGAAATTATTTTGCTGGTTATGCTGAACTCAGCTATGAATAATTAAGGCGAAATATCGCTGTTGAATTTCAGAGATTAATTAATATTTCATCAGCCTAGGTGTGAATCAAGAATACTTTAAAAATAGAAACACATATTCAGCCACTTCAGTGGACTTTTAATTGGAACGTAATTGTTACAAAATGGACAATTAGCATTTCTGTTCCCTTTGTTATAACCATTTCCAGTTTTATGTTGTCACTTGGAGATACAGATGATGGAATGAAAACATTTAGGCTCTGAAAGAGATTGCAATATTGCGAAATAAATGAGGATGGGGCTGATTCCATAGGAAGAGATATTGAAATGTTGTTAGAGAGAAGGGAGCAAGTTGAATCTGCATGGTAGTAGCAAATAAATTGCATGGAATTCGTGCGGTGATCTTCTGGCTTTGCGTGCCAGTTATCTCTTACAAATCGCTATGCAACAACCTAAAGGTTAACTCCATTCCAAATTAAAAAGTAGGCTAGTTCCTTCCTAGCTTAAGGTTCCAGAAATGTTTACGCTAAATCTACCGAAAATAATACATTCTGGGTATATACTCCAGTAGCTAACAGGTTATTCTTATTATTTTCTAGAATCGCGATAAAGTGCGTAGACTTAAATAGTGTGTTTCACGTACGAAATTTTCTTTCATGCGCATAAGTTTAGCTTCCGAGATAGAGTTAATTTCTCTTGTGATAATGTCTTGAAAAATAAAGTGTGTAGGTCAAACTTTCTTACATTAGATGAACTTAAAGACAGTATCACAAGAGAATTATCTCTATCTCGGAAGCTGAACTTATGCGCGTGAAATTAAATTTCCTAGAAAGGTGCCAATGTTGGTGGATGCAAGAGGAGGACATTTCCAACACCTCTTGTGATGTGGTACATGGTTATTTTCATTGTAATTTTAACTCTCATTGTGAGAACCTGATTAACTTTATTTGCGTAGATATTTCACCCGATCGCCCGGGAGTTAGAGCTGTTTCCGCCGCGAGGCAGAAACCCGCATGATTGGCCAACTCTTACGTGAAACGCACCGTAGAAAATTAAATTTCATCTTTACCATTAATCCTAAAAGTCATGTGAATCAAAACCTGGTCTCTGAATTACGGTTCTACGTTCTCTAACTTCGAATGAAAAGAAAAATGCCCTGGGATTATACTGAATATTAAAAAACTAAAGCCTATACAGAAAATCTGAAAGGAAATTAAATTGTACACATTTTAAAGTATATTGTGAGCAAAATTCTCTAATTTTGTAGGAGAAGTTAGATTTTAAATGTGGCAAAATGACAAGGAAATTGAAACTGAGAAAATGGCAAAACTTTGCATTCACTGTATACCACTTTTCGGCCCAAATATTTAATTAAAAATAATATAAATTCTTTACCCGAATTCGCCACTCAAAATTGTACCTTGCAGAGAGTTTTCCAGCTTTCACACCAACTAACTGAAATGAGTGAGGTACGAACACATACCTGTCCAAAAAACAGACAAATACATGACCTGCACCATTGGTGGGCCAAAACCTTTGGATAACCAATACACAGAATTTTTTGTGAAAGACTAGTGGGCCGCATTGATTTATTGATAACATGAAACTTACGTAACATAAATGCAGTATATCAGAATTATATTACAATAATTCTAGGGACCACTTAGCATTATGCCCTCCTAACGCCAACCCTAATGTACTGAAGAGTGAGTTCAGAACGGTCGTCAAAGAATACTTTTTTCTTTTATTTAAAAGAAGTATTTGGCCGCGAATTTTTTTTCTTTTACTTAAAAGAAGTATTTGGCCGCAGTTTCGCCCGCGATTATATACTCAACTGCTGGATGTTTTATTTAAATAATTTGTTTAACAGAAAAATAATTTTAAAATATATTTATTAACACTTACATCGTTTTTGCGTAAATTGCTTAATTACATAATTTTATTCTTAATTATATTATTTTTCCGTAACAAATATAAATAATTAAACGAACAGAACTATTCTTGTGCTTCCCTATGGGCTTAAAGATTCGAAATGAGACGATTAAAACGTACCAAAGACTCATGAACCTTATCCAAGTCATGCATAAACAATTAAAACAGTTGATAAATTAAAAAACTAAAATCTCGGATTCGATGTGCGTTTCCCAATTAAAGTGCGAAGCCCGAGGAAAAAACGGCCTCAGATTCGAGTACTCGAGCCCCCCCCTCCCCCCCCCGCCAGAAAAGAAACCCAGCATAGTGAGTTTCTTCCAAGTCATTCTACGCTCTTTTTTCCTGTTGCTATTCAATCTCATAGTTCAATATTCTATTGTTAATAGATAGCGTTGGCGTGCATGAAGCTACGGACCGTCAAAATTTAAGTCCCCGGGTAGCAGGTTGAAGATAACTTCTTTAGGATATGCTTAATTTTTTACAGTAAAATTTGAAGGAAAAAAAACACATTTTTTACTAAAATAGCTAACTCAACACTTCTGTTATACCTTCTGAATTAAGATTTCTAAATTTTTATCAATAAGTGGAGTTAGTACACTTCATTACTCGGGTGAACAATTAATGCACATTCAATTCTTTATAAGCTTATGTTTGAAAATTATAGTGCAGGGTAATAATTGCTGTCGCTATTACTGTTTTAAAACTTTCTACTACTACTACTTTAAAGTTGCTGCTTCCATATGTTGAGTGTTGACTGATGAGCCTTTGCAGTGTTACATGTAACAAAAATTAAGTTTACGACGTAGCGAAGAAAGTTTATTTGAAACTACATAACAACAAACCACTGTATACCTATTTTGTTTTAAAGTTGTCTGAAGTAAGACATGTTCCTTTTTTATTCGTGACATCCCCAGTTTCATGCTTTAAGGCAACATTATATCTCAAGTTTACAGAGAAGAACAAGTGACTATGTGTGCGTATAACAGATGACTGGGATGACAGGAAAAATCTCACCAAGATTTGCATGAGAATTGCACAGAGACAAAAGAAGAGAGATGTTTGAAGAAAGTTTTCTTGTAGATACAAGGCTGCTAGATAAAGTTTCCAACTTCTTGGTCCCTCTACAATTAGCAACAGACCGCATGATGTCTGAAGGGATTTATAAATATTACTGCCTCCGTGTGGAGGCTGTGCGGTGTAATCTTTTCCATTAAGGCAAAACACTCTCGATACCAGCGGTTTGAATTCTCTGGATGGAAATATATTTCTCTTTATCATTTCACTGAAATATGAAGGGATAAAATTATGTCTCGTCTATAAACAAAGAAGGTAAAAAAGTGTAATTTACACATTACCTGTTGATTGAACCGTATTTGTTTGCAGGGCAAGAATGTTATAAAGAGTGTCCCAAAATTAACGCAAGATTTGAATTAAATAGAAAACACAGTTTTAGTCTATAGATTGTTATTTTTTTATATTGAATCATAAAGTACATAAAATAGGGTTATTTATGGAATAACACATCGGTCAAATGGCCTCCAGGCTTTGCTGGCACTTTTGCACTCTTTTGTCGAAATTTTCCACAATAATTGCAAATTCAAATCTTGCGTTAATTTTGGGATATCCTATATAATCAAACAAAATATAAAAACATGAGCTGTTGCACTACTTCTACCATAAGAATGGGCAATACTACCTTCACACCCTGATTTAGAATAAAAGTTTTGCGTATTCAGTTTTTCGACCTTACGCATAGGTACCTTATATTCTTCAAGTAAAATATAATACCTGATTTTGTGCAGCTGGTTTATAACTATTCTTCAGAGAACATTGGCGAATCACGTTTCAGATGAAGGTTTTAGTCTTATTGTAAGCTTTTTAGTACAACATGTAATAAAAATCGTTATAAGCCTAACCCTTTGAGAGAAAATTTTTGGAAAATCTTTATGTAAATAACAGAAAAAGCATAGCGCTTTGGTAAAAGTAAGACGAACTCATTGTGTCACGTCCACAGAAGATAATCTAATCCAAACACAAAATTGTATTGTTCATGCGATTTTTCCTTCTCGAGCTATGATGTTTAGACATAGACAAACACAGGCATTTTCCTGGAAATATATTTTTATTCACATCGCTTGTTTTGCAATCATTCCTACTCGCAGAATAATACCTCGCTTTTAACACTTATATAATAATTAATATTTTAGGATGGTAGTAGTGTTTTGCAATAATAAATAACAATATGCATTTTTACAATAATTTTTTAAAAATATGATATTTTATTGGTTAATTTGTATAATTTTATGTTTTATGAATAGGCCATAAATATATTTAAAAATACCAGAATAATAATAATAATAATAATTTAAATCGCTTTACCAGTTACCTTCTTTTATTTTCCAGGTAAGTGAGATTTGCTGATTCATACTGCTCTAACACAATATTATCTGCAGCTGTTCTCTGTAAGTAGATAAAATTATCTTAACATCTGTGGAATAATTATTTTAGATTTATTATTATTGTTGTTATTATTGGTATTAATAATATCAAGTTATCGTCATCATCATCCTCATGTGATAAGGTCCGATTTCACATCTCATACTAGGCCTACTATTAAATTCAATTTTTCCTTTTCAAGTAATAGAGCTCTCCGTTTAATTGTTCCACTTGTCGATTTTTTGCTGCCCTCCCACCTCACCTAGCAATTCATGTCTATGGCCCTGTGGCTTGGTTCTAAAAGGGCCAATGTCAATTTCTTGCAAACATGAGATCTATGCATTATTGAGCTCGACTAGTCTTTATCTTTCGTATTAAAAAAGTGCCAATGTATGTTGCTATTAATAGACATAATACAGAAACCTTAGAGGCCAATGTCAGAAATTCTCAGCAGAAAATGTTACTTCTACAACGGCTTCAAAGTCACTTATCTCAAAAGCAAGTTTTATGACATTGGCCAATTTAGAACCAAGCCACAGTTATTTAACACAGATAATTTCCCAAGACCAGCTCACTTCTGCCAGAAGATGGCAGCAGAGATCGTTGTTCTGTTTCCTGTAATATATTATTGAAAATGATGGATTGTATAATAAATTAATAGTAATAGTTTTTCCCTACCATTAGGCCTAACGGCCGTGTGTGTCGGCATGCTGACCACATGCTCCCCCAATCCTGCCGTCTGCCTATGGTACATGACGCAGCGGTCGGGTGGTAGGCCTTGTCCCTTCTGGGATGTTAGCGCCACGGAGTTAGTTTTTTTTAGTTTTTTCCCTATATAACTCTTCGCAGTTAAAGCAGTTCTATACATCACAGTAATTTACAGTGAATCGGTGGTCTTTAAGGTTTTGTGCAAATATTTAGATATTAGTAAATACATTTATTAATTTGTTTGTAGGCCTATAAAAAAAACTATACAATATCGGTAAATCATATCTAATATTTCGTAACCTGCTTGCAATATAGTACTCCCTATCCAGTTTGTGTAGAACATTATGATGCCTGAAGATCGAGGCACATAAGGTACCAGCATTCATTTATGTTAGATGCCGAGTTTACCCAGGGCCCGTAGTTCCGCCAGAAGGATTAGCCACTCAAAAATTCCAGTGTTCTCATCAAGAATTGAAACCACAACCTTCCGGTTTGTAGACAGTGTTTCAGCTAACTGCGCGGTGGCGTACTTATAGGTTTGGCGTGCAATAAGCTGACAATAATTACAAGTATGAATAGTTAATATTTTGTATTTGCTTATTTTATTAGTTAATTCTCCTGTATTCAGACATTAAAATGGCACGCTCAGCCCTGTTTATATCTGGATCCTGCGATATTCATTAGAACATAGGTAGAACATATAGAGAATAATAATAATAATAATAATAATAATAATAATAATAATAGGCCTAATAATGTTTTATTTTGCCTAGCAGATTTAAGCCCATAGGGCCTTATCTTCCACTCAACCAGGATAAATACAAAATACGAGGGCTGTTTTTTTTTTCAACCTCCGATGGAACATAAAATGAAAACCACAGTGAAAATCAGAACTGTTTTATTTGGAACATTTAGGTACACCTTCTAGCTACTTCTGTACGTAGTTTCGTTCCGAATGAGACATTTGTCGTAGCGTGGTACTAACTTTCCAATACCCTCTTCATAGAAGCTTGCCGCCAGCGTATTGAGAAGGGTCCTCACGGCATTTTGAAGTTGTTTTAAATTTCTTCGTTGGTGTGGAAGCCAGATCTTAGGTTTGTTCGGGAAATTTGTGTGCATCCATTGTTTGGATTGTTTTTAGGATTCTGGATTGTCGTAACGAATCCACGTTTCATCCCCTGTCACGACGGATTTCAAAAACTTGTTCCCGTGCCGAGTGACTTTCATTTTTTTTCGGCAGCTGAAGAAAGATCTGGAAGGACAGAGCTTCCACACCAACGAAGAACTTCAAAACACTTCAAAATGCTGTGAGGACCCTTCTCAATACGCTGGCGGCAAGCTTCTATGAAGAGGGTATTGGGAAAATGGTACCACGCTACGACAAATGTTTCAATCGGAATGAAACTACGTACAGAAGTAGCTAGAAGGTGTACCTAAATGTTCCAAATAAAACAGTTTTGATTTTCACTGTGGTTTTCATTTTATGCCCTATCGGAGGTTGAAAAAAAAACAGCCCTCGTACATTAAAATAAATCTACAAAAACAAATATAATAAATATCATACATAATAATACAAAATGCTAGCAATAGAATAATAATACAATATTGATCTCCCTGTATTAAAACATAAGACAAAAATGCGTCCAATATTATGCAGAGAAAACAAAGTGAATTAGAAATTATATACAGAGTGTTAATGAATAACACCGAAATATTTTACCTGTGTATAGAGGGGACATAGACAAGCAACTTTTATTAGGACATTTTTGCTCTATGACGTAAAATGTGTATGCTATAGGGCATTAAAGTCCTTAAAATTTGGTGCTCATAAGTCAATAATAGAGCGAAATAGGGTTAAAATTTTCATTAAATTGACTTCATGCCTTCTTAGCGATCGATAAAAACCTGATTCTTAATAATTCATCAACAGCTATATCATAATTTAGAATTTTCATAATCTGCAAAATTTACTGACTAATCACATGATTGCCCGCCACTGCATTATGTTGTTATTCCTAATTCCAGATCTAACAAAATGTTTCGTTTGTCTTTTTTTCCCCTCAGTTTTGCAAGAAATCGATCGTCATTTTTTACAATTTTCCCGACCACTACACAATATTCACTGTTCCTTTGTTTCCCATCGTTTCAAGTATTAGAAGTCAGTGGCGTGCGTATCTCTGGGAGATTTTATGTTATAACAGGAAGAATTGAATCCATAGAGCAAAAATCTCCTAATAAAAGTTGCTTGTCTATGTCCCCTCTATACACAGGTAAAATATTTCGGTGTTATTCATTAACACCCAACGAAGACTTAACGATGTATCGTTATTGAAGGATAACTTTTGGTCTGGGTTAGTTACGGGAGAACCTGGACTTGTTAAAATTAAGTTACTAATCTAAAACCCGGGTTAGATTCACGTCGAGGAAAAAAAAAATCCCCTGTTAAATAATGTTCAAAATAAAATGGCTGAGGCGGTGATGTCGCGGATTCATATTCCTTCGGCTATGGCAGTCCAAAATGAGTGTCATTTTCTAGGCGTTTCTCCATTAGCATAGGTTAATGCCGGATTGATATTGACTATTAATTGACTAATCATTATCTGAACGGCCCATGTCCGTTGTCTCTTCATGCTTGTGTTGTCTCAGGAGGAGATTTGTATTATCTGATCACACCCACTAGCCAGTCCGTCTTTGTTCTGCGTGATCCATTGATTTCCTTCTCCATTACGCATAATTGAGGGTAAGACCCACGAATTAGAAGGAAAATATTTTAAAAAGAGAATGATGATAATAATAATATTATTTTGTTATTAAAATGTAAATATCTCAATAAATATACAATATATTCATTATATAAGTGTTTGATATATTCATTGTATTATAATTTGGGTATTCAAGAAATGCTTGCAACATTAACAAATTTTCTTAGCACTTGTTAGTCTTTTTACCAGTCTATAAACATGTTGTACCATTTAACTTTATTACTTTAAAGAACACTACACCCACATTCCCTGTAGACTATGGATAACGGTATTTATTTACAGCGTAAAAAGCAAACGAATACAATACTAATAAAATGTAGGAGTATCAGAGGAAGTTCAGTTCACTAGTTGTTATGGGTTTGCATTTACTGCAACCTTTTAATTATCTCAGGAGATACAGAGTTGTTCCGTTTTATGTTTTAAACTTTAGTTTCTGAAAAACAAATCATTTGTAGCAATATGGCTTCTCCCTTTTATAGCACATGGGAATGGCATTTTCAGTAAAGTTTGTTTCTCCCCTGTGTAGAGAAAACCGACACATATGAACAACTGGACACTTTATCCTCGTTTGTTCAAATGGGAATGCTATGGCTTAAATTTATTTACATACTTTTTCATTCTGGAGTAAGACTTTATTTTTATAAATAGACCCCATAAAAAGTCAGTGTTATTTTGATCAATATTTGCTTATTTACGAATGTAAGTGTTGTATAAATACGTGACTGCCGTTGTATTTTATCGCTGAGAATTGTTAAATTTACAAGCAGTTATAAATCTGAGTGCCATTTGCCGTTAGCTTCTGATGAGACCTCTTTAACTACAGAAGACATTAGGAGACATTAGCTTATTGGTCATAAAACGACCAGTCATTTTACTCAAGAGCTATCCTTCATAATAGTTAGTTTCTCTTACTGTTAATATCTGTTTCCATTAGAAACCGAAGATCACCAAAATAATTTGTCGAAATGCATCTTCCAACTAATACATTACTGCAAATACGTCATTGTGATTGCTATGAAAAACACATCTACGCATCTTATATACAAGCGACAGTACTTCTGATCACCACACGAATATGGTAACAGTTTGGTTTGTATTTGTGCATGGTACAAAAATCTCAAAGACTGCGCCAAATGATACGAACGTTTTTACTGCTGTGACAGTTTTATACACAAACTTTATGCCATCTCATTTAGTCTGTTATTATATATTTTAATCAACAAGGAGAAGTGTGTTGACTAAATCCATATTATATGACCAAGAAAATCTGTGACATATTTATTATTATATTGATAGGTTTATCGACGAGTTATAATTAACAGGCATATCTGGCGTATGCAAATAGTTTTTATTCTTTTAATGTTACATGTCAACAATATAGCCATATTGCCATAATTTTGGATTTTTACATTTTTTAAATTTTGGATTTTTTTATAATGGTGAAGGGTTCACCACTCCACTTGCTCGAAGCAGTAATAGCCACCCACTCAATTTCTGATACCTTTCCCCCGTGTGCTCCCGTAAATGTTTAATTTTTTGATTTTTTAATTTTAAATTTTTGGATTTTTAGATTTTTTAATGTTTTAATTTTGGATAAGCCTAATCATTGAGTTGATTGTTTTCTGTGCAGCCCGTCACAGAAGTTTCACTTCAATAAAAACATGTTACATAAATGGTTGATATATTTTATTTCCGTTTGTCGTTATATTTGGATACGGTATGCCTAATAGGTCTACTTCAAATTCATTGCTAATAAGAAATGTTTTAAATGTATTAAATACTTAAATAAACATAAGTTTATACAGGTAGACCAAGAAACAACCAAACTATTATTGAAAGGTCCATATTTACCAGTTCGTTTTCAGTAAGAACCTTCAAACCTGAGAAATAGTGGAACTCTGGCAGACCTACAGTCATATTGTTATGTTACATATAGTTTACATACATATTTGTAGAATTTGTTGCATACAAATCTTCACTACACATTGTATACAGTGAAATATGGTCATAACCATATTATTATTCATTCATATAACTACGTAGGTAATGCTTTCAAAATTGTTTAGAAGAGTGAAAGGTTTATGGTAGAGCATACTTTCTTAGGAGTAACATAATATTTATTTTCTTTTTATTAACGCAATAAAATTTTACATTTCACATTATGAAGAACATAATAAAGTAAACACAAGAGACAGTCCTGTGATTTTATAACCTCGTTTTAAGAGATTACAAGTTTCAAGTTATTTTCTATAGTATGTGCTGGCATTTTAAAAGTGTGGCTTCTTGAAATGAATACAAGCTGCTTTAATAAAATGAAGTTTCTTGACATTAATGAAACTACATTGTGGTCTACGGACACGAGTGACTACAACAGGAATGTGGAGTTAGTCTCAGCATTAAAGACGTTTATTTTTCTTCAAGCGAATAATGGCAGAATAAGGGGCATTTTTCTCCCATTGTAAGAGATTAATTTATATTTGGGACTCAATCCTACCATTTTGGAATTAAAAGAGAGAAATTATTTCCTGCAAACACAGCTATACATTACTAGATTAACTAATTGTAATTTTATACGATTGTACTTGAACACTACGTAATTTGTTTTATTGAGCAGTCTAGGAGAATAAAATTTGCTAGTTGCTGTAGTTTCTAAAAATGATTGATAACAATTCAGACACATTTTATATAAGCCTAGTCGAGGGATCTAAACTATCCAAGCTTTCGGCCGATTCATCTCAGTGTCAAATTAGAAATGAGAGGGTTTATGTAAGATTTGGGAGCGTAAGTAATTTCTAGGAAAGGTGGGAAAAGATTGAAGTGCATCGACCAATCACAATGAAGGATTTTGGATTGGTAGTGAAAGCTAACATCAGAACAGAATAAAAGCACGCGAAATGGCTTGCACCAAATCGAAATTGTGTTGTTAATCAATGCACATTTATATTATTTCAAATATCCAAACAATTTTTGTTTTATAAAATATATTTTTATTCTGTTCACTGGCAGTATATGACGTATTAATCATTGGGTATTAATACCTTACGTTTCCAGTAACGAGCTGACGTTTTATCAGATATAGTCAAATTCTTGTGCTTCTAGCAAGCTTGTTATAAGATGAAGGACCGTAATTGGTCAATATCCGATGCATTGCTAAACGTTATTGGTCATTATAAAATACGTGTTTATTGAATCGAATGGTCAACTTAATTCAGTTGTCTTTGATATATTTGGTAGTATTTTTTGTTTAGACATTTGCAAAAAGTTCTTAAATCCAAGCTTGTTTTCAGCTCTCAGCTCATTTAGAATATCTTCTGCACTGTGTCTTCCAGTAAGATATTGCTACAATAATAAAGAGTTTATTCCTTTCTCTTAAGCTATCACATAAGTAACAAGGTCTACTGCTACTTATTCATCAGTATCCACATTGAAATTCTGACAAATGAATTACACAACTTTAAAATTAACATTGGAATGGAGACAGCTGTTAAATAGCAAACCATTTTACAAGAAAAGTTCAACATGTTAATAAACATGTACTCTATACCCTTAGCAACCAGGGAAGGCGGTTGAGGCCAGGTAGGTTCCTTCACCCGCTAGCAGCCTCACATTTACAAGCAGAGGGAATTAGGACCAACCGTAATTTCCTCCCCATGAGTCAACTAGTCTACTTCAATCAGTCAATCTTAGATTTTTTTAATATGTCGTTTTATCTTAAAATGTTTGTTATATATCAATTCTACACATAATTACAAGAAAAATGACACCAAACAATGTATAATTTACTTTAATAGGAACATAGAACTTGAAAGCAGTTTTCTCGTAACTTTTATTTATGTATTTGTTATAAATGTTCCTATTAAAGTAAATTGTACATTGTTTGGTGTCATTTTTATTGTAATTATGTGTAGAATTGATATATAACTAACATTTTAAGATAAAATTACATATTAAAAAAATCTAAGATTGATTGATTGAAGTAGACTAGTGACTCATGGGGAGGAAATTACGGTTGGTCCTAATTCCCTCTGCTTGTACATGTGAGGGTGTTAGCGGGTGAAGGAACCTACCTGGCCTCAACCGCCTTCCCTGGTTGCTAAGGGTATAAGACATGTAAAGGTAAAATGTTAATTACACTGCCCAACAATGGAAATGTTTCGGGCTCGAAAATAGCTGATTCTTATGTATTTTCACCTGCTGAATTCAGAATTCACCATAGAAATTACCGATTAGCTCTTGTTTTGGAGATACAGTGATATTTTATATTCTCTATAGTCAAAATGTTCAGTTTCGGGAAAATTTGTTTTTGGATGTTGGCACACTTGTCAACTGTCAAAATACAACAGTAGTCTAGCTGTGGGTAGATTACAAACGTAAACACCATTGTTGTGACGGTGAATTTCGGAGTATCTGTTGTATTTAGTGCAGAATTTTTGTTTTGGAGCGTTTTAAAGAGCAAAATTTTTTACATCAGCATGCCATGGAAATGTGTAAATTTAGTGAAGAATTTTTGTTACATTTGTGGTGAAATAACATTTTCGTCACAGAAACGCAAACTGACGCCTCTTGTGAAGACTGCCTACCAACATTATTTTGGTATGAAGGTAGGGGACCAGGAGAATGCATGGGCTATTCCACCTATTCCACATTCAGTTTACCAGTTCCTACTCCACCCCAAAATTATGAGTTGGAAGTAGAAAATGAAGGCAGTGTGGAAGAAGAAGAACTCAACAGGCCTTCAATACCCCATGAACCTGATTTTGAAGTGAAAGATGATCAACCGCACAGATTGAGCCAATCGGAGTTGAGTGATCTCATTCGAGCCTCTTGTGGATCCAAAAGATGTTTCTCTTCCACCTCTTCATATCAAGCTGGGTTTGATAAAGCATTTTGTCAAAGGCATGAACTAAGAAGCCCAGGCTTTTAAATATTTGAGAGAGAAATTTTCTGGACTAAGTGATGCAAAAGTCAAGGAAGGCATCTCTGTTGGGCCACAAATACGTCAACTTGTAAAGGTTCCTGCATTCGACCTACTTTTGGAAGGGGAAGTAAAGGCAGCTTGGGAAGCTCTCAAGGGAGTTATGCATGGATTTTTAGGGAGTAAAAGAGATGACGACTACACTCAGTTGGCAACAGTACTTCTACAAAAATACCATCAACTCAGATGCAACATGTCCCTAATAATTCATTTTTTCCACTCTGATCTCAATTTTTTCCCACCTAGTTGTGGAGCTGTCAGTGACGAGCATGCAGAAAGGCTCCATCAGGATATTTCTGTGATGGAACGGAGATATCAGGGCCGCTAATGCTTATGGATTACTGCTGGTTTGTGTGTAGGGATGCTCCTGAACTCACGTACAAGAGAAAAAGCCAAAAGACAGCGATCTCATGAAGCAACCAATTGATTCTCTGTAGATCCAACGGCATGGTAGGTTTTATTTAATAAATTTAGGATGTTGACTGCAATTAATAAAAGAATGGTCACACTTTTAATGTTGTTAGCACATTATATAATTAATATTTATAAATGTTAAATATACCCTTTTCTCTTAATCCTTTAAAATTAAAACCTTTCACTTATTGTTTATCTCAGAAACTAGAGCTAATAACAGATTTTCTTTGTCATATTCGTTTTTCTCAACCCAAAATTAGTAAGAATTGACTCATGAAGTGAAGGAAACATTTTAAAAATGTTTTTTTGTTGGGCAGTGTTATTAGAGAGACCCAACTTTAGGGAACCTTCTGTATGAGATATCGTTATTGTGTTGTGCATATCACATGTTCCAGCACTGGTGGAAAAAGCAAAAGAGGGAGAAAACTGGAGCAAAGAGCGATAGTGAGTTAGAGAAAGAGAGGAAAATTAGTTAAACCTGCTATTGTGATTGGGAATCATTCTGTCGGTAACAATGAGGAATGGCGTAATATTTGAATAAAAAACGTGGAGTGGATCAAATTCTCTGCCCAGGTTGGTTCTTGTATGTATGTTTTAATAATGTTGTTTGCTTTCCAGAGAGATATTCCCCCATATTCTGCTCTTGTCTATCAAAAAGCATGAACGTCATTGGAGCATTTTTTTCAATTGTATGCTGAAAACGCTAGTAAGCTACTTGCTGGGTTTAGGTCTTTTCCTTGCGATAACTTAATTCTCCTGACTAAGATTGCAATCAAACATCAGCCTGGCGGTTTATGTAAGCAGCTTTAATGTGTAGTTTGACAAAGCTAATAGTAGGAACGTTGTAGCATTTTAGCAAAATCCAATTCTTTTAAATGTAAAAATTCATTTTTTCAATGTATGCCTCAGTTCCTTTCTGGCGTATGTCAGTTAATTACACCGGATTTCTGCTTCTATGTTATCACTATGTATTATGCATATCACCTATTTCAATACTGGTGGAAACAGAAGACAAAAAGTGAAAGGGACATAGGGAAAGGATAGGCGGACAGTAGAGAGCAATAGAGAGACTTGCGGAAAGAGGAAAAGCAACGTACGCCTGGTATTATAAATTGGTTATTTCATTGGCTTCAGTAACGAGGAGTAGCGTAATATTTGAATAAAACACGTAGATGAAATTCTCTACCCAGGAAACAACTTGTACGTTCTAACAAACAGGTTAACTACTCCGTGAAATTTTTCCTCCATACAACTCCTGTCTATCAAAAGAACTCATGGCTAACAATCATATGACTTCGAACAGTGATACCAGCGAATGCTGTTAGTTTTACGGGTGGATTAATTATTTTAGGATTTCTATAATTTATCGTTATTAATAATTAATTTAAAATTAATATTGTAATATTTATAGCTTCATTGTTTTATATTCTTTACTTTGAAGGAAGGCTTGGTATTTCTTTTTTCTTCACGTGGAATTATCTAGCCAAATACAAATTGTCCCGGTAATTTAATTTAATTTTTATTTAGCTTTATTTTGGATGCCTAATTTCCTGTAATTTAATAATAATGAGATGTAATTAGATAATAATACCTTTATAGGAGTTGAATCTGCAATATTTTCGTCTATATTCGCAACATTTCCTGAGCCAAAAGTAGCCATGTTTGTGAGTAATGAATGCTATAATGGAATGATAATTATCGCAGAATCGAAATTTTCTTGGTTTTCACGATATGAAAATAATAATACTTATTTAATAATATTAATGGACCCAATATTAATAAATCTTAAAAAAAATAAAATTAATATTAATAAATCTTAATAAAATTAATATTAATAAATCTTATTATTAATTAATATTATTAAACCTTATTATTAATTAATATTAATATTAATAAATCTTGTTATTTTAAAGAATATTAATATTAATCAATTAAATTATATTAATAAATATTAATATTAATAGTCCTAATATTAATAAATCATTTTATTTTTATCATTAATGTTATTTCATCTTCATTACTTTTTTACTGTTGCTTTAAAAAGAGAATAAACTTACATTATTATGGTGTTGTGTGAACTGGAGATAGAATTTCAGTCGGCTGCAATATTTTCCTTGCCCCAAGAACAAGTAGAGGAAGTAAAATTACAAATATAATTCTTGATTTTTTCAATTGCATATGGAGGATGCTAATATGTTCTAATGTTACAACGTTATCTTCACGAGCATATATTATAAGCCAACAGGGAGGAAAGGGAAGTGGAGAAAAAACACATTTAAGGATAAGGGGACTGTCCCGGGTTATTTTATTGTTGCTGTTACCCTTCCTAACCCTTGATATCAGTCCCCCTATTAATGAAAGGGAGAGAGCTTGATGACCAGCTACTGTTATTCGTTACTTCTTCCCCCTATTTCTCAGTTGTCATTGTTCTGCTTGCAAAGGAGTTAACGCTTGTTGCTGATAAGCGTGTGTTAATCTCGCTAACATTGATTACAAGGCGCGAAATTTTCTTGCTTGGACCCAATACAGTATCGCTCTCCCGGCTCAGGGGACTGTGATAATGAGATCTCCAGTTTTAGGCAAAACCCCTTTTTCATCCAGAAGACAGTTACAATAATGGTTTTTAGCCCTTGGTGGTTCGAGGGAAGGTAATTTTATTTTCACTGTTTCAAAATATTTGTAGATCGTGTTCACAGCACACAAGATAGCCCTATGTTAGACAGAAATATTGTTGTTCTGTGTGTATTATAATGGACTGCCCATAGTTATGAGACTCTTTAGGGTCCTTATTGATAAATAAATAAAACAAAATAAATAAATATATTAGGCCTAAGGACAATTAATAAAATGTATAATTTAAAATTCCACCAATAAACCATTAGCTAAATTCTTAAGCTTTTTTTTCTTTTGGTTTCAGATCATTGCTGAACACAAAATAGGCTATTTTGTATGTAACTGAAATCATCAATATTTATTACATAGGTGTATAAAACAATCGGTCATACATACAACATTCGTCCTATATATTAAAAATAGTTAAAATTATATACACATATGTTGTAAAATACACTTTGAAAATCATTCATAAACATGTAAGTTTAAAATATTAGTTTGCCTATTATAAAATCTCATAAAAGAAAAGTCTGATTTTTAGATATCGTTCTTTTGTTTTCATGCAATCGCTAATTTTAACACACCATGCCACTGCCTTCTATTAAAGAAGGCAGTGACCATGCACATTATACGTTTTTATTAGTAGGCCTAGACAAACCAGTGTACAGAAGACATCTTTTATCAGATTTTATGATAGTCAAACAAAGATTTTAAACTTATTTACGATTTTTTTCAAGTAATAGATCTATCCATACAATGTGTATGTTACAACTTATTTATATATAATTTTACCTATTTTTAATATATAGGATGAACCGTTGTTTTATATATGATGATTGTGATTAGATATAAATAGCCTATTTAGTCTTCAGCAAGGATCTAGAACCAAAAAAGCGTATGATTTTAGTTAATGGTACAGTATATTGATAGGGTAATCAATCACTTGGGAATATATGAGATTAGAAATCAACAATTAACAGCCATGAAATTTATCAGTAATGCGTGCGACGCATTGTAGATTTAAAACTCCAATATGATCAAACTGTACATCACTTAAGTAAACTCTTGTTTTTGGCTTTAATGTAAAGACACCTATTCTGAAACTTATTATTAAACATGAACAATTCCTAGACTAAAAGCCATAGATTTTATAGTACACAAAGGTGTCATTTAAATATTGTTGGGTTTTAATATACAAGAGAGCAGTTATTATTTTAATTTGGAATACACTTTTGAAAAAATATAATTTTTAAATGTTTATTACGGGAAAAAAGATCTAATATCAGACCCATGTGTCATTTTCTTGTATTTGGCATTGTTTACACATGTAATTTCACATTAAAATATTATAGTTCTTTTTGCTTAGGCCAATGGCTTGTTCTTCCCTAATCACACCATCTTTTTTCCTATACGACCCGGCTTTCTTCTTATTGATTATGTAAAATAATTACACCTGAGTTCTTACAGCCATCAAAACAGTCTTGTAAGTAGCATAAAAAGTATAGAATTCCACGTAAACTATTGTTTGCGACCGGAAAGGATGTATGGGAAACAGTTCGAACACATCTGGCGTCTATTTCAAGGGACTGATGATGGTACAATAAGTTACCGAAATGCGCATATCCTAAAGATAGTAAAGTAACAGAAAGTTCGTCTGATAGATCGTTTCTCCATCACTAGATTACATTGAATGTGATCTACACAAAGTTTCATAGTACATCCGACATATCTCTTCATATTCATTGTACATGTATGGTACGTTAATAGACCTCATAAGATTTTGTATAAATATAACACCATAATAAAAAAAAAATAAGTAAAATACCATATTCTTAACCAACATCACTAAACATCAGGACACAATTCAGTAGATGATGTAATATTTACAATTAGTCCTTTTGATAACTTACACAAAAAGAATTGCTGTTATAACAAAACTTTTAATCTATCAAAAGCACTCACTGATTTTTAGCATAAGCTAGAATATATTATAATATATAAATGGATTTTTTGTTTTAGACTATATATTTTAATGTGTAAGTTATTATGCAATGCAGTGAGGTTACTATAATTTTTAGATCTGAAAATGTCGAATATCATGGACAGTCATGTATGAATATTAATATCTGCAAATTTTACGTACGGTATAGTAATGTAGACCTATGTACCAAGAACTCAATATAATTTCTCATACATGTATTAATATAAATAATAATTTTATTACCATACATATTGAAACAATGTTATGTGATATACATACATGTAATGTCGTAAACATTGTGCCATATTGAACTTTCTGTATATTCTAATATTTGTAATTATAAGGTGGACCTTTCATTACAAATATCATGGGAAGCAGTAGTTGCAAAATTTGATTAAAATCAGCCAACCAAAAGCGAATTGTGTGACACGATGATCTTTTAAGCCTCTTTAAATTCTGAAATGAATAGTGGATTAGGGGCTTTGTGAGTAGTGACGAAAATTACGTTGTTCATGCTCCGGTGCCGGTTCTCACAAGGCGGGTGGTTCAATTATATCGTAGAGCGGGCCGCCGAGATCGCTTATGGAGGAGTGAGGGAGCTCTACTTACAGATAACTTCATTTGCTTTGCCTTAGATTGGTTGGAACTTCCTGAATGGATTGCAGTATTTACAGGAATTAAAATTTATCCTCATTTTGTTATGAGGATGTATACTTATCTTTTTACACTCTGATTAAATTAACAGCATCTACAGAAGAGATTATTTTTGCGATGTGCCGAGAACGCTCGGTCCGGCGGTCTGGAAGCAAGTCGTCGGCCGGTAAAGGCGCTCCAGCGGCACACCGCAAAAATTTTTACTTCATAATTTACATAAAATAAACTAGATGGAACACTTGATAAACTGAACATTTTTTTAACTTGCCTATATTTAGTAGCTGTCGAAGGTCACGGGTTTTATTCCCGATGAGGTGATTAGGATTATTAAATCCTTCTGGTGTACTATGCATCTGGAGTCGATTCAAACTTTAACAGAGATGGGGTTCAGGATCCAGACTTCATATGGTTGAGGATCTTACCATCTTCATTGGCACTTGCTTAACCTGTTCACTATTACTGCCGTATAAATGCAACAACTAAGCATCGTATGAAAGCAGAAATTTAAGATGAATAATATTTTATTGTAAAATGTGATGATTTTTATCGTGATGTTATGATTGCCTTTTACACAAACTAGCTAGTCTGAATGACATTTTCTTATGGTGAGGAATGTGATATAATATAAATAGATTATTGGACAGCACTCACCAATGTTTATTGATCCTTTTGTGAAGCCTTTGTCAAGGATTACTTAATCTTGCGTGAGGCCGTCGTCTTCTTCATAAAATAATAAAAACACACGCATAAACAAACACTGAAAATGTCAACTTCACAACTAAAACCACAACGTTTCGCGAGACAACATGAACGTTTCGCGTTTTCAAGTAGGCCTAAGTATTATTTTAGCACTAGATGTTAAGTCGCGTAGTCTTTCCGACGGCTATCACGGCTTCACAAAAGGATCAATAAACTTTGGTGAGTGCTGTCCGATAATGTATTTATATTAAAACTAGCTATTCTACCGAAATTTTCCCAACTAATTTCAAACTTAGTTTACTTGATGATAGCTTTAATAAATCTAAATATTTCAGTTCCGAAAGGGTTGTTAGTCCGGAAATCTCAACCTCCAGGAATCCGAGGGGCCTCCAATTTTAATAGGAAGCATTTTACCCGTTTACGATATAATTATGAGAGAAAAGTATGTATTAGCCTAGGTAATATAATTCTCCATAAAATTCGTTGTTGTGAAATATTTATTGGAAATAGTTTAGGCCTACCACATCCATTCTTATGTGAGTTTTGAACTTCTACATATAGGCTCCAGAGATAGTAAAAAAAAATGGCACACCTAAATATAATGAGGAAATTACCAAGTATTAAAGTAAAGCTTGTCCGGAGATTGATCCCAGGTTCCCTTCTTCCATTTTTGAGTTTTTAACCCCCGTGCTTTAATTTGGCATCCATGGGCGCTGATTGTTGCTTTCCTATTCATTCCTTAACAATAACTTTCTTATATGAATTATAATTTAACTTATCAGGTGTCAATTTAGTAAAATTCTGCTAATGGTAAAGGATACGGCTTACACCCAACACTCTAGAATCATCTTGAAGCCTTTATATAAACCGCGTAGATCGTAAATGTGGATATTGCAGCTTGTATCTGAGAAGCCCAGGGAACCTACTCAACAGTTGTAATGCCTTAAGTTTAACGATAAAGGCAGGGCAGAGAAATAAAAGTCTGACTGTTCTACTTGTTGCATTCAGGAATCCTCTTTCTTGAAAGTACGGCATTCAGCTGTTACTTTGGAATGCAAGGCCTACTTAAAACAAACAGTGACTTTAAGCTAATGTCCATCAACCCCTTTCTTCGAAACAATGCTTTAATTTTTACCAATATTGTAATTGTTTGTATCTTCTGTATTGAATCTTATAATTTATTTATTTACTTCTTAATAAAGTGAATCGAATTATCAAGTTACGTAATATAATATATATATTTAGAAAAAAATGCAAAATTGTTGGAAGGACTCCGGTGAACTTGAAAGTTAGGAATAATTTTAGTAAGGTAACTGTTGAATCCCATTAAGCTGTTTTTAAAATCATTTTTTTGCACGACGTAACTAATTAGTGGTACTTACGATTATTGTTGCCGTGGATCGTAACTTGACGTTCCCACACGCAATCTAGTTGCTATGAAAAAAAAAAAAAAATCTCAGTGCTGTAAAAATGACAAAAAGCACTAGTGCCGTAAGTAAAACCATCACAATACAAGCCTTTATCGAAAACCGGAACCAAGGCCCCCCAGTTTGTGGCGGCTTTAACAGGACAAATATTCAGTCCCCATAACAACCAACACATGCGAATCACCTTTAAAATATAACATCTATCTTCAATAATGTATATACATCATATTTTCAGCTAATATCACAATTAATATAATTAAATTGATATAAATAATCATCATGCAAAAAATAGCATGCAATACTCGTTCCGTAAGCGCATATCGGATCTCGGAAATTGAAAAAACTCGGCGCAAGGGCCTCGTTTTTTCAGACTCCTTCCTCGATCCGTATGCACCGCTTATAAATTACGGTTTGTTTATTCGTAACTTTGTTCACATTAGACTCCATGGCATGACTCTGTTATTTGTTGACACTCCACTTATTCATTGCTTAAGAAAACGCCCCGTTAAATATGGTACTCTCGCAGGTGTTGTATTAACAACGCCCAAGTAAAGATAATGTGTTGAATACATTTGTTTGCAAAGTACCCATCCATCTTTTCGGCTCTGTGATTTCAACGTTTTAATAGTAACCCCTCTAAGATAATCCCCAGCTAACAGAGGATTAGTTTTATCTTCTCTTTGTACATATATATTTGTTTTATGCCTCCGAAAATTATGAAATCTTCTTCTTTTCCTCTTCCTCTTCTTATTCTCTACTTCGGCTTCTACTGCAGATCAGAATGTTGTAACCAGGGCCCGGATTCTAATGACATGTCATCTTTTTATTGATGCTGCATAGACATTGCCAACTTTTTGATAAATCCTAATCATGGCCTCTAGATTATAGAAATGCATTTTTATTGGGTAATTTTTTGTCATTTTATGCCATTTTATACTTTTAGGGCATTTATTTCAATTTTTCGGCATTATATTGTCATTTTCATGTCATTTGCTTCCTTATTTTGTCATTTTCAAGCATGTACATTGAGTATATTCTTATATATTTAAATACATTACTAGGTTAAATTAATGCAATATTCTTGTAGGATCTACTTTAAAAACGATTTTCTTACTTTTCTTCTCAGATGCACCCAAGAAGAACAAAGAACAAAGCTGTTAGACCTACAACATCCCTTCTGCATTTACAGTTTTTACAATTATGTATGTGTATACAGTAATTTTTATAAATAAAATATCAGTTTTAGGTAATTCTTTATAATTATTAAGTCATTTTCTTTAAAATCTACGGTCATTTTATAGGTCTTTTATAGGTATTTTTAGGTCATCAGAATCCGGGCCCTGGTTGTAACCATTAATCGAGTCACTCCTTGTTAGGCCTTCCAGGGCATCTTCTTTCATCCGGCTTACCAGCATTTCTAGCAACTCGCACTACGTATAGTGCACGGTTTAAGAGCTGAGCCAATGCGTGCTTGCGACAGCTCCAATGCTGCCAAGTATTGCTTTCTGAGAGAGTAAGGCGCGGAGATAGAAGTGAAGAAGTAATATTCGTCGCGTCGCTTTGTTTATTCCTGACACACGATAACTTGAGAACCTTACGGTGCAGAAATTTGGCGTTTTGACAGATTGTTTCAAAATGTATTGCCGCTTGTTGGGCACACGAAAAATAGGAGACTCTTGCTCACGCTTATACCGAGGGTGTCCGTACTAGGCAACAGCGCACGACTGTGATAGGCTAGTCGCGCTAGGCGAGCTCCTCCTAGTCCCGGCTCATATGCCTTCTAAAACTGTGGACGTATAGTCTGTGTCCATCTCTGTTACATGATTCTTCTTCCTGGCTTATTCAATCCCCAATACTATGTATCCCACATTCCTCCCTTAGGCCTATTTCTTCATTATTTCAGTGTTTCCCCGTAATCTTCCATAACATTTTCATTTCTGCTGAATTCAGAAGGTAACTTGACCTTTTTTCAGCTCTAGTCTCTGCTGTGTTTGTGAGGACAGGTCATGCAACTGTTTTATAATTTTAGTTTTCCTTAGCTTCTGTGCGTATATCTTTATTTCTCCATAAGATGTCATTCAGGTCTTCATACAAACTTTGTAACCAAAGGCCTCCGTTGAGGTATAGTCTTATTTATTATATCAGAAATCTTCTTCATCTCCTTCATTTGAGCCTTCTTTCATAGAAGTTTATCTAACAGTCTGATATTCTTAGTCCTTTATGGACCTATTTGGTTACTTCGTCTTGCAGAACGCCTATTCCCAGATAGTTAAAATTCATTTTTGATATATTGCTTTCCTATCCACTTCTAGCCCAGGCCTACAACGTACTGACTTAATTTTTCATACATTTTATTTTTGTTTTGAAGATTTTCAAATTATTAGCTCTTTACATAAAATTAACTACTTTTATGCATTTATTGATAACAAAATCTTTAGTATATTCAAAACTAATGTTAAAACACTCCATAAACTTCCCAGCTTAGAAAAATTAATATCCACTTTATGGTGAAAAATGAATTGCTCTTTTACGCTATTAGATATCCAGTGCATTATTTTTTAAGCAAAATACATGGTCTACTTACTTACTTACTCAATGGCAATAGATAGCCTAATTCCTATGTAAGCTAAAGGAATATGATCAATTTTATGAAACCCGAGGGTTCATTGCCGCGCTTACCTGAGCCCGCCATTCAACCCTATTCTGTGCTAACGCCATCCAACCATCCCTCGCAAATCCGACTTCCCTTAAATCTATCCTAATATTTCCCTCCCACCTGCGTCTAGGTCTTCCAAGTGGTCCTTTCCCTTCGGGTCTCCCCGTCAATATTTTTTAGATATGCCTTTCCTTCCCCATGCGCGCAACATGTCCAGCCCATTTCATCCTCCGTTATTTAATTACCCTTGCTATATCCGGTGACGAGTACAGGTTATGAAACTCGTCATTATGCAGTTTTCTCCAGTCCCCATTTTCATCTTTCTTAGGCCCAAATATTTTCCTAAGCGCACTGTTTTCGACGTGATCTAACATGAGTAAAAACTATACAACAGGTTCATCTAATAATGACGCTATACGTTCAAACACTGATGTGTGCAATATGCTATTATAACTTCCGAAGTACATTATGCTGAGGAAATTTAATCATCTATGTTGTTTCACCGTAAAGGGAAACTAATTAATTACGTTGCTTCCATGAATAAGTTAATGGCGTTGGATTGTAATACTACATACAGGTACTAGTTCCAATGTACATTCCAGGGAATCAAACTCATGTACAGGGTTAAATAACATTAACTATAAGCCAACAGCAAGCAATCGAATCCCATTGGGGCTTATACAATAAGCTAACCATGTATTACAAAATCTTTAATAGTTAGACTTAGACAAGACTGATTGAAAAGAAAAGAAAGAAAAATAAATTCCACTCATTCTCCATTAGAGAAATTTTAATTCGATAAATGACAAAATAATACTGTTAATTATAATTTATATGTTGATTTTTCTAAAACGGTCGATTAAAAATCGTAACACCTAAAGTGGGAAATTATTGCCTATTACAATATTACACGTATTTTTCTAATTAATTCTGAGATCTTATTCTAAAAGACGGACAAAAATTTTCGCAATGCAGTTTCATTTTTAATATGACAAATTGACTGTTTTGCTTAGGTATTAAAAATAACTTAATATTACAGTAATTTCAATTTTAGTTTGATTTTTGTAGATATCTAAACCTGGGTGTGTTGCAGTGAACGTGGCTGCTGATGTCACGAATATGTTCAGCTCATGGTGTACGTGGTTTTGTGTGTCAAAAGTGTTACATTTAAGATAAGTGGCCATATTACAAGACTGCCCTCTAAAACGGCCAATTCTGCCTTTTTAAACATAAAGTAAACTATATTAAGTTATATTAAATTTACGATACTCTCCTTCATAATAATTATTTCATTGTGTAATTTTCATATGAATTTTTCCTTGTAGGCCTACTTTATTTCGAGTTTGTGAAATAGACAACAATATATTGTGAAGGCAGTATTGCAAAACTTGACCCAGTTTTATTTTAACTGCTTTAAGGGATTTTCTGTTTTAAGTAAGGCTACATCTTGCCCCTTATGTTATAATCATCCTGGAAAATAAAGAAAATATATGTTAACTTCTTTGCTATTATTTCCCATAAAGTAAGCAAAGCAATTAAAAACAGGTTATGTAAAATGGTTAATAACGAAATTTAGATTGATCTTTAGCACAGGTACTTTGTTCTACTGAATAAAGTGACAAAATTAACAGATGATGGATCCATGTTGCATGACCACTGATATTGGGCTATGTGTTCGTTAGTGATAATACAGTACGTATCGGTGAATTCTGCAGTTCATTTTAGAAATGGACTCTGGGAATATGGACCTTTTTATTTGTTAAACATGGATGTGTTTGCTTGTCTATTCACAAGTACACAATTGAAATAACATTTTGGATTTGTACGAATTACATTCATGTTTAAAACAATGAGTATAAACATTTGCTCACATGTAGCCCCATGAAAAGCATGTCACAACTTTTTATAATGTGCTGTTTGTTTGATGAGAGATTGTTTTGCACGGAGGTGGGGGTGGGTGACGGTAGCGAGCGTTGCCATTTTTAATAGGAACGGTGTTATCTTCAGCATGCAAATAATTGCTTGATTGGAACGGGAAATGTAACGGTTAATTCGATTGGCTCTCGAGGAATCGTCAACATCATCTCTCTACATATTGCATATTGCATTAAAATCGCTTGAATTTGTTTTCTAATGGGAGGAAGTTTGTAATTTCACGATAACTGGACGTTCATTCCTTTTTAATCGTGTTAGTAATTTCACATAATTGCTTATGGTGCAGTTCTTATGTGTTTGCCTTTGTTCTGATTGCTTGTAGTTACAACGTTAACACTTCAAATATTTTCAGTTTTGAGAATGAAAACGACTGTTCTGCTTCAGTCGTTTTAACTTTTTCCAGCCACTAACTTTTACGAAAGAGATATGCTGATTAAAAGAATATGTGAAGCAGCATAATATGAATATAATAACAATTAATAATATAATTGGTTATAGCCTACTAATAAAAATAGTAATATTCAAGGCAGCAATAATAGTTTTAATAACAATCTTAACAAGAAGCTCACAAAATAAACGTATAAAATAGTAATACTATTAGGCTTTTATTTCGAGCTAAAATTGTTTACTTCAAATGTTGAATAGTAATTATTTTAAAGAAATTGTAAACCCACAGACGGATGTACAGAATTAAAGGGTCCACTGAAATAATTAGGAAGGTTAGTCACAGAAGTTTAGAAATTAAAATTATTGATGAATTACTTTATTATATTTCTAAGTGTCTACCGGTACATCATTTTACTTCTGCTTTGAAGAGAGAGAAGTTACACTATAAATTCTAGAGTGATAGGGAAAAAGCGAATAAATCTAAAGGCAAAGTTTCAGGAGAGAGAAAAAACAATTTATTTACACAGCATTGTTACAATATTTTGTTCAGCGCACCAGATATTTTTACATGTTATAAGATACTGTGTAAAAATATCTGGGTGGGCAGAACTAAATATTGTCACAATGCTGTGGAAATAAATTGTTTTTTGCCTCGCCTGAAACTTTGGCCAATTGACTTATTCACTTTTTCACTATCACTCTAGAATTGTGAAGACAAACAGGAAGTTGGACCAATCCTCGAAAGGATAATATGGATAATAATAATAATAATAGCGGTGATAATGATGTAAATTTGTTTTTGTTCGAGATACCGTAATACGCTTTTTACGTGTGACGTAACAGTATCATAATGATATCCATTTCGAAACAGATTTTCATTATAACATTGGTATGGTATCCATTATTACCGAACACGGAACGATCTTGAATCCTTAAGAGTATTAGCTGAAAACTATGCAATAAATAGCCTATATTTGAAATAAAATAAATTCTGTTCGTGTTAATTTTAATATCAAATTAAAATAAACTCATTTCGTGTTGTAAAAATTCGTAAATTTCAAGAAAGAAGCAAAAGAAAACTTCGATTTGACCGACTCCGTAAGCTGCTATATTTCTTAGAAGACAAGAACTACGTCAACCAGCTTGATGCGATGGTCATGGCGCACTCGCCGTTTGTTTGAGTGAATCTAAAATCTCAAAATTAAAACATTGAGACTAATTATGGTCGAGCAAAAACCGTCGTGTGCAACTATCCTATAATGGTAATTAAGATACTCGTATGAAAATTATGAAATTCACTTAGCTCGTTTCATAAACATACTCGTACCTTAATAAATGCCTTTATAGGCTTCTTGTATAATGTATTAAATTATCCATGTGTTCAATGGAATAGTTTATCTAGGAATTCTTCTATTTTGCCCTAGACTGTACCCTCATTATAACTGTGTCAGAGAACTTACCACGTTGTTAAACATATGAAATTGGTCACACACCTTTTCAACTAATGTGCAGCTTAGTGTCATATGCAGAAACACTTCCTGCTGTGACAGATTCCCGCTGGGCTATGAAGCGAGCAGCGGTTTGTGTTTCCCATCTAATACAGCTTGATGGTAATGCAGTGTATGCGGTCCAAAACCCCGGGTACCTGACATATTGCAAACTTATTTTCTTCATCTGCTATTCTTTCATATCCACTAATACTTCTTATATTCCTGACCTTTTACATTCCTATACTGCTCTGCGTGTTTTTTTTTTTTTTTTTTTTTTTTGCCACATGTGAAAGCATCATAAACTGATTGATAAACTATCCGGGTTGGGCCGCGTCGTGTTTTTAGCGACTAACGTTTCGGACATCCTGTCGTGTCCTTCTTCGGAGGAAGATTCACACTAAAAGAAGTGCCTGTGAAGAATCAACAGTCGCAGTTGTCATGACGACAGTGGATGCATTCTTTAAAGTTTTAATAGTTTCCTGTCAGGCACTTCTTTTTAGTGTGAATCTTCCTCCGAAGAAGGACACGACAGGATGTCCGAAACGTTAGTCGCTAGAAACACGAAGCGGCCCAACCCGGATAGCCAATACAATCAGTTTATATATGACATCGTGGAAGCCTACGGACTTATTTAACTCTATCTGGTTCAGCAAAAAATTAAAACAAAGTTGAAGGGCAGTGCTACTATGTGTTGGGTGTTCCAACCACTTTTCAGCTCAGAGGTTTCAATGCATACAGAAATGCAGAAGGTGTGGTTTTATAGTCTTCGTCGAAGAGAAAAAAACACATCAGTGATATTAAATAATATACTGATAGACATACATTCTATTATATCTTCAATTTAATGATGATGATGCCGATGATACCGTATTGCTATTTTCCGCTCCAACTTGGCAGGATACTTACAAATGGGCTAATAAGGGATTAAGAGTAGTTAAAAGTTGGCTTGACTGCAATAGGTTAGTATTAAATATAGATAAAACAAACTGTGTTCCATTCTCATTAACAACTGCTGGTACTCCACAATTAAAAATTGATCAAAACTTGTGCGTAAGACTACATGATATCAACTGTGAATCTGATTCATGTACCTGCCAGGATGTGAAGGAGACAAATCAGGTCAAATACCTTCGTATTATTATTGATCGTCATCTGAAATTCGACAAACACATCACATATTTATGTACCAGATTAAGAAAAACATTATACAAATTTGTCTGTCTAAAACAATATTTACCGACTGAAGTCTTAAGGACAGTCCACTTAGCTCTAATACAATCTGTCCTCCAATATGGTATCATTGGCTAGGGAGGAAGTGGCACATCTGTATTGACTCCTTTGATTCTAATGCAGAAGAGAATTATAAAAATTTGTTTAAAAAAGCCTATAGAATATCCAACAGAATTGATATTTTCTGAATTTAATGTGATGACTGTAGAACAAATTTATAAGCTCACACTTTTAAAATACTTTCAAAAATACCGCAACGTACATGTATCGGATCCTCATAACTACAATACTAGAAGAAATAAAACATTGCCTTTAATAGAACCAAAATACTTCACCTCTTCTGGCTCTAAACATAGCATTTATTATGGTCCAAGACTCTATAACTCTATAATTAGGTCACATCCAGAAATAGTACATATGAACAACAAAAAATTCAATAAGTTTATCAAAAATCTTATTTCATAGTTCAAATGTTACTTCACTCTGTACTTAGTAGTTAATTAAGAACGATTTTATTTGTAATAACTCATGGTTTCAATTTTTGTTCTTACTACTTTTCCTTTTTTATTTTTACTATTCTATTCTTTCTTTTTTATTATTATTGTTTAGGTATTGATTTAATATTATAATTTCTTTATGTATTTGTAATTTGTATTTTATAATGTAAATGGCTGAACTGTGCCCGAGCACGAGCGCTTGCTCATTCGGGTGGTCTTGTTTTGTTTTGTATAAATATTTTGTATAAATATAAAAATAAATAAATAAATAAAATTTTACGTGTATAATTGAGGCCAAAGACAATCTATGTAGCCTATAAGCTTACTTTCAAGTAAATTATTATAATAGGTAGGATCTTGAATAGAAATTAATAATTGGTGATCTCAGCATTCACAGTGTTTCGTGATATGTGTCCAGAGAGAAGACACTGATTTTTAAAATCTGGTAGGTATCAATAGGGGTATTTGAGTAACTTTGAAGGATGTTATTTGAACTTAAAATGCTTATTAATATTTCTATTGGAAATAAAGCTGGATTATCTTGTAAAATTTTACAGTAACACTTTTTGCAGCAGCTTTCTTCGAGTTTTAGCCCTGTAGTGAAGGAAATAATAAAACATCTATTTAGAATTTCAGTGAATACGGTTTCACATAATATTATGTTCATTCAATTTCTTCTGCAGAGGTAGGTTAAATTTGTCCATATTTGTTCAGCATTTCATATTTGGAAAAAGGGGAGTGACTTACCTTTATACGTTTTATGGGTAAAAACCGGTACTAAGTTTTCACTCCGGCTCATCGTGCGAAATCTCAGCAGTCTATCGAAACTTTCGAAATTTTCAACTGGTGGCCCGCCGACCACAAACGGCCCTCGAGGCCTTTTCTTGCGTTTTCCGAAGTCTGTTTGAAAAATATGTTAACTTGTTAGTCTTACTTTTTATTAAAATGCATTAGACTATATTAGTTAGACCATAGACTAAATGAGTTATTTTCTCCAATACATTTTCTGAAGGGTAGTTTCATAAACAGACTTAAGGTTTAAGTCTTGCCTCGCAATTAGTGAGACTTCGAATAAGCCTGAAACAACTGAATGCGCACTACTGCAATATAGCCGCTTTACTCCACGCTGGAATATATTACGGGTAGAGTAAGTTGCGTGAGTGTATCGTATCAGACTTTTTAGTCTGAAATTTAACAGTAGCATACAATAATCTGAGTTTTCCACTTGAATAAACGAGCTCGATATTTTTATTTGTCGTTATGGAAAACTGAAAACGAGCATTTCCCTAGAATTTAGAGCAGTTAAGAGGCGTACGGCTGTACGCGTCGGAACAAATGTTTTCCAGTAAATATTGACGCAACATATTTCAGAGAAATCCATTTTATCGCATGGCTTATTTGCAAACCATTTATATGGGTTTGCGGATTTTAAATCCTAAAGCAGTAAACTGATTTTACAATACCCAACGATTTCACGACATTGATGTATAGTATTCAACAGATGTAGAATTTGCCCTCTTATCCTTGACATTTATAATTCATAACGTTGTTTCATCTGTAAATTACGTGGACTTGCTAGAATTTTAGACTGCATCAATAATTTCACAGGGATTTAACCCACTGACCTATATACATTTTATTTGTTTTGTTCTCTATCTTCTGCATTTCTAGTTTGGTATGTTTTTGTAAAGATTTGCTATTTACTTTCTCAAATATGTTCAGCAACTTTCTTCAACGAGCTTTGTATCAAACGTCTTCTGATTGTTATTTTGAGACCTAATTTTTAAGGGAGGGTTGAGAGTATTTTTCTAAATTATTTCCCCTAGAAACTTGAAATTTTGCTGACTTAATTAAAACGAAGTGTAAAATTTCATGTTAATATCACATTTCCTTTTTTTTAAATTAATTAATTCAATGTATTTTTCTAAAAACCAAAATTGAAATCTGTCTTCTCTAACAGATATTAAAATATATACCTGATTTTTGTTATGTGCGATTAATTGATGCTTACTTTACAAATTTACTGGTTGATTTTCTTATATTGTTTATACTTTTTGCTTGAAAAAACAATTACCCAGAAAACTAAAAGGTTTTAAAAATTGTCAGTGAGATAGACCATTAAGGACAATCAGTAATAGGAGAGAGGTTTCATCTGGCGCTGTGAAGTGAACTCTGGCTTAGCTCAGTTGGTAGAGCAGTGGCACAGATAGCCAACGGTCCTGGGTTCAAATCCCAGTGTCAGAGGAATTTTTCTCATGTAATGTCCAACAGAGACAATCTGTGGTTCATCCATCTCATTTCTGTGTTTTAGTATATATTTTCTTTTATTGACATTTGTTTTCTTTTCACGTAAGCTTAATCATGATTACTGTACGTGTACGAGTCAATTTCGCAATAATTTATAAAATAATGTTGCTTAGAATATAAAGTAGACTTGCTTCAATGCATAAACATGATTATACAAAATGCCCTACATAAATAGGGTAACTATTTGTTTAAAATGAAATTGATAGAAGTACAATGAAGACAATGCGTATTTTAAAATAAGAGCTGTATAATGCTGTAATTATTAAATCAATTAAATAATGTATTCAAAATTTAAAATGTTCATCCTTAGGGTTATGATTATATTTCTTAAATAAATAAACTGTAAAATGTTATACTTATGATATGGAGCTTAACCTCCTACTATAAATAAGAAAGACAATACTGTGACAATTTTCGGTTGAACTGGTCAAAATACCGTATGTTGAATTTATCATTTTCATTTTGTATTCTTTTAAACCTACAGTTTTGTGTAGTACTTTATTTGTTTCTGAAGGATGTATGGCAAGATGATTAGCTTGTTGATGTTGGTTCGAATGGATAGACAGCAGAAAATCATCACAGGCATAAAACAGTTCCTGGCACAAGTTGGCAGATGACAGGAGGCTCTGAATTAGTTTACAGAAATAACTCTACCACAGACAGTAAATTGATTTATCGGTCCCTGTTCGTACCCACAATTTACTTCCTTCACTTAATCACGAATAGCATTACCATTTACATGCATTTCTTATTCAGTGTTGAGTATTTGACTCAAAATAGAATATGATGTATACAGATTTTAAAGGGGAACTATAACTTCGTAAGGTAATTGCAATTGAAGATTTTTATTATTCCAAGCTCTTAGTGATATTTATAATTATTCATTCATAACTTTAAAATTATTGTAATTAAAGACTGCACTCTAAATAAAGAGCACTGACATGACCTCGTATTTTGGTCTAGGCTAATAATTATTGTATTATAAACTAAACTCCGTGGCGCTACATCCCTGGAGGGACTTGGCCTACCACCCGACCGCTGCGTCATCTCCCGTAGGCAGATGGCAGGATTGGGGGGCATGTGGTCAGCATGCCGACACCCACGGCCGTTAATGGTGGTTTTCTTGACCGGAGCCGCTACTTCTCTATCAAGTAGCTCCTCAATTTGGAATCACGAGGCTGAGTGCACCCCTACCAGACCTCCCTACCTCAGAAAAATCCGAGGAGGTACCGGGAATCGAACCCGGACCGACGGATCTGTAGTCAGCGACGCTAACCACAAGACCACGCCGGCGGCGGAATTATTGTATTATACTTTCAGGTAATTATTGTATTATACTTTGTGATATAACTAATATAACTGTATAAGTTGTAAATGGCAGGATTGGTGCATGTGGTCAGCATGACGACTCCCATGACCGTCATTGGTGGCTTACTGAACCGGAGCCGCTACTTTTTTTTATCAATTAGCTCCTCCAATTGGCGTCACGAGGCTGAGTGCACCCCGCACCCCGAGGCTGAGTGCACCTAGTCTTGCGGATCCGTATTCAGCAACCACTAGACCACGCAGGCAGTCTGTCATAACATCAACACCAATAATAAGAATACTGAACAGCTCAAGAACGATTGCTGCAGACTATTCTGTATTGCATAATTTGCTTAGATGTAAGTAATAACAGTGCAGTGGAAGTGTAGTGCATAACTCTGCTATGAAATAATACCACTATCGAAAGACGTATGAATGCCATCCTTTTAAATTTGAGTTTCACAGATAAGAAATAAACATGTGGAATGCTGTGATGGCAAAACAGCTTTCCCATGCAAGTCATAATCGACCTATCGCAGGTTAAATCACTGTTCGAAATTGTGCCTAAAAAGTGTTCATATTGTACTTCGCGCTACATAGTGTAAATTACTACATAATTGCAAATTCTGCTGTGCCAATGACTTACGTATTAAAGACTACGCCATTCGGAGGTATGAGTTAAAAATTGATCTTCAACAATATAGCAGTAACACAACGAGGAATTGAAAACAATTTTATAACGTGTCATTTATCAAACATGGAGTACTTACCTTCGAGTGGAAAATAATAATTTTCGGCCGAATCAGACCGCCTAAAACATCATTCTCGCGGACACAGATCAACGATCAGTATTAACGGCATATAGGCTAATTCAAAACAGGTTTCCTTACATTTGCAACCTAAAAGCGGATAAAAATCGTAGTTCATTTAGAACTGTACCATGTTCGAAGATCTGCCACCTTATCATATCCATTAACTTTAATACGTTGTTACGTAGTAAGAAGTGCTGTCAATCATTTTGCATAAACATTTCTGTATCTTATATTGAGCTTTGTTATATCTTTTATTATATTTTGGAGAAATTACCAAATTGCCAAATTAAAAGAAGCACTATCCGAAGACTATGTTTTCATAATTAAAATTTCTGGAAATCTTTATTCCTTGTTTGACTCCCTCAGCTGGCTGGTTATGAAAAACTCGCTCTGCAGTAGAAGATTTAGTAGTGAGCTATAACTGAATCCAAATTGATATTTAAAAATTTACTCACTATAAAATTATGTTTTCTCATAAAGATAATAGCAAATATGTTGAAATTGCCGCAATGCAAGAGGATGAAAACAAAATTTTTTAACATTTAAATTCACTCATGAACTATTTTATCAAATTTATGTTAAAGGAAATATTTATATTTTTTTATCTTAATTTTTTTTTTATTTCCTTTGTTTAAGACACGAGAAACAATACAGCTATGTTAATCCTTTTCCCGAACGGATAGAATAATAATATTAAGAAAACGAAACCAATGTTTCATGTAGCAAAAGACAAAACATTCATATCAAGCATGAAGTTAAGCACTTTTTAAAAACGTCAATGGAAATCCAGAATGGGATTTGAAGATGAAAGACAAGTTGTGCAGTACCTGGAAAATATGACATTAATATGACATTCCCTAAGGCAATGTGTGCTGGAGAAGGACAGGACACTTTGTTGTATTTTATCGTGTCGAGAAATCTAGAGACCAATGAATGTCAGCAGCATCATATCTTGCAAGCCTGAAGCAAAGACAAACTCCCAGCATCGATCTCTCGTCGCAAACCTCTCATACTATACTTCCATCGCCACAGCTATGTCTTGCGGACTGCAGCAAAAGATAACACAGACCAACAGCCATTTTGGTGCCTTAGAATTTATACCTATTCTTGGGTATATTTAGATCGCTGATGCCAAATGTGCCATTAGTTTTTCTCTATCAGCTTTAGTTTGTCAGATATGGTATTACCATTATGCATATTACCCCATTTTACGTTTGATATAAATAAAAAACAGTGCCTATTTTTAGCTTCTAAATCACGTGAAGAAAAAAGCAACACACTAACATTACATTAACATTACAATAACAATATAACATGGGATCTTTAAAAAAAAATTGATATTATCACATATTGTACGGTCGTTTATGACTTATGAGCTGTCAATTTGAGGGCCAAAAAATAATCCAGCTTTTAGTTTATCTGTACTTTTAGTCCCTGGTGAAGTGGAAGAAAAGACCTTACGGTCTGAACTTTCTCCAGGTTAAATAAACTATTATTATTATTATTATTATTATTATTATTATTATTATTATTATTATTATTATTATTACTTCGTGCAGTTTTCGTCCTACGGGTCCAAGGTACGCTCAAGAAACTTCACTAGCTATATTATCAAGCGAGATTTTGTTTCGCGAAAAAGGTTATAAGTTTATTGGCACTCTAATATAAAGTAGAGCTGATAGAGAAAACTGATTACATATTTGGAATAAGCACACTAAGTATAACCAAAATCCTGTAAAACATCTGAGATACTAAAAAAAAAGGTCTTTTTTTGTTGTTCTGTGAATCTTTCGCCTCCCCCCCCCCCCCGGGTATACATTCTGTTTCTGTTTTAAATCATGACTTTTACTAGAAAATATTGACTTATTCTAGAACTCAAGAGTTCAACAAACCTTCTCCATATTTACTTGTCCATAATTTTTCTGTCAAAGCTTCTTGTCTCATCCCGAAATACTTAAAAACCCATCTGTGCCTAGTTTTTCCTACAGGTCTTTCGATTTCCCCACTGGGCTTTTACATGGCACTGCACTATTTCTCCGCTTAAAAAATTAGTCTCTGAGATTAAAAATCAATTGCAATAGTGAAATGAGGAAATTGTAAAATGCCTGGTTTTATACGCGGATTAGTCATATTTTGGGATTCCGACGATTTGAACTTCAAAAATAAGGTGAAACATGCGGCTGCACAGGAATTTGTTTTAAGTGAAATATGGGTAGTTAAATTCACGAAATAGCTTTCGTAGTGTCATTGTGTAAACTACCCTTAATAGTGAAATTTCCTGCGCGACCCCATTCCCATAGAACTTCACGATGTTTAACTATAACCAGAAAGGCATTGTTACATGACAAGAAATTAAGGTGATATCTTTCTATACATCATCATTAGGCTTATTTAATTGATTGGCATTAATATTAACCTATTAATTAAACATACAAATCTTGTTTGTCTTTTAATATGAACAGATACCAACCGTAATTGACTAAGCGAAGCGTGATCCTGTTAATTTAACTCGACCGTTCGGCATTTCGTTTGTTTAAAATAAACATGTAACGTGTTCGTATGTGCGATATGAATAGCAACCGTATTTTTTGGTAAAACAAAATGGCTGATTTCGATGTTAACTAGTAGTAGTAGTAGTAGTAGTAGTAAGTATTCTGCCTTCCGGCAGGTTTTCAAACTTGGTACGCGAATTTTGTTTTCCAAAACTGTCTATCCTCTGCTTCCTCCTTCAGCATCCAATATTTCCGCTTTTCCCTTAAATCGTCCAACAGCTGAATTCTTCTTCTTCCAAGTCTAGTTGTACCCTCCAATCTTCCTTCTACGACATCATGTAATAAGCAGTTCCTTCTGAGAATGTGCCCAATCCAGTTTGCTTTCCTCTGACGAATTGTGTGTATGATTGACTTCTTCTCACCCATTCTACTCAGAACCTCTTCGTTTGTCACCATGTCCATCCACTTTAACTACTAATTTATTTTGGTGGGTATTTCGTAAAATAAAATATTTGCAGTATTTACACAAAATGTCCTTTGCGCAGTCTAGTAACTTAAATAAAACCCTTCATTTGTTTATTCATCTGCTCTGTTATGAATTGTAACTTTTGATTTTTGCATGATTTATGTAAAAATATAGTAATAACAGTAATCGAAATTACTATGAAACAATTTCAAATAACTATTTTCAAACAGAAGTGCCATCAATGAAATCCTTTGAGTCTTCATAGGTATTCCAAATTCGGCACAGAGGTAGCAGAAAAGAAGTGTAATGTGATCTTAAAATAGTCTTTTCTGTAATCAGTTACAGTATCGATAACTTCTTGGCAGCCATAGGAATAGCAGAAAATAAAGCTCGCTATAAGAAATGAAGGAAGAAATCAAACTAAAATAAACAAATCTAATTTTTGTACACATTTCTCAATCTAAGTATGGAAAGAGGCGTATTTCGCGCTTATAGTACAAATTTCGCGATGTTTCATCTATTCAGTTTGCTTAATAGTGGCATTTTCGCAAGTATAAAGCTAAATATTGCTGAGGAAAGCTGTTTTGTAAAATTACGTGCTTATCATTGTTAGTAAAAAATTCAGTCACCAGATATGAACGGTTGTGGGTTTTGTTACTGTTTTAAGCAGGAGCTTTTTAAAGGATTGGCTTGTTACAGAATAAACATTTTCATGTGAAGTATTCTTGTTTCAAAGTAAAAAAGTATAAATCAAACAGAGTTATGTTAAAAAAAATCTGAATATTTTGAAAAATAGAAGGAAATAAAATAGGTTTGTACTGTTTTCGCTGCTGTATTTGACTGCATGATGTTAATACGAGAATTTTAACGCAGAAGTAGTCATTATAGTACTGAAAGCTGGGAAACTGAGTTAAAGTTCGACACACTAGATTGGAAGTGTATGTAAATTTAATTTATACATGGCTCACTGGGCTCTAGTGATTTACAAAAGTTGGTATATTACGTATTCGCATTAGGCTATAATGAATGTGGCAGCTCGAATAAATGAGAACGAATTGATTGTTTAAAGAAAATTCTGTATTTACAGTGCCAGTAAACATGGAGTTAATTAAAACTGGATGGCGTCAATGATTACGTTAATGAAATTGCCGTTGGATGCTAAATGAAAGTAACCTCATACGATGGCAGAACGAATTTGCAAACAAATCCAAGTTTAATTTGTTCATGTTGGGAAGTAAAATTGGCACATTATTGCTATCACTCTTATAGTATAGGCCTATTATGTTTATAATACCCACTATCTAGCAGTATGAATCAGGGGCGTATCCAGGATTTTGGTTCGGGAAGGACCCACTCAGTTGCGGACGGAGGGGGGGGGGGATTGGGGGGATATATCCCCCCCCCCGAAGTTTGAAAAAAGGCTATATATGCAATGTAAGTGGCCAGTTTTATAAACTAATTATATATGTAAGTTAGTTATTTTTTTAGTATTCTTTCTACCTATTCAAACCCCCCGAGAAAAAAATTATGCGTCCGCCACTGGACCCACTCCCGATTTTTTAGGTTAAATTAAGTCTTCAAATTTAATTTTAACGTCTTTCTTTAGTTATAAACAAATTACCTTTTAAAAATCAATCCAAAATTATGACATATTGAAAAAATGACGCTAAAATGAAATCTGAAGACTTAATTTTACAACTGTTATAAGCAGGCCTACTGTTAGTCTAAGATAAAATGACAAGGAGTTATAAAATACTTTAAGAATACTAAATGAGAAGTACATTTTAATTTAGGGAAATGAAAAGGGGTTACACTATAAAATTGAGCATTATTATATATTTGTCTTAAGTAATACTTTATTTACAAGTGAAACAGTGTATTCATAGCAATTACTTAGACCAACTTTTAACTCTTACAACATTTTTACTGATCTAAAATAGTGTTATACAAAAGAAGTAAAAAAAAAGTTTTAACTTAAAGCTTATAAATTAAAACGGCAATTTAATGTGGCAAAATAAACATATGTTTTAAAATAGCTTGGGTAATTGGCTTAACCAATGATAGGCTATATTTTAACGCCACCACTAAGGCCTACTACGCTCCCGTTATATAATTACATTACATTACATAATCGACACAATAATTATTACATTACAAATTCTATTGTTGTTGGTTGTACTGTATACTGTATCATTTTTCAACTTAACCACCATATTTCAAAACTTAAGTAGCCTATTTACCCTATTCAATTGCATTTTCGTAATTTAAAAAAAAAAATTCATTTCGGGGGACCGGGCCCCTCGGGCCGGACTGACATAGGTATAATTCAGGTAAAACTCGTGGATATAATGGCGCATATTAGAATATAAATTATTTATTGTGATATTCTAGTTTTACTTTATCTACTTTAGGGGCAAAGCTCTAAGACACCCTTACTATAAATAAAGAGTATTTAAATGCTTTAATTTTTAATGTTATCCGTGAAAACATTTTCTTTCAAAAATTGCTTGTCAGTTGTTCACTAATTCCACATATCATTGAAAAACATATGTATACACCTTTCCTGTAATGGTTTAAAAAATTGCAGTCTAAAAATTATTAGAGAAAAGCTTATTTCATTCTCCTGTTTATTTTAATTGAGAAGTTTTGGCTATTTGGTGCAATGTTGATTATTTATATGAAAGTATTAAGAAATTACAGCACCCTCCTGAAAATTAACGATACTGTAATACAGTGTACGAAAGCAGTTCAGATATGGAAATTTCCCTTTTTAAATCCCTCTTCTTTCACCCTGGTCTGTACCAAGAGGGAAAGAGTAGGGTGGAGTAATGTGCATATTAGTGCATATATGCTTTTAGAGTGGGAGATAGGGACACAGACGACACAGGAGGTAGGAAGGGTTGTCTCCGAGTGGAATAGCTTTCAGACTACGTAGATAAGGCTCCCCTCATACAAACACAATGAATGACTGCATAATCAAATAACACCTGGAATAATGACATACCTGAATAGACCTACTAATATAGCAATGACAATAACCAAAGTTTTTAATTATAATTTCTTGTACACAAAAATATCTATCACCAATTTTTGAACAATCAACAATCAACAATTCCATTAAAAAGTATCTATTGTGATAATTATTATTTGTAGCTACCATAACCAAATTATGACATAAGAGGGTAAGAGTATTAATATTACAGTGTGTGTATGTTCTTTGGATAAATTCATGGATCATCTGACAAAATTGAGTTCATAGGATTTACATGAAACTGAATTCGATTTGAATCTTGTTCCTCCATTTTCAGAGGACCGAATACATACTTCATTCCGGATGAGTCCGCGTATAGGCCTACATGTCGATCTCGATACGGGAAACGGATTCAGATAGATCTGAATTATATAGTTATATAGATGACTACGCCAGCCTTTTTCACTTTATTATATTTGTTATTTTGTTTATTTAAGATGTAATTGTTTTAATTAATATTTAGTGTATTTAATTAAGTAATTATTTAATTGGAACTGACTGTTTAGAGTTACTACCTATTACACAGTGTTTAAATGCTAATGGCTATTTATTTCCTTTGTTTCAGGTATGCAAACCACTGGAAATGTGACTGAGTCCCTTACGTAGAGGTCTAAGGATCGATAAGCATCTGTGGAGAAAAGAACTTAGGCTAGTATGGCGCACAGTAACTAAATAAAAGATTGCATTCTCTTAAATTTATATATATATATATATCCAAGGGCCCCCCTAGCTCTCAGGGATAGGAAAAAAATGTATATTAATAATTATAGTCAGATGTTTTTCTTTTTTATTTCTATAGTCAGGACAAGTATTTATAAGTCAGTAGAGAAATAAAAAGTTTGCAGAGGTTTTACCAAATCGACAAAAAGAAGCAGAATCCACAACGTAAAATGTGATTTTCGTTAGTTCAATATTTAAAAAATTTCCGGGGGCGAATCCCCAACTCTCCTTTATTTGGGAGTATTCCATACCCCCAACCCCCCCCCCCCCCCGGCACTTTCGACTCTCCTGAAATTATTTTTTCCTATGTCATTGTTGCACTTATTATATTATTAATATAATGTTACAAAGTGGCCCAAGAGGTCAAAGCGACAAACAATTAATTACTTTAAAAAATTGGCTCCCTCTAGAAAATATCAGTGGACGCCCTTGTATATATATATATAGATATATTTTAGGCCCAGTAAAATATTAATGTATGTATATGAAACACTTGAAGAGCCACAAGAATATACGGCAATATTTATTCCTTTAATAGAACTGAGCTCATAAGGTTCACCGCTACCAGTTCGAAGTCCGAAATGCATTAGTAGTATATTAGAATTTTGCTAAGCTTACTGCGATTTATAGGTTACATTTACAGTAAAAAAAAAATATAACAGTTTAATATCTTTTGGATCTAGGTATTCAAAATTCTGTGTTTGAATGAAATTAATAAGATATATCTGCGTTTAAGATTCCAATAAAATAAATTTGGATTAGGTTTACCAGTATTCACAAATTTAGGAATGTGTTAATTAGGAGTTAGAGCTAGTACAGTATAAAATCATTTTTCGCGGTTTACTGGCCCCTTCGTAAATATGATTGGTTCTTCCATGTGTAAAAGTAAAAGTAAAGTGTTCCCTATTACAGGCCATGGAGGCCCAGAGGGTTCCAGGAGGTTGAGGCTCCCAGATTTTTAGACATCGGCACATGAAGGTGGTAAGGTTGTCAGCCTTACGCACCGGCCGCCTTTACCCCCAGGATTGCTCCTGGTACTCATTTATGTTAGAGGCTGAGTCGACCCCAGGGCCATAGTGCCACCAGAAGGATTAGGCCAATTGAAAAACTCCAACGACCTCATCGGGGATCGAACCCGCGACCTTCCGGTTTGTAGCGCAGCGCCTCAACCACTACGCTACGGCGTACCCCTCTTCCATGTGTAGCTTGTTATAATAGGGCCATTATGTGTGTTTATATATTAGGTGTGACCATTCCTGTTATGTAACTGAAAATAACGTTTCTAGACAGACAATAAAATTAAGTCGCCTAATAGATTATTTAATTAAATGTTAATTCACATTCACAGACTACGAACCAACAATAAGATTTTCCAGTGCTAGCAACGTAACAGTAGTTAATTCTCGCCCGTACTTGAAGCCAACATAAATTATTATCAAATAACTTGATAATTCAATTAGAGCTTAGACTTTCAACCGCTGATTCACTGGTACATGTGTTCGAATTCTGCACCGGCCAAATTATGTTGCGATTTAATGCTGAAATCTTTATCATGACCAGATAACAGATTATATTATTGTCAACATAATTAGTTTACTAAAAGCAAGTAATGGTCTAATAAATTGTTAATTACTTCTGCTAAGAATTAGTTACATCAATATTATATAAATTTTATATCGGACAATTTCTTTAACTGTGGGACATTGAATCATCTCGCTGTTCTTTTCCTTGCCATCTTTATCAAATAATGAAACTCATCCTTCCCTAGTAGAGATGCACAAATGAACCCTGAAAAGTCGTTAAAGCATATATAAGTTTTAGCAGTTTTGAACTGTTTTCTCCATCCTTGTATAATTGCAGTAGTCATTAATGCATATTTGTAGGTTTTAACTGTTTTAAACCCTGTACTCTCCATTTTATTTGTGCTGTCATTTTCTCCATGTAATCTCCATGTTAAATGATTTTACTAGAGCAGTGTCGTCTGTCTTAATACTCATGCAGGCCAATATCTAAGATATTTATCTATTTATCTATCATCACATCAGCGATTCACCAAACCCATTGTAACTATAGCGTTAGAAACCGGCTTAGATTAGACTTCAACCATGAATTCTGGCAATTTATAACTAGGAATAACTAAATTTTCAATAAATCAATGATAATTGATAATAGGGCTTCTTTATTGAAAACCATTATTTTAAACAGGGATATGAATAAGAAAATAATGTTGAATGCTGCTTGTTTTACACAAAATGTCATATAACACAGCCTACCAGTTACTCTTTTTTTAGACAGTCCTTAAAATTATAAATAATAATGTATTGTATTTAGAAAACTCGATATAAAACCTAAGTTTTTAAACACTTATTAATGTTACTAAATCATTTCAGCATATTCAACAATGTCTAATACCCAAGTATTTTCACCGTAGACCTATCTGCTACAGTACCTTCTACAATAAATAGAAGATTTTGTTTATCAAGTTTCAGATTTTCAAACAAAATACAAAAGAGGAATTCGTTTAAGTCTAGATTATTTAGTTGTTATTTATATTTGTGTACTTGTTTAATATATTATTATTACACCGATACATTTGAAGGTTATTTATTTATTATTAAATTGCAATTTACAAACAAACATACGAATGAATTATTAAAAATCTACAGACATTATAATTGAATTTTAAATGTCATATGAAGTATGAAGTTGATATACTATTTTCAGATACAGATACAGCCATTGCTGCCAGCTTTATGGAGTAACAAAATTGCTAATATTATATTAATGTGGTTCCTTACTTTTTGAAGCTGTCTGTTTTGCACTAAATGAAGTATAAGGGTGTTTTAATATGTTAAATAGTAGCCCAGTCTACTGTTGCATTGGTTCGTTTTATAAATTGTGGTAAGGTGTGTTAAGCCAAAGATAAAAATTTATAAACGATTTAGGTTAACCGTTGTAATGGAGTGTTGTCTCTGTCTGAATGCATATTCTATTGAGCCTGTACTAGAGGTGTACATATTCTGATTTTAGCTTGCCTGCCCCTTTGAAATTCTGCAACCAGTCACAGCTTTTAACTTGCTTGACTTGAAAGCAAGCCAGATTACAACGATGATATGAAATACTGTCGCTATGAGTCATAAGCTCTTCATAACTTGGTGGGTTGCTCAGGACCTAAGGAAACTGCAAGGCCTGGCGGAAAGAATATGAAACTGGGTATAGCAGTGCACTGGTAAGTCGTGCAGTTACGTAGTTGAGGAACTTCAGATGTATTTAGAGAATTTTACCCTGAAGGAAGGCGAGGAGAAACTAAAATGTGGACAGTTTTAATTAATTATCAATGAACAAAAGTACTAGTCCGGCATGGGAAAAATTTTCAAACATTTTCGAGAAAACATCATAAAATCATTAACAACAATAACAAAAATCCCTTTAGGCAAGCCTAACAAGCTGAGGTAGATTTCGAAGTGCTTTTGTTTTAATTTACTGTCGCTGCGTAGCACTCTTCTTCTTTAGCCTTAGCATGACAAACCCGCAATAATAACTGCAAAAAAGAGGAAAGAGAACTTTTTAAAACATTCAAATCTCGCCTTATATGAGAACTATCAAGAAACTAGTTATTGATTTGTAGAGTACTCATCAAGAGCTTTTCAACGATACCCCACAAGACGTAGTTTCGAAAATTTCGAATTTCCATCCCCATACCCCCACCCACACTCGTACTCCCAAAACCCCCGAATCGTTGGTGTCACTGTGAACTCCATAAGGAGTACTCTAATTTATTCAATCAAAGTTTCCCTCTATACTTCATAGGGGCCGAGATATAAATATTTTAAAATTTCAACCCCCTCCCCCGACCACCCCCTTAGGCCAATTTTGCTCATTAACGAACTTGTCTGAACTATTGGGCCTAGAAATAACATAATAAAATTTGATTCAAATATCTTGAAAATTACGGCCGCTAGCGTGTAAAGATATATATGCATATGTATAAATATATATACATATACATATACTGTATATAAATATAAATATCACAATTTTTTTAACAGGCGGTGGTTTCGTACTTAGGGAGGCATGAAACGTAACGATATGAACGAATTTTTTTAAAGTCATTAGGTAGATTTTTCTTCGAAATCTACCTAATAATAAAAATAATAATTGTGTTAAGACGCTAAAACGATTTTTATTACTTTATCCACCTTTTATTTATCTGCATGGTGAATTTCTTCTACCAGCATGTAGAAAAGCAAGAAAGTATTACCTACACTCAGCAACTACAGATGTTTAGCTGATAGGAATGTCGCAAGCTTATTCTGACTTGCCTAGGCTGGGTTTGACCTGACCCATCGGGCTTAAAGAAACCTGCCTGCTTCCTAGCTATGACGCTGGCAACTTGCTTGCCTGGCGTTCAAGCGGGTTTGGGCAAGCTAAAATCGAGATTTGTACACCTCTGGCCTGTACTCTCTTCAGCACTCGATCCTCTGCTTTAAAAGATTCAGAACCTTAATACTGAGACCATTGTATTGACTGATGGTGCCTGTCTTTTGAGTAACAGCTCAAAGAAAAAAAAAAGTGCTGCTGGGAAAGAACATTCCTTCCAGTTAATACCGTGATAAAGTCACATTACATGTGTAGCCTATGATAGGGGAACAAGAAACCTTCCGAAAGCATCGGCACATGTCTGCTTAATATGAAAATACGTACCCCGAACTGAGAACAAAGTGCCCAAGTATGGCCTCTCCTCTTTAGAGGCGTACTCGTGGGAACGTGGGGATCTGTATCTCTGCGGCTGTTTGAACTGTAAAAATATGAAATAGAATTATAAATCTAAAGCTCTAGGATATATTTTATTTAAAAAAGATTCGCATGTTAATTATTTAAATGCAAAACTCTTGCTTAGCAGGAAATATTTTGGAAAGCTTGATTGTGTTTTCCATTACATTTACTAGAACAAAGTTTAATGCTGCTGATCCCAGGCTTCTATTTACGTCACTGCTTTGACTTTTTGTATGCTGTGTAGGCCTAGATCTACAATATGATTCATTAGTCTTTCGACTACGGAAACAAATACATGAGTATCGTTCCCGGTAAAAAAAAAAATGCCAATATCGACTGTGAATTTCAACTTTATGTTGAACGCATGCCCCGAAACTAATTACATGGTGGGCCAAAGACAACCGCTCAAGCCTTGGTCATTCTACGTTGGCACTCCCCAGGATTGGTGGCCATATGGTCAGCATTGCCAACTTTCAGGGCCGTTATTGAGGTATTCGTGATCGGATCCGCTACTTCTTTATCAAGGCTGAGGCTGAGTGTATCCTGTTCCAGACCTTCCTACGACAGAAAAATCCGAGGAGGGTTCAAACTCGGGCCTGCGAGTTAGCAATGCTTACCACTAGACCGCGCAGGTTGCCAAACATGCATTACGTTTGCACATTGATCTAATAGGCTGTAATGCTGATATATATTTTCCATGCTCGTTTAAAGCTCAATATTGTTAACTGAAAATAAGTACATAGGCCTATATACACATCCAGTGTATAACTTTTCATCAGAGTGATAATAGCCTATATTTGTCGCAAACGATTGCTGCTTAAATATAAAGTACTTAAACTAAGTGAGAAATAAAGTACTGTAAGGTTTTCCTCATTAGTAAGGGTAATTAAATCGCGAAGGATGAAATGGGCTGGACATGTTGCACCCATGGGGAGGAAAGACATATCTCAAAAGGATTTGCTTGGGATGATCGGATGGAGTTAGCACAGAATAGGGTTGAATGGCGGACTCAGGTAAGCGCGGCAATGAACCTTCGGGTTCCATAAAATAGATAATATTCCTTTAGCTTGCTGAGGAATTGTCTATTGTCATTGAGTAAGTAAGCAAGTAAAGTTTTCCTCATACCAGCCTTGGGAGCCCTTAGGGTTCTTCGAGATTCAGATTGGTAAATTATTTTGCAATTGACTCGTTATGAAGGTGGTAAGATTGCTGGTGTTATGCAGTGGCCGGCTTTAACTTATGTTCTTCCCTAGTGGAATATGAGTTGACACCATGAAAATGGTACCACGAAAAGGATAAAGTAGGTCTAATCCCAGTAACTGTGATGGATAGAACCCTCGACCTTCCGGTCTCTTTCCTCCATGCACCAATCAATTGTACCTCGACGCTTACCCCAGAAAATACTCGTTTATTTAAATACTAACTTTAAAAGTCTGGGGAATCGCTCAGGTTTTTAATTTTAAAATTAAATTATGGAGGACTTTTCATTTTCAAGCTCGTAGTCCTTACATAGGTATCTAGAATTTGAAGTGAAGAAGAACGTCTTATCACACTCAAACCATTCTCTCAAAAACCGCTGGAAATGGATTTTATCGCTCATATAGGACTTAGAATTTTGCAGTCCATTGCTTCTCCACACCATGCCTGGTAGGGTGCTAATAAGAAGAAACAGCAATTCCGGTAACATCAATTTCACTGTGGGGTATTTTATTTCCTATTTTCATGTTGTCACACAAGTATTTCGGTGCTAAAATCAAAAGGAAATCAATATGACTTTCACACTTTCTTCCCACGAAATCTGGAACTTAATCATTTACAGAAATGCCTCTCTAATTTGTCAAATTCCAGTATTATGCAACTTCCAAAGCCACCTGTGAACACCTCAAAGAATAGTGCTGTGATGGGGACTGCACATACACTGTGAATTTCATTTGGTGAATTCGGTGTAATATTTTCGGAAATTATATGATTTTCGTTGTAATGTTGCCTACGGTTTTATTTTTCATGGTTCAAGAGGGCATGTGTGAAAAATGTCGTATAGAGTGGTCAAAGCATACAGATTTGTATAGGGAAGAAGCATACATACATACGTACAAACACAGGACTATATACCCATACACCTCCAATTTTTTAATATTAGATGTATTTTGAATGTTTGCGTTCATTGTATTTTACACACGACTCTTTGCATTTTTTTCTTCCAGCGCATTATGGCTGTGCTGGGCTCAGTGTTATCCCTGGGTAGTTATGCAACTCACATAACGGCTGCAAGCACAAGCGACTTCATTGCACGCAGAGCGGGTATAGCTCCTTGTTGTGTTAGTCTAATAAATTTATGGTCATGGTCCATTTCAGCTGTGCATTCTCCTAGTGCCCCATGCACTGCATCATTGCTATGCTACGTGTGATAGCCCAAAACTTCCTTATATTTATTCACTCAATGCGCAGGAAATGCGAAGTGTGCTACTGGATAATGTTATTCTTTTTTCTTTCTCTCTGCAGTGCATGCTAGGATATATTCAACAGTACTGCTTTGTGCTGCGGAATTTATGTTTATTACATTCTTATGTTATTGCTGTATTCACATATCTTTGTGTTACTATTTTCCCTGGCGTTAGCTGCGATTTTAAAGTATTTTTATGCGCATGAAGTAAAGAATGATGTTTTCACAACTGTAATAATGCTGTGGCTACTGTTATATATGCCATTACTTTCTTTATAACTAACATTACTGTATGAGGGTCATGCCGACATTTCAATCTGTCTATAGCCTATCTAGTCAACATAACATTCACCAAAAGTTTATCCAGTGCCATCTTGGATTACACTAGTATATTATTCAGCCTTAGTATCGGAGTTCTAAATTCATAGTCCGTTTTTATAGTTGATTATTATCAACAAATCTATGTTCATATTAACTTTATGTTGAATATTTATAGGGTTTACCTATAATTCTGGTGTTTTTACGTCTCCATATTAAATTTCATTTTATAACTTCTTTGCTTTCACACTTATGTCTATTTTTAATTTGTTTGGGACGGATTTCTTCCTTAATATTTCTGTCTATCGTTCATACCATCTTTATTACTTTCTTTCCCCTGTTCTATTTATCTTTCTGTTCTGTCCTGCACATTGCTTTTTATTGATTATTTATTTCTTTTCTCCTTTTTTTTCCCTCTTGCTTGCTTCCTTTCGTTGGTTTCTTTCGCTTGCTCCTTTCGTTTTACTTCTGATTGTCTTTCTTCATTTTCTGTTCTCTTTCTTCCCTTTTTCCTTTCCTTTTATTTAATTTATTCTTTATATCGTTCTTTTTTAATTTTATTTCTCTCATATCGTTCTTTCTTCCTCCGTTTCTCTTTCTTTCTTTCTTTATAAATCTTTTTTTCTTTCATTTTTGTTCTTTATATCTCCTTTCTCCCGTTCTTTCCTTCTCTTTTTATTTTTCTTCTTTAATTCTATTTTTTTTGTTTCCTTTTTCTTTCAGCCCTCCCTTCCATTCTCTCTCATTTCATTTTATTACTTTTTTCCTTAATCCTCCCTCACCTACTTCATATTCCTTTTTATTTGGTGAAACAAAAAAAAAACCTTTCACCAAGCCTTTATTTGGAGAAGTTACTTTTGTAAACTAATTATATCCAGAGTATGTGAGTACTGCATCACTACTACATTTCTTTGTTATTCCTGTCTATGTAGAGAAGTTATTACACCACTGCTGTGTAATTTACAGTCTGGCTTCTCTCATATCACTAATGAAGCAGACTGAATCCTCTTCGTCAAGCTGGAACAAGAGACAAACTTATGTCTCTTATATGTATAACTCTGCATGAAGATTATGTAGGGTTATATTCCGGCTGAAATGAAAACCAGGAACTGCAGTACCTCCAATCCTGTAAGTTGTGGTAGTAACGGGATATAGTAATGTTATGACCACTACTTAAAATTATCAATTTCGTAGTTTTGTTACTAAAATTCATTATAGTGTATATTATGCCATCATGCCATATATTTGTACAGGGTAGATATAGTGTAACTGTGTAGATTAAAGAGAGCAAAAGCTAACATTAAAATAACTACTAATGTATAACTCGATCGGTAAGATCTGAGCCAAACACGCGCAGGTAGCTTATCATCTCCCGGTAGCAATGGAGTGTGGGCAGAAGAGAATGCATATACTGTACTATTCATTCCAAACTATACGGTTCATAATAGTCCGTAACTATTGAAAACAAAAATAAAGTTAATAAAGCATTTGCTTTTTATAGTTATGAAATATTATTTAAGTAATGGTAAGTATCTCACAGAATATCGCTGTTGGGTCTTCACTATCGAATGCTGTGAGGCTAACTAAGATGTTTTTACACGGTCTGTACAGGATGAACTAGCAAAGAACATCACGTGCTATGAAGGGCAGGCAGGTCTAGATTACGTCATCGTAGACTACTGCGCAGCCGTTTGTTTGGCTCAGGTCTTACCGATCGAGTTATACTTGTACAAAGTTATAGAAAATTTGTATAGCATGAATTTGGCTTGAATCGTTGAAAGAAGCTGAATATTAGGCTACATGAAACGGTACCATTAAAACAGTCACCATTTTGATACAAAATAAAAATAAAAATCCTTACACACACGTTTTTAATGACGTTAAGGGACATTCTTCCGAATTGGAAGAAAATAGAACGCGTTTTGTCGTAGCTGCATAATCCACAAATTTGCAGAAAGACATTCGAAATACCGAACGGTTTAGTTAAAACAGGACCACGCTTCGCTCGGTCGTTAAATTAACCGAAATTGGTAATTCTTATTAAACCTATCACTAACCTGGATTATATTTCTTCTATTAGCACAGGCCCATTGTACGATTTATAGCCAAGCATTATATCGTGATTCTGAGGCCTTTGTAATAATAAAAGAAATATTATCCCTCATAAGTCCCCACCACCTCGTGCACGGTTGCTGCTTGGGGAGAGGGTGAAAAGGCTGAAGTGTTGAAGGGATGGTTGTTTTATTTATCCGTAGTGGCAAGGAAACAGGCTTGATGCAAATAGTACGACGTAAATTGGCGTTTCTATACCTGCCACTGAGACCTGACAAAATTAACGAGGATTTGTAAGGAATGAGGGGATCTCAAGTTACAATATTACAATTTTAATAACTCTCTCCCCTTTATTTGTTTCTACCACAATACATGGCATAAAATTGCTCTCCTTCCTACTTCTACTTAATACAAACATTAAAATCTCACTGATTTGCAATTCTTGTTAAATTCCATCTTATGCTTCTACAATTGACGAGAGCTTATTGTCTGTTACACAGAATACACAGACCAACAGCCATTTTGGTGCCATACAATTTATACCTATTCTTGGGTATATTTAGGTCACTGATGCCAAATGTGCCATTAGTTTTGCCCTATCAGCTTTAGTTTTGTGAGATATGGTATTACCACTATGCAAATTATCCCATTTTGCGTTTGATATAAATTAAAAACAGGGCCTATTTTAGCTTCTAAATCACGTGAAGAAAAAAGCAACACACTAACATTACATTAATATTACAATAACAATATAATATGAGATATTTAAAAAAAATTTATGTTAATACATATTGTACGGTCGTTTATGACTTATGAGCTGTCAATTTGAGGGCCAAAAAATAATCCAGCTTTTAGTTTGTCTGTACTTCGTACAGTTTTCGTCCTATTTGTCCAAAGTATGGCCAAGAACCTTCACTAGCTATATTATCAAGCAAGATTTTGTTCGCGAAGGAGATTATAAGTTAATGGCCCTCTATATAAAAGTAGAGCTGGTAGAGAAAAACTGTTTACATATTTGGATAAGCACACTAAGTATAGCCAAAATCCGCTAAAACATCTGAGACACCAAACAAAAAGTTCTTTTTTGTTGGGCTGTGTTATTTTACTACGGTTTGTATAACTCAGGACAAATATCTCTGCCGATGTCGTGTTTACGACCTATCTTTCACCACAGTGATGTTATCGCACCGTACAGTACATTCAGCGCGAAATACTGTGTCGTGCTGCGGACTGCATCATTAAGTGTTAGTTTGCTTAACTTACGGGATTAGTAGCTCCATTTCTGAATCAAAAGATAGACCACCGGTAGGTGAAAATAAAACTATGGGGATGTTATATAAACTTATTTAGGCATATTTTAGGGTGATTTTCACCACATTTGAGGGTAGTTTTTTTTTATTTAAAGGTTTTTCAAGGTAATCCGGGATTTAGGAACTCAGTATCGTTTACATAGACCTATCATTTAAGCCCAAATCCATACATACAAAACATCTACAATTGACGAGAGCTTATTGTCTGTTATGATTACACAGACCAACAGCCATTTTGGTACCATACAATTTATACCTATTCTTGGGTATATTTAGGTCACTGATGCCAAATGTGCCATTAGTTTTGTGAGATATGGTATTACCATTATGCAAATTATCCCATTTTGCGTTTGATATAAATTAAAAACAGTGCCTATTTTAGCTTCTAAATCACGTGAAGAAAAAAGCAACACACTAACATTACATTAATATTACAGTAACAATATAATATGAGATCTTTAAAAAAATTGATATTATCACATATTGTACGGTCGTTTATGACTATTGAGCTGTCAATTTGAGGACCAAAAAATAATCCAGCTTTTAGTTTGTCTGTACTTCGTACAGTTTTCGTCCTACGTGTCCAAAGTATGGTCAAGAACCGTCACTATCTATATTATCAAGCAAGATTTTGTTCGCGAAGGAGATTATAAGTTAATGGCCCTCTATATAAAAGTAGAGCTGGTAGAGAAAAACTGTTTACATATTTGGAATAAGCACACTAAGTATAGCCAAAATCCGGTAAAACATCTGAGACACCAAACAAAAAGTGTTATTTTACAACGGTTTGTATAACTCAGGACAAATATCTCTGCCGATGTCGTGTTTACGAACTATCTTTTTCCACAGTGATGTCATCGCACGAAATACTGTGTCGTGCTGCGGACTGCATAATTAACTCACGGGATTAATAGCTCCAATTCGGGATTAAAAGGTAGGCCACCGGTAGGTGAAAATAAAACTATGGGGATGTTATATAAACATATTTAGGCATATTTTAGGGTGATTTTCACCACATTTGGGGGCAGTTTTTTTTTTATTTAAAGGTTTTTTCAAGGTAATCCGGGATTTAGGAACTCAGTATCGTTTACATATACCTATCATTTAAGCCCAAATCCATACATACAAAACATCCCCTAACGTAAGGGAAGTTTTCACCCGAATTGTCATTTCACCCTTCCAAAATTTGTTTATTTTATTTTTTATCTATTTTGTATTTAAAAGTACGGAAGTATCATATTACCGGCAAATACATAACTAGAATATAAAATTTTATATTGATGCAATTCTTCCTTTTCGAACTATGTTTTAGAACTCTGTGTTTGTCTGGGTAGCTGAACGGTGGGGTGTGTGTTCGTTGGTGAATTTCTTACTTTGTTTGCTGTCCTCTTTTGTTTTCGTTTTCTACGATCTCAGCTCCAAGTTCTATTACCAGGAATGGATCTGATAGGAGATTTTATAAGGACTCTTTACATTTGACACTGCCCTTTTTACTGTCAAGTCTTCCAGGCCATTGTGCTTTTCTGCTTGAATAAATTATTAATTTAGTGCACCCTCTCTGTGTGTTAAGAGAACCAATGACCATAGCTGTTGATGAGCCCCTAAATCACACTACTACCCCCAAGGCTAGTATATATTAGTGTTGTACTACTACTAGTACTACTACTGTTCACTGACAGACAGAAACTTACACAGACTAGTCGATACAAAGAGGCGTTTTCAAAAAAAGTAGTTTGTAATCAGAGGATCTGAAAACGGTGTTTTAATGCCGATAGCTCGAATGTGAATTTCACACAATAGCCTACCTCCTCTTCCTATAGTACCTATGGTGATGTACAGAGAAGGTAACATTGCTGGTATTGTAGCTCAGTATTGTCCATGATACTGCACTTCAAGATACATGAATGAGTACATGTTCGTAGCCGGGAACAATACATAACCTGGGCGCTGGTATGGGGAGAGAGAGACCATAGTATTAGTGACTCGGTATATGGAAAATATATTTATGATGGCCAGATTAATAGCTTCATCAACAAACTACATAAGCGTATTACTTATAACTAGACCTGGGATTTTAGGGTCTAAAAAAATTAGTATTAGGCACCTAAAGTAGGCTTTCAAAACAAGTAAAAAAGGCTTTTAAAAGAGAAAATAGGCACTTAAAATATGCTTTAAAAATGTGTAGATAGACAGAAAATAGACTTTAAAATATTACAATATACACTTAAACTGTAACATGGTCTCTTTTTTTACCGCAAGAAACATGGCATACCTATTCTTAACAGAATTAACTGCAAAATTAGCCATCACGAACTGTATTCATATAAACAGATGTTCTTTCACTGGTGACTCCCCCGTCAGTCAGCATTCCTTTAGCGACAATTGTTTGGAATAATCATACTTCTGTGAAAAACCCATCTCTGCTGTTCTTCGTTTCATTGAGGGATGTCCATTATAAGATTGTAAAAATTACAAAAGTTGAATGTTATTTTAAATGTACAAAATAGGCATTTTTAGGCACTAAAATAGTAAAATAGGCTCTTAAGGTCCAAATAGGCATTTTAGGGCACTATAAAACTCTATAAATGTAAGTGATTTATCATGTAACGTCCACATATTTAAACATTTTCGTGTTATTTCATAAGGAACAAAATAGGCATTTGCCTTAAAATCCCAGGTCTACTTATAACTTATGACTCTAGTAGTAGTTCTTCGTGATTTTTATATCCTCTACCAATACTTTTGATATTCTAGTTAGAGGAAATAGGGCTGTTGTGTTCAACCCGCAATCCAGTGTTACGTTTTCAACATAAATTCATGTTTCGAGGTCTTCTGAATTGAAAAATTCCATTTTCAGCAACATTTATGTTTCTCTCTCTCTCTCTCTCTCTCTCTCTCTCTCTCTCTCTCTCTCTCTCTATCTCTCTCTATCTCTCTATCTCTCTATCTCTCTCTGTCTCTGCAGACTATTTTTTTTATATTTATTACGGCATGCTCCATTACCATACGTCTAATACTACATGACCTGGTATTATCTAATTTACAATTTTGTATTCTAGAATTTAAAAGGCTTATGATTAACTGTCTAATACAGTGGCTGGTTTTTCTGTTCATTATATATACTTATGTAGATAGTTTAGTGTAGTTACTGTCTAATTCTTATTCTATAATAACTTGTACACTCTAGAGTCTGTCTAGTTCTATTGAATTCATATACTTTATAAATTCCATTGTATGGTTATGCACTAATTTCTGCACACTTTCTGTCCACTTTCCATATTCCCTTTACATTGGGTTCTTGAATAATGTTCTTTGCCGGTCCAGTTTTGAACATTCGAATAAGAGGCTATGTGTGTCTATGATCAGCATAGCTCAAAAACGAAAAATCATATAAAAATAAAATTTTATGTTGGATTAGACATCTTCAGGAGATGTGATAAGAAAATTGTCACGGCCTCTTATTTTTGATGCCACTTGACATGAAGAAAATTTCATTTTTTGTGACTTTTCGTAGAAATTCTCTTAAGGTTAATTGTAAGACAGCCACCGTTCGTAAAACTTAGGCTCCTCAGTCTTGAGTGGCGAACAATACTGATTGAGGATGAGATAACTAAATACGCAATCCTTGCAATACGTCCTCCTATTCTTTAAGTTAAACTAATATCTTTCAAAGCTATTAATATAGAAAAATAATTTAAGACTGTGAAATCAGAAAGTTGTTTTGCCCATGAAAGATTAGGGTAAAAATAATTATATGTATGCATTATAGGATCAGATTTTATTTGGATTATTTACTATCCTTTAGCAGGATCAACCCGGTATTCAGAAGACGAAAATAAATAAATATGTAAATGCTGTAAGTGTCTCACAAAATGACAATTACATATTTTCTAGCATAGAATAAGGATCTGAAGACCTTTATAACTCAAATGTCATAGGCCTAACTACAACTGCAAGTTAATATTTTCTGAAAGTGCCTTTGAGAACGCCGGCTTTACTTGGCTTCCGATATTTTAGGGGAAATGGTAATTATTAGTGTACTTTGTTTTTATGATGAAAGCAGGGCTATGTATTTTGAACTTCCGTTATCGCAGCGTGCTAGCGTGTATCAAAGCTTTGGGAAGAACAACACTTTGTCGAGGGAGTCTGTGAATGACATGTTGCTGTACAGATATTGAAAGCTCAAAGAGCTGTCAGCTGTTTTTAGGATGAAGCCTTATCCGTGTTACGGAACTTGGGCTACAGCAGAGGGTTCTGTTGCTAAACGTACTGCTCTCTGTGGAACACGGTGCATATCCGTCCTATATAAAAGCGCTTTGCTACTAACATTAACAGGAATAAAAAGCAGACATTAGTAGAAGCTTCTCAATTACAAGTAGCTTAGGAACCAAGCATATGGATACGATGAATATTGTAATCTTATGCTCTTAAGCTAATATTAATTACCTTTTCATTCATATCAGTAATGTAATGGATCAGGTATGCCCGACTGCCTAACTTCAGGGAAGTTATCTGCAAAGTAAATTTTAAGATAACTTATTTTTCGGGCATTAAAATAAAAATAAAGCGTATAATAGTAAAACTTTTGACTAATTTGTGGTTTATAGGCTATGGTGCATTACCTTAGGTAAATAAGTACAGTATTTTTTTTATATTTATATGATATAGATAACGGAGTTTAACCATTTGAGTTGTATTAAACATTTGGTAAGCGATAAAAACACATTTTTGTAAGTGATAAACGTTCTAAGAAGTAATATTTTAAGTTGTACCTCTCTGAAGTTAGGTAATGCATAACACGTTACCGCTTAGTTCATTGGTGTTTTGACAACTCTGTAATCATTCCACTGTGACCTGGTAGTGGTTTACTGTGAAGCCCGGGCCTTTAAGTACTTGTAAGTCGCCGCTGGGTTATCTCTTATTGAGAACGCCTGGTGGTATACCGGGATTTGAGTCAGTTTGAGAATTTAATATTGTACCGGCACGTTGTCATGTTAGCTCAATGGTAGAACTCCGGCACAGAGAGTCGAAGATCCTGGTTCAAATCCCGACTATGGCTATGAATTTTCCAGTCTGACTCTACCTTTCCAACTTTGAAAACTATTTCCAGTAAATAAAGGAGACCGAAGCACAGAAAATAGTTCCTCTTCTATTACAGTAGAACTACTTTAATTCTTCACATACAGGTAAAACAAGAGTACCAACAATAAATTCACCGTTTAGTTCCATCACAAGCGAGTTTATGTTCTGACCAATCATGGTAAATGATGGTATAAGCGCAACGGCCCGCGCGTCCCGATGGTATAGATTTCTGATATCAGATCTATAGGGGTCCACAGGAGTATATAGAAAGGGACTAGATATGTACCGAATACTCTAATAGTTTCGTCATCAGCATACTTGGGTAGTAAATAATGTTTATTAGTGGGTCTCGGAGCTCCCCTCCCGGAAAACAGTGGCTTAGATGTGCTAGGGTTTAGTAGTCCAAACAGTTGAGAGGGAAATTTACCAAGATCGGGAAATTATAGCCTAGAAAGGTGGCCTACCGTACAAGATGTCAATGTAGAAGAAGACCGAAGGGAGATCGAGACGTAGATGGAAATACAATATCAAGGTCTATTCTAGAGTTCGTAGGGTTTAATAGCCCAAACAGATGTTAGCAAGACAGGAAATTATAGCCTGTAAAGGTACCGTACAAGATGTTAATATGGAAGAAGACCCTACGAAGATCGAGACGTAGATGAGAATACTAGGGATGGGTCCTCGATACTTTCGATACCTCGATACTCTCGATACTTGCATGGTATCGGCATCGAACGATACTTCAGAAAACTCGCTCGATACTTTTTCGATACTTTTGTAATTCTGCAATTCTGCAATTAAGTGAGAATGCTAGTATTTTTTAACAAAAACTTGTAAGTGGACTGTTTAAAAAACTAATTTTAGTTTTAATGTAGAGTTTAAAAATAATTCTAGGCTACTGATGATATTAAATTTTGTCTCATTAAATATGCAGACTTAATTAATTTAGTTGGTATTAAGCAGTTCTCTCAAATTTTAATTTTTAATGTACCTATTTATTGAAACTGGAAATATTGAAGGTATCTAGTATCGAAGTATCGAGTATCGAGGAAAAAATCATGTATCGGTATCGAGTATCGAGAAAATCTGGTATCGACCCATCCCTAGAGAATACGATATCAAGATCTATTCTAGAGAGATCGGATTGAGAAAAGCAGTTTGGGTAGAAGCAGCTAGGAACTGAAAATTATAGAAATGTTTGTTGCTGTGATTTTTATCTCTTCAGTTCTTGATAGCAGATGAGAAAGGGTAGAATTACTATACACGTAGGAACATCTTATGTACAAGAGATTGTAACGATGTATTCACTTAGCTTATTCCAAGAGTCGAAGAGGAAGTTACGTATGTTTCCAATATGTCATTGACTTGGTCTCCACAGAAGTAGGAAATTTAAATTTATATATTGTTTTACTGTGGGAAGCAAGAAATATATAATTGGCCTATGCCAGCCATAGAGAATGTGTATACAGCATCACTAACAGCTGGTGCCCTACTTATACGGCAAATATTATGGATTGCTCTTAGACTTAAAATTGAATCAAGCTAACACAATAAAACTTCTCTGCTGATGTAGTTTCTCTTGTTTTATTGCGTTATCCAAGTGCGGATTTGTAGCATTGTTACATTGTTTGAGTACAAAAGATGTTTTTTTCTTATGCACTTTGTTGATCGTATACGACTTCTCACAATATGTACTACGTCATCCCAGATTGTTCTATCTTCACTGTAGTTTTCCTTACAATGTTCACGACACATTAAATTAAAGAATCCGGGACTTTTACAGCGTCGATTTGTAATGTAGCTATGAAACGGGAGCCTAGTTGGCCTTGACCGTTGGCATTATAATATATAATTAATAAAATACCATTACTCAATTTTTTATTTTGCCAGATTAAATTGTCATTTTAACTGTATAAACTTAGCTTAAAACATTTTTTTTTTACTATTTTGTATAAGACTATTTTAGATAAGCAAATATTTTGAAAGAGTTAAAACTTATCTAGTCACTATGAAATAGCCTACACTGTTTCACTTTCAAATAAGGTATTACTTAAGATAATTTATAATAACGCATACCGGTAGTTGTGCAATACTTTTTCATTTCACTAAATTAAAATGTATTCCATATTATAAATATTCTTAAAAAGTATTTTATTAACTTTATGACATTTAAATTAAACTAACAGTACTTATCAACAGTTGTAAAACTAAGCCTTCAACTAAATTTTAAGCCCCTTTTCAACTTGGAACAGTGAAAAGCGTGGTATGGGTTAAAAACACTTTTTCTTTGTAATTGAAAAAAGACGTTAAAATGAAAATCGAAGTTTAAATTTACATAAAGAAAAAAAATCGGGGGACTCCCGTAAAAACTTTCATAGCCTATTTCTAGCAACAAAACCGGGCTTGAAACAAAGCAAACACCCGTTAAAATACACAGACAAAAATAATAAATATTTCCACATAAATGAAAATTACTTTTTTCAGACTCTAAAACGACGTCATTATTGGCACTGGCAAGGACTTTAGGCTATTAATTGTATCTCTCTCCATTTTGTGATTCCTCTCCCGTTCTAGGGACGTTAATGCGGCCCACGCCACCCGGGATTTACTGGACCGCGAACTATCATGAGAGGGATATCTTGGATCACATACATACTTTTTGACCTGACAAGGACATGGAGGGGCTCCCCAGATGGGTGATCTTTCCAATACCGGGGTCACCTCCGAGACAACACAAACACATAGGACTAAACACATCAATCGCACACACAATTAAACCGAACAAGGCGCGGACGGGATGAAGATGATAATGTCGACCAGGTGATATCCGGGGACCACGAGGACCTAAAGTGTCCCGACATTCGTCTTACAGGTGAGGAAAACTCGGGAATCGAACCTAGGTCCCCTGCGTGAGGAGATAGCATTCCCTGCGCCACAGCGGTGGACCTTTGCCATTATAAAGGTCTGAAATGATGTGTTGAGAGAAATAGCTTTGATCGTAATTTCCACAAGAATGTCTATCGCGTAGTACCATTCTTCGCGATAGTAGGCCATCATTCTTAAGAATCAATGGCATGGAAACCTGTTAAATTTTAGGTTTGTCGCTTCAGTTCTTCACAGTTCATTGCTCATCCCTGTGTCTGACTTAAGAGAACAGTGCAGTAAATTTCTTGCCACACATTCTCAGCAGGATTCAGTGATTCTGTTGTTTCTTAGTCGGCTGTCGCAGAAAAGGACTAGACGTGTGAACACCCTCACGAAATATCCTTACCTGATAACTAAGTTCTCTTACAGAGGATTTCGCATTAAAGTGCATAAAACGCAATGGAGGTTCTTTAGAGATAATGGGCTTCACTATTGAACAATTGAAGTCAATAACATAATTTATCGTTACTTATTAATATTCCACTAACAGAGGCATGTTCAGTGAAAATCAGAGTATTTTGTGTATTTGTACAAAAAAGGGTATGCTACAAGACTTGGAGTACGTTTATAATAATAATAATATTATTTAAATTTACAGGCTCTGCTGTCGTATTATAAACATTTTGAGAAGACCTCAGATTCGAGTTCCCTACCCCCTTAAAAAAAAAGAAGAAGCATAGTGAGTTTCGTCCAAATCATTCATTGTTTTCCCATTTAAGCATGCATTCATGATCCCCTTCTTTGTGAGTCGTAAACAAGTGAATCTAGATAACAACCGAGAAATGCCATCTTCAATTAATTTCATTGCATACGGTTTTGTTAATAGGTGGCGTTGGATGTACAAGGAAACGGGAGCACAAAAATAATATTATATTAGAAGATGCTCTTCCTTCAATCGAAAACCCATATTGCCGTGGGGTCAAATAGGACTGTAGATAGGGAGGTACGCGTAAGATAATTTTGGCAACAGTGCTTTAATTTTATATACCGGTAATGGAAAGGCAACAACCTAAAGTCCTTGAATACTGTATGTTTAGAAGTTAAGATATTATGTGGTAGTGACTTGTTAAAAATTCCGTCATCACCCACATGGAAAAGTGTTGTCGCCTGAAAACGAAAGCAATTGATCATAACATCCCACAACACGAAGAGTATTGGTGTGGCCCACACGAGGTGGTAGGTCTTTCCATGACGTCAGTTTTCCTGACCCACCAGGAGATGAGATTCTATAATAGACCACCCAGCCGGGTCTGCTGAAGTTTGTACCACGAATGGAGCTTGCAAAAATTATAATTTTAAAATGGCAATTCGTGTAAACACTGCTACTCGCTCGTATGACGTATCTTAGTTAAGCTGTCGCACTGGAAAAATTGAAAATTGACACATAAAATTCAGGAAGGGCAAACATCGAAAAAGTAAAGTGATTTTCAATGTCTCGTAATTGAAAGATATTGTAGTATATATTGTGAAACACAGATGATTCTCTCCACTCCAGAGATGACGATGTTATTTTCTTACTTTATATTCCGACGTAGAAAACTAGTAGCATTGCAGGAGTGCGCATGTTTGAGGGGATAGCCGGATTGTTCTCAAGAAAATCCTTGACAAAAGCTGAGCGTGTTAGTAGCTTATAACTACCCTACAGATAATTTCTACCAGAATATATTTCAAATAAAAGTTCTGGTTTTGTACAAAAATAGAGCTTTTCGTAATCAATCATGTTTTATTTCACTGTAAATGTTACATTATTTATGTTCTAAAGAATATATCTGGTGTGAATTTGTTTTCTATTTACTGTATGTATACTTTTCTCCCCTTTTTTCCTACTCTTATTCGCTAAACTAAACTAAACTCCTTGGCGCTACATCCCTGGAGGGACTTGGCCTACCACCCGACCGCTGCGTCATCTCCCTTAGGCAGATGGCAGGATTGGGGGGCATGTGGTCAGCATGACGACACCCACGGCCGTTAACGGTGGTTTTCTTGACCGGAGCCGCTACTTCTCTATCAAGTAGCTCCTCAATCTTGAATCACGAGGCTGAGTGCACCCCTACCAGACCTCCCTATCTCAGAAAAATCCGAGGAGGTACCGGTAATCGAACCCGGGCCGACGGATCTGTAGTCAGCGACGCTAACCACAAGACCACGCCGGCGGACTACTCTTATTCGCTAAGATGGGTAAAACATTAATTTATTGTAATTAAACGCAGTAGACGTATAAAATAATTACACAATACCTTCCTTCTCGACCTCTCCAAATATATATAAGGTTAGGGTATATAAAATAATTTATTTTCCTAGTCCTTTGAGTTACATTGAACCATCTTCAGAGAATCTGTAATTTATTATTTATAAATATTTGTTTCTATTGTCTGTCTACCCTGTTACAACTTTTATATAAATCTATTATTTTTATTATATTTTTTTCGTATTAAGCTATTGGCACAGAAATGATAAGAAATATTGATAAATTACGAATTCCCTGAAGATAGTTCATTGAATTCAAAAGGCCTAATAAAATAAAATAAAAGAGGTTGAATAGACAGGTATTATGTTATTATTTTTTTGCACGACGTAACTAATTAGTGGTACTTACGAATATTGTTGCCGTGGATCGTAACTTGACATTCCCGCACGCAATCAGGTTGCTATGAAAACAAAAGAAATCTCCGTGCGGTAAATAGCTATTTATGTATCAAGTACGAAAAATAACGCTTTAGCGGACGAATCTAGTATAGCGGCCGAGGCGAAAGCCGAGGCTGAAATACTGGATGAGTCCGCTAAAGTTTTTGCGTACGTGGTGCATACAATATTTTTTAGTAAAAGTTCTATAAATTATATTAAATAAAACAAAAATATACCGTATAATTAATTATAATGAAAGGCAGTCAGTCATTTCTTTAAGTTATATTGTCATGGCCATCTAGATAATAAAACAACAATGACCGTATGTACCAATAACAAATGTGGTAGTATAGATGCATAATATATGAGTCCCTTGTTTGTAAACAATATTGCATACCAACTAGTATTTATGAAAAGCTTGTGAAAATATAAATGATAATACCGAGGAAATTTCAATCCAAGCCAGAAACATTGAATTGGAGCTGCTACCAGCAACTTCACGGCAGAAATAGGCTATGATTTTTGCGAAAAATCCTTGTAAAGTTTCTGATTATCATAAAGAAACAAATTTGTTGTTTTATGACCAATTATATGCGTAAATCCATGTTAAAGTTGGTGTGACTGGTCAATGCCGTCTGGGTTTTGTTTATAGATTGCCATGACGACTTTAAAGGACAAGGCTGCTAAAACTGCATTTTGAATGCAGTTTGAATGCACTTTTATGCAATTTTAGCGGACTTGTCCTTTAAAGTGCAGCTTTTCGGCGTGTCACCAGTCCGGTAAGCAGCAGTTTTAGAGAGCGTGTACTAAAAAATTACAAAAAGCACAAGTGCCGTAAGTAAAACCATCATAATACAAACCTTTATGGAAGACCGGAACCAGGGCCCCCCAGTTTGTGGCGACTTTAACAGGACAAATATTCGGTCCCCATAACAACCAACATATGCGAATCACTTTCTGAAATATAACATCCATCTTCAATAGTGTATAAACCACCGCCGTCTCGAGAATTACACTGCCTGTCCTTTGCTTTATTTTAACATGGAGTTCAGAGTATTGTTAAATTGCCTAATTTATCCAGTAGAGGCGACACAGTTCACACCCAGATTGCAGCAATCACTAATCAAAATAAGCATTAAACAGACACAGATACTTGTGTTATTTGTTTAGAACGTAATATTATTCCAGTATATGACACTTACCTTGAAATGGAATTTTGGAGCAATAATTAAAATAAATGTAAATTAATTAGACGCAGATAGACTATATTATGAGCACCGCTGTCTCGAGGAGTAATACAGTTTAGAAGGCAGTGATTATGAGACGGCGGTGACAGCACTACATAATCAACAATGTCGTAGCAAAAAACAAGAAGCAGTCTGGGTGTGAAAGGTGCTGCCATCTGTAATGTCGCCGAGTACGCAAAATTAGCCGTATAGGACAGGCAGTGTATACACGATTAATACAGTTTAGAAGGCAGTGGTATAAACATAATATTTTCAGCTAATATCTCAATTAATGTAAATAAATTGATATAAATAATCATCGTGCAAAAAATAACATGCAGTACTACTGCCGTAAGCGCATAACGATCTCGTTTTTTCAAACTCTTTCCTCGATCCGTATGCACCGCTTACGGCACTTGTATCGCAATATACTATTTTACTTCTTGCATAATGAGTAAGCGTAAAGTATATAATGATTTAAGCATTGAAAAAAAAATGAAGTTTTAGACTTAAAGTATTAAATTTTAAATGAAGTTAAGATTAGATTTTATTGCATTTTTATATCTTTCTGAGTTCTATCTACAGTACTGTATTAGGTAGCCTCCTATACTTATAATATTGAACTTTTGATAGACCACTGAAAATCTTTATAACTTGATCACCTCTGTTTATTGACCAGATCTGACCGGAACCAACGGTGGTCAGCTTAGACTGGTTTTACTGTATTAGGAACTGATTCACATGCAGCCAGGACATTTATGTCTAAAAAGAATTTCCAGGCATGAATTCGGGATGAAGTAGTGTACTCTTGTAGAATCGTATTACATTGAGTTTGGCAACGAAATGAATCTTCATTAAAAGGAAGATTTAATTGAACCTGATACTCATTTATTTCTACCTCATTTCCATGAACACAGCTCTTGTTCGCTTCCTTTCCCATGCACTGCTTCCTCTCTGTCTCTCTTCAATTCTCTATCTTTCTCTTACAAGTGGATATCAAGAAATGTTACTTATTGCATAAAAATTAGTTTAAATGTCTTCAGTGCCTACACTGAATACTACAGAGGCTTTGGAAAATGCATATGCATGAATTCAAGCCTGTTCTATTTGAATATTTCACTTTTGTCCAACAGCTAGGAAGTTCAGCTCTAACTCACTAATAAATCTTTTACTGCGGGGCGAATTCCTCGTATCCAGCCAGCTCACGGAGACAAAAAAAGGAATCAAGATTCACATAAAGTTCCTAATACTCCAAACAATGTCAGTAATAAATAATAGTCTTCGAAAAGTCCTCATCTGAATTTGAACAGAGTTCCAAATAGTGTCAGTTTACAATCAACGATGTTTTTAAGGGTTGACCTACGTGTTGAGAGTAATTTTCTAAATTATTTGTCCTAGAAATTTGAAAATTTGGATATTTAATTAAAATGTAAACCGAAATAAAAATTCTAAATGCCATTTTAACATCTTAATTTGAGACAGTTATTACTTTAATTGATTTTTTACATCAAAATATAAATTTATCTTCTCCGACAGATATGGAGATATGAACCTCTAACTCTGACGTGAGATTCTTCGATGCTTGCTTTACAAATTAACAAATGGATTTTTGGATATTGTATATACTTCAGTATTTAAAACATATTTAATTCAGAAAAATGAAAAATATATTTTTAGGAAAGTATAATTTTACAAAACATTTTGAAAGAAATATACAAAAAAAATAGTATTTTTGTTAAACAAATAGCAAAAAATCGTAGCTATATTTTTATTTTTGTTGGAGAAAACAGAATTTGAATGTGTGAGAAATCAGACGATTGAAATTTGCATACACTGGCTGTTAAAGAACGGAAGAATTGAATCGGTGCAGTACTCCATGGCGTCAGTAGCACCCATTCCATGCACCTAGATGTCATAAAATTTTGCAAAGTTTGTAGAGTTCGGTGTCGGTCGTTGGTGTCGGTATGCTGACCACACGCCTCCTAATCCTGCCATTTCCCTATCGTAGATGACGCAGTGGTCGGATGGTAGGCCTAGTCCCACAATGGATGTAGTGCCACGGAGTTTAGTTTAGTATAATTTACTGTATGCTTGATTTTTTAAACAAATGCTTCTGAAATCATTAAAATGACGTGTGTGTAGGATTTTAATTTTTTTATTCCGTCTCAAGATAAAGAGCAGATCTTAAAATTTTTTTTTGACACGAGGTCTACTTACTGTTCGGAGAACTACTAAGTACTGCAATTAATGAATATCGCTTCTTCTCTAATAAGATAATTAATACGCCATTCCATTTTATCCCTTAAATATGAAACGTGTGTCGAATGCCAGTCCCGTTGCTCTGACGCATTTGGTGTCCACCTTGAGGCTGATAGATGGCGATAGTGTGGCCCATTTTCGAGTTATGCGCCACTTGGGCGGGCCAGATTACATATTGATGATTAAATCTGAAACACAGCAAGTAATAAGAATATCCTACCACTATAGCAAAAATACTATGTTATACAGACAATTAAGGAGGGTGTTATGGGAGAGTAAGGAAATTGGTTCAGTTTATGAGAAAAGTATGTTTTATGTAGCCGTATAAGAGAAATTTGCTCCAGAGCGTCAGCAATCTACAATAGCCTACAAAATCCATCAACATTTATATTTTCCTATATTAGTCTATTGCAGGCCTATTAATTTCTTCATTGAAATTTAAAATATAACACCATTTCGGACACTATAAAGTTTTGCAGACTTCAGTATTGTGGGAAAATATCTTATTTTCCTTTCAAATATGGGGGAGATTTTAAAACCAGACATGCACTGCATGCATTAGGATTGTGTTCTTTTAGCCACGACAAATACACAACTGTAGGGGATTACCTAGGTATGTTTTGTTCCCCACAGGTGCTTTGGATGACAACGCGACGTCTTAAGATACCTCACGCCAACTTCTCAATATTCACAGCCTTTCCTTTCTCACTGCCTCGCAGAATAGCATCTACATCTCAACGGTTTGCAACTTTGCATTTTTCAAAGAAAATAGCTGTTGGCGAAAATTCATATTGAGAGTTGGGACTGAAAACGGTTTTAAGTGCTACTTTTCGACAAGTCCGACAAGCAGCTGTATTAAAGAACGTATACTAAAGAAGTATTCTACAATATAATTAACCTTGCATCGTAAAACATGTTTTACAGTCGTTATCTCGTTTCCGAAATTTTGTAACGATCACAATACTTTTTCTATAGGCCTACTACGTATACACGAGAAAGCATCACGATGTTTAGTTTAGTTTAATTTTTATAACAATAATGCCGGTTGTCGACCAAGAGCTAAGCTAAGTTAGTTTAGCTTAGCTCACATACAGTGCGGGATTTCATATGTAGTTGTGTCGACAAAACTACATATGAAATCCGGCACAACTATATACGAAATCCCTCACTGTATGTGAGCTAAGCTAAACTAAGTTAGCTTAGCTCTTGGTCAACAACCGGCATAAACCTTCAAAATGTATATCGTGACCTATGCTATGTTGTAGGAATATTATTATAAATAGAATGAACATATGACCTATTTGAGTTAATTCGTATCCTTTCTTGAAGAAGATAGGATTTCAGCAAGTTATCTCCAGCTATTTGGAGCATGGAGAACAAAACCACCAAACTTTGCATATTTTTACAAGAAGTTTTCATAGTTTAAGTGAGAGCATTCTGACCGCTGTTCGTTATAGTGTGGCCAGTATCCTCTCACAATAGTGTTATCACTACGAAAAAAAATATTGCCTTTCAATTACATTTTGTAAAGTATAGTGATTTAGTGTGATTCATGGTATAATAAATCATACTTATCTTTTAAATGTCGACTAATTAGATACCCAGGTGTTATAATCATATAATAGTCCTGACATGCTGGTAATAAAATAGGCGTTGTAAGCTAGCGCAAAAGGAATATAATAGGCCTAATTGTATTGATATAGCCTACGTTCACATTTCCTCGTTATGTTACTGGTCACTTCGCATAACTAAGTGTTCGAACCTAAGATTGATTCATTATCTCTTGATTCATGATACATTCGTATTGACCAGTCTTCTGCATATTTGTTTTGAATGGTTGTTACGTCCAGACGTCTTGTGTCCTCATATTGCGTTGTTTTAATGCTCCGTATGCGCTGTGGTGTGATGATGGATTTATATTTCATTTCAGCAGGCCACTCATCAAACTCCACATAGATTCAAATCGGATACATAGACCTATAAAAAATTTAAAAAGCCGTAGTACATAATTCATCATATAACTTCAACATTACTTAATTTTGTCTAATATATTGAAAAATATATTACATATATATGTATATATATATATATATATATATATATATATATATATACATACACACACACAATTTACTCAAAGTCTGAGAGATTGATATTAAAGTTTGACAGACGGGTCTTAAAATGTGAGAGATTGAGATTATTTGAAAATAGTCTGAAAGTGTTATCTCTGACTCTGTGCCTCGCAACTAATAGTTTCAGTTTTCCATGATATAGTTATAGGCTATTAGTCGGCTTTACGGTGTAATTAGTGTTCTAAACGTAATGTTGCTGAATCACATAAAACATTTTTTTCCTATCCTATGTTTTATACGAGGTCTATATTTTTTTAAAAGGTCTGATCGGTCGCGAAATGAAAACTCTTACTGTTACTCTTACTGTTACTCTTTCTGTTTCCGTTTCCGTTTCTGTTACCGTTTCCGTTACCGTTTCCGTTACCGTTTCCGTTACCGTTACCTTTACCGTTACCGTTTGCGTTTGCGTTTCTGTTTCTGTTTCTCTTAATGTTTTTGTTTCTCTTACTGTTTCTGTTTCTCTTACTGTTTCTGTTTCTCTTACTGTTTCTGTTTCTCTTACTGTTTCTGTTTCTCTTACTGTTACTCTTACTGTTAATGTTACTCTTACTGTTTCCGTTTCTGTTTCCGTTACTCTGTCTGTTTCTGTTACTGTTACGGTTATTCGGTTTCTGTTTCGGTTTTTCTTACTGTTTCTGTTTCTCTTACTGTTTCTGTTTCTCTTACTGTTACTCTTACTGTTTCCGTTTCTGTTTCCGTTTCTGTTTCCGTTTCCGTTTCGGTTTCTGTTTCCGTTTCCGTTTCTGTTTCCGTTTCGGTTTCTGTTTCCGTTTCTGTTTCTGTTTCCATTTGTTTCTGTTTCCGTTTCTGTTTCTGTTTCCGTTTCTGTTTCCGTTTCTGTTTCTGTTTCCGTTTCGGTTTCTGTTTCCGTTTCGGTTTCCGTTTCTGTTTCCGTTTCTGTTTCCGTTTCTGTTTCCGTTTCTGTTTTCGTTACCGTTACTGTTACCGTTACCGTTACCGTAACCGTTACCGTTTGCGTTTGCGTTTCTGTTTCTGTTTCTCTTACTGTTTCTGTTTCTCTTACTGTTTTTGTTTCTCTTACTGTTTCTGTTTCTCTTACTGTTTCTGTTTCTCTCACTGTTACTCTTACTGTTAATGTTACTCTTACTGTTTCCGTTTCTGTTTCCGTTACTGTTACCGTTACTATTTCTGTTTCTGTTACTGTTACGGTTATTCGGTTTCTTACTGTTTCTGTTTCTCTTACCGTTTCTGTTTCTCTTACTGTTTCTGTTTTTCTTACTGTTTCTGTTTCTCTTTCTGTTACTCTTACTGTTACTCTTACTGTTTCCGTTTCTGTTTCCGTTTCTGTTTCTGTTTCCGTTTCTGTTTCCGTTTCTGTTTCTGTTTCGGTTTCTGTTTCCGTTTCTGTTTCCGTTTCGGTTTCTGTTTCCGTTTCTGTTTCCGTTTCTGTTTCTGTTTCCATTTGTTTCTGTTTCCGTTTCTGTTTCCGTTTCTGTTTCGGTTTCCGTTTCTGTTTCCGTTTCTGTTTCTGTTTCTGTTTCCGTTTCTGTTTCCGTTTCCGTTTCGGTTTCTGTTTCCGTTTCTGTTTCAGTTTACGTTACCGTTACTGTTTCCGTTACTGTTACCGTTACTGTAACGGTTACGGTTTCGGTTACGGTTATTCGGTTTCGGTTTCTATTTCTGTTTCTGTTTCTCTTACTGTTTCTGTTTCTCTTACTGTTACTCTTACTGTTACTCTTACTGTTTCCGTTTCTGTTTCCGTTTCCGTTTCTGTTTCCGTTTCCGTTTCCGTTACCGTTACTGTTACCGTTACTGTTACCGTTTCTGTTTCCGTTTCTGTTTCCGTTACTGTTACCGTTACTGTTTCTGTTACGGTTACGGTTATTCGGTTTCGGTTTCTGTTTCTGTTTCTGTATCACACAAACGAAATATTCATGCATTGTTGTTTTTATACAAATTAATTAATAATGAAATAGATTATATTAATATTCTCAAAGAAATATATTTTTATTTTCCACGTTATAGATTTCATAAATTGCATAATCTTTTTTATATCCCAAAAGTAAACACTGACTCTTATCAGTAACTCTCCTCTTTATAATGTACTCCGACTATACAATCAGTTGCACAAAATGGACAATATAGATATTTTTAATACTAACAATAAGCGGTTTAAAAATATATGTGAAAAAAAATTTAAAATTTAAAAATAATAATTATTAAATTTTGCTCCATGTCATTTTCTTTACATGAATCTTTCTGATATGTATATTTTCCTCCAAAACTATTAGATTATTATTTATATTATTATTTGTTTTTTTCATATTATGTTCCCTTGTATAATTGTCATATTGTTTGTTTCTGTTTTTCTTTTCTGTCTGTTTTTTTCCCCTTATTGTTGTAGCATTAGCTTAATTATTTTGAATATCACTTGAATTTTTGAATCTGATGTATTAATGTAAGCGAGAATATTGTAATTGGGCATTAGCCTATAATATTCTTAGTACAATAAATAAATAAATAAATAAATAGTAAAAGCAAGAAGAAGTTGTCGACATGCTTCGTGTACCATCTCCAGAAGATACTTGACCAAAATATGAGATATCGTTTTGGAACGAATTCAGTTTATAACTGTGCTGTTCACAGACAGATATCAGACAAACAGACATAATTTAAAAAGTGTATTTTTACAAGAAATTACAAGTTGATACGTCATGGCTGTGTCTATTTATGCATTTTTTAAATGTGTGGTGTAGGTCTATCTGTTAAATTCCCACTTTTACATTGTTATTGTACCGAATACAACTCGTAGGCCTAATTATTTACTCCATGTGGTTAATAAATGGATTTGTCATGACTTAAAAGGCAATACGTAAACACGCTACCTCACTCCCTTATTTTAATGTAGATATCTGTATAGTTTTGAGAAATGCTGGCGTAGTTAAATACTTTGCTTGGAATAAAGCAAAACACATATTTGTGGGACTGACCAGGTTTCGCTGCGGGGATGTGAACATTAAATATGATTTATATCCTATAATCAGAATCTAATGCAGGATTTCTCAACTTTCAATTTTTCTGCATTCAATCTTAGCATACACAAAATACTCCTTCTAAATGACTGTGAACCCAATTATTGTCACAATTTCAATGAACAGTTTAAAAATTAATACTCAAGAGAACGATTTATCAATATAGGCATAATTGTGAAGTTATTATTTTTCAAATTATAAAGTCGAGGCTCGAAAAGTAGAAAATAAAAAAAGTGTGAAATTAAAAATTCGTATTTCTCGTGAGTGAGAATCACTCGGATATTAGCCTAATATCCATTACATTATAAAAATGCCTTTTCTATTCATAAATGAAAATAGTTGAAAGATACATAAATATTTTACTTGGAGCAATTTTTTTCCGTTACTAAATAATATACTGTAATATAAAATTCAATATACTTCAAAATTCTTTGATCGCAGGGTAGAAGTTCTTAAGTTCTTAGAGTTTTGAGGCATTCTTTATAAGTGCTAATGTTTGTGGCTATGGTAGCCTATTCTATTTGGTAAATTGCCTTTAAATGCATAGTGTAATAGATATGTTACTTAACTAACTCTCTTTAAGTAGATTTACCCGATTATGAAGAAGCGAAACTTGACGTAAGCTATATTTTCCAGTTTTTTTTTACCTTTAAGAAATGCGTCCTTTCAATTAGGTCATTTTATTTAGTTAAAATATAGGTAATTTACTTCATAGATACTGTACTTAACTCGATTTGGCCAAAACTTGGCAAGAACGTTTACCCTGTCATCACAGAAGTATGTTGAATCAAAGAAATATGGTGAATTAATGTACTACGGCTTGCCTTAATGGTTCTGCAGGAGTATATCGCAAGGGGTCAGTTTTAGAAGAATTTCTCATGGAACCTCTTCTTATTTAGCTGATGTCCAAGTGGATTTTGCTTCTCGTGTAAACGAATATTTGATAGTTCGCCGAAAGGAAGCTGTGAAAACTTGGCATTCGGTGGTTTCCATGCAACCAGTATTCTTCTGTAATAAACAATAAATACATTGTTGACCTGCATCCTGAGGTGGGCCGCAAGATTCACTTTTGAAAACTTATTTTCTATTTAGTTTCATTATCCTATATTACTCTTAGTTTCTGCAACTAGAAATAAAATTTAATACGGAAGATAATAGATATTGCCATAGGCAGTCACTTTTGAAATGAACAAGTTGACTGATTATTAGTATTTACTGGGAAACGTTCTAAAATATAGGGTTTTAGTTCTCTGTGTTTTAACTAATCGTTGCTGTAGCCCTTCTAGTAACAAGGAATGTATTTTGTTTTTGTCTCTGGTTTGTTACAGGCATTGAAGCTTAGAGTCAGTTGAATTACTTCCAATTTTTTATTTTAATAATTTCTTACAAATTAGTTTGGCTATGCAAAGAAATAGACTAGTATTTAGTATTTTTGAAAAAGGGAGGATAATCCGATTAATGTTTATTGATTTTTGTACTTATTTAATTCATATTTAAGCTGGTTATATGACGCAATATTTTATTTTAAAGAACAAATAGAAAAATAATTAGTTTTTCATAATTCCCCTAAAGATGTTTTGCTATACCATTTTGTAAAAGTAATGGTGATTAAAATTTTCAATTTGGTTACTACTTTGATTTGAATTTCGTGCCTGGTAAAATCATTTTATATTTCACACAGAAATGATGGTCAGTGATGTTTGTGAATATGAATAAATTGAGTTGATTATGCACTCAGAGGCGCGGTCTGTTTCTGCTATGAAGTGACTGTAAGCAGTAAGTAAAAAAAAAAGTGTTCCCTATACAGGCCATGGAGGCCCAGAGGGTTCCAGGAGTTTGAGGCTCCCAGATGTTAGACATTCGGCTTATGAAGGTGGTAAGATTGTCAGTCTTACACACCCGGCCGCCTTTACCCCCAGGATTGCTCTTGGTACTCATTTCTGTTAGAGGCTGAGTCGACGCCAGGGCCATAGTGCCACCAGAAGAATTAGGCCAATTGATTAACTCCAACTACCTCATCGGGAATCGAATCCGCGATCTTCCGGTTATTAGCGCAGCGCCCCAACTTTACGCTACGGCGTACCCCACATTCTCTCATCAGATCATTAATATTAGATGTTACTAGATTTGCATGAAACTAAACAAGATATTTCTTTATACTATGGACATGGAAACAGTTTTGTCCCATGCAATTCTTTCACAGGGATAACCAGCAGAGATCTCGTGTTTGTGCAGGACAGTATGAATACATGATATTTACTTTAGGAGTGTTTGTCTTCCTAGCGAAGTGTGCCCAGGCATGATGTTAGAATTTCATTGTGGCAATGTAGGTACACAATGAGGATCGACCGTAGAAAAGGCTTTCTGTTTGCTTCATTAAGTAATGAAGGAACAGTTCGTTTAACTTTGTAGTTATAGGACAGGAATTGCGCTAAATTGTGCGATTCTGTTTATGTTACTACTTTGGTATAATATGCTTTTCTTCCTTAACAGTTAAAATACAAACTATATCTAATATTTGTAGGCCTACTTTTGTTATATAGTAGAGTCCCGCTATTCCGAACTAATTGGGACCGAACACTGTTCGGTTTACCGGGAATTCAGAAAAGGCGGACTTCATGAAAATAATTCTGTAATTATTTTACGGTAATCAATATCATGTCCTCGCTGTAAGTAAAGAAATAACATGAGTTGTACTTGTTAATCTTGTTTGCTGGTTGCGTAGCATGTGCTTACTATAACCCACGAGTTTCTATCAAAGATTTATAAACTCACTGGGTTGCTGATTGAGCGGTAGGAATTCGGTCCAGTCTGCTCGGGCGCTCCCCCCACCATCGAAGGGCAAGACGCGCGGGCAGCTGCGTTATTTTAAATGGCACAATCCCTATGTTGTTGTTGTTTTATGCTCGCTCGAATTGCATATTGCATTATTTAAGTGGTATGAAGGTAAAAATGGACAGACAACAATATAACAATCATATTTATTTTTACACATTACTAAACAAGATGAACTTCGTACATTTCTATCGAAACCCAATATTCGTTGAAATAGCAGAGTTTGTTTTCTCTCTAGCTAAATGACCGCATACAATTTTAAGGAATAAATTTCCAATCAGCTTAATTAGAGTAGGCCTAAGTGTTGTGTAGAGTAAGTTTCACCAGTCATTATTACCTAAATGGCATTTAAATACTGAATCCTTAAAATGCATAGGCCTACATGTTTTTGTGACGATGAACTTGGTGTTAAGTATACAAAACTGGTATGACTGGTGAATACAATGCTTTACGTAAATTTCACAATTGTTATTACATCTTGAGATGCCCTTAACAATTTTCCTCTTGATACAAAATCTGTAAAGAGTGTGTATTACTAGGGTTCCGAGAAATATGAGGAAAAAATATGGGACACTTGGATCTGTGTTGAAAACAACAATACAATCCCAAGGCATTGGGTACCACATGTGAGTTTGCCCTAGTTTATTTCAAACTTAAAACAAGCAACAACAAAATATAAATAATAGGCTCACCTTTAATTTTATTATAAATCACACTCATGGATCATACTTCTTTAAGGAATGAATTTCATTCAACAATTGCTTATTTTGAAGCACCATGTCATGAAAATAGGAATGCCACACAATCTTCTTTGAAAAAAAAAATACAATAGACAATGCGTTTACTGGTTTTACACACAGTTTGTTTTTCTGATATTCAACTTTTCCATTTTTATCTTTCAAAAATAGAAAATGAGCTATTAACACGTCAGTATTTTCACATTTCCGTTTTGAAATTTTCTAATTAAGTCACTGGTGCAACAAGTTCAGTATTTTATTATTAAATAAAATAATTAAAATTTTACAAATTAGAGCTTAAACAACTTAAATAGAATTTTAGGTTTTGATCTCGCGGAGGTCCGGATCCCCTGGACCCCCCTTCCCTACACCACTGGGTGCAACAGGATTCAGTTACAAAGACGAAATTCCAACGGGGTTTTCCTAAATACAACAGAGCAAACCGACACGACCAAGCATGATCATACTCGTGCTAAGTATCCCGAATGGTCCCGCAAATCGCAGTGAAGCTAGCAACTGTTAACCAGCACTGCCGTCCCATTTTTTCTGGATTGTCTCTGGAGGATAAAAAATAATTACAATTAAAAAATGAAAATACGGGAAAAAACTGCGTCCCGAAGACTTCTTTCGGGACAACGGGACGCATTAGCGAAAAAGTGACGTTCCCGTACTTTATGTGACATCTGGGAACCCTAGTGTGTATCTACTTAAGTTGTTATTCCTTGTCAATAACAATTCACAACATTCCTCATATTTTAGTCTTTTCTGAATGGTTTTATCTACAAAACCTGAGATATAATACAAAATGTTATCTTTGTAATAAGATTTCTCATAGTTATCCAAAATCTGCTATTTCTAGTAAGTCAAGAGTCAGTATTATTTTCTTCTACTATTTTATCTACTATTGCACACTCTGAGAATCTTAGAACTGAATTCTGATGGTTTATGTCAAACTGTAAACAATTGCTATTAGCTGATGGCCTTACACTATTTCTAAACATTCGTTTTCTAACGGCCCATAAAAACTGCCTAACGTTGGGATTGTTATTATGACCACTTGCACTTCTAACAGAAGGAAAACATAGCTCTATAAGGTCTTGTGACAACTTTTAACTAAGCAAGTACTTAAAATCGTTCATTGCTAACAATCTGTCTCTTAACTTTTGAATAGAGCATTTATCACTTAAAAAAAAAACAATGGCAAATGTTTTCCTTGGATAATCTAAAATAGAAATACCATCAATTTTTAATTTTGATAAGTAATTTGAAGCATCAGACAGCATTTTGTCATCATAATCTTGGTTTGATAGCTTAATGGGTCCTTTCAAGTGTGTCCCAAATGGATCACGGCTATTCAAGTAATCAAATAACTGATCAATTACTCTTATAAACTTAACTATCGGCTTGCTACCAATAAACTGAGGGTGATTGTTTGCACACAACCCTGTTGAATGGGTGGAGAGGTGTCTCGTGAGTGTTTCGAACTGCTTATAAGAGCTCTGTTCTTGCCCACCGGTGGTGGGGGGAGGCGCGTAGTGGCCGGACCGTTTTCTGGCGCTCTGAGCCACTGCTGTTAGCGATCCAGTGAGTTTATAAATCTTTGGTATCTATATCACCATTACATACGGCTTAGCGACCCAATTAACTTTGTTAAGCCCAATTTTTGTAGTCCTACTACTTTTGGTCGGTGGGCGTCTACATTAATCATTTCTCAGAAGTCAAAGCATAATATTTTGGTATAATCTGCTTTTCTTTCTTAACAGTTAAATTACAAATTATATCTAATATTTGTAGGCCTACTTTGGTTATATGGTAGAGTCCCGCTATTCCGAACTAATTGAGACTGAACACTGTTCGGTTTAGCGGGTATTCAGGATAGGCGGATTTCATGAAAGTAATTCTATAATTTAACTACTAAGGCTTTAACGGCCGGCGTTCAATGATATTTCCATTTCCGGGCTGTATGGCCGTGGTCTATCCGATGAAATTGCTGACGTTTCGCCACGAACTGCGTCTGGCATCTTCAGAGCTTGTTACAGCTGTAACGAGTTCTGTAACGAGCTCTGAAGATGCCAGACGCAGTTCGTGGCGAAACGTCAGCAATTTCATTGGATAGACCACGACCATACAGCCCGGAAATGGAAATATAAATTCTATAATTATTTTACCTTAAGCAATATCATGTAGTTTTTAAAGTAAAGAAAATAAAATTAGTTGTACTTGCTAAACTTTCTAGCTGGTTTTGTAGCATGTGTTTACTATAGCCCATGAGTATCTAGGTCACCATGTCATTCGCCTTAACGACCCCATTAACTTTGTTAGCCCAGTTTTTAAGGCTGTGGAGGCCTCTACATTAATCATTTGTCGGAAGTCAAAGCATAATATTTTGGTATAATATACCTTTCTTCCTTAATAGTTAGTACAAATTATATCTACTATTTGTAGGCCTAACTTTTGTTATGTATATTTTCTTTCATTAAATACCAGAATCAGAGGTCGCCGAGTACAGTTCTCTTAACGTCTTCATTACCTTCGTTATGGACAATTTTTGGAGCCCTACTACTTTTCGTGTGGAGGCCTCTACATTTATCATTTGTCAGTAGTTGTCAGAAGTCAAAGCATAGTATTTGTGTATAATATGATTTTCTTCCTTGCAACAGTTAAAATGCAAATTATTTCTAACTTCAGTAGGCCTGTCCTATTTAAAGTACGAGACAAATGAAAAGGAAGGTCAGAAATGGTGAGAATGATGACCAAATTTGGCAGATGATGCCCCTTTTGGCAATAACTGTTTATGTCATGCTTAACACTCCTGTTATAAGTTCAAAACTTAGTATATTGAATATGTTGGACAAATTGGTCCACAATTGTAAAGTCCTAATTGTTAAGTTAGTATTTTTCAAATAGGCCTAATTATAAAGCCGAGGAAAGAAAAATAGAAAACAAAGAGTGTGAAATAAAAAATCCGTATTTCTCGTGAGAATCACTCAGATGTTAAAATCTATCACATGAAAATAGCCTTTCTGTTCAAAAAAGAAAATAGTTGAAAAATACATAAATATTTTACTTGGAGCAAATTTTTTCGTTACCAAATAATATACTGTAATATAAAATTCAATACACTTTTAAATTCTGTGATTGCACGGTAGAAGTTCTTAGGTTCTTAGGGTTTTGAGGCATTCTTTATAGGTGCTAATGTTTGTGGCTATGATAGCCAATCTATGTGGTATAATTGGCTTTAAACACATAGTGTATTAGACAGGTTACTTATACAAAAAACTCTAAGTAGCTTTACCCAATTATGAAGAAGCGAAATTTGACGTAACCTATTTTTTCGGGTGTTTTTACCCTTAAAGAAGGCCTCCTTTGAAATAAATTATTTTATTAAAATAAAATATAGGTAATTTAATTCATAGATACTGTACTTAAATTGATTTGGCCAAAACTCGGGAAGAACTTTTACCCTGCCATCACAGAAGTATGTTGAATCAAATAAATATGGTGAATTAATGTACTACGCCTTGCCTTATTGCTTCTGCAGGAGTCTATCGCAAGGGGTAAGTTTTAGAAGAATATCTCATGGAACCTCTTCTTATCTAGCTGATGTCCAAGTGGATTTTTCACCGAAACATTTGTATGTGCATCTGATATACTTCTCTCGAAAACGAATACTTGATACTTTGCCGAAAGGAAACTGTGAAGACTTGGCATTCTATGGATTCCATGCAACCAGCTTGCTTCTGTAAATAAATAATAAAAGACATCGATAACCAGAATCCTGAGGTGGACGGCAAGATTCACTTTTGAAAAACTTGTTTTCTATTTAGTTTCATTATAAGTTATTAGTTTCTGTAACTCAAAATCAAATTTAATACGGTAGTAAACATTGCCACAGTCATTTTTACATGGAAAAGTTGACTGAATATTCGTATTTACTTGGAAGCGTTGGAAAATATGGGGAAGTTATCGATATAATATGGATTTCCCACCGAAGCCAAAGAAAGTAGTTGTATTTGTTTCCCTATGTTTTAACCAATCGTTGCTGTAACAATCATTGTAGTAACAAGGAATGCGGTTTGTTTTTGTCTTCGGTTTTTTACAGCCGTTGAAGCATACAGTCAGTTGAAATACTTCCAAAATGTTTATTTTGTTTTAACAATTTCTTACAAATTAGTTGGTGCCATGCAAGAACTACAGATTAGCATTCAGTATTTTTAAAAGGGAGTATAGTTATTAGCTTATATAATTTTATTAACAGAATGATCCAATTTGGTATTTCCTATTATTTAGAGTTATTAGAACTCTAAACATTTGGAATTCTTCTTTCATAAATAGCCGACTGTTATTTGATACGGTAAACTTCTGTGAGGAATTAGTGAAATATAAGCATCATTGAGCAGAGGTGAAGTGAGGAGAACTAGTATTGCGATAGGGGAGCGCTTTTACCTGACGTCACACACTGACTTGCGTGCACTTCCTTCACAAATGCCATTACGGGACGATTCGCAGGCATGTAAAAGAATTCCTGGGAACAAAATTCCGACACATCGATATCGGTCACAGGACGAAGTTTTCATACAACCAGTTGCTAGGCAATCATGAAACCAAACAATCAAGGTGTTTGCGAGATCTTGTGATAGAGAACCTGTACCCTCATCCAGGTTTAACTTGATGATTATCTTGGATGTAAAGGAATTTCGAATCTCTTGACAGCCGTAAACCTAATTCTAATAATACCTCATATTTCAATAAGCTATTTGACATGAGGCAAAACGAAGGCTTTCAATAATTTTATTATATTTTGGAGTTTGTTATTTAGAAGTTGTAAGTGATGGTGGCGGAGTGGATGCGTTCGCTTCTCTCATGTGGTGGGCCCGGGTTGAAATCCTGAACGGGATAAATTACCTAGGTGGAGTTTTTTTCTGGATGGCTTTCCTCACCTGTGAGACAAAAGTCGGGTAACGTAAGAACCTTGTGGCATCTGCTCGTCATTATCACCTTAATTCCGTCCGCGCCTTATACAGAATGAGTGTGTGTGACTGGAGGTTCTCGTTTTAAGTGCTTTTGTTGTCTGGGGAGGTAGCCCCGGCATTGGGTTGATCACTCATCCAAGTAGGCCCTCCATGTCCTTGTCTGGTCAAAAAAAGTATGTATGTGATCCAAAGAAATCCCTCCCCCGGAAGTTGCGGCGGAGGCCGCATAAATGTGCATACAAAGGGGAGGTAACAACTCAAGGAAGTAGTAGGCCTATAAGAGAAGGCCTAAGTTATAAATGTTGAATGAGTTAATAGACCTATCCATTAACAGTAAACATTACAGTACTTTATTCTATTACTGGGATCACAATTAGAGATTTTTACTTTTGAAAATCTTATATGAAATACATAATTTCCTCTGCCCAAATGAAAGTTTTTCATCTTAGCATCCTAATATATTATATATGCCATCCTATTCATGTAAATTAGTTGCAAAAATGAAGAGAATATCGTTACCACAAAGCATCGCATCCCCTTAGGATACACAACCCAAATAAAATTTGATTAACGACCTCACTAACCTTCTTTGCCCCAAGCATGGACATTACACCTTTCTCACTTCACATTCTGATTTAGAATAAGAGTCCGTATTGAAAGATCGAGTTGTTTCAACCTGATGAAAAGCTTTATTGTATAACAGGTTAAGCAAAATCGTTATCTTTTCGAGAAAATCTCGAAAAGCAAAATTTTCGTAATGTAAAATGGAATTAAAGTAGGAAAAGTCGTCGCCAATCTTCGTGTCATAACCCAAATACAATTTTTTTCATACATTTTTCCTTCTTAGGCTAGGCTGTTCAGACATTCAACAAAGACACACACACATATGTTTTTTTTTTTTTAAATAGGCCTAATATTTTGGATTCAGGAGACCTCAAAATATGTATTTGTTAAAAACCCAACTTCCAACTTCGGGGTCGAACTCAATACTTCTTCCATGTTCACGGTGTTTAACATGTAATAATCTTGGATTATTTGAAACAGAACAGACTAGTTTATCTCTAGGAAAATTATATGAAGTGCAATGCATTTTGACAACTCCCTGCTTGCTACTGATTTCAGACGAAAGAACCAACCAGTTTTCTCTAGATTCCAATGGAACATACGCTTAAAGCATCTTTCTCATCTTCTGCCGAAAGACATATCTCCTTTGTTTCTTTATTACAAAAATAACTTACTAATATCCCTGTAAATAGCCCACGCTACATCTAGCTTGTGAGTACTAACGCGTGTAATATTGATTTTGATAATAATTCGTATTATTAGCATTAAGTGATACATTCTGAGATTGTGTGGTGGACGGGAAAATATCTCACCGTCCGTTTAAACGATAACTCAAATACGCTTTATCGCATTTGCATGAAACCTGGCATAAGCATTTATAACGTCCATGGGAAGAAGCCTGTTGATATTAGACCAAATCGGTTGACCGGTACCGGAGTAATGCCCAATTTTGTGCCTTTTTTTTGGATATATATTAGAAAAAAATTATCAAATGGAAATCAGATCGCATGACAACATATTGTTTTACAGTGTTCACATACGGCTTTGGAAGTTGCAATACATTTAGCTTTGAGAAATAACTCTACCCACACATGCTTTCACACATGCCATTAAATCGAGCGAGGTGGCCGAGGTGGTAACATCTTGGACTCGCATTCTGGAGGTCCCTGATTCAATTCCATAGCTGGCCAATTTGATTTTTATGTGAGTGTGCGTTTTTCGAGGTAGGCTATCACAATTCTGTATAGTTCTTCTGATGCTGGACGATTTTAATCTGATTAAAAAAACTATAGGCCTGCCTTTGTTCTTCTGTAAGCTCTGCTTAATGCATCAATCTAGAGCTTAAGTCGGAAATCGATTAAAAAAAAGCTTACTTTCTGCATCTCATAATTGCATTTATCACTGATTAAACAAAAGCATTCTGGCACTTTGTTTCATCATTTTACCTGATTTTATTGTTATTGTTATTATTAATATTATTATTATTTAAAATATGTTGAATTTAGCTTCAGAACCGTGGAAATTATAATTTCAGCTTAATGCCCCCTTAATAAATTTTCTAAAAATGCCGTTGACCTCTGGGTTATATATTGTTCATGAACGCAGACATGGAAAAAGTAGTGTCGTAGACACGAAACTAGGACAAATATTTACATCATCAGCAATATTTATTATGGGTAAGTTTGAGTAGTTGGAGATATAATTGCGTTGTTTTAGATGTTAGATAAATATGTAGGCCTACTCTCTCTATAGCGAAGCAGGTTGCTGCCACGAAGTTAAATCCTTGCAATTAGTTCATCATCTAGTGTCATTTGCCTATGCTGTATGAACACAATAAGAAATCCTCAAATGTTAGCTTTATTTTCTGGAACTGCCAGCCAGCACTCGAAATGTCATCCAATGAAATCTGAAGTGAATCTCATCTATTTCAGTGAAATGTCCTAAGATCTTACTGAACTGTTTTTTTGACATGGATCTCTCTCGGTATTGAGGTTACCTTCCCCTTTAATATACCGTTTTAAACCGTTTTATCGCATCTGGCCAACTTACATTTTGAAGATTTTTTTTTCCTAATAATGGAGGTATTTTTCTAAACAAAAGCGAACGATCCATTATAAAAAATATTTTGTATGCCTACGTATGGGCTTTGATATATTCATATATCGGTAATTAATATACTGTTCTGATTTAGCCGATAAAATGGACTGGTTATATCATCAGGTAAGTATCTTTCTAATGATATTATTTATGCGTAGGCATTCCGATGCACCTACATAATCATATATTGTATCTGTACTTGCAGATGCCTGCGACTTCGCCCGCGATTATTTACTTAACAGCTATAGGTTTCCATTTATTTAACAGTAAAGTGATTAAAACATGATATAAATGAACACTGTAATCCTATTGACATAAATTATAGAAATTACATAATTTTATTCTTAATTATATTGGTTTACGTAATAAATATGAATACGGTATTTAAACGAACAACGAATCTTGTGCTGTCATATGGGCATACAGAATCGAAATGAAACGATGAAAAAATATTGATAATTAAAAAGCTAAAAATCCGGCTTTGGGGTGCATCACGATTCAAGTGCTTCGCCCGGGGAAAAATGACCTCAGATTCGAGTTCACTAGCAAAATATATGTATACATATATATATATAAACCATAGTTAATTTCGTCCAAACCATTCATTGTTTTCCCATTCAGGCATGCATTCATGATCATTTTGGTCCACCTATGTAAAAAGTCTGATCTTAAATTGAAATAACTTCCTCTGCCCGAACAAAAGTTAGCCTCTTAATATAATATAATTATTATATATGACATTCCCTTCATGTAAATTCGTTGTAAAAGTGAAGAGAATGTGATTACCACATCACATCCCCGATGGATACACAACCCAAAAATCTCATTAATGTACTCTCGTAACATTCTTTACTTCAAGCATGGTCAGTACATTTTCTCGCTTCACATTCTGGTATATATATAATAAGAGGCCATATCAAAGAGCACATATTCATAGTGGGGGGCCTAAAAAACTACCCTTCAAATAAATTTTCAAAAAAATAAATGTGTTGCTTATACTAAGAGCTAAAACTCATTTCCAGTATTTATTTTACATCACTGTGGAGAGCTGTTAAACTAGGAAGACATCCAACAGGTGAGGGGGAGAGTGAGTGGAATGAAAGTTTGCCATTGCATTGCGAGGTATCAAGAGCGCATACTGCAGTCAACCGTATTCTTAGCTGGCCAGCTCTATACAACTAGAACTGAGCCTAAGCACCATTACTTATTGCGAATTTTGAAAATGGCGGGGGGACCCGTCACAATAGTGTTATCACTATGAAAAAAATTATTGCCTTTCAATTACATTTTGCAAAGTATAGTGATTAAGTGTGATTCATTGTATAATAAATCATACCTATCTTTTAAGTGTCGACTGTTTGGTCATCCAGGTGTTATAATCATAGAATAGTCCTGACATACCGGTAATAAAATAGATGGTTGTAAGCTAGCGCCAAAAGGAATATAATAGGCCTAATATATTGATATACCTACGTTCACATTTTCTGGTTATATTAAAGGTCACTTTGCATTACGAGGTGTTTGAACCCAAGATCGATTCATTATCTCTTGATTCATGAACTTACCTGTACGTTCGTATTATCCATTCTTCTGCATAATTGTTTTGAATGTTTGGTGCGTCCAGACGTCATGTGTCCTCAATATTGCGTTGTTTCAATGCTTCGTGTGCTCAGAATAATCTGCTGAGGTGCGATGATGAATTTCTATTTCATTTCAGCAGTCACTTGGAAGTTCCTTGTAAACAGTAGGCCACTCATCAAACTCCACATAGATTATAATCGGATACATAGACCTATAAAAATTTTAAAAAGCCGTAGTACATAATTCACCATATAACTTCAACATTACTTCCTTTTCCAATTGCTAATATTATTATTGTATAGCAATTGAAAAAATATATTAAATACATTTTACTCCCAGTTTGAAAGATTGATATTAAACTTTGACAGACGGGTCTTAAAATGTGATCTGATCATTAATATTAGATGTTACTAGATTTGCATGAAACTAAACAAGATATTTCTTTATACTATGGACATGGAAACAGTTTTGTCCGATGCAATTCTTTCACAGGGATAGCCAACAGAGATCTCGTGTTTGTGCAGGACAGTATGAATACATTATATTTACTTTAGGAGTGTTTGTCTTCCTAGCGAAGTGTGCCCAGGCATGATGTTAGAATTTCATTGTGGCAATGTAGGTACACAATGAGGATCGACCGTAGAAAAGGCTTTCTGTTTGCTTCATTAAGTAATGAAGGAACAGTTCGTTTAACTTTGTAGTTATCGGACAGGAATTGCGCTAAATTGTGCGATTCTGTTTATGTTAGGCTACTACTTTTCTCCAATCAGCATTGAAGTGATAATGCATGTTGCATTGATTCAAGAGAAATTCTGCAGTGAATAGTTCAGTCTTTTGTTCATATAATTATAGTCTGTTTTTCTTACTTACACATCGAAGACTTAATTTTTTTTATTTATTATTATTATTATTTTTATTTTTTTTTTAAGCTAACGAGGCTTCGAATTTTTTTAATATCTAGGGTTCAGGGATTGGAATTGCTTAACTAACTTTAAATCTACAACATGAAATTAACTATGTCTTACCTCAAGAAAGAATGATAAGCTTCGTTGGTGCTGGCTTTTATGTGCCCAGTTCGATGCCGGTCAATAAGTGAATAATGTAGATGAGGCCAGGAAAAAAGTTTGCTCTGTCAATACAGGATTCTCAGGCATGTAAAAGACGTTTTGCAGAAGATAATTCCGACACATCGGTATCGGTCACAGTACGAAGTTTTCGTACACCCAGTTGCTAGGCAATCATGAAACTAAACAATCAGAGTGTTCGCAAGATCTTGTGATAGAGAACCTCGCGCTCAACCAGTTTAACAGGATGGTTATCTTGGTTCTAAAGGAATTTCGATTCTCTTGAACACTTGAGCTACTGAATTATTTTTACAGCCCTAAATTTTATTTTAAATTAGCCTAATAATACTTCGTTCTGAATAATACATTTCAGCGTTTCTCAACCTATGGTCCGCGGACCACTGGTGGTCTGCGAAGATGGTGCAGATGGTCCGCAGACATAATTTAAAAATATCATAAAGCAAGTGGAAAGTAAAGAAGTAAAAGTTTTTCACATATTTCGTCATAATGACCTATAATTAATACCCCAAATATTAAGAATATAGGCCTTCTATTAAAAATGGGATGTAGAATTATGGGTCCGTAATTTTTTTTTTTTTTTTTTACATTTTAAAGGTCCTCTGGTTCAAAAAGGTTCAGAAACGCTGATCTATTTGACTCAAAGCGAAACGAAGCGTTTTAATAATTATTTGGAGTTAAATTATTTAGAAGTGGTAAGTTATGGAGGCGCAGGTGAGGTTTTTCCTCACCTATGAGACGAATGTCTGGTTATTTTACGCCCTTATCATTATCACCATCCTATTCGTACCTTATTCGGAATGAGTGTGTTTGTCTATTTTGTGTGGGTCGTCCTATGTTTTCGTGTTATCTTGGAGGTGGCCACGGCATTGGGCTCATCACTGATCTGGGATTACTCTCATCCGTGTCCTTGGCTTGTCAAAAAGCAAAAATCCCTCCTTCGACAGATTGCGGTCCTGTTGGGCCTGGCCCGCGGGGGCATAAACGTACCTTCAATGAGGAGGTAATACTCAGGTAAATATAATAACAATAATAATAATAATAATAATAATAATAATAATAATAATAATAAGCAGTTGTTAGTGACGAGTGAGCTAAAATCCAATAACAGTAGCCTATATACATTACAGAAAATATGGAAGTTTAATTATAATATGTTTTATGGTGTTATAGGGATCACAGTAAGAGTTTTTTTTCTTTTCTTTTAAAAACATGTAATGTGATTAATTATAGATTATTTGAAACAGCCACGGACTAGTTTAGCCTACCTCTCGGAAAATGGTATGAAGTGCAGTGTATTTCAAGAGCTCCCTGCTTGTTACCAGTTCAGAGACGAAAGGACCAAATTGTTATCTCATCTTCCTCATATTTTGCCGAAAGACTAATCCCTTAGATTTCTTGGATTTAACCTAAAAGACACTCTAAGACTTATAGACTAATTTGAGAGTGTTTATTTCTGTACTTTATCCCCAAGAACGCTCTTCATAAGGAAAATGCAACCCATTACATATATAATACATTAACATCTGTTACATAAGTCCAGATAAATTGTATGTGAACTTCTGTCATAATGTAGAATCGTGATATGACTTTTGACGTGAAAATGCTATTAAAATTGATGCCGGGTGTGGGGAGACATTCGCGAACAGATTAGAGACACTTTTTGTACGTAATTATAAATGTAAGGAAATTGGTAGGTTTGTTAAACTGTACAAACATTCATTCTTCGTGTTTCTTTATTTTTTATTTGCATCTTTTTATTGAAATAATTGTAATTATTTTTATTTTCAAGTATCTACGAGGTTAAGTCAGTAAGTATTCGCACTTTTTGTTTAATCTTTTGTAGACTGGCTGTACCGCTTTGTGCTTGCGCACGTCGACATGTTGTTGATTTGTCTCCGCTTGTGGAATGTTTCACCGTTATGATTCCACCGAATGTTGCGCTATTGCTCATTAAACATGGCTGCTCATCGTATGCACCAAAGAAAAGCAGCGTGGAGTGATACTTTTTTTTTTCTTCTGAAGGTGTACTAGTAGCCGAAATCCATCGAAGACTTTCCGCACAATATGGGATAGTGTTTTACCACGGCGAAGCATGTACGAATGGATTGAAAAGCTCAAAATGGTCGAACAGGTGTGAAGGACGCCCATCCACATCCACTAGTGACACCAGCATTGAGCAAGTGCGTATCATGATTCAGAAAACCGAGGAGTGACTGTCGATGAAGTGGCAAACCGTATGCAAGGAACCAACCATATGCAACCATGTGAAGGAAGCGGCGCATATATGGCTTGCCACTCAGCCGATTTTTTTTTTTCTGAGGGCATCAGGAAGCTTGTGCAACGATGAATCAAGTGCATTGAGAAGCAAGGGGAACTATGTTGAAAAAGTAGGTAATTGAAAGTTCTATATTGTTGCAATAAATTTAAAAAAGTTGTGGATACTTTTTTACTTATCCTCGTCTATATTTTACGGTATTTCTGAACCACCCCCGTCCACGAGCATGTGCTCGTTCGGGTAGCGTGTTAATGTAAATATAATTGTATTTGTTTAACATCATAAGCAAATAAATGAAATTAATTATGAAAGATAAGGAAGCATACATTAGTTCTTTACGCTGTTTATAATACGTGTATAGAACTATGTGTTGCATGTATTTACAACTAGGGTGTTCAAAGCGAGTGTAATAAATTGAGTTTCAATATGGGGAAATAGTTCTTCCACACAATACATATTAATTCTATAGAAGAAAATTAGAATCATTGCCCAGATAAATGACAAAACTCACTGCAAACCTTATTTCATAAAATGCAAAATAATGACAATTATAAATCTGTATATATATATACACACAGTATTGATATTTACGAAGAAAAATGAACTTATTTATAATATAAGGTCAAACATTCACAATCATAATATCAGAAATTGTCTAATGATTGAAATTCCAAAGCATAGACTTAAGAAAACCACAAAAAGTTATCGCTATGTAGGCATTAAAATTTTTAATAAGTTAACACAAATTCTAACCGACTTACCATAGAAGTTATTCTAAGAGTTTACACTCATGGCTTTTCGCCAACCCATTTTATTCTATTTGCGAATTTACTGATTTTCATCCATCTGCTATTGTTATGCGACTATAGAACGTTTGCTGTATATTTTCTGTAATTATTTTACCCCATTGACTCTGTCTATTGCTGTTGTATAACTGTCTAACGGCAATAAAATTAATTGAATTTAATTGAACCTTTTATGCTGCAGGTTAGCAAATCTTGATACATTAAAGTGGTGGGTCCGTAGAGAACGCTCTGGTGATCTAGTTACGGTATTGTATGAAGTCTGATGTCATGAATGTATACTTTCACTCAATAGGTCCTGAATGGAATTGTCTAAGGACCTAACAGTTGGTTACTGTGATAATAGACAAGAATTTTCACAACTGATGTACGCAGAATGTTTAACCATATAAACATTGGAAAACAAATTTAATTTATTTAAGTTTCTAACACCAAAGGATAAGTGAAATGATACAATTACATTTAATACGGTAAAAATTGAAAAAGTAAAAAATTCAGCATTTCTCGGATTAACTGTAGACTCCTATTTAATTGGAAGATTAACATAAACGATCTTTTAAATTCCTTATCTCAAGCATTGTATATGTACAGTATTTTAAAAATTACGAACCTACTGCTACTATAGCTATTCTAGAATTAATTACAACATACTTGCTTGGTTAAATACAGAAAAATAGCTTACCTTCTGAAAATAATGTTTATCTTTAAAAAAAATCGTAGACGTCATGTTCCGAAGCAAACCTCTTCATTCTTGTAAACTCTTGAAAAACAAGATCTTGCCAGTCCCAAGTATTGTCAATCTCGAAAGCGCCATGTTTGCTTACAAACGCCCAACGCCTATTTAAAAGGAACTTTTATTCATAAGGGACAAGGAACAGCATGGCAATGCCTTTTAAACACAGTTCTAATCGCCTTCGAATCCTTTCCAAATTACTTTTGCCTTAAAGTCTATCCTTTACCTCCTGACATAACATGTAGACAGCAGAAATTTCCTTTATAATATCAATTACGCGTTTTCTAATACAAAAATGTTACTATATATTAAATAACTTGCGAGTATTTCAACATGCTGTAGTTAACAGTATTCCAATAAAACGTTGTCTTATCACCCTGTTATACCTTAACTGTACGCATTATTAGGCTATATAATTTCACCTTTTATTCCAGTTTGATATCCATTATCACCACATAATCCTACAACACACCTCTCCTGATAGCATCTTACGTATACGGTATGCCAACATCTTAGGTTTGTAGTATAAGGTGGATTTATATAATATATCTTAACATCTAAGTTACCTGAGTAACGCACAATAATATCACTACAACAGTAACTTGTTCTAGTTTGCTACAACAATTCGTATCACGTTTGATTCATATTATTTCGCACGAATAATTCATCTTCTGTTGTTGTTGTTGTTGTTGGGTATGCTCATGGGAGAAACTGGTATATAGAAAACAAATAAAGCTATCCGCTTTTGAAAGAAACAGTATTACAAATGCATTACTGAAAATAACAGTATTAACGCTATTTTATTTATTTCCCAAGCGAATATAGCAATGTTGGCAAAATATGAGCATGGTAAAGCAGATTGAAAATCCAGTGTATCTCTGGGAATAAGAGATTTTTGTTATTCAGTCATGAATAAGTAGTTTGAAAAGGTACTTCCATTTATATGATTGGAATCGCATATTAACTGAGAAAGCATGTCTGTCGATAATACTGTATACTGTACGATGATGGTGATGATAACAGTAATAATAATTAACATAATAATAATGTTGAAATATAGTACCGTACGTTTTGTGAATGCTGAAAGAACATGAAGTGGTCCGCAGCTTGAGATTAATGGAAAGCAATAAGTAATGTACAAAAATTACAGGACAGAATTGAATATTACACTATATTTTCTGGATCACATAATAAAAAATCCCTTTAGGCAGGCCTAAAGGCTGAGGTAGATTCCGAAGTGCTTTTGGTTTAATTTATTGTCGCTGCGCAGCACTCTTCTTCTTTAGCCTTGGCATGACAAACCCGCAATAATAACTGCAAAAAAGAGGAAAGATCACTTTTTCAAACATTCAAATCTCGCCTTATATAAGAGCTATCGAGAAACTAGTTATTGATTTGTAGAGTACTCTTCAAGAGCTTTTCAACGATACCCCACAAGACGTGGTTTATAAAATTTCCAATTTCCATCCTCCCACTCGTACCCCCAAAAGCCCGGAATCGTTGGTGTCACTGTGAACTCCATAGGGAGTACTCTAATTTATTCAAACAAAGTTTCCCTCTATACTTCATAGGGGCCGAGATATAAATTTTTCAACATTTCAACCCCTTCTCCCGACCCCCCTTGGGACAACTTTGTTCATTAACGAACTTGTCCGAACAATTGGGCCTAGAAATAACGTAATAAAATTTGGTTCAAATTTCTTCAAAATCACGGCCGCTAGTGTGTAAAGATGTATATATATATATATATATATATATATATATATATATATATATATTTCAATCTGAACGGGCAGTGGTTTCGTACTTAATGAGACATAAAATGTAAAGATATGAAAGAATTTTTCGAAACTCATGGTATGGTACCGATCCCAGTAGGTAGATTTTTCTTCGAAATATACCTAAAATCGTTCTTGGCACGGGTTGTTAAGATATGTTGCGTAATGAGTAGAGACCGGATTTTAAAGGGAAAATTTTCACCCAAAAATGGACGAAAAAAGGGAAAATTTTTGCCAAAAAAAGGTGTGAATAAAGGGAAAATTATTGCCAAAAAAGGTGGGGAAAAAAGGGATATAAAAGCAAGAGAGTGTAAAAATTCAACATGTAAAGCGTTTGCTTGCTCTACAGCTGCTGATTCTGTAACATCTAATGACTGAAGAAATTTTTTGATCTTGTTAAAATTCTCACAGAGGAAAATAGCACACGAAATCCATGTTCCCCACCTTGTTATAATTGGAAACTTAGGCAATGGCAAGCCTGTGATTTCCCTGTAACGCTCTATTGTGCTGGGAGGAATAATTTTTTTCAATGGTGAATCAGTGAAAACAATTTTTAATGTTTTCATATTACCAAATACTGGGTAATTTACGAATTTTTCAAAATAAATTAGCAAAAAAAGGTACTGGAAAGGGAAAGGGAAATGAGCCTAAAAAAGGAAAAAAGGGACGTTAAAACCAGGTCATTTGCAGTTGAAACTTACTCAGTAATGTCCTGTTCAATTTTATCACGTTTTGTGATGAAAAATAAAAAAAGGAATTCCCTTTAAAATCCGGTCTCTAGTAATGAGATCGTATACTGGCATATGCCACTGTCCGAAAGGTAGACGCATAACTAATTTCGAAGAATCTCTCTGATAATTCAGAGCAGCAGTGTTCTAACCGCTTCTACATGGAAAATTAGATAGTGATGCTATTTGCTTGACTTGGGGGTAAGCTGTATCATTATATAGGTTGAACCGATTACTTCTGATTTAGGTAGTTTTAAAGACGATAATCTGTTCCTTGAAACAGAATTCCTCTTGTATACGGACAACCAAAATTTCTAAAACCAAGATAAATAAATCTAAAGAAACCTAAGTCTATTAACGATCTTCTGAAATACGTACCGTTCATTCATAATTCATCTTGTGACAATCTGATTTCTTTAACTGGGACATATGTTACAGAAACGCTTTTTCATGTATTTCATCATGAGTATAACTGAATAATTTTGGGACTTATAAATGAAACTAATACAAGTAAATTCCTCTTAAAATATTGTTTCATTATATATAAAAATCGAACATTTATTGAAATATTTTTTCTCCTCTGTCAAGTAGAAATAAATGTCAAAACAGTATTTTTCAAACTGTATGAAAATCACAAGTGTAGAACTTTAATTTGCTGTTTCTCTAAACTTTAAATAAATGGCTCAGACCACAACCACCCTCAGTTTAAATAACATTGCAATTGCGCAGACAATCGCCAGTGCCAATCTTAAAATATCATTATTAGGATTTTAAACAATATTGTTTAAAATGTTCAACCTACCTTAAGATCAAAATCAGTAGCATTTTTCTGAAGCAGAAAATCGATCTTTGGCTAAATAATTTGTGTATATCTCTTTTTTGTTTCGTTCTGTGCCCTTGTAAAAGTAAAGTAAAGTGATCCCCATACAGGCCATGGAGGCCCAGAGGGTTCCAGGAGTTGAAGCTCCCAGATTTTGGACATTCGGCACGTGAAGATGGTAAGGTTGTCAGCCCTACGCATCGGCCGCCGTTACCCCCAGGATTGCTCCTGGTACTCATTTATGTTAGAGGCTGAGTCGACCCCAGGGCCATAGTGCAACCAGAAGGATTAGGCCAATTGAAAAATCTCAACGACCTCAGCGGGAATCGAACCCGCGACCTTTCGGTTTGTAGCGCAGCGCCACAACGCTACGGCGTACCCCTCTGTCCCCTTGTAAGACCCCCTAATTTCTGCTATATAAACTAATTTTCCCGGAAGAGTGAAAATTCGGGTTAAGAAATTTTCGAAAATGTATATAAAGTCATATGAACGTGATTAAGCCATGACAAACAGTCAGAGAGCTAGAAATCCTAGGAAAGTTATTTTCTGCCAACTGAATTATTATATTTCAGTGCTTAAAAAATTAAAAATTATCGTAAATATGCGGTCCAGATTAATCAAATGATTTTTTTTTAACTCACGAGTGTCCTATACTTATTACCTATAGAATAATTTAGTATACATTGACTGATCAAGAAATAAATTACTCTCTCTATTCAGACCATTAATATTAGATGTTACCCTACACCTATTAGATTTGTATTAGGAAGTTACTTTTTTATAAGTACTGTGGACATGGAAATCGTTTTTCTGAAGCAATTCGTTTATAGGAATAGCCAGCGGTAATCTCAAGTTTGTGCAGGACAATAGGCTATAAGTTCAATCCCTAATTGCAAAAGTTCTTATTTTTATTATTAAATTATTGTTATTATTATTATTATTATTATTATTATTATTATTGTGTTATTTTTGTTGTAGATAGTTTTCTATAATGAACAGATTTCTAATCCCTCACTTATATTTGTTATTATTTTACAAAGAACTATAGTTAATTCAATTCTTGCTCGTTCTTGCTCATTCTTGCTCGTGAGATATTTGTAGCTATATTCTTTTCTGATCACACATCAGTATTTCTCAGCTCTACTTTTGAGTATTTGAATCTCTGCATTACGTGGCTCTGAAATCCTTTAAGAGAATAATACTATTATACTTACTTGGAGTATAACCAAGTCTAGCGATTCAATTATTTTCAGCGACAATTTAAGGTCCTTGTTAAGCCCAGGGAAGGGCGACCGCTAAATTACGAAGTTTTTAAAACTACTGCGAATCCCATGTTTTTTTTCCCCTCTACGAGCGGTGCGTGACTGTGTGTATACCGACAGAATCCACAGGGAAAAGGCAACTTTTTATTTAGTATTCATCTCCATTAGGCAAATGAAAAAGTCGCAAATGAATCTGGAGATGCATTCTGTGTTATTTTAATTCATTTTCTGCTAAAATTTCATAGTCGGGATTAGAATATATATAAACACTACCAGGGAAATAGAAAAATGGAGAAAAATACTGGAAAAGAGTAATTGTGGAATCTACTTTAACCCCGATGTAACGTTGCATGTATTCAATTTAAAATAATTATAGGCTAAGAGAATATCTTACATTTTATTATTATTATTATTAATATTATTCACATTCTAATTGACTTTAAGGCAGACTTAATTATCGATACAGGTGTCGATAAATTAGCTAAGGATTCTTTTTATTAAAAATATATTATAAATTTATCTTAGCCTATAGTCAATATAGGCCTACTAAACAAACTTCATTTTGATTACATTTGATCACACTTACATTCTCACTTACCCTTACTCAATGGCAATAGACAATTCCTAAGCAAGTTAAAGAAATATCTTCTATTTTATGGAACCCGGATGTCCATTGCAGCGCTTACCTGAGCCCGCCATTCAACCCTTTCATTGTGCTAACTCCATCCATCCATCCCTCGCAAATCTCACTTCCTTTCAATTTGATCACAATTATTTTAAAATATTTGAAAAGTTACTCTTAATTATTATTATTTTACGGCCGAAACTTAAATATCACTCTGCTAAATGTCACCTGAATTCCTTTGGACTATTCAGGAGAAATGCAGGAAGTACAGTACATATTAAATGATAATATATAAGAACACGAAGTACCATTTTAAACTGCTCTAATGCTTTATGAATCTTACTGTACACAGGATTTTATAACCAGGATTTTGGATAACACAAAATATTTTAGACCGGTTTTACGCAGCAGATACCGTAAGAACTAGTTTAAGGAATTGTTAGGAATATATTTAATATGTTAATATATAGATATACGAGGGAGAATTAAATGAAAACAGCATTTTTTTCCCACTATTTTCCTGCAGGAAGAATGCTTGCTTGTACATTATTTTTCTACATAGTCCCCTCCCAGTTCAATACACTTATGCCATCAGATAAGAAATGCTTCGACACCGCGTGAGAACAGTTATTCTGGTTGACACTGTAGGCACTCATGCACCGCCGATTGGATGTCTTCATCAGACTTGAACTTGTGCAGTTAATAGTGAAAAAAAAATTATTGCTGTTTTCATTTGATTCTCCCTCTTATATTATATATACAACCCCAAAGAGCAAAGCTCATGTGAGGGGCGTGAGGGGTGACATATATACATTGGTTCAAAGGGGGGAAAAAGTGCATACTACAATAATCTTAAATTCCCCCATATGGTATTCATATATGTAAGATGACTGTGGATTAAAGAAAAATATACCAATTAAAGAAAAATAAAAGTATGTTCCACGAATATCGAGAATATCATTACGTGAGAGTTATAATTCACTTTCTGAAGTTTCTTTATATCTTTATCTTGAGTAACTCCATGTTTACAAATTCCCGCTGATTAGATTCCTAGAAATAATGCCATTATTGGTGTTACTGGCCTTGTTTTCATTATAATGATCCTTTTTGTATTACTTTTAGGATCACCATGGTTATTTTAAACAACTTTTCGTAGTTGTAAAAACTTCATAATGAAAGACGTTTATCACAAACGCCTGTTAATATTAAAATACTGTTTGGTGATACGTCCATCATGAAATTAGTTAGGAGAAAAATTATCTACGATAATTGGTACATATCCATACATTCTTCTCAAATTAACCTTCCTACATTGGGGACAATATGACCCCAAAAGCACTTTTGAAATAAATACCTTCGGTGGTTTTAAAACTATAATTTTAAAACTTGTATGACTTTATTCTTCAGAGTCAACTGTTCCAATGACGTATTATCAATTTTTATATTTTCATCACATTAAAAGGTATCCGATATTTTTCCACTGTGTACCATTTTTTTCCCTTTGAATTTACCATTACAGTATGTAAAAATGTTTGTCCTGTTTTCAAGGTAAAAATATTTTTATGATAGTTAATTAAAACAAATTGCAATTCTTCCGATATACGCCATGTTTATTACTTGGGGTCTTTATGACCCCAATGGTACTCAGTGTAACAAAAATATCATGTTAGTAGGAAGGTTAAACAGCATCCATGCCGGAACGACAAAGGGCTCTTCTTGCTATTTTGCAAATATTTTATCAAGACAATTTAATATTGATTTCTTTTAGAAGTATAGTAGCAAGTACATTAACTGACATAGGCTCAGATGTAATAATTTACAAAAGTGTTAATTTGATAATATGTGAACGATTCTTTCTTATCTCTTCTTTGTCGCTGTATTCAGTTCTATGAACGGTTATTTGTTTCTTTTGTATGCTTACCTGTCTCAACAATTCTCTTGTTTTTCACGATTCCATCGTCTTTACCATTAACAAGGACGTCCGAAACCAATTGCAGCACTAAAGTGCTCAGTTGGCTTTTCTCCTCGTACTACATTGGATAACCTTTCGAAAGAATATTATAGAATTGTGAAACTACTACAGAAATTACTTCGCTATAGATCGACTCATTCGCGTTATCGAAGTTGCTTGAGAAATGTAGACTTAATCTAGAGTCATTCAGCGTTTCTTTGAAACCTGTATCCCCAGAAAATGAAATTCGCGTGGAACTTGCGAAAGGAATAGCTTATATTAAAAGAAAATATAAATATTTGTACAGAATTCTGAACCCGCAATATGAGAAGAATACTTGCACAAAGCCATCAACTTTTCTCCTCTATTGCCTTCCAATCCTTTCATCTAAGGTAAAAGCAACTGACGATGGCAATACTGAATAAATGGGTTATTCTTGGAAAAGCTTCATCTGTCTGGATTGTTCCTTGTGCTAGAAAGGTCGAGAGAAGAAGCTTCCCATGATATTATTTCCCCAGAGGATTGTCCTTCTCCTGTGCAGAGACAATTTCCCAAGTGCTGATTCCAGCTCAGATTACTTTGAGATCCGAAGATATATTTAGGATTTGCATGGACATATTATTTGCTATTTAGTGCACAGCTCATTGTGGTATTGGAACAGTGGTAAAGGTTGGTTACCATTATCGAAGAAATTTAAGATGAAGCTTATGTTAATAAGGAATTTTTTTTTATCGGAACTACATATTTTGAAGTCCCCTTAGTAAAGATAATATGTTATTCAAGAAGGAATATTCTCAGAAAAAAATATTTCCTTTGTTTGCCTTTATTTTCTCTCACCCTAATGAAAATCCGTTCTTTTTACCGGGTGTATCAAGTAATTATCTTTTTTTACAGTTTTATTTTCGCCGGACCCGTATCTAAATTCATTACGCTTATTTTCAATAATAGGCTTCAGACCTGGCTGTTGATACCAAAATGATTTGTTATATTTTCCTCTCCGTCTTAAAACGAAGCAAATGATTTAACAAGCAGAACGTAAATTTTAGAAAATAATAATAATAATAATAATTTATTAACAATGCCTAACGATATCAACTTGATTTTCTGTAAGTCTAGTGGTTATACCACTTCAAAGCTGTTCAGCGAGTTAAGTAACTCTCGGACTGTAACTTGGATGGGTTCCTATTACCCCCAGCACAGTTCCTGTTAAGGAAAGCGTACAGGAGACCCGTCGTGGTTCGGATTCAACGTATAGCTGTAGCTTTGGCGGAGCAAAGCAGGCCATTGTTATATAAAAAAAGAGGAAAGTGACAGTAAAGATGAAGATAAATATCCGATGGAATAATAACGTGACAGTTGTGTTAAAACCAAAGCACCTACTCAGCAGATACACAAGGGTGAATACACAAGAAGAGGAAGAAGAAGAAGAAGAAGAAGAAGAAGAAGAAGAAAAAGGTGGAAACTGAGAGATTTCTTACTATTAGTGTTGAATAAAACTGTTTAAAGGTTTCAATTCTGTTATCACAATGGCAGGACTAGAAGACAACGCCGTTTTAATTTGTACTTATTAATACTTCTACATAATAAGATGCCCTGAAACAAACGTATCAAAACGCCTAAGCACAAAATATAGGTTGTTGATCAGATGCTACATTATAATTTTTTTCTCACTCAGCCTGCTCAGAAGATGTTCAGTGGTAGTCACATCGCGCCAACTAAGGTATATGGTTAGGGCTGACAAGACTGGTGGCATGCTACTTTGAAGTCGTGGTGAAGGAAATTGTGGGTTCGAGTCCCCCCTTGGACATAGGTGTTTATATCTGATAAGAAAAATACAAATCAAGGTCAACATACCGGTACACAAGGAACAAATTTAAGGAAAATTGGGCTATGGCCGGTTAAAATTATAATAAAAAATTCAACTCCCACCTCTGAATGCCCTTCCCATTACACGCGTTTCACCAGTGTCAGTACAGTTTCAATGATCCCTTTTATTTTATTTTATTTTATTTTATCATAGTTGTAATTTTCTTTTCAACTTATTCACTAGAAACTGGAGAAAGGTGTAGCATTACTGGTACGCTTGCCATAGGTTGGGGAACCTTGCTCTAGAGAATCTTCTTCCTCACATGGTACTAATGTTTACAAGTTACGCCGATCATTCTCTCGTGTACATGTTTATTGCACTTCCAGTCCAATATATGTCTGTTCCTTGGCAGAAGCAATCCATCTATCACTCCACGATCGATGGATCCAAAGAGAAGATATTTCAATACACAACGCTGAGAAATGTTGGATGGACGTAAAAGAAATAAATTTCTGAGGGGTGCAATAAAATAGCAGTTGGTTCAGTAAAAATGTATCTATATTATAGCTTTATTAGCTGCGCGCCAAGAGCAGTATACTCTGGTATAGTACGTTTTAACTGTAGATTTAGGTCATACGTACGTGGCCAACTTCCCAAAAACTACTATATATTCATACATCTGTAAATATACGCTAAATAAGTATTGTCTTCTTAAATTGTCGTTTATTAAAATATTGCTTACATTTAATATAGTGGATATTATAACTAATTGAAGTGTTATCAATGAAAATTTATTGGTATTTATTCTCGTATTATTTTATATTAAAATTATAATAATAAATAAGTTATTGTGGAATGTGTCTTCAAGAAGTTCAATAAATCCTTTTGTTTTCTTGTTTACAGGTCAGTCTAGCCGATGATTTCATCTCTATACGCTTTGGTTCACAAAGGTATGTTCCAAACTTCACACACACAATTTTTAGCCGCCATCTGCTTGGTATTTCCTCAACCCAAGTTCTGTGGATGCATTTTCAAGTACCCGGTCTTAGCACTCCCAGAGACTAGTAGTAGTAGTAATAACAATAATAATAATAATAATAATAATAATAATAATAATAATAATAATAATGTGTTTTCCAAGTTTATTATATCGTTTACACCTGTCTATTTGTGACGTCAGCATTCGACATTAATTTTATTTAATTAAATCTCCATGCTCTCGCTCGTTCAGAAGCATACCAGTAAGGAGAAATAAAAGAGGAAATTAAAAGAATGGACTCCCTAAGAGCTTTTTCATAGTGATGGGAGTTCTGGAATAATTCAATTCTCGAAAGTTCTCGAGGTATCAAGAACCGTATAAGAAGTATTGGAATGATCGTTCGAATAATGTAATGCTAAGAAAAGCTTGAATTGAGCACGAGTTTTCGAGTAATCGATTGCTTCGATCATAACAGAGTTGTTTCGTACCTCTAATTTCTCCCAGATATACTACAAATTAACTTAGGAACTCCAATAAAAAATTCATTAAAAATTGCTAATTTACATTGTAATTTACAGGCAAGAAAGTCATAGGCCTATGTATATGAACGCACAACTATCAATTGCACAAAGCAGTTCAATGTTGCCATACTGCTGACTCATAACAGAAGATCTCAGGGCAGGCAACACAGCGCACTTGTCCTATGGATCTTTACTCTGTGAACGCTAGTAGTACAATGAGATTAACGCAATATCTGGCAGTGCTGCGTGAAACTAATTCCTATTGATTAATTGTTCACTGAATGGGTGAGCGAACCCGTTTCGGGAACCAGTAGTAGAAGATCTTGTTACACGATAAAATTGCCGAGCTGAAAATTGGAATAACGTTTGAGTTATCAATCGAGTCAGCTTTTAGTATTTCTCACTTCTCTGCTACCGCCTCTAGTTCTCACATCTCGCATCGCGAGTACTTGAATCCTGCTTTCATCCGAGAACTTTTTCGTTCGAATGATGATTCAATTCTTTATATTAATCGAGAACAGACGCCTCACTGTTATATTTCAAAATACACTTTCTTAGGAATTAATGTTCAGAAAAGTAGTAGGCTACATCAATATGAAAGTTTATGTTTATTAAATTGAATTTAGGAATTATTCATTTTAGGAGAAACATGCGTTAGGAAACTGATTTTGAAAAATTGCATGAGAATATTAAAAAATAAATAAGCCTATTCACCCCACTTACGTCGTTGTGGAAGTTAAAATTGCTTTCAGATCAGAATCAGTTATTCACCATTGTTTGTTACAATGTGTACGATGAACAATTTTTTTTATGAACTCTCTATTGAAGTTTCCAAGTTAATTTGTAGTACAGTATATCTGGGAGATAGTAGAGATATGAATCAACGCTGTTATAATCACTGACTGAAGCAATCTTGTTTCGCTAGAAATTCTAAATTAATTCCGTTTGTACGTCCTCACCATTGTCATAGGATTGTCTTTAAATCAAGGGGCCATTCGAAATTCTTTCTTGCATTTAATTTGTATAGGGATTTGATGAAGATTCTCTTGGCGATAAAACAGGTAAGAGGGAGAGCTCTGAAAGATCACGAAATTAAAGGAAAGGAACTGGAAAATGAGATTAAAAGTATGAGCATAGATAGAGAAGGGAGCAAGTTAGAAAGAGCAGGAGAAATTTTCGAAGCTTTTAATTCTGGGAGTCGCATTTGCCGGCGCAGTAGTTGACAGCGCAATTAAGAATCGTACTCTTGGGGCTTGCTGAAAAGTGAATTAGCACAATCAGCGTGCAATTCGACTTCCATCCCTATGCAAAAATTTAGCGCTCAAGTATTTGCTCATCACGAAATTGATTACTCAACATTCGCGAAACTAGTTTACAATGCCATTCATTAATATCATACTTAAGTCGCAGTTCGTTGCAAGCAGATACAGAGTGTCAGCAAGAAAGTCGGTAATATTGCTCTATGAACTTGCTGAAATAAACCAAGAAAACTCATCAAGTCAGTAATGCAATAAATATGTAAAATCACTAGTCTATTTAAATTGTTCCAGAAAAAGTTCTTTTCGTGATCTGGACAACTCTCTGTCTTCAGTGATTCAATGGAAACCCTTTTAGGGCAACTTACAAAGGATGATGATGCTTTAGTGCAATTTAAGTTGTTGCAAACTACAACAGTTTTTGTACGGGGTATCCTAAATTTAAAAGCTAGAAGGTCAAGACGCAGAATATGGTGTGCTGATCCATTACTCCAAAGAAAGACTGAATAAGGTTACAGCTATAACTTTCTAGATCCTTGTAAAATGCGACCGACGACCCTAAACAATTTCAGCATAGTTTGATGAAGTTGTAAAACTAAAGTCTGACCGTTGTAAGAAGGAAACCTGAAGTAAACAAAAACCAGTACATCTGTCTCATTCTAGCACATTACTCGTATGACGTAAGAGTGAGACAGACGTACTGGTTTTTGTTTACTTCAGGTTTCTTTCTTAGCTCGTCTCTGTTATAGAATCTTAATTTCAGTAGTTATCAGTTTCCATACTTTTGCGTCTCGCATTAATGTTAATGTTTCCATTGTGAATGGACTTTTATTTTGCATTACTACCTAGGTAATATCGAGAACAATTCGCCCAGGTTCTGACATTTGCAGCTAAAAGCTATGATTTTTATTCTTTCTACACCCGAACGTTTTGTAAAAGAGGCTTTGGTATAGAACACATTGAAGTCTCTCAATATGTGCTATTCATTCATCAGTAAAGCCAAATTTTAGCTTAATTCCCACTGATTAAACCTCATTATGGGGTAGACATAATCTAGTTACAAGATGGGACTTAATATTAATAATAGGATTAAAATGGGAGGGTAAAACACACACCTTCGATAGGTTGCGACCCCTGTTAGCTTCATATTTATATGATGGGGAGTCCGGGAATTGATCTCCTGACTCTAACGCCAAAGGTGACAAGCTGCTGAATGAGAGAGAGGGAGAGAGAGATAGAGAGGGAGAGAGAGAGAGAGAGGGAGAGAGAGAGAGAGAGGGAGAGAGAGAGATTGTAATGATGCACGTGTAGGACTAATGTATGGAAAGCCGACCATAAATTATATACGCGTAAAATTGGATTATAGAGTGGCCGTTCATCAGAATTAAACTCATGTGACATTCAAAGGATGCGTTTTGTCAATAACTGGATAGTAGTCCTACTACGGTGCTTAAGGTGTGGGGCGATATTGCCCTTCTTTTTATTTCGAGAGAGCCCTATGTAATGTTTCTAAGCTTGACACATAGTTATTAATTTTAGGGTTGTTAATCTATGCATCGAATTCTATAAAGCCTTTTCTTGTAATGAAGGATAAAGTTTTATAATTTATCTACAAAATGCAGTATGATTTCTATATTAACTTATAAAGAACAAACTGATTTTCACTGAAATTTACCTTTACTTTCAGAAGTACCGGTTTTGGTCACAAAAAATCCATAACGGCCATGGGAAACGTCAATTGAAGTTAATAAGGTGAAGAAAAGTTATGAAATAATATGACCATTGTTTAGAAGAAAGGAATTATAAATTACAATGGTCGAACGGTAGATCCTATAGGTTTACCCTCCGATCCTTTAATGGTCGCAGCCTACCGAAGTTTAGATCAGTTCATTGTTACCGTTTCTTCCACAAAGAGTGGTATAGGATTTACTCATTGTTGATTTCTCATACTTATATTTATTAAATTCCAGAATGGTACTTTCTGAGATTGTGTGGTGGACGGGAAAATGTATGTCCGTCTGTCTGTCTGTTCGTATGTATGTATTTTATTCACACTGCAATTGGGCTTTGCCCGGTGGCAGTGACTGCGTCAGTACACGCGATAACTCAAATACGCTTTATCGGATTTTCATGAAACTTGGTATACGCATTTATATCGTCCATGGGAAGAAACTTATTTATTTTCGACCAAATCGGTTGATTGATACCGGAGTAAAGCCCACTTTAGTGCCTATTTTATGGTAATGTATTAGAAAGAATTAATCAAATGCAAATCAGTTCTCATGACAACATATTGTTTTACCGTGTTCATATACGGCTTAGGAAGTTGCATTACAGATAGCTTTGACAAATAACACTACCCACATAATCTTTCACATATGCTTATCAAACTTTAGACCTTTGTTTTTCCGTATGCCCTGCTTAATGAATTGATTTGGAGCTTAACTCGGAAGTCGATTGCAAAAATAACTTGTTTTCTGCATATCATAATTGCAATTATCACTGATTAAACAGAAGCATTTTGGAACTTTGTTACATCAGTTTACCTGATTTTTATTTATAGTTCAATTGTGTGAGTATACACTTTAGAATTACAATCGTTTGTTTTTTATGCGTGCAGCTATATTGTGAAAATTATCATCATTCCTTTATTTCTATATCAGTATTTATTCTGCGAGTGTGAGTTTTCCGGGCGATTTAGGCCAATGTCCTTTAAAGTACGTCTCTAATGAAGCTTCTTTAATCCGACTTATTTACCAGTTCGTGCTGTTTTCCGAAGTCGTTAGTTATGATGTTCGATCATCGCCGAATGAAAGACGAGGAAGGAATGAAAGGAGCAGGAGAGGTGTGAAACCGCAAGCCATTATGCCGGGTGTATGTAATCTGCGCCACGGTTGACACCGAATTTGAAATAGAATAAAATTGAGGTATGTAAACTGCGGCACACAGATATGTAAATTGCGCCACGGAGATATGTAGGTTGCTGCAGTAGTAATAGGCAAACAAAAGTTAGACCTAATATGTGAATGTTCGTTTCTATTCAGTAACAATTTTTTGCACATGAGGTGATGGGAGCGTACTTGTCTATAGGTTGGTACCGTTCTATGTATGTTGGTAACGAGTGCTTTATCTGCTACATCTTTAGGTTGGTAACAACTTTTCTCTGGCGAAGCACATCAAAACACAATCTCACAAACGAGTCATTCACTTTTGTTTTACAGTCTCAGAGTCATTGTGTACATTATCTTTTAGTGATCGCAATTTCATAGCCAGTCCTATGTCTGGGGAAGTCGGAAGGAAAATGTTAGTGCGTTAGTATGACGGTGGCGCAGTTTACATATGTCGGTGGCGCAGTTTACATATGTCGTTGGCGCAGTTTACATCGTGTAGGTTGGGGGAAAAGGTAGAAGTGGCGCAGATTACATTTTCCCATTATGCCAAGAGATGTTGAATAATGTGCCGAAGATCTATGATAAGGTAGGCCTTAACCGGCCTTAACCGGCCTTAACCATTCTCGAGTGTTAAATTCTTCTAGCATGTAGCTGACGCGTAAGAGGATAAAACTTTGATACAACACACTGGTTAAGGAGCTGATAGAAAAAGATCCGCTTGCCTGTCAGAACAGCTTTAGCCATATGGACCATTGAAAAAAGTTACGTGAATGAGTACCAGAGATCTTTCGAGACTCTGTTGTTTAATAATTGTCTATTTTCCGGTTTTCTTAGGAAGCTAATGCAGTAGCCTGAAGACTTCTGTTTCTTTCAACTTGCAAACGTTTGGGATCTTACGAAATAACTTGTTTATTTATTTATTTTTATTTTTTGCCTAAAACTATAATATGTATGTTTTTGAAATAATGTTCAAAATATAATTTTAGTATTACTGAACTGACCCCGAACACGAGTTATGCTCATGCGGGGCGGCAAATAATACTCTTTTGAAATTTAACTAATTGTGTTTATATTATTTATATTTGTATTTGTAATAATTTTGTAATAATTTGTATTTTTGTAATTTGTAATAATTAGAAAATTTTGTAATAATAAAAAAAAGTAGACTAATATCGGAACATGTGCATTAATCTAGAATACTCCGATTCAAACACTATATAGAATGAAAAACCTAGAACTGTTATTTAATTCAACGTATAAGAAACAAAAGCTTTGAGGTGGGATCCCAGAAGAGCCTTTGTGCCCATCAGAAGGATACTAACCTACCATCTTTCTGTAGAACTCAATAAACAATTTTTCATAAATCTTAGTATGCCTACATTGTTGTAACATTCTGACAAATTCGTATTGACAAAATCCATTAATTTCCTTTCCAGAACAGTTTAGCAAAATAAAACTTGTGTTATAGCCAGACTCCACGAAATTTAATTTGAGTCCTTAAAAGACCCATCGCCTCTATCCAAAGGGGCTCAGCTAAGTTTCGGGGTGTTGTGAATTTGAAAATGTGTATAAATGTATTGAGATGTCAAAGCTATTATCTAAACTTTTCTGTGGGGTATCTTAAGATTCCACCCATCGGATGGTTAAGCACACTTCTAAAAGAGACGGCATTCTTAAGGTCCTTATTCACATGCCATTCATAATTTTAGTCTCTCCACATGACAAGACTTACATTGATAACTTTTAACGAGGAAACTTAAATTTTTTTCTGCGAACGAATGTACTTGAAAACTCGTTTTAATGGCTCTGAGAAAGCGATAACAAATGATGAAATGAAACTCCAGGATCAGAAGGTGAGATTCCATCATCATGTATGGAAGATAATGAACTTCTCTGCTTCTTTCCAATAATGGTCTTCTTTAGATAAATATACGCTGTGTGGCATACGTTAAAAGTTCTGCACTTGCTGTAAATTACAATAAAGTTAAGGATGTTTGCATAAACGCATTAAATTACTCCTCTGTTTCGTCGTGATATAATCTCTGATCTAGAATTGGTGTTGTCTTGCGAAAGTATTATTACAGTTTATTCTTATTACCATAGGCCCATCTTGAATATTTTTTAACAAAATTATTCATATTAAAATCGCTTTAACTAAAAAGTCATGTCGTGACCATAACATTGAAATACAATGGATCTGGAAAAACAATTAGAAAACATTACTGACATAATCTGTTATCTGTTCGAGATATGTAGGCTATAAGCTGTAGAGCATGATCCCTCATATGGACTTCCTCAAATTCCTCAAAAGCTAGATACTTCAGAACTGGAAAACACAATACAGCTCTACTTCTGACAGCAAGTTGCACGGTGTCTGCCCAGTTCCCACTTTTACGCAACCCATTGTAACCCTCAGTCGCAAAGACCAGGTACTGAGCTGGTTGAACAGGTCCTCCCGGTGACCGAGAGCAAAGGGAAAATATGTAAGCGATCGGAAGTTTGACGACTATGAGCAAGATAAGTCTCATTGAATAAAATTAGTCGACATTGTTTGATTATATTCAATTCTGAGCAGAGGACGTATTTATTTGACCTGAAATTCGATAATTAATTTTCATTAAAAAAAAACCTTCAGTCTAAGAATAACATTTTACGAGGAAAGGTGTGTGTGTTGTATGTCTGTCGATTCGAGACTGTAAATAGCACATAAATGCACGCTTGAATACAAAACTACTATTTTCACAAACATGACTGTGTGTACGTCTGTCTGTTGTGAATAGCCTAGCACCAGAACGAAAAATAGTATGAAAACATAATTTCGTAATTTGGTTAAGTGTCTTCTGAGGATGTGACACAAGATTGGCGACGAATTTATCTTACTTTTAATGCCATTTTATGTGAAAAATTATGTTTTATTGCGTTTTCTCGAAAACTGCTCTAGCGATTTTGTTTGACTTTTGTACATGCGGTGCTTATACCAAGAGCTGAGACATTTTTTCGAAAATATTCCCTGAAGGGTAGTTATAAGCCACCCACTGTTTAAACTCAGTTTAAACTGGTGAACAATAAAGCTCTGCATCAGGTCAAAACAACTGAATTCGCGATCTTTGCAATATGCCATCTTATTCTATATCAGAATGTGCAGTTTGAAAGGTGTATGCCCCATGTTAGGGCAAAGAAAATTACGTGACTGCATTAATCAGATTTCATGTGCGTCGTCTATCCTTCGGGGATGCGTTGTGGTAAGGACATTTTCCTCAGTTTTACAACCAATTTACATAAAGAAAATGTCATAATAATGTAGGCTATTATACGAAGAAGCAAAACTTTTATTTGGGCAGAGATGTTTTCATTTGGGAGGTGGCATGAATGAACTAGGCTACACTTAAATTATGAAGTAGACCGAAAGCGTAAGATCGGTCGATTCTAGTTAGACAAACATGATATAAAGAAAATGCGAGAGCGTGGTTTCTCTAAATCAGAGACGACGAGGAGTTAATTTGACGTGAATGTCTCTTTGAATGAGACTTTCACTTTCATTTGCGCGGAGTATTTTTACGGGTGGTGCCACATTTTCTTTCAGCTCATCTATGGATTTCTGGCCTCCTGGCAAGGTGCCTTTAGGCACTTGTTTTATCGCGTTCGATCCTCCATCTAAATCGTATCCAGTCATTTTCAATCTATAATATATCAATTCCAGTGGCTTGCAGCTCTCATCTGACTCATATTTCTTATCAATATCCCTCTTCTTCTTTGCCATTATTTTCATGAATTTACAGAAAGAACACTTAGTAGTACATACACCAACCACAAGATACTAACAACTGAACCTTAAGAATATTATAGGAGAAAAATTCCTCCGCCACTGGGACTTGAACCCATGACCTTTGGCTATTCGTGCCAATGCTCTACCAACTGAGCTAAGCCGGAGTTCAATTCACAGCTCCAGATGGAACCTCTCTCCTATGACTAATTGCCCTAATGGTCTACTTTACAGACAGACAAGTTATGTCATATGCAGTACTGTGAGGCACACTAAGTAGTAATTTTTGTGACCGGGCTCCGACTGTCCGACTGTTATTGTACAGTCATAGGCCAGAGGTTCCATCTGGCGCTGTGAATTAAACTCCCGCTTAGCTCAGTTGGTAGAGCACTGGCGCGAATAGCCAAAGATCCTGGGTTCAAGTCCCAGTGTCGGAGAAATTTTTCTCTTATAATATTCTAATGTAATGTCCAACAGAGACAACATTCTGTGGTTCATGAATGCTTATATATCTAACTGAATCTTATTTGTAGACAGAAGGATAAATACAGCCTAATCTTTCAGTGATTTTTTATTTTTCAAGGGGAAAAATTACTGTTTTTGTGCAGCATTTCTTGCCCATATAACAAAAAACTCTGATGGCTTACTTGACTTTCTCTAACCTAAGCAATCGGAAGCCATATTGTCCAGAAGACAAAAACTAAATCTTAAGCTATAGACTTTAAAATACTGTAGTAAGACTAGATCTTAAGTTATAGACTTTAAAATACTGTAGTCGGTCTGTTCCAGAAAATCATTCAGTGGCTGCCTTCGGATGCCCATTGCATGGACACCTTTTCAATTCGTTGATAAAGGTTTTACGAACTGACATCGTGCGCATGCGTCGGGCATGTGAGAACTGTTTCTGAATGTTGCTGGAACAAATCCGTACTCTTACTTCTTTACTGTTTTCATAATAGTACAGTAATCATTTTATCTAATGAAGAGTACCAAACCCTTCAGAGAATGTGTACGAAAAAGTTTCAAATAAAAGTTTTCAGTAGCCTACTAGTTCTAGCATTAACTGAAGAAAATTCAAACAGTTCGTCAGAGGTATTTTCGAGAAAAAATTCTTTATATAAAATGGTGAAAAGAATAAAAGAAAATTGTCGGCATGAACCATGTTAGGACCTCTGAAATCTCTTAAATCATTTACAGAATTTTATCTTGATACGATTTCGTATTTTCGAGACTTTCTCGGTCTCTAGTATATATAGTAAGAGTAGAACAATTTATAAAGCGACTAAAAACACAGTTCCATATAAAATATGAATTACGAGTGATGAGGCCTGTCATCTATTTTTTCTTCCGTAGATGTGGGACCATTTAAAATGTTTTAATTATACAAATGAAATGTCAGGGCATGGAATGTATGTATAATGCAGATTATGGGCACTAGATACAGGATAGTGGAGGAAACACACCCAAAAACATCCATATGCGACTGCATCGTGCCACTCTTAATGTAGGCTATTGCGATAGTTGGAGGCATGAAAGCACATACACTTCATGGGGCCTTAAATTTCAGTACTGATTATTCCCCAAAGCTCCATTAACTCCTTGTGATATCCTCTGGCATTTATCCCTCGTATAGTGACTACTTGGACGTAAGAATGCTGCTCCATTCTGCACAGCTCCTAGCTTACAACTATCCATCGCCTCTATTCGTATAACCGTACAATGGTGCCAAATGACGTGTCCATATTTATAGGGTGTAAAAAAATTCCGTATACAAACTTGGAGGGTTTGTGGAGGAGATAAAATGAAACACTTTTTTTATGTGACAAAGATCTGACAGGTTCTCCGTTTCCCAGCTAGGAGTCCTTAAGGGTTTGACAGTGGTGGTGTGACTGTATTCAACCTGCCATTTGATGAATGTTTTACAGATTTTGTTGAAAATGTAGTCAGTTTACATTAATGCACAGCTGGCATCTGCGTGCAAATGATTTTCTCACACGTTCAAAACATCCAGGTGTCTCACTAATAATTGCTGCAGCTTCAGCCACACGGGCAACCAGCTCTTCTGGAGTATCTATTGGTGTTTCGTACGCCAAATGCTTTATCTCCCCCCACAAAAAGAAATTCATAGGACTGAGATCAGGAGAACGTGGTGGCCACTGTACTGGCCCACCCCTCCCAACGGAGAACCTGTCAGATATTTGTCACATAAAGAAAAGAGTTTCATTTCATCTCCTCTACAAACCCTCCAAGTTTGTATACGGAATTGTTTTACACCCTGTATACTAGAGATACCATGCTCTCCCGTGACGCACACCATCTCCTTACTTTGAGAAAAAAAATAGTTGCTATGACTTATGCTCCATCCCTCGTATTTGTGCTGTTTAATGGGTAAGTTGATAATAAATCATTGATGAATTGATTTTTATTTACAATTATTATGAATTGGCCTATAACTTAAGTGATGTTATACTTTCACTTTCTATGTGTTCGCACACAAATATTTATGGCTCCATCATTCTGCAACATTAATTACTTCAACTTTACGATAAAATTATTTCAGTTTCAAAGTAACGTCTACAAAATGAATTGCGAATAATATAATCGCGCTTTCGCTGAGTTTCACATTAAATTAATTTAATAGGTTATTGTGACAGAGACCGCCGGCGTATTGTGCTTAGCGTCGCTGACTATAGATCCATCGGCCCGGGTTCGATTTCCGGTACCTCGGATTTTTCTGAGGTAGGGAGGTCAGCCTCGTGATTCAAATTGAGGAGCTACTTGATAGAGAAGTAGCGGCTCCGGTCACCATTAACGGCCGTGGGTGTCGGCATGCTGACCACATGCCCCCAATTCTGCCGTCTGCCTACGGTAGATGACGCAGCGGTCGAGTGGTAGGCCTTGTCCCTTCTGGGATGTTAGCGCCACGGAGTTAGTTTTTAGTTTTTACTGTGTCATAAATATAATTTTTCAGACAACATTTATTTTTTCTAATTCGCAAAATTCAAGCAGCGTTTCCTTCACATTAGCCGTTTCTTTGTATGCAAGCCTACAGACTATTTGGCAGGCAGCGTCTTTGCTTGAGTTTTTAATTTCAATTTTGGATTCTAGCTGTTCAGAACGTGAAGTAAGTAAAGGAATAACTGCTACTGATGGCAACTGTAAATCAAATAGAACACGGAGTTAATCTGACGCGAAAGTCTTCTTGACTGCGACTCTCACGTTCATTTGCGTGGAGTGTTTTTATGGTTGGCGCCACGCATTCTGTCAGCACATCCGCGGTCTACTGACCTTCTGGCAATATGCCGACATTCGCATGGTTTATAGCTTTCGATTCTCCACCTAAATCTTACCCAGTGAAGCCCAATTTCCTATCTATAGTACGTCACTTACAATAACTTGGAGTTTTGGCGCACTAGAATAATTCCCTATAGAACCCCCTGAAAGCTTTTACCGGTCGCCGATGTTACCTGGCTTTGAATTCCCAGAATGAATTACTAATATTGTAAATTGCGTATTTCTCGTCCATACTCTCTAAATCGAATCGTAAAGTACAGCGTTTTAAAAACAGAAATCAGTTAATTTTATGTGGGGTTACTCTTCCGAATTGCTATAAATTAAGGGGAAAAAATATAAAAGCATGTGAAGTTACATTTCCGACGTTAAGTGCGCTTTATAATAATAATAATAATAATAATAATAATATTGGACAGGAGAAAATTGCATAACGATGAGCTTCAGGACCTGTACGCTTCACCAGATATAGTAAGGGTAATTAAATCGAGAAGGATGAAATGGGCTGGACATGCTGCACGCATGGGAGAGGAAATACATATCTCAAAAGTATTGACTGGGAGACCCGAAGGGTAAAGACCACGTGGAAGACCTAGACGTAGGTGGGAGGACAATCTTAGAACGGATTTATTGGAAGTAGGATTTGTGGGGGATGATTGGATGGAGTTAGTACAGAATAGGGTTGAATGGCGGACTCAGGTAAGCGCGAGATAATATTCCTTTAGCTTGCTTAGGAATTGTCTATTGCCATTGAGTAAGTAAGTAAGTAGGCCTAAGTAAGTAAGTAAGTAAGTAATAATAATAATAATAATAATAATAATAATAATAATAATAATAATAATAATAATAATGTTTTATTTTACCTCGCAGAGTTATGGCCGTGGGGCCTTATCTTCCACTCAACCAGGATAAATACAAAATACATTAAAGGAATACCTACAAAAAAACAAATACAATAGAAAATTATACGCATAGCTATTGTATTCCAATATTGCAAAATAAGATTATACATTTTGTTCGTGATACTTATTTCTAGGTGAACATCTAAGTATAAAGATTCGCAGATAGACCGATAAGTTAATAAAAATATAACTTACCGTAATTTACGCTTCTGTTACGTTTCTGATAGTGCTGTGTTGCTCTGAACCAATGCCATACTAGGCCTATGATGGGCAAGAATGTAAGAGTTGACAGCTTTTCATTATATCAATTTAATGACAGGAAATACTCTGGATTTAATTAACAGTTGTGTAATTTTCCTTTAATATAGTCCAGATAGTGACAATGTTCCACTTTACATTAACATTTAAGTAGTTTTCTCCATTCTACACGTATCAGTCCATCGATTGGTACAACGTTGCTCTGAACTTAATTGACGAACGGTGGCGAGAAAACTACTCAGAATATATATACATATACACACATATATATATATATTAGCTGCATAGAAATATAATAATAATAATAATAATATATAATTTTATAAGGCACTGTTTCCCGGATCTCTTAGGTAGGAATGATTTTACAAATACTTAACTACTTTGATCGACTTTGATCCTTTCAGAGCCGAATTTGTATATTTATGTAAGTGAAATGTGAAATCATCATTGGGCTCTATGATTAGAATAGATTAGGATAATTTTAGTAGAAAAGCTAGTCCCCATGGATAACAGTCGTAGCAAGAGGAGAAAACCCCCACATTTACATACAAAAATAGTCTATTAAACTTATATCTCTGCTTTTACAGGCCTACAATGTTTATAGATGACGAATTTATTCGTCAGTAGTAGTGAAAAGGTTAAATTTAAAAAGTCTCTTTAGGATTGAGTCCCTCACTCTTATCGTTAATAATATATTTACATTTGCAGTGGACAATCAAGTTCGGCTTGAAAGGTTTAAGAGGTTTAATAATTTAAAAGGATATGATACAGGATGAAATGGTGAGGATGTAAATATCCAATTCGGCATTTGCCTTTACGACTGGGGAAACCATGAAAAAACCCATGTCAAAGTGGATTTGTCACCCTTGTTTATTATAAAATCTGCGTTCATTGTTGCGACAGCTTTATGTTCCCATTCTACAACTCTCAACAATGATAAAATAATGTATTTCTTCCTTTTGTGACAAAATATCTGTGTGAAACGTGGCAACGAAATCAAAGTGCCGTTCGAATCCGGCCCAGGGCGATGGCATTTATGTGTTCATAAATATGACATGCCCATGTCAGTAGATTTACTGGCATGTAAAAAAACTCCTTTGGGACAAAATTCCGGCACACCGGCGACGGTCACAGGCCTAAGTGGAAGTACACCCCCGTCGTTAAATAACGAAATACCAACCAACCAAAACGAAGTACCTATAGAAATATATCTAATGTCGCATCTGAAATGAAGATCCAGTTGTCATCCAATACTCCCTACTTCAAGAAAATCTGTGATATCATATTGAATTTCCAGATTCCAATTTTATTGTTGCATCTTTAGCATGACTTCGAATTTTGTTTGGTATCGGTAATTGCTTTATGAACATTAAGTTGAATCACTTATCAAAATCAGACCTCTAGACTAGGATGTCATAATAAAACAATTTGAATGTGTTTTTAAAATTGCAACATTTGTTTTAAGCCATCGTAAAGAAAGTTATGATTTTTTTTACTGTGAGTGTGTTTAATACACTATATTATTCCCATAAACGAAAAGTATTGCTTGGCCAGAAAAGTTTGGGAAGCACTGTATTAGGGGTAATACTCTCCTTTTCAAGAGGTTTCGAACTGTTTATATTTTATTGTTTATGTTTTATTCGTTCTATTGCAGCTCTATGTAGCATCATTTATACACGTTATTGCCATTTAAATAGGAAAGCATACACAAACCTATGGGGTACGCTGTAGCGTAGCGGCTGAACCGGAAGGTCGCGGGTTCGATTCCCGATGAAGTCGTTGAGATTTTTCAATTGGCATAATCCTTCTGGTGGCACTATGCCCCTGAGGTCGACTCAGCCTCTAACAGAAATGAGTACCAGGAGAAATCCTGGGGATAAAGGCGGCCGGTACTTAAGGCTGACAACCTTACCACCTTCATAAGCCGAATGTCCAAAATCTGGGCGCCTTGACCTCCTGGAACCCTCTGGGCCTCCATGTCCTGTTTAGGGATCACTTTACCTTTACACAAACTTGTAAAATATAACCAAGATTTATGTTGATCGTCAAACTTTTAATGACATTTCGTTCAGATCATTCATTGTTACCCTGATCTCTTGCTCTATAAACTTTTTTGGTCAGTGCTAACAAATTTAAGCCTAATGATACATTTTGCTTAACCTGTATATTATCGTTCGTATAAAGTAAAGTTTCATTTTTACATGTGTATTTTTACTGTAAACAAGATGCATGTTTTTATGTAGCTTTGACTATACCCAAGGCCTAGCCAGATTATTTTTAAAATAAATAAACTCTGTCACTATCATTTCAATATTAGTCAATTGGAAGTATTATTTTCGGGGCTTAGTGACTGGTTGCGACCGTTTTGTAATTAAATCACAGAGGATGAAATGGGCTGAACATGTTGCGCGCATGGGGGAGGAAAGATATATCTAAAAAATATTGACGGGAAGACCCGAAGGGAAAAAACCACTTGGAAGGCCTATACGCAGGAGGGAAACAATATTAGGATAGATTAAGGGAATTCGGATTTTCGAGGGATGGTTGGATGGAGTTAGCACAGAATAGTTTTGAATGGTGAGCTCAGGTAAGCGCGGCAATGAACCTTCGGGTTCCATAAAATAGATAATATTCCTTTAGCTTACTTAGGACTTGTTTATTGCCATTGAGTAAGTAAGTATGTAAGTAAAGCTTTAATACAGTGTTTAATAACTACTTATGGGAGAAACGGTGGAAGCATACAGTAAACAAGATAGAGGATGAATGTGGAATTACCTGAATACTCCCTGGGAATTATAAAATGTTCCCTTTTCTCTATCTCTCTCTCTTTCTCCCTCTCTTTCTCTTTCTCTCTATTCACTCTCATGCACGTTGAATCCAAATGCCTTCCTTTTGCTTAGTTGCATGCTTATTTTCTTTTTTATGTTTTGAGACTCTCTGTTGGCTTTTACTTTGACTCAAAGGGTTGAGAGGTTGAACCATCCCATGTAAAGGTATGTAAAGCGTTTACGAGTATTTCATAGCATAATTACATTCTTGGAAATTCAAAGGTATTTATAAAAGTGCATATCTGAATTAAATATGCGACGTAAAAGAAATACCTTGCGCACTATAGCCTGTTATGTAGGCTTATATGTTAGCCTATTGCTATATCCTAATCCTGGATGTACCTAAACCCAGGACCGGCTCAGGTATTTTATCGCCCTAGGCGATAAATAATTTCGGCGCCCCCCTGAATTGCCACCTCAATCATTCCATTTCGTAACCATTTGATTAACGTGGAATTTCATTTCTCTAGCCTGGTTAAATAAAACTGATTTGTATTGGCGTATTTTGAGAAAGGCTTGTATTTATGAAAACGTTACAACATATCTAGATGGTATGGGGATTAAATAAGAAATACATCTAATTGGAAAGGTTATAACTTTTTATACTTAGGCCTACATTAAACAATCAAGAAAATTTAAAAAATATATAAATTTATTTTTGCAATTTTTTTAAAATCTAAATGTTGCCGCCCCTAATTTTTTTTTTCTAAAAATTTCCCGCCCTAGGCGGCTGCCTAGTTTGCCTTTATGGACGAGCCAGCCGTGCTTAAACCGCATTATAAATGTGACTGTACTCGTACGTATGTGTGTATGGAATTAATTTTGATACTCTATCACAACGATTCTTAAACTTTGGCGGGGGAGGGGGCTCTCCGGCATCTATGATCTTGAACCTTTGGCTCCGCAGAATTTAAGAACCTACATTTTTGGACCTATGACTTTTGAATTTTTTTATAAGAAAAGCTATACGCTACTTAGATAAGACTGGGGCCTAGATAGAAGATTTGAAACTGTTCCCAGTACAGACCGTGGAGGCTCTTAGGGTTTCAGGAGGTTGAGACTTCAAGATCTGTAGACAGACGACACATGAAGATGGAAAGATTGTCAGCCTTACGTACTGGCCACCTTTTACGCACAGGTTCGCTCCTGTTGGAGGCTGAGTCGGTCCCAGGCCATAATGACACTGGAAAGGTTAGGCCAGTGGAAAAAAATGTTCTCAGTGACCTCATCGGGGATCGAACCCCACCTTCTAGCGCAGTGTCTCAGCCAGCTGAATCACTGTATCCTCCTGGTATTAAAATGAAAGAGAATACTTTATTCAAGAAAGCTTAAAGCCACAATGTTACTAAGTGTATTTTTTCAGTCTCTTGGAACGAAGTGACGCTACGATAAATACATCTAAAACATTTTGTACAGAAATGTTTACAGGCGTTACAAGTGCGTTCTTTTCACAGGCATATTAATTCCATTGAAAATACGACTAAGTTGAAGTGCAGTGAACAAAATACAGGTACTCATAGGAATTATAATTTTCGTTTGCTCTACTTATGCGATTTGTATGAAATAATTAATTATTAAATAAAAGGAAATCGTCCGTATATCCAAGTTTTCGATTATACGGTTAGCCTGTTTCATATTACATCGAATAAACAAGCTTCTACTGTATTAAAATTTGAATTGAAGAGGAAAGGTCAAAACTAGGGATGGGTCCTCGATACTTTCGATACCTCGATACTTTCGTTACTTGCATGGTATCGGCATCGAACGATACTTCAGAAAACTAGCTCGATACTTTTTCGATACTTTTGTAACTTGCAATTAAGTGAGAATGCTTGTATTTTTTAACAAAGACTTGTAAGTGGACTGTTTAAAACACTAATTTTAGTTTTAATGTAGAGTTTAAAAATAATTATAGGCTACTGATGATATTAAATTTTGTCTCGTTAAATATGCACACTTAATTTAGTTTGTATTACACAGCTCTCTCAACTTTTAATTTTTAATTTACCTATTTATTGAAACTGTAAATGATGAAGGTATCTAGTATCGAAGTATCGAGTATCGAGGAAAAAATCATGTATCGGTATCGAGTATCGAGAAAATCTGGTATCGACCCATCCCTAGTCAAAACAATTTCAACGTTGTCACTTTTGACCCGATTAAGTCTTCTAGTAGACTAGAAATACTTCTTAGTGATTGAGAATTAAGAGATTTACGAAAAAGAAGTACGGAATCAGGTTTGCCATTCAAGAAAATCAGTCAGTAATGTGCCATAGACACTTTGAGTTAAATATCTCGCAGAAGGTCTTGCTTTGCTTGCTGATAGTGAAAGACGTGAGAAGAACTCCTGTAAATGGAGTTTTCGCAGAGCACGAAAGATTTTATTATATTCTGTTGGTTGCAATTTTCTCGGTCGTATTGCGTTAACTAAGCCACTGACTTGCATTCTTTATAGCGTAATACTGAATGACCTTGAAAGCTCTGGGGGCATAGCCCTCTTATTAACATGGACAAAATTCGCATATGAACCGTCTTTGTTCCTGCCTCCACATTGAGAAGACACTGCCAAGATCGTCATGCATTTATCTCATACCCGTTAATTTAGGTATAAAATTATTTTTTAGCACAAATTAGGGTTCACCTCTCATCCTTGTTTATTATTATTATTATTATTATTATTATTATTATTATTATTATTATTATTATTATTATTTTCTTTATTTATTATTTTTTTGTGCTCTTCTCATTATCTTTTCGCTTTATTTTTGTTTCTTCATTTCATTCATGCTTTCTGTTCTTGGTTCCTCCAGCCAAGATTTTTCAGTCTCTCTCCCCCCCCCCCCCGACTCTTAATTCTTTTCCTTTCTTCCTTCTATTGTGTAACAGATGAGAGAATTTTATCATCTAATAGCCATACCATAAAATATTTGGAACCAGTAAAGAAAAAAGACAATTTGGATTTGAAGCTTTTAAGATCATCTAATAAATCACAGTAGGTAGCTATGCCATGTTCATTTCATTTCGAAATCTGAGCACAGATCCATTTCTTGGAGATTTATAATAGAATTTTAGCTCATAATTAGGCTCTTTTGGAAAATGTTCAGAACCACATTAGGCCTATTTGGTTAACAGTAGCGCTGGGCTATTAATTTACTTTTTAAAAGTGAAAAGAAATAAATTCAACAGATTAGAGTGCGGAAAGAGAACAGTATCGAACTGTGATGCTTTTCATTAGGAGGGGTTTGAATTTTGCTCGAAATTTTAATATGTAATAAAGAAAATATTCAGATGGCTAATACTCCGATGTGTTTCATGTAATGTCGAAATTAACACAACTTCGCGCTATATTTCACATTTAACTCTACTTAAGAACTTGTTTGTTGAATGTGTTGTTAAAGTATAGTTCTATAGTATGTTTTCAGATGAACAGCTTCTATAGGGACTTCATTGACTTAATATGCACACTACGCTCTGTGTATTCCTTTGTACAAATCTTTGCACATAGAATTTATTTCTTCATATATTCATGAGTCTTTGTTCTTAACTAAGATCAGAATGGCTAGATGTAAATGATACTTTAACATGGACTCAGTTGCTGCAGAATTGTTTGAGATTAAAATGGTTGTAGTACAAAGAATCTCGCACGGAACGAAATAAACGTCGGGAAGTGGAGTAATGAAACAGGTTCATCCCTTTGAAAATCACCCGAGGGTTGCGATATTCAAGCAGACTAAAGCAAGGGGAGATATAAATGGTTTTCCTTATAGAGATTCATTTGGTATTTTCGCTATGAGTGCATCCGCAAGGTAGGCCTTGTATTGCTCAAATGAAATCCGTCTGTATGTGCATAAAAGCAAGGTTGGTGTAGTATTTGATATCGGGTAGTGGATTTAGTTGAAGTTGTTTTAATAGAACTAGTATTAACTATATCGTCCAATGCTACGTATAGATTAGTCAACAGTTATGTTTTTGCGTGTTATGTATTGCATGAGCAATTGCTTAAAATTGTGAATAGTCTTTCATATTCGTAACGGATGACTTCGCAATTAAATGAGAGGGAGAAACAAATGAAAACCACAATTAATTTTTTTCCACTATTTTTGTGCAGGAAGAATGTTTGCTTGTACATTATTTTTTTTACATAGTCTCCTCCCAGTTCAAAGCACTTATACCAACAGATAGGAAGTGCTTCGATACCGCATGATAAAAATTATTCTGGTTGATAAACGCACAATCTAGGAATTTGGAGAGAGAGAGAGAGAGAGAGAGAGAGAGAGAGAGAGAGAGAGAAAAGAGAGGAAAGAGAGAAAAAAGAGAAAGATAAAAATAGAGGAAGAGAGAGCGAGAGAAAGGGAGAGAGAGAAAAGAGAGAGAGAGAGAGAGAGAGAGAGAGAGAGAGAGAGAGAGAGAGAGAGAAACTGACTCTGTCAGTGCATATTCATACACTAAATAAAGATCATTTTACTGAACTTTTATATGACTGTGTGTTTATAATTTTAACTCGGGGATTATAAAATAACCAATGCTGTGTAAATGTAATTACGTTTAACCGTAATCTGAATTATAAGAAATGAGTTTCATCAAGGAACATGTTCTTTCATAGCGCAGTAAAAGCCTCCTATATGGGAAATGAAATTTGTTTCGTATTTAAATGTTATTAACCCTGTTGCCGACATACTTTGAAGTCTTTGTTTTCATTGTCGAGGATGTTAATGCAGCCGCGCCCACCATTAGAACCAGCAGCTAATATGCTGCAGTGGCGGCTTAATTAAACTTTATCATCATAATGACGCGCAACAAAAAAAAAAGTACAGTGGCGGTTTAATCACATTTCGACTGTTTTCCACGAAAAACGAACAAAGGGATTAGCATATTTGGAAGCTCAGTACTTAAATAAAAAAAACAAAACAAAAAACTGTGATTTTTACTATTAAGGTTAATTGAAAAGCTAGAGCTCTGAGATATCTCTGGGGTCTATCCGAAACGTTATACGTGTAATTCGATTAAAGTGTTTTGAGGTTATTTGTAGGGAAACTACTGACAAGGAGATATTTGTAAGCTTTGTGTATCACCGGTTTCTGTATCTGTATCTGGTACCCTATGATCCCCAGGTGGGGCGAAGGGGCCTCCAATGGAGGTTTCATTACCTATACTAATTTTGATATGCTTATTTTCCGAGAGAGGGTAGAGGGACAGGTGGTAAGCCCATCGCCTCGCAACCCCCCTCTGGAAACTAAGTATTTCTTGGACGTGAAAGGGCCGAGAAATTTTGTCCAGAGGCTCTAATTTAGGCTTGGAGTTCTTTTACGTGCCGTAAATCTACGACACGGGACCCCCAGCTTAAAGTCCCTCCCGGAGGACTCCGTGCCCAGCATTTTTACGTCTATCACCGGTTTAACAGGGATTAATTTAAGGTTGGGTTGAAAATTTTTTGTTTTGTTTAATTTTAAGGAATTTCCAATAAGAAAATAAGCAGCCTTTACAATGAAAGTTGTTCAATGTGAATATTTCGATTATTACTGGAATTACAGACATTTAAAATAATTGGTTATGAAATGGAAGTGGCATTTAAAAGCCCTTCAGCATAAAATACATGTTGCAGTTATATCGCATTTTCTCACAAACTAAACTTTCATTCATAAAATTTTGTTTTCCTAATAGAACATTCAATGTATTTGCATTAATTTTTTTATACTTTTGAATATAGCATAGTTAAATCTGAACTTAAAACTTTGCATTTATCGCCTATGGGTTTCTCATAAAAATGCATTAAAATATTTGGAATTTAGAAGAAATTAAGAAGTTTTCTTCCTTATAAATAAATACTAGGCTGTGTTTTAAATATAGCCTTGACTTAAAACTGGCAAAATTTCACACCAATCAATGCTCTAAGTTCTGAGAAAAATAAGTCTTTTTTGATATGCATGATTTTCAATCAAAATAAAAATGATTGCCATTTAAAAATTATAATCAGTTTCATTACCAAACTGTTTCATTATACAGTATTTGTTATTTGAACTAGTTAAAATTACATTGAATTTATTAAATATGTTGTGAAATATTAATATTTATATATTAATTAAACTAAACTCCATGGTGCTACATCCCTGGAGGGACTTGGCCTACCACCCGACCGCTGCGTCATCTCCCGTAGGCAGATGGCAGGATTGGGGGGCATGTGGTCAGCATGCCGACACCCACGGCCGTTATTGGTGGTTTTCATGACCGGAGCCGCTACTTCTCTATCAAGTAGCTCCTCAATTTGGAATCACGAGGCTGAGTGCACCCCTACCAGACCTCCCTACCTCAGACAAATCCGAGGAGGTACCGGGAATCGAACCCGGGCTGACGGATCTGTAGTCAGCTACGCTAACCACAAGACCACGCCGGCGGACTTTATATATTAATATTTACCCCATATGTCCCTATAAGATAAAAAATATTTACCCCATATGAACTGGTTTAATCTGCGTAAATACCCCTTAATCGAGCTTTAGTGAAAGAAATTAAATTTCTAGCAGCTTAAAGGGACGGCCTATTTGTCCTCAAGACCTCGTTCTCAAGATAACAAGTATAGACTTATTATGAATCGTTAGCTTTCAGTTAAAAAAGCTATTTCCGAGGTTGTGACCGGATTTGCTTTTATTAATCTTCTACTCGTAAGACAGGTAAGAGTTACACCAGCCGTAACATCGGTCTATGGGACCGGATCCACTTTAAAACCAAATTCCTTAATTATTTTGAAATATATAAATGGAAATTGTTTTATTGTTAAAATAGTTTAATGTACTTTATGCTAAATGATGGATACTGTAATGACAGAACAATAAAAACTACAAAAAGTATGTGAACTAGTCTAATTGTGATAAGCTATATGAAATTTGTCAATGATTTACTTTTAAAACCGTTACTACATTGAAAGGAATGAAGCTACCATTCTATTTCCTCGGACTCGAAACCCATACGACGAAAGGATTCTATTTTATTGTGATATGTGAAGTTATTTGTGTTTTAAGTTAACATCATTATTATTATGTTTATTTTTTACATTTTTGTACTTTTGAGCTTACTTCATGGGAATTGTGTTCTAATTAAAAAATTAACACAATAAAAAGACTCAATTAATACATAAATAGGCCTACATTTCAGTAAAATGTTTGTTCAGAAGTCTGTTTTAAATTGCATAAATTCCATTAGCAGATTAATACTATCGTATTATTCGAAACTGGTCTACATTGTTTAAATCCGTCCCTGAATAAAAGCAGTAACTACCATATTGCTTTTGTTACTCTCGTGACTACCGGAGGTGACATTTGTTTTATTGTTGTTCCTATACTGTAATTCGTAATGAATAATAATACAAATTCATAATATGATGTTGAAATGTAGACTCTTTTAAAAAGAGAAATAGGCTTAGTAATATGTAATAAGTGTGATATGTTTAAACTCACTACAGACTTCACATTATAGCAATAATAAAAAATAAGATCAACGGGTCTCACATTGTTACTATTAGAACAACATCAGATAAATTTAAAGATACCAATTTTCAAAATAATAAAGATCTTGAAGACAAATATCATTGACGCCCTAAACCCTGTAGCCTACATCTTTAAACTGCTGGAAATGTACATTCGAGTGCATGGAAACTTTCCGATATAATGCAAAGTGGCTCATGTTGGAAAGCGATGGTGGATACGGCTAAAAGCCAGTGGCATACCGAAGCGGGACGGGAGGAGTGTCGCCCCAGGCCCCGCTTTGAACGTAGGCCCCAAAATTGTATTTATTTATGTTTTACCATTCCATTATACATTTTAAACAGTGAATTAAATAAACAAATTAGAAACAACCACATCGGAAGTACCGTACTGTAATAAAATAGTGTAAGCCCCAACGAGTAAGAGAAGAAAGGGCAATGTCGTTTGTAGATCTTAGCCTAATATATGTGCTGTTTAGCTTATGAATAATCTGCTTTTTAAATCTTTGCTGTTTTGGTTTTCTTTCATTTTTACATAAAATAATATTGTGAAATCACAACTATCTAGTTGAAATACATTTTCAGTACCATGGCTGAAGGAATTCATGTTAACATGGATTTTCTCCGGCCACAAGTCAGTACTGGTGCTGATACTATAAGCAAACTTATTGTAAAAACGTAAAATTTCCTAATGCATAATAAACATATGAATCCCAAGTGAAGAATAATCCATCATTAAATAATTTATTTAGGGTCCACGAAATATAACGAATTAAGCAGCTTACTATCGTATGTTCATTTAAATTCTTTGAGTGGTATAAATAGGCTAATTGTGAATACTAGGTAGGCGCCATAATGATTAGCGCCCCAGGCCCCCATCACTGTTGGTATCCACTGCTAAGAAGCCTCTAGACTCGTTGAGAGAACATACAAATTTCAGAATTGCTCTTAACCTTGCTAGATAAGGGAAGTAACTTTCGGTTTGTTGTCATGACCTTTGTTCACTTCAAATGACTGTATGTATAGTATGGAATACGCTATTTTCAAGTCAATTTCATCCAACCCTCGACTCAATTATGTCTTATTCCCCCCAAATCTTCGCTCCTGAACCTGAAACCGACCTGTTTTCATAGGTTAATGTTGAGGGTTAGGCACATCGGTTAAGTTTCCTAAATTTCGAGGTACGTTTAAGTAATAACGCTTCTGTAATTTCCTTCTTATAACTGAGGAAATCAAAAGAAGGCTGCCTTGCTATATTTTCTTATAAACCTATATTATGTTATTTTAAAGTCATCGAAACTATCGGATGATTGCTCTTAGGTGGTTCTGCAAAAATAGTAAACTATAATATAAAAATAATAAACTAAATATTTACAACAGACTCTCCAGCAAATTGCTTACCGGTAACCCCGCAATATGTATTCCAATAATCATTAACGGGACCCAATTATGGCATTGTTAATGCTATGAAAGTTTAAGAGTTTATTATAGGCAGGGCCCGGATTCTGATGACCTAAAATTGTTTGAAAAATTACCTATAAAATGACCCTAAATTTTAAAGACAATGACTTAATACTTATAAAAATAATCTAAAACTTATATTTTATTTATAAAAAAATATTATTGTACACACAAAGTTATAGACTAATTTGTACATAATTGTAAAAACTGTAAATAACTGTAATGTTGTGAATGCTCTTTTCTCACGGAAATTTATACTGGCACTAAGGCACTGGCGAGTCAAACTTCGGCATTTTCTTCTGTGGTCTACCGGATTATATTATTGTTTATTGAGGGTAAACAGTAGTTTGCACTCTTAATTCCAAGCTGGCGGCATATTCTGGTGCCAAGTCAATCTATTGTAATATAATACAAAATTTTGGGGTTTCTTTGATTCTTATTTCCAACAGAGACACGACAACACTTCAACACAGAATTTTTCCTTCTTGCATTAAACAAACAACACTTCAAAGACGGCACCTCTAGCGACGAAAAAAAGTTAATACACTCAATGTAAATACATGAAAATGACTAAATAAGGAAGCAAATGACACGAAAATGATAGAATAATGACGTAAAATTGAAATAAATGCACTAAAAATATACAATTGCATAAAGTGACAAAAATGACTTAATAAAAATGTATTTCTATAGTCTAGAGGCCATGATTAGGATTTATCTACAAGTTGGCAATGTCTATGCCGCATCAATAAAAAGATGACATGTCATTAGAATCCGGGCCCTGATTATAGGGCTATGTAGAGAGCTGTACAGAGTTATTTGAATTCTTAGTCTAACTCTCTAACGTCACAGCATCATTAGGTAGAACTGCTATGCTGTACAAACTAAAGACTTGATTATGAGGAGGCATAGTAACTATGTGAACCAATGCGAGATGGATTAATTAGTGAAGTTGTCTCAGCTTGCTACAATTGTTTTACCAACTGGCCGTCTGTTTGCGAAACCTTTGTAGTACAGAGATACCGTACATCAAGTTGCACTGATTCTGGCTCGTTGCAGACATCGGAAATCCTCCAGGCTATATGAGATCTGTTGAGTACACCTCTCTAGTGCGATACACGTAACAGGATATTGAACTCAGTTTGAATATATTCACTCAATTCTGCCTGATAAATTGAAACGTAAGTTTATCTCTTTCCATTTCTTAATTAAAATGGCTGAATTACAATGTATTCAGGTTGGAATGAAAAGGCAAAATTTGAATTATGAAATAATGACCACAAGTTCCTTGCTCATTTCTGTATTTTACTTAATTTGGCCTGGTCTACAGGGTGTTCGGAAATTCATATTTCAAACGTACCGTTTCCGTGCTATAGCTATTACAATGTGTCGGATTTGTCGGATTTACCGGTGTTGTTTTGTAACCGGAGAGGCAGAACATGGGTTTCTATTCCAAGGATTGTCTACTAAGTCCCCTCTACTAGTCCTAGAAGTTTGTAATGTGAATTTCCGAACACCCTGTATAAAATTACTTATTTCGCTAAATTTCAGCTGTTTTATTTAACCCCAAAAAATCAAGCTCCTACTTATTCTGCGTGTAATTTATTACAATTTTCCGCTTTTATTGAAATAACAATAATGTACAACTTCTGGAAATTTGTCATTAATATTATTATTCACATTTAATACAACGAGAGGACCGGATCTTATCGTTTCACGAGCAAAGAAGTTGCGAGTTAATTTGTTGCTCGAGAATTTTCTTTTCTTACATTTTTGTGACTATTTAGTAGTGAATTGCAGAACTGAGCATATGTCTATAGGGAATAATTTAAAAAAAAATCGCTATTCGTATCATTGTAAGCGAGAATGCTAGATCCGATGAAGGCAAGACAATAGGAATATTAGCGATGTTCGCACCGTGTGCTGTTATTACCAACTTGACAAAAACTACTAAAGATCCCGCACGAAATCTGTGCCGATTGGCTACGTCATTGCAAGTGACAGACTGAATGTTTTCATGGGGACTGTGTCTTCGATTGGCCTGCTACCTATCTCTCTCGCACAACAGTACCTCCCTTTCTATTTGTAAAGTCCAAGCTACCTCTCTCTCTCGCACAATAGCATGTCTCTCTCTAGCGAGTAACGGTCGTCATCGGCACAGATTTAGTGCGAGATATTTATTTTGGTATAAGTTATACTTACAAAATGTTTAGAATATTTCATAAATATTACAAACTACAGTGATGGAGGTATTGCTTCCGTCAAGTATGATCTCTATTTAATTTGTAACTCAGGATTTCGTATTTTTAGTTTGAAAAGTGTAGTTGGGACGGCCTTTGTTGATAGATTTATGCCGGAGATGTTAGTTAACTTGAGCTTGAATATTGTTGGAAGAAACCTGATACGCTAGCTTTTATCAGTTTTTGAAAACATCCCCCGCCGTTCAGGAAGGAAACATAGAAAGAAAATGACAGCATGGAACTTGCACTGGAACATGAGGGAAGCTCTCAAAATTAATTTCCTGGCGAGGAAAATGTGTTAAGATAGCTCTTATTCAGAAAAATCTTCGCGCATGTATCCCGCACGCTCTCATTATTATGTGCCTCTGCAAAACACTTCAAGAGGGATATACGAAGAGGTGTTTGAGATCATTGTACACATTTGTGAATCTATTTAAAAACATGTACCCTGTAATTGTACATCCGGCAAGAGAAATCCTGGCATTTTATATGCCTGCTTCTGTATAAATCCAGATCGGAAATACGAGGAATGAGGCATAAGACATGACAACTATTTTTATTTTGAAATTGTGGGATCATTTTAAAATGTTGAAATATACAAATGAAAGGCAAGGTATGGAATGCATGTAAAATGCCGATTATGGGTAGGAGATGTAGGATAGTCAAGGAAACAGACACCCATAGAAATCTATAGTCTACGCAATTGCATCGTGACACTCTAATATATTGCGGTAGTTGGAAAGTATACGGTAAATAAATGTAACTGTAAATGTCATGAAAGCACATATACGTATACCCACTCCATGATTCCTTAAAGTCCTATAGGAATTTTTATCTTTTTAAAAACACTGTTTTAGGTTTTCCATTAGGTGAAATAGTTTTTTTAGGTTTTTTGTCCAAAATATCATTTTCGGGTAGAATAATTGGTTTAATGAATTTGAATGTGCTACATAGGATTCAATACATAATACTTGTAAAGTTTAACTTAACAAAATTGACTTAAATGTGTATAAACTTGCTTTAGGACAGAGCAGACGTAGAAACCCGCGGGGTGCAACGTCATAAAATAACCTCAGAAGAAGAAGAAGAAGAAGAAGAAGGGGAAGATGAAATTCAGGTCATCGCCAATCCACTGCCGTAATAAACTCAATTTCATTTCTTTCGGCATAATTAACACGTCTTCTTAAAACTCACAGTGTGACCACTCAGTATGAATGACAGGGAAGTACTAAAGGCAAACAAGCGCTTTAAAACACAGAAATCTATTCCTTGTTCATAGACGGCAACAATGGTTGTTCATACGAGTATTTTAAAAGGAATACGCCGGTACTCTTACACTTCGTCTCTTGATACTGTCCATCCTAGACGACAACGGGTTGAACGAAACGCTGGTGGTATTAATTTCAACCCGACACAGCTATTGTCTCTCCGCAAAATATCGATATCTCAACTGACAAACAAAAAAGACAAAAAAGCAGCCTAAATTAGATATTTTAGGTTTTATATCCCGTTTAGGTATATTTAGGTTTTTATACCCCATTTAGGTATTTTTAGGTGCCACAGAATTAATGTGGGTGAATCCTATGGACATGCTTCGAAAAAGTGTATGAGCGCTTTTTGTTTTGGAAGTAAGGAAAAACATAGGTAAAAACCTAAAAATCCGGTCCCTAGTCATTATTGTCCAAACCTTCCATGAGCTTCTTGTGGTATTCCCTGGTATTTCTCTCTCGGATGTTCACTATTTTGACGTAAGGATGCTGTTTACATCTTGTCTTATCTATTCTGCACGGCGGATGACTCTCAACTAAATTACCATCGCCTCTGTTCGTAGAACCGTTCATCACAATGCTACCAAATGATGAGTTCATAAACTAGAGATGCCACACTCTCCCGCGACATACATCTCATGGTACCATCGCCTTACTTTTAGAAAAATAAAAATAGTTGCTATGACTTATGCTCCATCTTCGTATTCAGGTAATTCTGAAAAGGGGCATGTTTACAGTGCAACCAATCTACTTCAAGGTACGTGATATAAATAACTTGGCCAATATTTATCGTACCAAAAAATAGTGGATAACTGCACTATATGAATTTAGCATATTAATATAAAAAATAAAGTTATGTCCCCTTATTGTGTTATTTCAAAACCGTAGTACCAGTTGAGCAAACACTGCAGTTTTCTACAAGGCACTTCCTTGACTCAGTGGTTAATGCTTTGTAGCGTTAATTAATACTATAGTCTTGTCTATGTTCGAAACTGCGTTGTGCGTTGTTGATTAAGGTTACTTAAGAGGCCCGTGCCCCTCAGGGACATTATGGGCTAATAGCCTACTAATACTAATACTAATCAGTTGATTTCCATACTTATGTCTCTAAATATTTTAAACTCAAACATTTATTGAAGATTGTTTTCCTATTCTGTGGATGAAATTTTAAGACCATTGACCAGTTGGCTCTTCCCTTTTACTTTTTTCTTGTTTACATTTAAGCATGTTTTTGTAAAGCCAAATATGTAAATATCTTTGTGTAGCGAAGTCAGAGAGAAAAAGAGCGGAGTGAAGACATCTTAATTTAATGTGATATGCGACATGTTTTTGTGTGTTTCGTTGTCATTTAGATCTGGTGAAGGTTGCACACAACTCCCATAGCTGTCATCTTGCTCTTTTCCACCAGGATTCGCTCGTTTGTTTCCTTTTTTTACATTTTTTTTACTAAGGCTCGACACTCATGAATTGCGGAGACACACAAAAAGAACGTGAAATTGTGAACTTGTGTATATGTGAACTTTACAAGTATAAATATTAACTCGTTATGAGCCATGAGAAAATAAATGACGCCCCAAGAAAAAAACTGATTCGTTTAACACTTTTTTTGAGTTTGAAGTGTTGTTATTTTAACTGGCTAAGTGAACAATATTAGTGGAGGAAGCTTCCCAACAACGAGATTCAATTTTTATATCGCTCACGGTATACTCCAGTATTTACTAAACCATGTCGTCTAGATCAGGGGTCCTCAAACTTCCTTTATTCGAGGACCCCTTTAACTATTAATGTTGCCATTGCGGACCCCTAAAAAATTACCCTTTACTATTTTTACTGATTTTCTAGTAATAACCATTTGAAATATATTTAATTCAAAACGAAAAGCTATAGGATAGAAAAAGAAAGCAGTCTGTTTGTTTTGATACATTTTTTATTTCTAACATTGAATTCAATTGCAAAACGACAGGACTCTTAGTATTAATTATAAAAAATTACCAGTGGAACAGTTATATAGTAAAATACCACTAATTTCAGTGAGAAGGATGGTGTTGTTTTTGCTTTTGTCAATCTCTGAAATATTGGGTTTTTATTTTTGAAAATGTCAGCCTTAAATCTACTTCAATATTCAAAAATCTCCCGCGGACCCCTCAAACCATGCCTACGGGCCACACTTTGAGAACCCCTGTTATGTGTTATGTATTTTCCTTGACTAGTACAGAGTACGTCTTATAAAGGGATTACTATTAAGGGGGACATACTGCTTTGAGTGAAATTCATACGTGAGAAATACTCAGGTGAAATTAAGTTCCCCCCCCCCCCTCAGCAATGAATTGCTCTACAACCTCGCAATATTACATACTCTTTATTGACTACATCTACAATTGCATACTATTTTCATAATTAATCAAACTATTACAGCTAGGGGTAATTATCGTTCAAAATGGCCGAGACTCACGGGTTGCCGAAACATATGTGAACTTTGCAAGTAAAAAATGTTATTTTGCTATGAGACCTAAGTTATTAAGTGATGCCCGATGGAAAACATTTTTTAAACATTTACTTCAGTTTGTTGGCAGTCCATGAAACATTTAAAATTGATTTTCTGCAGATTTGAGGACTGTTATAATTTTTATGTTATTTCGAATCGTAAAATTTTTTTTAACAGAACTCTCTCTATGTAAAGTTTCATTTTACGGACTCGTTTTGTTAATTTCGTGCTTGCCTATTAATTTCTATATAAAAGTAATATCTTTAATAACTATAAAGTGTCCGCTGCTGAGTCGGTAGCATGCCTACCTTTCACCCCGGCGGTCCTGGCTCGATTCCCGGCCAGTTCAGGACAGTGTTGTGTGTCGTCCTTGGGTTTAAGGGACTGGAGCACCCGGAAACAAATCCGCTGAGAATATCCCCTTACGGGATTGCCAGGGGTTATTCACGACCCGAAGGAACTTACATATGCTTTAACGTAGAAAAAACCAGTAGTTAATGAACATTTTTTTTTTTTTTAGCTTAATGAATATAATGATGACTGTCCTCGATGTGAGGATAATGCTCATAAAATAAGCAGGCCTCTTTAAGATGAAAATTTTAATGTTTTGAATTCAGAACTTATTTCCTTGTATGCATGTGATTACGTCTTATAAGAGGAGTTTGTAAAGTTTATCCAGTTGTATTCAACTTTGAATGAAAGTAATGATTTCGCGTCATCCTCAGTAGAAGTCGGATATCTGTGAAAATAAATCTTTTGTTAAGTTATTTTCCTTTACCGCAAGAAATGCTTTTGTTGACAGTGTATAATGAGGTATACATCACAAACTTAAAGAAAAGTCTTGAGAAAAATGCTGAAGTACTTCTTGTTAGCCTGGATGTGAATAAGATCTCGAATTTCACGTTTCAATTATTCCAGGCTGAGTTATTGAAGTAAAGTACTCACAGTGAAAGAAGAATCATCAGTTTAAAGACAGAAAAATAGAAATACTTAAGAAGATGTGATGAATTTTATTCTTATTCGAAAACCTTTTCAAGCAAAACCCGAATCCAAAACGGCTAATAATAACAGATGTTTCCAACAATTAAAATTTAAAGTTTATTAAATGCAGAAACAGATTATACGATGTAAAATACATATTACTGTCTAGAAAATACAACTTAAAGATAAATACTTAATATGTCAATTATAATAAAATTATAACTGTGAACCCGAAAGAGCAATTGTTAGTGATCGGGGGAACAGTTCAGAAATTAGTTTCTAATAGTATGAAAAAGAACGCTCAATACATATACACAAACAACACCCATACACACAAACATGATAATAGTAATTATAGTATTTATATACTAATATCAGTTGTGCGTGAGGAGGCAATCCATCTTGTGTTTTGAGGGTCAGAATGTGTTTAAACATCATAAGCAATAAGCACATTTCTTTTATGTACGATTATATTCAATAATATCTAGTAAATTAAATTCAGAAAAGATACATTTCGTTCGTAATCCATAGATTTATTTAAGCAAATCTTTATAAGCCTACATCTTTGTGTAGTAATAATAATTTTGAAGTGCCTCCCCAACCAATTATTCCGATTTGTATTACAGATTGTAATGAAGTTAAGTAAACAGAACATAAAATAAATATACGCATATAAGATCGTCTACGACAGTCTTCTTTAAATCGTCCACTCATTAACATTGATGTTTACCACTTCCACATGAGCTAAAAACCTGAAATTTGGCAAATTTATAGTTTTTAGCGTATAAACGATGGAAAAATTCCAAAGGGATCAATTTTTTTATTTTTTAGCCTCCGAGAAAAACTTTGAGAGGTTTTGACTGTGTATTTTTAGGAATTTTAGTATTCTACTTATTCCACTTATTTCTTCACATATGTTGATCAAATTTTCTCAAGAGCCATGATATTTAACTCAGTAGTTTCAGAAATATGTCCTATTAACTCATCTGGCACTTTGTTTTTTATCAGTTCAACTGATTTATTTAAATTTATATGATATGCACTCTTCCGTTGATTATGGATAATTATGCAAGACTGAACTGTTTGATAAAGTTATGTAAAGTTATTCAATAGCATATAGGAATTAACATCAGCTGAGGTTTATAGCTTAGACTATAGAAAAAAGTTGCGACATCGTTGGTTTATTTTATCCCTAACAACATAATGGTGTTTACTGCCCCCTGACTCCTCCTCTCCGATGTTGTGTAGCACAGTGTGAGGAAGAGATTCGAGGCGAAAGGATCCTGCTGTATTTTCTGTTAAATAGGTTAGCCTACTAACTTGCAGCCTTTGCCTACGGAAAAAGAAAACTCATTTTGTGAGAGATTTTTCTTTTGTACTTGTTTTTATCTTAACGGTTTAGCAATCCGTCTTGCTGAGACTCTGACTGCTGCGTACTAAATTCACGGCACCAAACTAGCTTAATCTAATTTTACAACATGTAAAACGTTTTTTGTCCTCTACAAAACCCTTTCTGTTTTTTTCCTACTTTTGTTTGCAACTTCTTTACAGTAAGTTAATGAGACCGTTTCTGCATTGTAGTCACGTAGATTTTAGTTGCTTTGCAAATTCACTTTGCTAGATATGCGTCTTTTCGCTTATTGTTTTAGGCCTGTGTTTTCAGAATTAAAATTTTTACTCCTTTCGGTTGCAGTTATGCTTTTAATGTAATGTTTCACGAATACTATATAGCCTTTGTCGGTCTGTTTAGGCGCACCATAATCAACTTTTTACGGAAAGTTAACCTTTGAACGTCTGCTTAAAATAGTTTAGCAGAGGCTAAGATCGACGGAGTATTTCTTTATATAAAATGTGAGGATCATTTATCCCAAGTAAGAATTTTCATTCGTGGAAACCACCTATTTCACTGAAATTTTCCTCATTGATTTCAAACTTACAGCCCAGTGATGATTTCACTTGACGATTACTTAACAATGGCATGGTTCCAGATGTAGCTATCTGCAAAGTCTTCAATTTTGGGATTTATCTTAATGTTCCCAAAGTTTCAAACTGATATGTTTAAAAGTGGAGCCACTAACCAACCAAAGTACCAATGTAGTTACGTGAAAAATGTTGATTTGATATTTATTTCTGAATTATGTTTTTGCAGGTAGCCATATTTGGAACCAAGCCATGGATAATATATTAACTTAATACAGAAATTCAGCTCCGGAAGTGTTAATGTTATGCTAGTTGACTTATTTCCATATCATTCGTTTTCTCTGAAGCCGTGCCTCCCCTATCGATGGTCTTATACCAATACCAGTAGGGGACGGGAGACACTAGACGAGTAAACACAGGACCTGTAGGAATTTCCTGTTGAGGGACCAACATGACGCAGGGCATCCTCTTAGGTCAGCACAAACCTACAAAGCAACGGACGGGACACAACACCCTAATCTAAACCAAGGGAGGGGATGTCTCACTACTAAATCCCAACCCGGCTGGGAATCGAACCGGGACCGTTGGAGAGGAAACTAAGGACGTGAAAGGGCCGGGAAATTTGATTCAGATGCTTTAATTTTTTCGTGCAGTAAATACACGATACGGGGATCCACTGTTTATCTTCCCGGCTTCGTACCCAGGATTTTTACGTCCTGAAAAATCCATCGGCCACTGTCAGACTTTAATTCGCGACCTTCGGATCCAGATGCGGATACCTACCTCTGCACCACTGCGGCCGACTAACACTAAAAAAAAATACTTAACTAAATAATTATATCATTAATCAATATTATTAATAAGTAGGCTTATATTATTTATATGAGAATGATAAGTGAACATGTGACACTAAAATTTCTGTTTATTTTTCTTACAGTATAAAATATGTTTATGTTTGTGAACAGAATAGCTCGAGAATGAGAGGTTATACGAAGACATAATTCACATTTGTTACATTTCAACCGTCTCAGTGGTATAGTAATCACTGGAGAGCTGGATTCGATGCTTATTATCTTGTATTTTAGCCTACTGATGCAGTAACATTTCGAACGATGTGCACTCAGGCTTGCATCGCTAACTGAGGACTACTTGATAAAATAGTAATGAAAAAAACTTTGGAAGTAGGTATGCTGTCCACATGCCCCAAATCCTGCAATCTACCAAACAAGTTAATTGACGGAGGTTGATGATATAGCGACATAATGATAGGTCTAGTACCCCATGGGATACAAGAGTTGAATTTGTTGTTAATCTTTTACTGCTGTGGCCATGAGGAAAATTTGCTGGGTACAATAGAGTAGAAAAAACATAAGTACAGTATATAGGAATGACTTATGTAAAAAACTGCGAATCTTCTGGTACTAGAAATGTTACTCGTAAAATATTTGTTTTAAATTGAAATTTTTGTCAGTGATTTAAAAATTCTTTCATTGTCACAGTGACCTCTATAGGAGTTAAAACGGTATGGATATTACATGAAACCATTCGTTTTACTTTCCTTTCTGTATTATTACTATAATTAGGCCTACTAACTCCGTGGAGCTAACATCCCAGAAGAGACAAGGCCTACCACCCGACCGCTGCGTCATCTACCATAGGCAGACGGCAGGACTGGGGTGCATGTGGTCAGCATGCCGACACCCACGGCCGTTTAATGGTGGTTTCCATGACCGCATTAGGCCTACTATAGTGAGAAAATTCCTTTTCTATATAAATTTCTTGAAAACTGCTCTAATATGTTGCATAAGTTTGCATATTTTCTACAAATTTAATCTCTTCAACGTCCGTTGAGATCCTATTTTCGTTGAAATCGTTTGAGTTATGCTAAAGATATAGGCTGTCTTCCAATAAATATTCTTCAATTAATTTAAGTTTACAGTGTAGTATTGTATTCGTTTGTACCTTAGATTGCCCTTTCTAATTGTTGATTTCTCATATACTCGTAACTCTGGATATACTTCTTATAGATTTTTAGGTTTTTTGTGGAGTTTTCTCATTTATCTTGTTATTCAACCAGATGCCTGACCGTATCAGTAAAGCATTCAAAATGTGGGTACCTCTCATATACGGAAGAGGGGGGGTTTACGTCATAGTGAATTAGGTCTCTTCATTCAAACTCTCCGCAATTTTTAAGCCTGATAGAAGCAGAGATACAGAGTTATTAATGACTATGGTTTTATCACAATTTGAAAGCAAGCTCCGTAATTTATTATCGACATCACGAGTGAATTGCCTAGATCGTTAAATTGTGCTAGTAGAATAGTTATAGTAGGCTATGTGTTAACATGGCTTATTTAAAAAATAATCTCTTCGGTTTGAACAAGTTATCTTCAATTCTGAATGAACTCGATGTACATAAATAAAATCGTTAATCCAAAAATTCTCGGTTTTCTCTTTATATTCTATTTTACGGCCGTTATCTAAAAGTTTTATTAATGTGCAATGTAATCTATGTAATACGAATGCTTAAAAATCAAGTAAGAATCTTAAATCACTTCTGTTCATTTTATGCGTGTTAGGCTACTCAACGTGTTATCTATCACTGAGCCTCTTTCTTTCTTTTTTTCTTCTTCATTTCTTTCTTTCTTGATATAAGTTAACCTAGTTATTACATTTAGTATAAAACTGAGAAGTTTGCGCTTATAATACTTTGCTATGTAACCCGCAGATTTTGATGTTATGTGAACGTGTGTTTTACTTATTTCAGCAATGATTGTTACAATGATAATTTAAATATCCTATAGGCTATTATACATGCTTCGAGTAATTTTTTTTATCACCGCTATAGATAGCTGTAGATAGCTATTAATAATAGCGTACTTTTATAACTGCAGACTTAAATAAAGTAATGTAGATTATGAATTAATCAAAACAACTTTTATTGGCGAAATTCTTTAATACATGGTTTTATAAGGCTATCTTCCGCGATCGTTTTCTACTCGCGGCACAGCATAAAATTATCGATGTCTGAACACTGCATGCCAAAGTGTTGATCTCCTAAAAATGTACGCCATGACACTATTAATCTAAATTATTACCTAATGTGATTATTATAATTATTGTTATTAGTCTATTGTTGTTATTATTGGGCTATTATATTATCATTCTGTATTAAAATTAATACAGAAATCGCCTCCTGCATTTAGTAATAGTTTATTAACTTTATTTCGCTGTAGATGATAGACCTACATTTTTCTATTAACAGGCTATACATTTACTCATATCTTCTATATGGCAGTTACGCCTGCTTAGCTACATACAGCTGTTCCGGGGGGAATGCTGTGGTTGACATTACAAGTCTAATTTCTTCATCATTGAGTCTTTCCCTCTCTGATGTTTTAATTTCAGTCAACGTCGAGAAGTCCAGTTCACATAAATGTGTTCTCGAAGTGCGATAGAAATGAAAATCTGAAATGTAAGACGTGGTATATAATTTGCAAAGAGAAGCAGCACAAATACCGTCTTTTCCAGTCAGATCTTCTGGTGGACGTTTCGTTACAAATTCTGCATTAATCTTTAACAGCTGTCCACAATCATTTGTATTCACAAATTAAATTTGAATAAACGTTTTAATGATGATTAAGACTTTCTCTTCCCAAGATATAAATTATTTTTCCTTATTTAATTGTTAAATTAATTAGATTCTTCTCTGGTTTCATAACTGCATGTGGATATATGCAGTCTTATTTTCAAACTTGTAAAATCATTTATATGACAAAATATTGCCTTTTATAGGCAGCTTTCGATAGGCTGTATCTTTTGGTAAACCTTGGACAGAGCAGCTATAATCGTAATAATTTTTTAGACTGCTTGAATTAAAAGTATAGGAAAGTTGCGTATTATCGCACTAATGTTATAAAATCTTTATGGCACTCCGTTGTCACCAACTATGATTTCAGTTACATGGAAAGTACTCTTTTATTTAAGAATAATTGCGTATGATTATTAAATAGACTCAGTTTGATAAATATTAATATGTTAAAATTTATAACACCGTTTTTAATGAGTAAATTAGAGAGTAAGTATATATATATATATATATATATATATATATATATATGATCCGGTCGCCGTCTACATGGTACGGTTTCGACACCAGTATTGTGTTACATTGCCAACATTGGATCGTAGACGCATTAGCCTATAGTGATGAAAATATTGTACTAATGCAAAAATAAATCTGATACACTCACAAAACTTTCTCTAACCTAAGCATGGTCAATATAAAATTCTCACTTCACATTCTTGTATAAGAGACCGCATTGCAGGGATTGCGAATTTAGTTGTCTCAGCGTCATGCACAGGTGTAGCCTATTGTTCACAAAGGGGTGTGTGTTTTATGCTGTATTTTGTCTTCCACTTTTCAATGTTAATTAATAACACACCACAGGAACATTCTTGAATTTAATGTAAGACCTGACACTCTTTCTTTGTCACTAAATTGTCAAAATTGGCATTGTAGTTAAAGTTAGCATTTGTTTGCGGGCCGCCAAAAACTAATCCACGGGCCGCATGCGACCCCCGGGCCGCGGGTGATAGACCACTGGTCTACCGTGTACAAGGCACCGCGTGCGTCTGTACGCTCTCATAATTATGATCTTCAACTTAGGCCGGGCGCAAGTTGAGACGCAGTTTGGTGACGTGAGGTGACGCAGAGTGACTTCTAACCTAACTTATTACTTTTCAATACGTCAAATAACAATACTGCAAGAAAAGAAGTCAAATTTTAATTAAGGTGTCATTATTATTATTATACAAAGAATTATCAAATATTACCAACTGACAAACAAAAGGAGATACAATGTTCAATAAATGTTCATGTGTATAATAAATAAAATCAACTTAGTATTTGACAATTGTATATAGACATACTTTAATAAAATGAATGTATATAATCCAAAATTTTTATTCACAATCGGATTCGAAACAATATATGGTGTTTATTAAGACTAATAGTATACAGGTTGAATTTCTTACCAAAACTTGAATTATCTTATACTAGTTGAATTCATACACTAAGCTGCATAATGAAGTTTATCAATAATAATGAGAAAATTATTGATCTTTTCGCGGAAATTAAAACAAGAATAATCGATGTAATTTTTAAACGAATAGATCATGCTTGAGCTGTAACAATTTAAATTACAGTAAGTAAAACAGTTTGATTTTGTTCTTTTAGGGTCTTTTCAAGTTTCTGAATCAATTTTCTTTTTAAATATGTATATTTCCTTTTGCACAATATTCAAAACGAAGGCTAAACATTTTATGAAGCAGCAATCGCACTAATTTTAGCTACGAGTCGACACTGGGAAGAATGTATTAATTTCCTACAAATTTAATTTTTTTTAATGTAATGTTGCGAATACTTACATTCAGCGATCATATATACATATAATTAATAATTATGATACGAAAATTCATCATTAAGACATAATAAATATATAATTTTTAATAAATATAATACCCTTTAATTTCTTATTTTTAATGTCACTATAACACTCAATCATTCAATTCAATTTAAATTAAGGTTACTTTTCAAATTCCGGTGAGATACTAAGTTTAACTCTGAACGGGAAAACATTATAAAGCGAAACGGAACTAATTGGTAAAATCATTTTGAGAAAATGTTTCATTTCAGAAACGTTTGTTAAGGAACATGGAGCAATTTTACTGTACATAATTATAAAACATTTATGAAAGTAAGTTGAAAATAAATTTCAAGATGACTCCTTCATTTTATTTTTAATTACAAATCTGAAACTTCCCAACTAATTAATTCTTATGGTTTATACTAGTTATGATATACATCTGTATAGAAAATATACACTTTTATGCCTGCTTCTGCAACTTTTTCTTTTCGTCGAAAATCTACTGCATATAAAATGTTATCTAAAACAAATGAAGGGTACAGCGGAAAACGAAAAAGGATAAAAAATTGAACACATTGTATAGAAATTAATTCAAGAAACGCTTTTGAGTGAAAAGAGCATAGCAACAAACTGATAAACAATAAATATGAAGAGTTGAAGAGGGTTTGTTTACTTTCAGAGCGGACATCAATCTTTCAAACTGCATGGAGTACGATCCTTTTTCCCCTATAATATTACCGCTTTCTGCCTAAACTAATTCCAAAATTCCAAATTCACTATTAGAAGGCATTATTATCTCAAAGTCCATAAAAGCGGACACTACTATAGCTTTTCCCTTGTTCCCTTCAAATAAATCCATCTTATTTCAGTATAAAAACATTATAAACAACTTTATCACATTTCTTTCCAATGCCCTTCGCAATTTCTTCCCAAATCTGAAATTTTAATTTGACGTGTCGTACAATTTTTTCTCCCTCGACCTGCCATAATTAATTTATCCTCAATTAATTTCTTCTCAATGTCCATGGTGGACAAACAACTTTTCACGCGCAGTGAGAAGTCACTAGTGAGAAACTGTGGCACGATCACAAACGTCCGCAGCTCGTGACTCGTTGAATCTGCTTCACTTCACCCTGCGTGCGAACCTTCGTTGTTGTATTTAACTCTATGTTAAACTTACGGTGAGTAACCTCTACCTCACGTCACCAAACTGCGTCTCAACTTGCGCCCGGCCTTAAGTGCGTGGTCGGCACCGTTCACCCGGTCGCCGGTATGTGTGAAACGGCGTGTAAATAAGTCATCTCAAAAACTGTATAAAACCCGAACTATCAAATTAGTGGAGTTAATACTTTATGTGAAATATGAGGATTTTTATTAGCATATTACATTTGTCATTCACGAAAATCAGGTACTGCACTAATTTAAAAAAAAAATTGATTTCAAACTTAAAGCCCACGGATGATATTAGTTTATGATTGCCTTATCACCGATGTAAAAATTTAGCTCTGAAAATGTTAACAATAATTCCATTTTTGGTTCTTATTTGTTCCTAAAACTTTTTGTGACAAATACGTTATGGTTTAACTAGCACAAAATGACGCTATAGGTTAGGCCAGTTCCAAACTATGGGTCGCGAAAAGGGCGGGGAAAATTAAACTTGTTTTCAGCATTAACGAATATGAGGCATTTGAACCCAATAAAACTATTGAAAGGCATATGAAAAATATGTGCAGTATTTTATATAGCCTACATTGCTTATCGTTGTGTAGTAGTGGGTCGCGAAATTTTTTTATATAGCCTATATTGGTTATCGTTATGTACTAGTGGGTCGCGAAAAAAGATAGGTGAAGGTGGGTCCCAGCACAAAAAAGTTTGGGAACCGCTGGGCTAGGCTATTCACTATCACAATGAGAGCAATAATTACAGATTTCGTACTAGCGCATTTTTTTATATTTATCGTACCTATGTTTCTTTGATTTTATCGATTGCTATGTAATGCCCATACATACAAAATTATGAGACAAGTTTATAATGATATACGTATATTTCATAAAAATTAATATTTCATTTTACAATATTTATTTTTTATTGGTTAATATTTTCGAAGAGTTGAATCATTTTATAACATGATGTTCAGGTAACTTACTTGGTAACTTAGATATACCGTATCTTCAGTTCAGGGGCGGTTCCAGAGAGACATTTGGGTGGGGGGACTAAAGTAGAGAGGGAAGTTTTTACTCATAAAAATTAATTATTCCCTGTACACAATTGAAATCAAAATGAACATTTCAGAATTTTATTACAAATGTATTTCAAAATAATGAATGTCGTTGCTTTAATTTAAGTATGTGGGTTATGTTGTCTAAACAAAATTTATTAGAATAATAAATTTTGAATAATTTGTGCTTAATGTTACAAATTTTGGGGTGGGGGAATTTCCCCCATTCCCCCGCCCCCCCATGGATCCGCCCCTGCCCCAGTTTACGAAGGTAATTAATCAACTCTGAGAATTCTTTTTGCGTCACTTAGGATTTTTAAGTAGGTAACTTGCTTCACAACACGTCTTGTACTTTTTAAATCAGAATAATTTAAAAATAGTGCATTAAGTAACTTCTTTCATTTTAAATAATTAAAAAAGAAGTAAAAGTTCAGTTTAAGAATATAAGAGACATTTATCGAGGCTGTCAGGAAGACATTTGCTGTCAACGGAAAGGAGGAAAATCACTCTGGCTAATATAGAAGAAGTTAGAGCCGGTGTATGTCAGTTAACACAAAGTTACAGCGGCTACTCGGAAACTGTTTCATGTATTTTTAATGAAGTTGTCACATTACAGACTGTCAGCGCCAGGACGCTGTAATTAATAAAGCGGTCGCCCTTCGTGGCGCTGATCGTCCTCACCACATAGAGACTGCATTAAGAATTCCTTCTGATCCCGCACATTACCTATGAATGAGATGTTTTCTACACCACAACACCCTAGCTCTCAACTTCTTGTACACTAACACTATATCTAGATCTAGTAATTGTGTTTTTAAATTTTTGGGGGACACTTATGTCTTAGGAACGGCTATGTAGTTCATGGACCAGTGACCATAGTCGTGTAAGAATATGTGGAATTTCAACCAACCGAAAATGTCTATCGAGATAATTTTATCTTTTATTTTTATCACTTTTCATCTAAGCTCAAGAAAACTGAACACTGAAATATCTTCATACTTGTAGCTTCTTTGCTTAAAAAAAAGTTATTGAACATAGAGATTGGGATATATAAGCTGCATTAGCAATGAGGTTAATTTAGCCAACTGACGAAGACGAAAACACTGAAAAGTCGATAGTCTACCCACAAGAGAGCCTTTTCAAAGCTGATCTATGCCAAAGATTCATTCCATAAATTCATAGGGACACTACACATAAAACTGGGGGTGGAGTAACTGTCTTAGAAGTATGCAACACATTTATTTATAATACAATTTAACGACTTAACGTTAATGAAGTTAATTAATAGAAAATTTGGAAACATTGAAATTAATTTTTCGAATGGAACATTTAGCATAAACACTTCCATGGCTGAAATAAATAAATAAATAAATAAATATACCAACCATGCATTTTAATTAATTACTCCTCAGTCATTTTTGTTTTCGCTTACCGGATTAATGTAATCTTCCTCCAGACAATAAAGTAAATATCAACATTATAACAACCTCCCTAATGTATTTCTTTAAAAGCATATCTCACAATGCTTTCAACTTACATTTTATAATTCAGCTGAATGTTTGTTCTGCCTATTGGTAGTTGATGCTTTAAAAATTAAAATTAAGTTTTCATTTTTAAGTAGCATTTTATTCAATAAAATAATGTATTTAGGTGAATTTTATTTTGATATTTGACAACTTCGTGTTATTCAGGGGAAGTTGTTCCATAAAGCCATATGTACTCTTACAAAGCTATCCAAAACGTACTTCAGAGAGTATTTCACATGTAAAATATATTTTTATTTAATTAAATAAAGTATTCGAGGTAATTTAATGATTATGATATGGGAAAAAATAAATATGGCGCAACATATCTCTGGGTACTGGGCCGACCATCTGACTACCGCATCATTTACCAGAAATATATGGCTGGGTTAGAGGTATGTGGTCAATTATTATGCATACTAATTGTAAATGTAAAACTTGTAGTTTGTCCAGGGGGTATAGCCTATGGCTCAGGGACTCTGGGTAACTTCATATTGGCCAAGTTTATTCCTTCCTATGCTATAGTTTATGCGCATGCCCTCTATTTTAAAAATATGGAAATAGCACCCTGTCTGCGGGTTCTTATTTAACAACGCTAACTTCAAGACCACAATAGGCCTAACTTGCAGATGCATGGGACAGCAAATACAAAAAAAAAAAAAAAAAAAATGCGTGGGGTACCTGAGATACCCGTCGGCCGCGGTGGTCTAGAGGTAGCGTGCCCGCCTCTAGATCCGAAGGTCGCGGATCAAACCCGGCCGCGGTCGATGGGTTTTTCAGGACGTAAAAATCTTGGGGGAGGGGGCGTGTCGTAGATTTACGGCACGTAAAATAACTCCAAGCCTAAATTAGAGCCTCTGGACAAAATTTCTCGGCCCTTTCACGTCCTAGTAAATATCTTAGTTTCCTGAGGGGGGTTGAGAGGCGATGGGCTTACCACCTGTCATATAGGTAACAGAAACCTCCACTTGGAGGCCCCTTCGCCCCAACATAGGGGCCATAGGGTTACAGACAGACAGACAGACCTGAGATACCCCACAACCACAGCCTCGAAAGCAGTAACTCATGGGACCGAGTTCCACTGTCGTTTTGAGGGAACCCGGGTTAGAGGAAATTTCATAACTGAGGGTGTTGAATATGAAATGCCTTATGAAAACAGGGCTGGTTTCAAATATGGGCTGCTCTTAGCGTGTTCGAGAGATAGCTTTCAAGAATAATAAATAAAGGACGGGGTGAATTCTGACGGGAAGTAGACATTGTGTGACGGAGGGAAAGAGCTTATCTTCTGTGTCCGAGCAATGTGTGCCATGCATGGTGCTGCATATTCCATCCACCTTCACTTTTCTGTTCAGAAATCCGCTCATACTCATAGGTACCGGTTTTGGCAATCCTTCGATTGTTTTGAGAGTCCACAGTTCCCAGCCTTTTTCAAGTTGGGCGTCTATGGAAATGATAATTCTTTATTGTTACGACTAAGACGTGTAAGCTTCAGAATTGAATTGCTGCCTATATTTACGTTCCGTGGTATGATTCTTCTTTCGTTGCTAAATCGGGTGAATTAGGGTTTATTAGAATGTTTATTGCATTTAAATCACTAAAAATGTAGATTGAAGTTCATCAAAATGAGAAAATCTTGAATCAAATTCGTTCTGAATCTCTGTCAAGTATTCACAATGATTCCTTGCTTATGATAATAAGATGCTGTTATCACGAGGTGGCAGAGAAAAACAAACATATAGAAAGCACTGCCACTATCAATGCTACATGACATTGAACAATGTTGTAAATAGAGTGTCTGTCGATTTCAAAGAAATGCAAAAAGTTTATATTAGGAAGTCGGTTTATTAATGGCCCGCGAGCCGCCAGTTGGACCACAATGCTCGGTGGGAACAGGTTTTATGCACATCATTTGCCTTTTTCTTCTTTGTGTAGCCTACTTTATGCCCACCATGGTAAGGTAATCCACAAACGATAGGACGTTATGTCCACTATGGATGTTAATCGAACTTGTAATGCTTCCATACATATGAGTTACGCATATTGATCAGCAGGTACGATATTGTGAAAGATGTACACACGATGGCTGAAAGCAAACGCAGGCGCCAGTGCGGCCATTCTCAAGTACAAAAGTGGCAACGTGTGATTGCAGCACACAAATTCCTCCCTTCCCTGTTAGTGGCTCATAAGGACAACATTATTTGGTTAAAATAAGAGTTTACTCTGTGTGCATTGGTAAAATTTGATGAAAATTGTAAAATGATACTTTTTTTAAAAATTTGCTTTTGTTAAGTAAATTTATCTTTTGTATTTGAAATGACTTTTGTATCTTTGTCAGGATGACCATATTCAGATTCAGAATTTAAATGTAAAATAGAATTTTAAATGCGATTTTCAAATATTATGTGTTCTATTTTTTCCCCGCATTGCCCTCTTTTATAATGTTTTGTCTTCTTTTTTATATCCTTAAAGCAGTAGGTGTACATAACAGTATTATTTATCCAAAAAAGTGACGTAAGAAGAACATTTTTTGTCTTAATACACCAGAGCCTCGGTGATTCGAGCTCCGGTAGCCTGTATAATTTGAGTTGATATTATGAAAATTAAACCTTTAAAAAATAGATAAACCCACGTTTGTACGTTTCCCACGCTTACGTTTTCCATACTTAGTACTGTGGACCATAGGCGTAACCAGGCCGACCATATGGGGGGGGGGTTATAAAGGAATACCCCCCAGGGAGAAGGGGGTCCGGGGTCCACCCCCTGACAATTAAAATAATTAAGACGCAAAACAACGAGTTTTAAGCTTCCGGGGGTCCCCCTCCCGGAAAATTTTAAAAATTAAGACGCAAAACAACGAGTTTTAAGCTTCCGGGGGTCCTCCCCCGGAAAATTTTAAAAATTAAGACGCGAAATAACGAGTTTTAAGCTTCCGGGGATTCCCCCGGAAAATTTTAAAAATTAAGACGCAAAATAACGAGTTTTAAGCTTCCCACGCTTTATACTTGTATTAAGTAATTTATGGGCAGACTTAAAAAAATTATACAATTTTCTTTTTTTTAATCAATGGGGGGGGGGGGTTCAAACCCCCAAACCCCCCCCCCCCCTCGGTACGCCTATGCTGTGGACGTTACATTTTGAACTTTCTTTTGATTTGATACCTAACATATATTGTTTAACTTTTATTTTGCTTATTATACATTTATTCATATTTTACCCTTTTATTTATTCTCATTTCCTTGTAATCCTAGTATTTTTATTTCGAGTTTAAATGATGGAAAATGATGAGGACTGGAAATTTTACTATTGCATTCCATAGACGTTTTTATAAGAAAGCAAGATAGATGCTTCATTCTTTATTGTGTGCTTCTTTTATACATTGAAGTTTCATTTAGCTCTTGCTTTACTAATATTACATGAATTAAAGGCTACCAGAAAATTGAAATTGAATATTTTTACGTATGATTATAAAAAAATTCTTAATAATTCAAAATTTGTTCCACACGTGAAATTTGTAATATGAACTATTGAAAGAAGGTATCGTATCTTAAATCATTTGACCATATTGTCTAGCTCTTAATCATTTAAGTCTCTTTAAAATTTTCCGATCTAACCTCTGCCACGGCTGGAGATAGGTCTTTCGTTGAACCTCCACCTCTTCTTTAGATTCAGACCAAAATCAGATGTTTAATTAATTAATAATTATTAATATTTATTAATAATTATAAATAATTATTTATCTGTTCGTATTAATGACATGACATTTTATGCAATACGAATATGATTAAACGATACAGAACTCAATAAAATTAATTTCTAACATTCATATAAATAAAAAATGAATATTTACTATAGTAATAACATAATTATATGTGAGTAATGGAGTTCAGTTTCATTTGCCTGTAAGTACGAACAAAATTAAAATGGTTTCACCAGACAATTCACATTTCTCGGATCACAAATTTATTTTCTTCCTTCCATTTTCCTTCACGATTTTCTTTGATAATATCTGTGGGATAGGGGGTACGCCGTAGCGTAGTGGTTGAGGCGCTGCGCTACAAACCGGAAGGTCGCGGGTTCGATTCCCGATGAAGTCGTTGGAGTTTTTCAATTGGCCTAATCCTTCTGGTGGCACTATGGCCCTTGGGTCGACTCAGCCCCTAACAGAAATGAGCACCAGGAGCAATCCTGGGGGTAAAGGCGGCCGGTGCGTAAGGCTGACAACCTTAAGCTGCAATTCCACTGAGGCAACATTTGGGCAACATGTAGCATGCGTCAATGCCGCATGCTACACACAGTAATTCAATTGCAGCAACACGAAGCGACAAACGACAAGTCTCCTTGCCGCATGCTTCAAGTTGACTGTTGTCGCCAGGACGCCTCGTGTCGAACAGTGTCGTCGCTATCCAACAGCCAGCGGATCGGGGCGACATGTAGCATGCGACATGGGCTGCTTGCACCTGCATAAACAAGCTATGAAAACAAACAAACAAGGGTCTTCATAGAGCAGAGCGTTTAAATCACAGCCACGTCAGCATAAAGGAGGAGAAAGAAAATAACTACTGTAGTTATCGCCTTGCGCAAAACGTTGACGGGCGGCTCGCTTTGGTCTCATATTACAATGTTTGTTCTGACTGTAAAAGGTTTTCTCAAAAGAAACCGCTGACTGAATTCGTGTTGCCAATTCTCTCATTGCTCAATGTCATTGCCACGTAAGTGTTTTGCTGCATCTACATCTTCCCGCTCTGTTTACTAACACTGTGCAGTGTGGCAACTACTCCAAACGGCGGCGACTTCTTTGATGTTAACTGTCAACGAATTGAGCGAGGCGATAATACTGTACATCGGGTCTCCTTGAAGTTTTGAAACTTAATAATTTTTTTTTCCTTCAAATCCCAATAATTGCCAATACAGTAGCTCAATTGAAATGGGAAGCAGCAATGAAAGTAGTAGTTACATATATACATTCGAAATTAGGCTTGAAAAATAATAATTCCTTTATTGCAACCAATGGTTATATCATGATGAATGAGCACTGGTAGAATGATGTATTGCAGGGGAAACAGGAGCCCCCCCCCCGATAGACAAAGTCAGGTAAAGTAAACTATGCAAAGTGACAGCAAGCTAAGTATTACGCCATAAGAATCTTACATTTTTACAATTATTGCATAACCTGTCAATAGACCAAGTTAGCGCATTCTCAAGACACAATAATATAGAAAATAAAAAAATAATTTAAAAAAATAAAAATATAAGGATTATAGTCCAGTCTGATTGATGTTAAATAGAAATAAGACAATATTAGGATTACATTGTTACGTTATATTACTATTAAAAAATTCATCTATGTTACAAAATGGGGTTTGAATATGCCAATTCTCTGATACGATTCTCAAGAGTGGAGTAACTAAAATCAATTATACCAAAAGTCCCTCTTGATGGATTCCTGGCCAACCAGTCATGTGCTCTTATCTTAAAGAAATTTACAGGTAAATTTTGATAAATTATTGGTAATTTATTAAATAGTGTCTGCCAATAATTTGACAGCTATTCAAACATTTTAATAGCCCATGGTGTTGTATATAAATATGGGTATTGTATATGGTATTATTAAAGCCATGTTGCACCAGACTGAAGTTGCTTCAGTTGAATCGTTTTAGTCCCATGCTACACGCATAGGCGACAAAGCGCATTCGACATGGGGAGACAAATGCCGCATGCGGCATATGGAATTTTTGTGGCACATTGTCGCACGCCTACAATCAGGCAACACTAGGATACAAGTAGCATGCCACATGTCGTTCAGTGTTGCTTCAGTGGAATTGCGCCTTTACCACCTTCATGTGCCGAATGTCTAAAAATCTGGGAGCCTCAACCTCCTGGAACCCTGTGGGCCTCCATGGCCTGTAATAGGGAACACTTTACACTTATAAATATCTGTGGGATGTACTCCTCTCTTAACTGTTATGTGTTTTTTGTTTCAGGTAAGATTTTGGATATTTGAATACGATCAAGACAAAGTAAGCCAACGCATTCCGTTGTTTATTCTTACTAAAAAATTCATGTTTGTATAAATATTATTGCGGAGTTCAGTGGGAATTCTAGGTAATTCTTGTAAACTACTTTCTGAGGAATTAAATTCAACTTCCCCCGAGAAGGTAACTTTTCGAACTCGCTTTCGGGAAGTCCTAGGTTCAAACCCTGTAGCCGGCTAATTTTACTTGTGGGATTTCATGGTTTCCCCAGTTGATGAGGCAAATTCCAAGTAGGTTTTTTACGTACCATGACCTACAGCCGCAATTTCACCTAATACGGTAATCAGTAAAAACCATATATCAGTTAAAATGAACACAATAGAAACTAGGTACACATCACACATGGTTTACTGGTACAACCAAACATCCTAAACACGCGGCATGACCTCGTAGTTGAAGCGTACATTATAAATAAACAAAACAAAATTAAGTTCTCTCTATACATAAGCCTATTTGAAGTGGTCTAGATTTTTTTCCTAATCTACAGATTTCTAGGAATGTGGAGCAACATAAAAACACCATGGCACACCTTCTGTAGTTCGACTTAATTAACATATTGCAGGATTGAGAACATATGTTCAGCCTGGCGATTCCCACAGCCGTTATTGCGGCTTTCTTGACAGAACACGCGTAAAATATAGTCTTTTTTGAATTCGGGATACCAGATTTTCAGGGCTTTATTTGTTAACAATTATGTAATCTTCGTAATGTACTATAAGGTAATATAAGGCCGGAAATGGTTGCGTAATTTCCAATTATAATAATAAAGTTTTTAAGGCATTTTATCAAGTTGCATATACACATATGAGAAAAGATCCGTTCACTTTTCCTGATCGACACATAGTTTCCTGTGCTATTTTACTATAATACTTCTCGGATCAAGGTTTTTTGTAACGCTAAAGGCATGGGTATTGTATGTATTATCACATCAGCTATGGAACGTTGTTTCTCACATACCCTGTAATTTGGGCACCCTCTGTGCTGCAAAAAAAGCCTCCCATACGAGCGATCGCATCTCCCTGTTTCACATATTTCAAATGATTTATCAGAGCTAGAGATCATATTGGATCATTTGTTTTGCTTCCAATAACAAATGTTGAGTATAATTCAGTAGCTGTTAATCTGTCCTTTTGACTCTCTTCAGGCCATTCCCCTAGCTCTCCATGCCCTGCCAAGGGCAAATTAAATTCGCACGTAAAATATGTGGTAAAAATACTGAACCAAAATCAATAGATTCATCTGTACAGCGATGGATTTATCTCTACTTATAGCTGCATGTGATTTTATAGTTCGAAGCTAAAATTCTGCATATGCTGCTGCTGCTATTATTATTATTATTATTATTTTTATTATTATCAATATATTCATTATTATTATTATAAAGTATATTGTTATTATTAATAAGTTAATTCGAGACCAAGTTTAATTTTAAATATGTTGTATCGAAACTTTCTGCATTAGTGATTGTCTTGCTATTCAGTAATTTTATATCTATGAGGTACTATTGATTCAGGGATCAGGGATCTTCATAATTCCTAAAGTGTATTCTTTACTGTTATTTATTTATAGAATAATGAACAATAAAGGTAGAAACCCCAATTAGAATGTTCATGACAGAAATACAATATTAGTGAACTTTAAAAGCTATATAACCTTATGTTCGAGAAGAAATAAATTAATCTTGTGTAACTGCACTGGAGCAGGGGCTGTCTTGCACATTCAAGTATATTCACATTACTATAGTTTGGCCTGAATCTTTTGCGGGTAGTGTAATATTTATTAAATATTTAAAAGTTTTTGTGAAATTGTGAACTTGAGTTTGTATTATTTATCATAAACTTGTGAGTATTAAGTAAAAAATTAAATAATTAAATAATGATGATGATAATAATAATAATAATAATAATAAGTCGAATTTTTTGCAGGAAACACGACGATATTTCTAATCACGATTTTACAATATATAATCTTCTGTGATCAAGTCTTTTACACTATGTTACATTTTATTAACATTAAATATCATGGTATCTTCTTATTTTAAATCTGGGATCAAATTAACCTTATGTGTAGAGATATCCTAGATAAACTGCTGAAAAATAAAGGCTATGTTCGCTTAAAGTGTACACAAGAGGACCGTACTCTTAAAGAAGCATCATATTTTCAGTTTAAAAGTTATTTTTTTAGACAGTCGAGGGTAAAAGAAGCACTTTTAACGGTAGACGATATTATTTAAAAGGAGAGAATTATGCCACTGACTGGTATAAAATTAGAACACTCCTAGGTTACCAACTTTGGTTCAATCACACGGAAAATACTCTTAGTTAAATATTTGCACAGCCCTATGATTATTAAAAAATACTCAGTTTGATAAAAATTGAGAATTTTAAAATTCATTACGCCTTTTTAAATGTTTAATTTCTCACGGCAGTCACGAAAAATAGTCACTTGGTGGCTGAAAAGCGTTGTCTACTCCTTCCCATATATTGGCAACCATGTACCAGAAAATCAATTTGTCTGCGCAAATGCGTACTTGTTGTAGGGCAGCTGTTACTCCCAAATCGGCTGCACGGTACGCAATAATATTTTTTTCAAGAATATTAACGACTATTTAAAATGTACCTAACGATACTCATGAAGGCTCGGAGAAATAAAGGAGATAAGTTCACTTTTTATATTTTTTCAGGACAGCATTGAAACCCAATATGTATTCCGCCTGGCTCATTTCTTTTTCTTTTATTTTTACATGGATTCTACCTCTTTTTTCCCACCTGATAAGTATCTTTTAAAGCTTGTTTTTCAGTGTTTCATAGTGGAAACAGAATAAACATGATATCAGCCGCTCATCCATGGTACTTTTTGTGATTTGACGCCTAGGCCTTTCGGTGCCTTTACACCATCTTCAGGGCATCTTTTGTTGGCTTGGAGTTACAATAAGTGCTTTTATGAGATTTTATAAATTTTATTTAATTTTATAAATGTGACGAGATGCAGTGTTTATTTTAATTATTGGAACTCCAAGCCAGCAAAAGATGCCCTGAAGATGGTGTAAAGGCACCGAAAGGCCTAGGCGTCAAATCACAAAACGTATCGTGGTTGAGCGGCTGATATCATGTTTATTCTGTTCTTTGATCAAGCTCAACGGTATTAAACATGTATTTTAACAGTTTCATAGTGAAATTAAAAAGAATCCTGAAAATTGACTTATCCCCTTTATTTGTCCAACCCTTCACATAGTAAAATATTTTATTTTGCTCGTAGGATTGCTACAGTCGTCCTTGCGGACACATTTTGCAAAGATACCTACTCACAAAATAAATTCTCGTTCTTTACTAACTTACTTGTTTCACAAAAAAACTATTACCTACCCATTAATAAATTTCATTTTTTTTTCCAGCTAGTGCTAATGAGATATGTATCAGGTTATATTTCCACCTAAGCACTAGTAGGGTTGAAAAGAATAGAAAAAGGTTGATAAGGAATCAAAATGCCCTAGAAAATTAATTGTATAGTTTTTAATATAATTCTAAAAAACCAGTTTATAAAAGTACGAAAGAATTGAAAAAATTTTCTACGTACAGTATTGATTTGTATAAGTGTTACACATAGTCATTACAGATAAAACATGTTACCTACCCAGTCTAATATGACGGAAATCTGAAACCAGTGGAAAATGATTTTCACCATAAGTTAAATTGTCTCATATATCAAACATAGTTCTGTTGTTATTTAATAATTCCGCTCCACAATTGAAGCACAATTGCATTTAATGTCAGTTCCTTACAGCTATCTATGTTGTGAATTTCACTGAGTTTAGTTAGCAGCTAATGCATGTTGAATTATACCGCAATGCATGGGGATAGCTCCTGAGCTGCTGTACTCTACCAGCTCATTGATTTTGCAGTGACCACCTTTGTTTTGTTTTCTATGTTGTTGATGAAACAATATGGCACAGTGCTGTCAAAATAATTCACTCAATTTGACGTTGAATAGTGATTTCTGTGTAAATCAAACATAATAATTACTACAGCATCTGTTGTCGTTTAATTCCTGTCGTGTGCTGTGTGTATAGGTAGTTCATGTAATTAAGGGTACGTGTGCATATGGTTAATTTTTATCCAATCCTCGTTAAATAACAATGCTGTCAGAGTGCAGTAATTCCTATTGAACTCTGTGCCACACCGCATTACCCCTGGCTTACACTAAACCCATCTCTTCTGTGAAGCAGACAATACCTATCGAAAATGATTCAGATTGAAATGTCACTTGGCAGGTACGGGTACTGAATGGAAAATTCCACAGATCTCGCCATTTATCGCTATTCGTGAAGAAAATACGTTCAGTGCTCTTAATGCTTCCTTAAATTGACACAATTGGTTAATGTATAGGCCTGTATTCTCCTTATTCCCTCAAACAGACTTAAATTCAGTAGTAGTAGTAGTAGTAAATAATTTAACAACAAAAATTACTTTAAAAAGTACCACAAAACAAAAAATTAAACTTAACTGTGGATATAATAGCCTCTTCTTTTGTTTCTTCTATTTTTTATATCCACTTCCACGTGTCCATATCAAAAACAAAGTTTTGCCTGATTTAAAAATTTTATTTTTATTGCGTTACAATTTTTATATTCTGCAAAGTGAACACATTCTAAGAAATGCATAAACCTTACCAGTCCGATAAAGTTTTTACGTACGTTCAATATATATATGTATTTTTTTTTTTTTTTTGTAAAATCTCTCTAAATCCTCTACATTTCATTGTTAATGAGTTTCTAACCTTCTGCTTGTTTTGGTTACACAAGTCATTTCATCTATTTCTATCCACATTCATATGTGGTAAGTGTTCGAAACTATTTGGCAACGATAATAAATTTTAATAATATAAGTCTATTGACATGCCTATTTGTGGCTCAAGTTTTAGAAATTTGGTCTTTTTCGTAACTTTTTATCAGCCAGCAATAAATTATTTTCAACGTAAGCCCGGTTATCAGGTAATTAGTGAAAACGGACTGACAAAGGTTTTCTGTCAGCAGCACTGAAAGGTTAATTCGTGTATAGAGAAAATCTCCTGATCTGTCATACTTCATCCGAACTGTACGTTTATACATAATAACACATAAGAGAAAATCCTGGAAATGTGCAAGGATGCAGAGAAGGGAAGAGAAAAATCTTACATGTCGAGATTTCCAATTAGGAGTCATGGAAACTAGGATGCGGAAAATTGCATTAGTTGCACAATCTTTGCACATAGATTTAAAAAGAATCGGAGTAACATTTTGTTATTCATCCTTCCATAAGCTATTCAGTGCATTCCTTTCAATAAGATAAATGTTAACTCTTTTGATGTGCTTGGGTTTCTATGTTTCGAAGCTTTTTACACTTTTATAACTTTTCTCTAGAGTCTGCTTTTGATGTTTCTATTAAAACTGTTTCTTAGACAAATAACTATCCGTAACAGACATAACTGAGATATATAATTATAAGTTACCTTTCATAGACAACGTCTTTATAAGATGAAATCACTTTACAATAGTGAATTTTTCTTTTTTATTTCTTTGACGCTCCGGTCTTACATCTTTGAAGTTCTTTCACAAAGATTTCAGAATGGGATTTAAAGAACATACGCTTCAAAGTAAAATGGTTGAAGTTCTCTCTATATCCTATGCCACCAAGAAGGATGACAAAAGGATAGAGCATTTTCTGCTTTCTTAGGCATCCAAACTTAATAAGCAATTTAGTTGAGAACCCGTTTTCATTATATGGGAACCCATTCTATCCTTTTCTCCAACTTAGGTTTCAAAGCAAATGTAACGTTTTTGGTCTTATAATTAAAGCTATTCAGAAATATAATTTTATGAATACTGTACAGACATTTACTTAGAAGCTATACACGTATCCTCTTGTTTTTTGTATTTATGTATTTACATCACCGAAAAGAATTTTCGTTGAAAAGGTATCATCACATATTATAACTAATTTGAATCTCGAATGTCGGTAATCTGAAATAGAATTCCTCGAGCATAACATTGGGTTATGAACTTTCTTTTCTATATATCAAGGATGGTGTCATTCTTTCGGAGAAGTTCTCTCTAATTACTGACAGTGGAATGGTAAGCAGAAATTGAAACTTGCTCGTTTACATAATTATGTTTATTCATGTCCTAGCATAGTCCTATCTGTTTGTAACACTTCCTGAGATATAATTATATTATCCTATTCGTTATAAAATACAAATAATTTTTGTAAAAAATAATAAAAAGCTATGTCTAGTCTGCGTATCTCAAGAGTTCAATTGAATCGGTTGGAATGTTACAACAACATCGGTTTCAACATCTACTCGGCTATAGCGTCACGTTTTTTGTGCACGGATTTATTTCTCATAAGGAATTGTTTCTCAGTTTTGCTTAGTTCGACAAACGTACAGAAAGAAATGGGGGAACGCCGTTTTCCCTCCACTACACCCCTGGTTTTATATCTCTTCAGATATTGTTCCTGCAGTTCAGAAACTCTTATCACCTCGTCTTCTGTCCAGAAATCTAAAATTAATATTTATAAGACTATTATCCTACCGGTTGTATTATATGGATGTGAGACATGGCCGCTAACTGATCAGGAAGAACATAGTCTGAGAGTGTTTGAAAACATGGTGCTTAGAAAAATATTTGGGCCCAAGAGGGATGAAAATGGGGACTGTAGAAAATTGAATAACGACGAGCTTCACCGGATATAGTAAGGATAATTAAATCGCGAAGGATGAAATGGGCTGGACATGTTGCACGCATGGGGGAGGAAAGACATATCTCAAAAGTATTGACTGGGAGAACCGAAGGGAAAATACCACGTGGAAGACCTAGACGTAGGTGGTAGGACAATTTTAGAACGGATTTAAGGGAAGTAGGATTTGTGGGGGATGATTGGATGGAGTTGGCACAGGATAGGGTTGAATGGCGGACTCAGGTAAGCGCGGCAATGAACCTTCGGGTTCCATAAAATAGATAATATTCCTTTAGCTTGCTTAGGAATTGTCTATTGCCATTGAGTAAGCAAGTAAGTAAGTAAGTAAGTAAGGTAAGGATATTATAATCGAGGCATAAATGAGCTAAGGCAATTCTAGTTTTATCCCTAGAAATAGACTGAAATAATTATTTACACTTGCATTAATTGACATTTTTTTTCTGCTCGTATTTGCTGCATTTTACACACATGCAATTAAATTTAGGAGTCGGCATAGATACACAAGTCGTATTCAAAGCTTGGCAGTGAGCTCATTTCCTCTCGACCTCACAATTTTTGAGAGTGACTAGTAGAAGCAAATTATCATGAGGGCTGTGAATTTGACATGCTGGATAACGTGTAGGCTGTCACAGCACGCGCTAATGTAACCCATTACACGGCGACAACATATTCCACCTTAGATATTCGAAATTCTGTGTCACTGTCACTCGAAATTAGCATGTAATTACAATTCCATAATCTGCATGCCGTATATCGATATTTTAGCGTGAAAACGTTTCATGTATTTCATGGTGTGGGAATTCTGTTAGGTGTGAATTAATACAGAGCATAGACCTATTCGATATGAAAATATTATTTTACAAAAAAATTAAATCAGAAATAAAAGTGTTTTTAAATTGTATTAATAATAACACTATGTGATATACTTTTTGTCCTTGGGTATTAACGGTTGTTTCTTGATTTATTATGCCTAAAAACTTGAGAAAATTACTATTATTCCCCCAAACTTTGCTTTTGAATTGTTTGAATTGAAGAATTCTAATGATACGTGCTAAATTAACACACTGTACTTTTTAAAAATTGAATTAAATTTACATAAGTGAAGGCATATTATATTCACACACACACACACATATATATATATATATATATATATATATATATATATATAAAGAAAAAAGTGATCCCTATACAGGCCATGGAGGCCCAGAGGGTTCCAGGGGGTTGAGGCTCCCAGATTTTGGACATTCGGCACGTGAAGGTGGTAAGGCTGTGCACCGGCCGACTTTACCCCAAGGATTTCTCCTAGTATTCATTTCTGTTAGAGGCTGAGTCGACCCCAGGGTCATAGGGCCACCAGAAGGATTAGGCCAATTGAAAAACTCCAAGAACCTCATCGGGAATCGAACCCGCGACCTTCCGGTTTGTAGCGCAGTTCCTCGACCACTACGCTACGGCGTACCCCCTACAATATATATATATATATATATATATATATATATATATATATATATATATATTTATAAACATAATTATAAGCACAAAGCATTAAAATAAAATATTATGAAGCATTAAAAGTGAGTCCTTCTTAGAGCTTTTCGACTGTATTGCAATCTCTTCGAATAAACTACGTATCATCTCCCATTATATTCTTGTTATAGGCCTATTATCCTTGATAGCGACGTTCAAAATCCTGGTGGAAGCGCTAGACTTGTTCTTCTGAATATGCTCCAAAGTTTTATTTGAATTTGTCCATCAAGGATAAGGGCTTTAAGGACTATCTGTATCCCATTTTGTCATAGCTCTTTACCACAGTTCAAACTAGTTGTGCATAGTTTTAAGCCTTGTGATTTTCCATCAACTCCTTAATAACTGAAACAAAGTTACTCAAAGCAGCTTTCTCCGTTTTAGAAAGCGTCTTGACCAATTCCTTACATTCCACTATCTTCTGCATCTGTGGCCCAAGCAAGATTACTTGCTGAAATCTTTGCCTCAGATAGCTTAGGGAACAGTTCTTGTAGATACTTAAAGGCTGCTGATCCTTGATGTAGGGCTTTCAAAAACAGCTTGAGAAGCCCTAATTTGATATGAAGTGGTGGCATCATCACCTTGCAGGAGTTGATTAGTGATTCTCACCTGACGTTATCTTTTCATACAGGGTATTCTATTAGCTGTGGCCAATATTGGCTAGAGTATTGCTTTGGTGTCCTGCTGTCCCAGAGGCATATATAGCATGAACATTTATTAAAACCACTTTGGAGACCCATCAGGAATGCCACCATTTTGAAGTCTTCGATGACCTCCCAGTCAAACTCGTTATAACACAGGCCGCAAAGAACAAATTAACAAATTAAAAAATAAATAAAGTTTCTTACGAATAATTTTCCTTTTCTGAAGTTCTGGTACATTACCAGTTCAGAAAGAGCATTGTTTACCCAAGGACAGAAACTATTTATTTCTTTGTTACATGTGTAGTGTTCGACTTAGTAAGAGATTTTTTGTGTGTAATCTATTAATCATTTGGTCGCTATTTGACTCTCATTAACTATGTCCGTAACTAGTATTCATTCAGTCAACTACTTTGTGTGCAGAAGTGATTTGTTAGGAAAATATCGGATCTGAGAGAGAGATGAAAACGTGAACTAGACAAAACTCCATAACGTGCTTCGCAACCTGTACTCTTCACCTGTAATAAGAGTAATTAAATAACGGAGGATGAAATGGGCTGGACATGTTGCGCGCATGGGGAGGAAAGACATTAAAGTATTGATTGGGAGACCCGAAGCAAAAAGACCACTTGGAAGACCTTAGATGGTAGGTGGAAGAACAATATAGAATATATTTAAGGGAATTAGGATTTGCGAGGGATGGTTGGATGGAGTGAGCTCTGTACAAGGTTGAATGGCGGGCTCATGAAAGCGCGGCAATGGACCTCCAAGTTCCATATAATAGATAGCATTCCTTTAGCTTGCTTAGGAATTTTCTATTGCCGTTAGTAAGTAACAAGACATTTGCTAATTGGAAAATGTGTAATGTACCTACTACAACATACATCTAAAAATGTATACTGTACCTTAAAGCGAGCTTTGCTTGTTGGAGTCAATCTTTACGTTCAGTTTGAAAAAGGAGACTCAAAATTGAAACAGATTATTTTACTTATACAACGTTATTTTGATTTGAACAAATAACTTGTAAGGATTTCTTTGAAATCACTTAATCATTGTGCTCTTTTCGTTGTCATAGGGAACGAGTTTTATGTTTCCCCTGTAGGGCCAGTACTCGAAAGTAATCACGAATTTCATATCCATATTCTCAGTACTGTAAAATAAAGTAAAGTGATCCCTATACAGACTATGGAGGCCCAGAGGGTTCCAGGAGGTTGAGGTTCCCAGCAGAGGCGCCAACTTATATGGGCCCGTGGGGCTCAAGCCCACCCAATAATTTTCCGAAGGCCTTTTTTATTAATTTGTTATTACCATTACTAAAATAAGTTTAGTTTTTGAATCGCTGGAAAGCTAAAATCAGGCTATTGTTGACATACATGTACCATCTCTTTTTCCAATTCACTCACGATTGTTTGAATACGTTTCTCAGTTCACTAAATTTTTATATCTTTATCTGTCAGCGCAGTTTGCACATCCACCGCCTTATTATTATCCTTTTTATGCGTCAAGAAAAAAAACTTTATCACATGCAATTTAATGGGCAAAGCAAGGAATTGTGACACAAAAGTGTGGGGTATAAGAATTATTACTAAGTTTGTCAACAGAAACAATGAAATCATTTCATGTAGGCCTACTATATTTATATAATAGTCATATCAATATTATATAAGTCTATTTCATGAACGAAGGGACCGAAGTATGAAAATTTTTAAATCTTTAAGCCCACCCAATGTTTTCAAAAGTTGGCACCATTGGTGTAAACTGTTCATGAAAATAATTTACCTTCAACGCTGGCACTACGATCCAATATAATCGAAGCTTTAATCGAAGTTACGCATCAGTCAGAGAAACTATCGATCGAAGTTCAGTATCGAGTCAGTCAGTCTTTATCGTCGCGTCGTGCAAGCCGGTGGTGAATGTTGTGGTAGTGCGAATTTTATTCTTTGCGTGCGTGTATGCGTGTGTGTGAAACTATTACAATAATAATAAACAAAAGTGTGAATATTGTAGAATACGTTGGTTTTGTGAATCGGCAGTGGTCGTCGCAGCTATGCAAGGAATGGACGGATCAAGGTAGGCGCATAGTTTTTCTCACCTAGTCACGTAGCCATGTTTGGTTGAATGCGATAATTAATTATTTTACTGGAGCTTTGTTCAGTGTAACATTAGTATTTTGTGACAATCCATTGCGCTTTATGCAAGTCCAGATAAGTAATGTAAGTTAGTTCGGCTTTGCCTCATAATAATCAAAGCACCCATGACACCCATGACACGTCCACAAAAGCACACAAGCTGTGCGCTGAGTCTCTGACCTTGAAGCTCCCAGCGTAGCCACTGAGTTGCAGGTTCCCAGGCTTTTGCTTTGCGAATACAACTACAAAAGCGTTCGTTTCAGAAAACCATATTATCCGTTTAAGGTATTGGTATAATATAAAGACGAAGAGCCTAATTACTACAACATCGCTTATCTACCAATCAGCCATTTCTTAATTACGGGTGGGACATTCTAACATATTACAAGTATTTTTGTTCATTACATATCATAAATAACTAGCTAGAATTTTTCAGCTCATTGTGTGGAATTTAGTATGCGTTCTTCGACATGGAAAACAATATTTAAAATTGATTTTAAATATTTTAAATTTGTTTTTCAAAATCTATTACATAGGCCTAATTTGGATATAGGCCTAATTTGGACAACGATTTTAATGGTGTACAAAAACAGTTCATTTGTTGTTCTGCTATTAATGTTAGAGACTTAGTGTTATTATTAATGAAGGTATAAGGGATGGAAGAAAAATGATAAACTGTTTCCAGATTGTCAGAATATTTATTAAACTCTTACAATATTAATTTAATAGAATATCACCATTACGGGTGGGCTGTTTGCTATTTTACATAGTAATTAACCACACATACTTTTTGAAGTTAATCTTATGCCAAATTGTACCTCAAGACTACTATATTTTCTAAAATCAAAAAGGATATAGCTCATTATTCTTGACTACTTAGTTTTAATGCCTGTTAAAATCATGCTATAAATGTCAAAAAAATCAACTGCAACGTAATAAATACATAATTAACAACGGCAAAGCGACTGACTTGCGATGTCCCAGAATGATGTTTTACGGACACAGTTGCCGTAGAAGCTAGTCTGTAATGTGGTCTATTAAATGTTCAATTTTTTTTCATATATAAAAAAGAGACAATACAGCCATTTCATAATTACGGGTGGGACATTCTAGCACATTATGAGAACTGCCTTGGTTCATTACATGTCATCAGTGGCACCAACTTATATGGGCCGTGGGGCTCAAGCCCACCCAATAATTTGCCGTGAATTATATTATCGTACATTTTTTTATTGTTACTAAAAATCGTGTCTCAATGTTTAATCGGTGTAAAACAAAAATTAGATAATTGTTGACATACATAATAATGTAATCTCTCTCTTGTTTCAATTAACTCGATTGAAATAATTTGTCCCTGAATTCTTTAAACTTCATCAATGCCAGTTGCTTTGAAAAGACTGGAGACATTTTTGCGTTTGACAATGTTTTTAGAAAAGACCTAATCGGAGATATCGCTGCTCTAAGCATACCCCTAAATACGGACAGCGGAACAAAGTTGGATTTAGATTACGCTTGTGATAAATTTATAGAGAAAAGTGCAGTCAAGAGAAATACATTTACAACACGTAGTATAGTGCAGTTATTTATTGCATGGCCAGTCGATTTCAAAGGTTTCGGTGTTTCTTTATGTTATTTGATCTGACTAAATCAGTCTTGGCTTCCGCTTTCCAATACAAAAAGCAACGTTGCAATATTCTCTCATTGTTATCACTGACCTCAGTTCTTCCTTCGTGTTAATCAATTCACACGTGTTATTGTTTACGGTAACTTGATCTTGCAACGTGCATTTCACTCCACGCAGAGTTGACGAGTAGCTGTCAAAATCGTCACAGGACATTTTTAGATTTTGATTGGCTGGGGTAACTAGCTGATTGGTGCGGTAAAACTAAAATAACATGGGTTGAGCTGTCGGCAAACTTTTCCTCCTAACGAAAGGAAGCCGACTGCCCATGCAATAAATAACTGGACTATACCTTGGGTTTACAAGCAAAATACACTATATTGTTAAAACTTTCCGGGCTATGTTGCCGTGGTCCGTCGGATGACTTTCCGGACGTTTCGCCCACAACTGCGGCAGGCATCTTCAGCGGTGAGTTCTGCTTCGGAGTTTCCTCGGCGAGGTCTTGCTGTCGACTGATACAGCAGGCAGGCAGGCATTAATTTTCGAGGGAAATATCCCTATTATTCCAAGAGTTAGAGCCCCAATTTGGGCTCTTGTCCCTAGCTGGATTTCGGCGCGTATTTATAGGCTGTTGGCTGCACATACTCGCACCGTTGCTTGCAGCTGATTGGTCGGTCGTTGTATCAGCCGTTTCTGGTTGGCTCCCTCTTTCTATTGTACCAGGTTCTTCAGATTGGCTGCTAGACTGTTGAATGGCATTGATACTGTTTTGTAGTGCCGGATACCATATCTTGTTTAGTTTTAAGCCCTCTTCCTTTCTATTGAAGTTTTTTTTATGTTTATAGATTTCTATTGCCTCACGTTGTAATCTTGCTTGATAGGTTTTCGTAATTGCCAAGATTTTAGTTTGGTTGAAGCAGATGTCGTGCTCGTTACCGGAATGTAGTCAACACTAAGTCAACAGCATTTCCATAAGACTTAATGTGTTTTGCTTGTACGACTACAGAATGATAGTAGCCCATGTTTTGTTTTATTTATATTATTTTAGTAGTTACCTAAGCCCCTCAAAAAATCCCTATAATTATAAACTTTAAAGACTTTCCTTTAAATTAGAGTCCACCTGATTTTACCCTGGAAGTGGAAGATTTCATTCCTGAGTTCAGGACTGGGTGTTGTGTTGTCCCTTAATCCCCATTTCGCGAGAGGCAATGACAATTCTCTGAGGTTTAAAAGAGGGTTGACCTAATCGAGGTCATGATCTCGTGGCTTCGTTCCGGGTAGAACACTCATCATCATTATAATGCTACACTTTCGTGACGTTATTGATCGTTATTAGAAACAATGAAATAATTTCTATATTTATTCGTAGTCATTTTATTTTATGAATAAAATAGGGGCGGGACTGTGAAATTTTAAAATGTCTTTGAGCCCACCCATTTTTTTTCAAAAGTTGGCGCCTCTGGTTCCCAGATTTTGAACATTCGGCACGTGAAGGTGGCAAGGTTGTCAGTCTTACGCACCGGCCGCTTTTACTTCCAGGATTGCTGCGGGTACTCATTTCTCTTAGAGGGTGAGTCGACCCCAGGGCCATAGTGCCACCAGAAGGATTGGGCTGATTGAAAATATCCAACGATCTCATCGGGAATCGAATCCACGACCTTTCCGGTTTGAAGCGTAGCGCCTCAACCACTATGCTACGGCGTACCCCTATTCTCAGTACTGTACTTGCTTTAAATAAATAAGATGCTCATACACTGTTACATTACATTACTTCTTTGGTGTAAAACTTTTACATTATACTACGGCTGGGGTAGGCCTATATAGGCTAGTCGACAATGAAAACTTGTGTACTAAATTCAATTACGCAATTCATGAATATAAAAGTTAACTTATAACGTGAAGAATATAATAAAACATAAAACTTTGAAGTGTGAAATTGCTTGTTTTGGCCTTTTTTTTTGTACTGAAGCTTATTTTGTGAGATTTACATACAAATTTACAATTAAATTTGGTTAAGTAAATCTAAGAAATAATAATAATATTATTAATAATAATAACAAGGACGACGACGATAACAATTAACAATTATAAATGATAATGATATCAATTCATATTGGTAATTCATAATTACTCCTGAAAATTTTTCGTAATGACAATAATTCATAATGATAATATAAATTTAAAATGTAGAAATTCTTCCAGAAGTTATTTGTACTACAGAAAAGTATCATAATAATTGATAAGTTAATATAATAATTGTATTAAAATTATTAGTAAAAATGAGTTTCCTTATTGTTCTGCAGACTTCGTTCACATTTTCCTTCAGTTTCTGAGGTCAGCGTACGTTACATTTCATGTTCCGCAGATATTGCAACTTGTTTTATTTCAGTAACAATATAGTGCAGCTTTTTCACTGAGTTGACTGGTAGAATTTTCATCGGGTGGAATAGGTGACCTATATACAACATATCTTATTATGAACATTGACTTTACTCTAAGAAATATGAGTTTTGTTATGCGTGCAATTCTATATTAGATTACATTATCATGCTCTACAATAACTCAGGAACCGCTTAGTAGATTCTGGCCTTTGCTATACTTGATCCAAGGAGCAAAAGTAAACAGCAGACTTGCCTTGACAAACCATGTCCTGTCTTTTGATTGGTTATTCGCAATAGCGCATACTTCACGATAGTGCGACAAGCTCAGTTATATGTTTACTTCCATTCCGTAAAATTATTTATATCTTATGTAATTGTGAAAACATAAGTTCTGTTAAGTGAGTTGATTGCTTTCATATTTATATAACAGGCTTATAAGATTTACAACATATATCTAGCAAACAAGCTTTAATTTGTTTTTTAGCCTTGGCAAATTTGTTGTTCTGAAGAAAAACAAGTGGCATAACTTACTAAATACAAGACATAGTTTATCAGTGGCGGACGCGGGGGGGTTGAGGGATATACCCCCCAAATTAAAAAAAAAGCTATATATGCAAAGTAAGTGGCCAGTTTTATAAACTAATTATATATGTAAATTAGTTATTTTTTTAGTATTCTTTCTACCTATTCAAATCCCCCCCCCGAAAAAATTCTGCCTCCGTCACTGTATTTTATAACATAATTCATTAATTCCTTGTACTTTTCATTTACATAATGTGTGATGAAGTAGGCTACACCGTATATTATAGGTAAAAGTAATAGGAATTGCCTCAAGTAATTTGTATTATAGAAGAACATTTCGAGCCAGAATTCAGAATTCACGTAAAAAAAAAAAAAAAAAAAAAAAAAAAAAAAAAAAAAAAAAAATTGTGAGAAAAAGGTTTTTCCAGCGGCGAGAAGATACAGATACAGATATGTACATAACATTGGCAATCGAACACGGGACCCTTGGCGCTTAGTCTAAAAAAGAAAGTTCATTTGACTCTACTGTATGTAATCGACTAAACAGTCTCAAAAACGAACTCTTGTGAACTGCGTTTTGTACTTTCACATTAGATTGTTTAATTTTGCTCCGTATACATCTTGGATCAAGTATAGTAACAACTTCTGGACACATGATTGACAAATGACTCGCATCTTCCGATGTACAATTTTGACGAGGCACTTCAGAGATTTATGGTTTGCGGTGCTTGGCTCGAAGATGTTTATGACTAGTCTCCCCTTCTCTCTCTCTCTCTCTCTCTTTGCGATATACTGCTGCTGAAGGATTGTATTTTACACATCTTCTCCCATAAAAAGTACACACTCCTTTACATCATACTGAATCCGAAACAAGAAAAATTGTGGCTTAAACTACAATTTCATTTGTTTTATGGCTTACATCCAATTGGAGGGCTGACGTTTATCTTCATGGATGTTGTTTTGCTTGCACTGAGGTTCGTTGCTATAAATAATATTCTCTGTAATATACGCCTGTTGCGTTCTATTATGTAGTATCATGGATGTAGGACAGCTGCCATAATTTCACGAGTTCTGAAAAGAAGTTATACTCTTCAAGCTCGTTGGAATCTGAAATGACGTGATTTTATTAGACATAAGACTTTTACATATTATCTGTAACCGTATGAAGAATTCGCACACTAAATTCTGCAGTTTCCATTTGTGTAATCCTTTTAGGTGAGCTATGGGATAAAAATTTCCATGAGAGCATTTTTACACTTCACATTCTCTCGCCCATAGGAAAGTGAGGCAAAGCTTCAACCTGATGAATATTTCGTTATGCATTTGCTGTCTTCAGTGTTGTGTACAAAATGTGTTACTGTGCAACATGCCGAAGTTATGCTGTAACTTTTAAGAAGCTTGGGATTGAAGTGGCTAGTCAAGTCAATCTGATATAGGCTATTTTAAACGTAATTTGCAATAACATCCATTTATGTGAATATTTCATGATAAGAATTTTCGACTTACTTTATATGGATTTAATTAAACTCATGTGTTAAGACATAAATCTTCCATGCCTAAAACAAGTGTCAGAATTTCCGAAGTGGCTAACAACATTTTCGAAGTGGAAAGCATGTTCTTTTACAGATAAATCTTTGTTCGCCTTATTCCACTATTCTGAACCTTATCATCCAAGAAATAAAATTGCGGTTTAATTAGGTCATTGTAAACATTTCTCCAGTTATAAAACTGATTATGTGTATAAATAAAGAGAGTAGATATACGCAAACATCCCTAATTTCGCAGTATCCCTAATTTCGCAATATATTTTTATTTTATTTAATTAAAAATCAGGAACAGAAATGGAAAAAAAAAAAAAAAAAGTATATAACATAGAGGAGAATCTGCCCTCTCTGATCAGTAATATCAAGTATTTCCATTATTGTTTCCAATTTTGCAATAAATAAACATATATTCTGCGAAATTAGTCATATTTGCTATAATGACATGAATTCAATAAGATGGCTGAAAATCAGATAGGGTATCCGAAATAATTGAATACATTCTGAACTTAATGTAATGTGTATAGGCCTTAAATTATTATGTTGTGTAATGCGTATTTTACAATAATATAATTGTACAATAATCATTATATTTATAAAAAACAATATGTTAATAAAAATTATTTCTGATGCAAAACATACTATATCTAGGTGTCAAGGAGTAAGTAAGGGTGTAAGTTATCATCATTGGAGATGGTATGCATTCACTGAGACTTCCGCTTTCACCATAATTTAATAAGAATAACATCACTCTCGGAGGCAGAAAATTGAATTTATCAACCCATAGCTTTAGTTTTCTTAAACAACGTTCAATCGAACTCCTATAAGATGTAGCATGACGCGTTTAAATATTTTTGCACATACAGCAGAAAATATAAGTAATATTCGTCAGCCGTACGTCTCCCTCATCTCTCAATTTTTCCAGCTGACACCCTTGTATATCGACTTGGGAAAAAGTTTCTCGATTCACCCAACCCTCGATGTAAGACGATCAAGCCTACATTGCAAAGAGCTCCTGACTGCATTCCCTTCCCCATGGATTTATTCCAGCTTCTTGGATTTCTTTCCTACATAATCAGCAGTCTTCCTCTCTCTCTCAGTAGCAACAGCTCAGAACTTTGTACAGCTATAAATTCATTGAATTATGCATAATCAGAAAGGAGCATTGGACTTAATATTCCACCCTTCCTCTTATCAGTCTAAAACGATGACGATGAGGAGGAGGAGGAGGAGGAGGAAGCTGCTCATATTTATCTATCAACTTAACACTTTCCATATCAATGAAGACAAGGCTTCTTATGAGTTATAGGACATTCGATAATTTAATTAGGATTCTGGCTGATAAGAAAACTTCTAAACTTCTTTCGACATCCACTGTACTCTAAAACATAGGTAAGAACGTGCAGAATAGGTAAGAACCTTATTAAAACTTACGCTTTTTCCCTCGTTTCAGAAGATAGAGTCCATTGATTCTAACTTAATCCTTGTACGAGATAAATCAGAGATTGTTGAGTCATTTACCTCAATAGAATGGAGTTAATCTACTAGTTTCTGAAAGTTATAATCTATAACTTATAATTTATAATCGTATAATAAACAATATGATCTGTAACATTCATATATATTATAATTCTTTAATTCACTTTGTTTTCTCGGCATATTATTGGACGCATTTTTGTCTTATGTTTTAACATAGGCAGATCAATATTGTAATATTATTCTATTTTTGGCATTTTGTATTATTATGTATGATATCTATTGTATTTGTTTTTTGTAGATTCCTTTTAATGTATTTTGTATTTATCCTGGTTGAGTGGAAGATAAGGCCCTATGGCCTTAACTCTGCCAGGCAAAATAAAACATTATTATTATTATTATTATTATTATTATTATTTTATTATTATTATTATTATTATTATTCATAAAGCACGATCCTAGCTTTTTTTTCACTTCACTCTCCGCCACAGAGTAAGTTGCAGCATTTCGGGAACGCACATTCAGATGTCTCTCTTACCTCCCTTCAGACCGCCTTTCTTACGGCTGAGTGACTTGCTGACTTCCGTTTAGGCGTTTGCCTTCTATAGTCTCATAAAATGTATTATAGTTTTATTATTACTGTTACTAAAATTTTAAAGCTCACCTCCGTTTTATCTAGGCCTATATGATACCTGAGCTTACTCTGCCTATGCTGACGCTTCACCCCTGTGCGTAGCCTATATTACCGGTAATCTCGGAGTTCTTTGAAATACTCTGAGGGAAAAAGTAGCGAAAATATAGTTTGAGTCACAGGTTTTAATCATTTTGGACAACAAATAACATACACATACGGTATACTAACCTCCATATCTATGAAGCCCTGCCAGGTAAGCAAGCTCTGCTAGCTACCAAATTCCACCTTTAATAATACAATGTTCTTATGCTTATCACTATTAGGATAGTCACTTATAATAGTAACTCTAGACGATTAGTGAAGAAAATGTTTAGTATTCCTCATAAATGTTTTTAAAAATCACCTACTGAACATTTCTATTGGTCACTATGATGTAGCCAGTTTAGCTTGACGTCATGTTTGCACATGGTTGCCGTATCGCTGCAATATATCCGGAACCTTTGCTGGCAGGGCTTTATAGATACCCGAAGCAAGCTGACTCCTAGGAGCCTGCCAGCTGGGTGTGGGTACGCTGCCATACCCAGGAGAGATTTTAGTTAGGGACCCTTAACCAATGTTAACCTCAAATTTTGAATTTGAACTTTGATGTTGCAATATTACCCAGCAAAGTAAGTAGTGAAATATGTTATTACAATTAACTAGAATTTCAGAGGTGGAAAGTCTTCAAAAATTGCGTTTTAAATAATTATTCGTTATTACCTAATTATTCGTTGAAATTTCAAAACCTGCATAAACGAAACGTCCAAAAATAATTACTCCACCTATTCCCCTTCAGATTTACGCAGATTGAAGACGATTACTCAATTCTAGTCTGTAGAGCCTATTATTTAATTAGCAGTTACTTTAAATTATATTTTTGGGAGAGGTTCGGTGAGCTATGTTTGGGTCGCGATATCTAATAATTGATCTCGTCTCCCAGTTTCATATGAGAACTACAGATTTGTAGACTCTTATACCAAGAAAATATTACTCCCAGCAATAAATTTAAACTTTTCCTGAGACAGTTTAAGACCAATTAAACATTAGTCCTATAAATAAGCCAATAAAATATTTTCAGGAATATCGCTAATTAAAAAAATATATATATTATACTTCAAGGTTTCGGTAACCTACTCTGTTGCCATCTTCAGTCTGCTGTAAAAATGGCAACGAATTGCGCAGCAGAAAGTAGGAGTACGTCGATTTCACCCATTATTTTCCGAGTAGGCTATAAATGATTAATAATATCCATCAGGGTAGTGAAATATTAGCAAAATCAGTCAGAAAAGAAAAAGAGAAAGATATTGAAAGGTCGTTAGATTGAGGGGGAAAGAGCGAGAGAGGGACATAGAGAGAAAGAGAGAGAGAGAGAGAGAGAGAGAGAGAGAGAGAGAGAAAGAGGGAGGAAGGAGTGACTCGGTGCACGGACTTACGTGTTCTACTTTTTACTTTAGTTGTACCATTCAGGCTATGTACTTTCTGTAACATGCTCTATCATTAATTTAAAACCTCTTCAATACTCGGGATAATACTAGCTGTAGTATGTATAATATTTTACCTGAAGCACTTTTAATACGACTATATATTTAACTGGGTTGTAGTGGAGAGAGATCACGTTTCTTTCTCACCAAGTAGAAACGATGAAAAATAATGGGTGTAAAGAATCTCTGCGCTTGGCAGCACTATGTTTATGGCATTAGTACTGAATGAATATTTTTCCTTTACCAGCCAATACATCGTATAGCGAAGACATTTTTGGATTTCTGCCATCCTTGATCGACTTTTGCTTCCATTTTCGAAAAGAAACTTAATGAATGGCTTCTCTATTCATCGCAAGCTCGACATCTGCTATTGAACTTTTACTAAGATGGCGAGGAAACTTTATCGCTACATTCCGACAATGTTTGTGTTAACGACGAATAGATTACGATAATTATTATGGTCTATTAGCCTTATTAAAACTTCAAAACCTCATCAAATATAATATGTAGTTCTTTTTTGTCTAAGTTTTACCTATTCCTTTTACATATTATGTTTAAGCGATCTTTCTTTCGAATACGTATATTTACATAAAATAGGCACTAAATTGGGAATTACTCCGAAACCGTTCAACCGATTTTATCCAATATCAATAGACATGTTCCCATGGACATTATAAATGTGTACACCAAGTTTCATGGAAATCCGGTAAAGCATGTTTGAGTTACCGCGTCTTTAAAATAGACACTAAATTGGGTTTTACTCCGATACCGGTCACCAGATTAGGTTCAAATTCGATAGGATACTTCTGTTGGACGTCATAAATGCGTATACGAAGTTTTTATGAAAATCCGATACAGCGTATTTCAGTTATGGTGCCTTTCTAATATAATACTATTAAAATAGGCACTAAATTGGGCATTACTCCGGTACCGGTGAACCGATTTGGTTCAATAACAATAGGGTTCTTCCCATCGACATTATGAACGTTTATACCAAGTTTCATGAAAATCCGAAAAAGCGTACTTGAGTTATGGTGCGTACAGACGGACGGACAGACAGACAGACGGACAGACATTTTTTCGTCCCCCACACAATCTCATAAAGTACCATACTGGCACTTAATAAACAAATAGGCCTGGTTTCCTAAATAAAATTACAATCAAAATATTTCCTAACAGATTGTTCTGGGGAACTATAGTCATTGTTATCTACGACTATTCTGTATCATGTAAAACGGTGTACTGGCATTTCCTAAGAGACATTAGCTAAGCTAATCAAATTGTAGTCCTTTCCTCCAGCTATGGGTTCTGGAGAATCATTGAACTTACCGGATTAAATTGAAATTTTCTGTAGGCCCAGCTGGTTAATACAGGCAGAACACGATTAGCGGAGGGTTCAAGTAAGTTTCTTCTCTTCATCTACAACAGGTCTATCTATACAGCCCGAAATAACATATTTCAGCGGAAGAGCTAAACTTTACCTGGATTTCTTGTATATCCTACAATCTGTAGGTTCCTAATGATTCAATCCCGTATGCTTTCAGTTACGAGTTAGCAACTAGTTTTCGTTTAGTTCATTTGAATACAGTACGAGGGAGCGTGGAAACTGTCTCTTAGTCGAGATTGCCAGGAGGATTGGTTTCCAGGGAATCTGGGGAATGATGGCAGATTACAGGAGAAGTTGGGAGTACAGCAGTAGAAACCAATACAAACTTGCAAAGTGTTGACACACAGGGAAACCTAATGGACGAGGTGAAAAGTGGAATAAGGTTAGAGCTGCCTCAATTAAAAACTCCAGACAAGACTTTTTAATAGCGATTGTGTATCCTTAGAGGATGCGATATGGTAACGTTCTCTTCACTTTTACAACCAATTTACTTTAATATAATGTCATACATAGTAATGAATTATACTAAGAGGCAAAACTTTTACTTTGGCAGAGGAAGTTTTGTGTTTCACATAACTTTTTTGAAGTGAAACCTCTTTAGCCGCTGTAGGGGTAAATCGAGAGCTTGTGTAGCGCTGAAAATCGTCACGAAATTAGTGTTACGCTGAAAATCGTCACGCGGACTGCACAGAAAACAATCGACTCAATGATTAGGCTTATCCAAAATTTAAAAAACACAAAAATTCAAAATTAAAAAATCAAAAATTCAAAATTTAAAAAATCTAAAAATCCAAAATTAAAAAATCCAAAATCCAAAATTAAAAAATCCAAAAACTAAAAAAAATTAAATGATCCAAAATTTAAAAAATCCAGAATTTAAATATTTAAAGATCCAAAATTAAAAAGTCCAACAATTCAAAATTTAAAAAATAAAAAATTCAAAATTTAAAAAATAAAAAATTCAAAATTTAAATACTAAAAAATCCAAAATTAATAAATCCAAGTATCCAAAGTCTAAACAATAAAATTAAAAATTAAAAAAATAAAAAATCCAACATTTAAAAAAATAAAAAATAAAAAATTTAAAAATAAATCCGAAATTAAAAAAGAAAAATCGAAAATTAAAAAGTTCAAAACATTAAAAATTCATAGATCTAAAATTTAAATAATAAAAAATTAAAAATATACAAAAATTACAAAATGAAATAATTAAAAGATTAATAATTAAAAATCCAAAATTAAAAGAATCCAAAAACCCAATATCAAAAAGTCCAACAATCCAAAATTGAAAAAAATCCAAAACTTAAAACAAGTTTCACTTCTACCGCGTGGCGTTCCGCGCACACTTTTTTTTTACACTGAAATGTCTTGGAATGATAATGGTAATGATAATAATATTAGGCCTACATAACACTGTGCAGAGGGATAATAGAGGTTCTATAGATTTTTCCTCGAAAAGAAAAGTTCATACAATCCATGTTTTCCATGCAAGCGCTATATGCCAAGTATTTTACATTGGACTTTGTCTGAAGTTAATTCATTGTGCACGTAACTCGTTTTGGTTCTGAGTTGCTGAAATGTTTCGCATACTTGTTACCGGATCCACCCTGTGATCCGTTTCTATCGCGCGTTCCTGCCCTGACCATGAAATGCAAATAAGCCTGGAGAAGAGGAGACACTCTGCTAAATTTCCTCAAATAATTTTACTACCAGGATCGTGTTTCGCAAACTGCAAAGCAAAAGCCCACAGCTTCCTCCACACAGAGGAAGAAGTTGTAACTGACACAAACTTAATATAATTAAAAGGAAATGGTATTTCAGTTAATTTAATTTTGTCCAATCAAACTTACTTGTTTATGGAAGGCTAGTACCACCCCTTTAGCTCAGATTAGTATTATTTATCATAATTAGGGGGCGGATTTCTATGTCCTAAAAAATAGGATATAGCCAAAGCATGCATTTATGACCTAAAAACATTAAAATATGACCAATAAAATTTAAAATATGACTTTACCACTTACATTGTGTATATTTTTTTAAAGTGTCATTATGATTCATTTTATTAAAATATAATGTTAATTATTTAAAATATCTGTAAATTCTCAAAAAGTACCATTATAATGCAAAATTTACAAAATATGATATAAAACTTCAAAATTTCTTTAATATGTACACAAATATGCCAAAAATATGACCTAAATATGTGCATTCATACTAAATTTGCTACAATAGTTGAAAATTTTCTAAATATGCAGTTATATGCACAATAAAAGCCGTTCCATTTTCACCAGGATGCTTGGAAACGGGTTTTAATTAGTCGGAAACCTGAAATAATGCAAAGGGGAAAAATATGACGTGTCATAGAAATCCGCCCCCTAATCATAATTATAAAAAATACTCTAGGCCAACATTTTTACTTCTATTACTTCTATTAATTAACAAGAAATGATAGTTGCATACCCTTACGAAGGACGGATGAAGGAAGTATTTTACACTGTTACCCGAGAAACACCACGAGATGAGTTTTCTTAGCGTGCCTAAAGACTTCTTCCGGAGTTTGAAAATGAATCTAATTCTAAACTCTGTTATCGGCTTGATTAGGTCTTTTAAAAATACGCGGGGCTCAACTACGGAGTGATATCGCATATTTTAGGACCTTTGAATTTACCAATATACTGCAGAACTATTCTTCTTATAAAATTTAAGAAAGCCATGAGTCAAATTTCCTTGATCTTTTTCTTGTTTACCGTTTTGTTTAACTTGTTTTTCTTTTTTTCATCACACACAAACGCCCATACAGGACTCGAACCCGCAGCCTCCTTCACCACGACTACAATGCAGCATGTTTTAATCACTGTTGCTATGAAGACCGACAATCAAATTGACCGGCCCCTACCTGTACATGCTTCCAAGGTTTCGACAACATAATCTGCTGCAAACTTCAGGAACATTTTTATGATAGGCCTAGTAATATCTACCAGGACATTATAAAGTTATTAGTATTCTTAATACTATGGTATTATAGTTTTACAATATTGAAATACTGTAGTACTATAGTTTTATAGTACTGAAAGTAGATCTATGTGCTATTTTATTACTAAAATATTCCCCCCCCCCAGATTTTAACAGTGATTAATTGTAATGTAACCATTACATTTCCATTAAAACGAGTGAATCAGGTGCGTAACACTTTTTGTTTTAGAGTAATGTTTATAATTGAAAATCCTTTCGTAACTCCAATATTGTTTCATCGCGGGTTGAGAGTTGTGTTTTAGAACCTCAAAATTACACGAGGAAGCAGAACTTTACACTTAGTTAATAATAATAAGAGAATGTGAAATTAATATCAGGATGGTATGCTTTTCTATCACGATCCAAAACCTGGCAGGAGAACAATTCAGAGGCAAAACCTTTGTACGTTACAAGTCGCACACAGATGAGCGGGAGCATGTTACCTGTCTTGTAACCCACTTCAAAGCAGACACAACCCCTTAAACAACATACACATCACACTCCCAAACTTCTCACCCCCGTACCTGTCTTGTCTATCTGTCACCGTACTGAGCATACCGCATCCTTCTTCTCTCTTCTAGACCATAATTGAGGCTTAGAAGATTCATCTTAACATGATCACAATATTGAAAGCATATACAAGATAAAGGAGAGAGATGGGGGTTAGATTCATTAATTAAATCTGGGGAAATGAATCCCTCGAGAGGACAGATGTATAGAGAGACGTGCTGAAGCTTTTATCCTAGGTAGAGATCCTCAGTATCCATTAGATGGATTCCGCTAACACAGTCTCAGCATTAGTCTCTATTTCCTTTTGTAAACAAAGTGTTAAATACACTTCATACCTGTTCATACTGAAAAGTAAATCTACCCTCTGTTTCCTGGTAGTAATTCATCTCCTTCACTGTTGCTAATGTTAATTGAATGCTAGTTAAAGAAACTTCGAACGTCTGAGTAGTGCCGGTCTTCTTAGCCGTGGTAAATAGGACTTTATGGTTTATGCATGGTTTATGCTGCCTTGGAGTCGTGGTGTAGGAGGCTGTGGGTTCGAGTCCCACCTCGGGCATAGTTGTTTGTGTGTGATGAAGAAAAGCAATATAAAAAATGGAAAACAATGTAGCCAAACGGTAAAACAAGAAAAACAATCAGGAAAATTGGCCTAAGGCCGGCTAAATTAAAAAAAAGTAGTAACTATTTTTACGTGAAATTACTTAACCTACTATCCAGAGAAATGGTATTCAGTATAAGACTGTACCTAGGTATAATAAAAGCAGATTCATAAAAAGTACACAGACACAAATACACAAGCTCACACATCCACGCATCTGTCTGTAAGATGAGTTGATTATGCCTACTTTAAAAAACGTTCTTGTTGAGTTTGTAGTGGAGTTGGAAATGGTAAAGTAAAGGTAAAGTGATCCCTGTACAGGCCATGGAGGCCCAGAGGGTTCCAGGAGGTTGAGGCTCCCAGATTTTGGACATTCGGCACATGAAGGTGGTAAGGTTGTCAGCCTTACGCACCGGCCGCCTTTACCCCCAGGATTGCTCCTGGTACTCATTTCTGTTAGAGGCTGAGTCGACCCCAGGGCCATAGTGCCACCAGAAGGATTAGGCCAATTGAAAAATCTCAATGACCTCATCGGGAATCGAACCCGCGACCTTCCGGTTTGTAGCGCAGCGCCTCAACCACTACGCTACGGCGTTGGAAATGACAGGGGTAATTTTAAAACTAAGCAAAAAATATTCGTAAATGTAGAAAATCTTCTCGGGTTTGCAGCCAGGTGAGAAGTTTGTTGTGGTTCAACGTTTCCGAGGCTGACGCTGCCTCCATCCTCAGGGAATCTGAAGTGTCGAGTTTGACATGTAGGGGAAATATATACCAACCCGAGTTGGGCGGAGTCGACCAATCAGGGAGCAGCTGTTCTGTTTTCGGTCCTTTTCCGGGCCAAAATGTTCCTTTTACCTTTCAGGTCCTGAATGCATTTGTTCCAGGCCTGGTTGATAGTGAAACCTTCATCCCTGTTGAAGTTTGTGCCTTCAAATCTAATTTCAATTGCCTCTCTGATGATCTGGTCCCAATAGCGTGTTGTCTTGGCAAGTACTGTTGTGTTTTTAAATTCTATCCTGTGGCCCGGTCCAGAATTAATGGTGTGGTCTGCAACTGCTGATTTGTCCGGGTAGAAGAGTCTAATGCATCTCTCGTGTTCTTTGCAGCGCTGTTCAATTGTGCGCGAAGTCTGTCCGATGTAGGCTTTACCGCATTCACACGGGATGCGATAAACACCCGGACCACAACAAACTTCTCACCTGGCTGCAAACCCGAGAAGATTTTCTACATAAGATTCGCCAGGAAAGCCTCAAATCTTACAATATTCGTAAAGTTTTGTGGAAATTTAAGTAAAAATGAAATGAATAAATATATTTTTTTCAGTATCTTTAATGTACTTATTATAGTGAAACTTAAAAAAATATTCTGAAAATGGTGAAAAGAACGAAAATAACTATTTTAGTATGTTTAAAAAACTAAAACAGGGTTTATAAAAACCTAAAAATCCGGGCCCAACTAATGAGGGTAGAGAAAGTGATGGAAATCAATAATTAGAAAATCCGGGCCAACTAAAGTGATGGAAATCAATAATTAGGCCTATGACAAATCTTCAATTTATCTGCTACAAATTCTACAATTTATAGATTTGAAACAACGTAGAGGTCTGTATCCGGATAGCTACCGACAAAGGGGATTTCTTCATTATATAATATGACTCTTTGATTTTTTTGGCAAAACATGGAACAGAGCAAGAAATTACATAGTCTACCTACAGATAGTTCTCATAAATAATCATAAGTAATGTCGGTTTTAAGTAAAACTTTATTTGAAATGTGTTTGTTACAGAAAATTATATTCTTCAAAGTAAAGACCATTAGATTCTACAGTCTTAAGATACCTTTCAGCGAAATTCGCTATCCCGCAACGGTACAAGTTTCTGGTTTCTGGTGCGAAAAATTCATTGATAGCCATTTCAACTGTTTCGGAGTTTTCCTAAATTTCTTAGACGTAGGAAAAGGGCCGTGGATTTAAACAGACGGTACCCTGATGGGACAAAATCAGGGTTGTATGCTGGATGTGGTAGCAGTTCAATTCCTGGGTTGTGTCCGTTGTTCTTTGAGCAGTGTGAGGTCTCAAATCGTCCTGCTGCAAGAGAACTGTGTTTCTGTATTAACTAATGCCGGGCACCTCTGTCGCAAAACTTGATGTTTTCGTTCTAGTTGTTAAGAATAAAGAATCGCATCGACTGAACGTCTGTTTGGAACAAATTCCCATTTAATCACAACTTCAAAATTCCACCAGACTCATCATTACTTTAGAGCGGAACCGATTTTTTTAGCGACAGGCTGCAGGGTATCGAACCACTGTTTCGACGTATCAGGGTTGTGGTAACATACCCACTTTCTGTCAGATGAGACAGTTCTCCTGAAAACTCTCCCTGGGTTTAGGATAAGCTGATGACAGACATCCACTGTAGGCTACCCTCATGGCTGAGTGGTTAGACCGCTCGCCTTCCACTGCTGGAACCCGGGATCGAATCTCGGTGAATCCATATGGAATTTGGGGTGGACAAAATAGGGTCGGAGCAGGTTTTTTTCGGGGAGCTCCTGTTCCCCTGCCATATATCATTCTACCGTTGCTCCATTCATCATAGTATGACCATTTGGTTGCAATAAAGAATTATTATTATATGACCACTGTACATTGAACCTGGACCGGAGATATAGCCTATGGCTCAGACAATCCGGGGGTGGAAGGCGGGGCCAAAAAAATATACGTTGAACCTGATCAGGTGTCAATTCATATGGCATAATTTCACAGCTTTTGAACGATTTTTTAATTGTCTTGATCAGGTGGAATGTATGGTACCTTTTGAAACACCAAGTTCTTCTGACAACCTCAGATTGTTTGTCTGTGGATTTTCTTCAAAAAATGCAAGCGTTCTCAATATTCTACGATATAAACCAATTTAAAAAAAAAAACCGACATTACTTATGAGACAACTTAATATAATTTTATTCCGTTTTGAGTTTTAGTTGCAATAGTTGTGTTTATTGACCTAACGAAATTGAGAGAAAAATTAATAGCCCACTGCAATTTAAGAGCACTGCCTAAATAACATGAATGTTTTTTTGTTGTTGTTGCTATTTTATAACAGGAATAGAAATTGTTGAGTCGAAATACAACATGAATGGATGAATAATGATTAAAAGCAAATAAATCCCACATTGCAAGGTAGGAGCCGCATCCCGTTGGGAAAGGACAGTGAATAAATGCAATTTGGTTTGGCCAGCAAAAACAAAACAGCAAAGTATAAATGGAATGGATGTAAATCACTGCATAATCGTGGAGTTATTTAGGGGCGAGCTTACATACAAAATATGCCATTTTACAGTGACATTGGTGTATTTGTTTAGCAATGCTGACAGATTCATCGGCGGGTATACACATGGCGACATGCTGCAGCTATTTAATTCCAACTTCTGCTGTCGGCCTGCGTGCCTGTATCTGGTTACGCTGTTATTTCACTTCGTGCCATGGTTTCCTATCGATTATCCCAGTTTTGTTATAAAAGACAATCTTGAACCCTCTGAATGGAAATCCTCATCGGCGCTCATCTCATATTTAATATAGCCTAACGTCCGCGTCTTCTTGAACACTTTTAGGTTTCATTAATCAGGAGAATATTTCAGAGAAAAAGTTCTCCTGACATCGGGATTCGAACCCTTGACCATTCAATTTCCATGCCCGATGTTCTATTAACTGAGGTACTGAAAGTCGCCAGATTGTGCTGTTATTCTAACTCTGGCTAGATTAGTTAGCAGAGTGTTGGTAGAGAAAGTTGAAGGTGACTGGTTCGAATATCCGTTGTCAGGGGATTTTTTATCCTGAGATATTCTCATATAATATTCAACAGAAGCAATATCCTCTGGTTAACTACGTTCTTTAAACAAACTTCCTACAAAATTCGAGGGTACAGCAAAAGTAATAATGACCATTTTTTCAACAATAATAAGGAAAAAATTAAAATATATTCAATTTGAAGGTCACAGTATATGTTAACGTTTAATGTATGGATTTGTAACAACAGGATTGCTTTGTTAGGTGGTATGTTTATTGATTTTTTGAAATAGTGAATATAGTAGGAATATAAAAAAAATGGGGAAAAACGAGATTATAATATATGTAATTCATTCATTACAAAGATGTTTATTGCAGTAATTATAACATGTAAATTACATACACAGCCTACACAGGCTGTGCATAGGTCTACATTGATAACATTTGTGATTTCAATGATTGCATGAAGAGATTACCACCGCAATGAAACATAAAATCAGAAGATTCTCTAATAGTGAGACTGAAGGTATTTGGCAGAGTGTGCTGAATTATTTCAAGATGGATGGTCTGTACCGAAATTCGAGTAATAATAAAATCAGGTAAACTGATGTAAAAAAGTGCCAGTATGTTTTTGTTTAATCAGTTATGACTGCAATTATGATATGCAGAATATGTTTTTTTTTTAAATTGATTTCCAAGTTAAGCTCCAGATTTATTCATTAAGCAGGGCTTACGGAAGAACGAAGGTCTACCATCTCGGCCACCTGGGTCATTTTAACGGTCTAGTTGGATAAGCGCATGTAAAACAATAGTGTTTTTTGTCATAGCTACCTGTATTTTAATTTCCAAGGCCTTATAAGATCACAGTAAAACAATAGGCTGTGTTGTCAAGATAACTGATTTTCATTTTTTTTATAAATTCTTTCGAATACATGTATTGCCATAAAATAGGCACTAAATTGAGCATTACTCCGAAACAGATCAACCGATTTTATCCATTAAGAATAGACGTCTTCTCATGAACATTGTAAATGTGTATACCAAGTTTCATAAAAATCCGGTAAAGCGTATTTGAGTTACCGCGTCTTTAAAATATACACTAAATTGGGTTTTACTCCGGTACCGGTCAACAGATTAGGTTCAAATTCAATAGGGCACTTCTCATGGACGTCATAAATGGGTATACCAAGTTTCATGAAAATCCGTTACCGCCTTTCTATGAGAAAGGCGCTATAATCTATTAAAATAGGCACTAAATTGGGCATTACTCCGGTACCGGTGAACCGATTTGGTTCAATAACAATAGGGTTCTTCCCATCGACATTATGAATGTTTATACCAAGTTTCATGAAAATCCGAAAAAGCGTAGAGTTATGGTGCATTCAGACGCACGGACAGACGGACGGACAGACATTTTTACGTCCCCCACACAATCTCATAAAGTACCATACTGGCACGTAATAATGTTATGACGCGAAATTAAATTACAAAAATATACTCGTCACACGTGGTAATCGTCTAGATAATTCCACCAAAGAAAAAAGTATATTTTGAGTATATCTTTCACAGCAAAGAATATAATAAAGCTTATATATACCGCTGCTGATAGCTGTATAATTTCCTGTAATATGTCGTTCACTGCTTTATCATCTTTAACATAGGACTACTTATTCCTCCTTGGAGTAGAAGAACTGAATATTTGACGGTTGGCAGAGCAGTGACGAGACGTAGCATGACAATTACTTCCATAATTTTATTTATTTAATAAGTGCCAGAATGGTACTTTATAAGATCGTTTGGGGGACGGGAAAATGTCTGTCCGTCCGTGCGTCTGTACGCGCGATAACTCAAATATGCTTTATCGGATTTTCATGAAACTTGGTATACATATTTATAACTCCCATGGGAAGAAGTCTATTGATACTGGACCAAATCGGTTGACCGATACCGAAATAAAGCCCAATTTAGTGCCTATTTTATGGTAATATATTAGAAAGAATTTATCAAATGCATTGTTTTAGAGTGTTCATATACGGCTTTGGAAGTGCAATACATTTAGCTTTGACAGATAACACTGTTTCTTCATATATCCTTATCAAACTAGGCCGTTAAATTGAGCGAGGTTTCCGAGATTGCATTCGGGAGGTTCCTGGTTCAAATCCCGTAGCTGTCCAATTTGCCTTTTTTGGGGGGGTATTTTTACGTGAGTGTGCGATTGTAAAGATATCACAAATCTGTATAGTTCTGCTGATGGTGGACGATATTAATCTGATTAAAAAAAAACTAGACCTTTGTTCTTCCATAAGTCCTGCTTAATAAATCAATATGGAGCTTAACTCAGAAATCGATTAAAAAAAATTCTGCATATCATATTTGCAATTATAACTGTTTAAAAAAAGGCATTCTGGCACTTTGTTACATCAGTTTATTTCATTTTATTTTTTCTTGTTTTATATTTCAGATGTATTTGTATATAATTAGGCTATAGTTCTCGCATCAGTGGGATGCAATAATTGAATATGAAAGCAGCAGAAAACAATTACACATCTCAGCTTTCTGTGCGTTAAGATAATCAATGACAGATTTGAAAGTTTTAAGCTACCATATTCTATTAGCAAAGAAAAGCTAAAGTGAAATTATCATGAATATTTGTATTGATCGTCATAAAACTCTAAAAAAATTTAATACGTTTTCCGTACTTGGAACGAGGGAAAGTTAAGTCCATGTTGAAGAGACGGGTGTGTAGTTCACATCCATAATTCGAGATTGAGATCTTGCAGAAATGAACGTTTAAAGAGGTAACAAGAATAATAAGATTACAACCTTTTTAATGTGGTTTTAATTCGTTTAACGTCTTAAATGTGTCTATGCATATGTAATGACATGCTTCATAAACTGAGATAGGGATTCGTGAATAATTAACTGAGATGGGAAAGCAATTCACCACGAGATGTATCACCCTGGCCTCAGGCTCAGTTACGTTGGGGCACAAGCTGAGCCCCAAACTGAAAATCAAATTTATCACGAACACTTTGACAGAGTTACGTATTATATAACTTCAACTTTGTGTTTTTTTCGTGGAGCGTTTGACATGCTCGACCATTATATTCTAGATATTTCCTTTCCGTTGTTTTCCTATCTCCTTCGTTTAATTTTATTTTCATTTATATCTCTCTGTATGCCTTCACCTTTACTTTCTATTTGTCTTTATCTTCTTGCTATCTGTACGTCTTTGGATTTAGTATCAGAAATATAGCCAGGGAGGGTACTCGACGGGCCCGGGCTGTCTCCGAAATGAAAAGAACTTACGAAAGTACAGCAATTGAATATTGTAAATATTTTAAGTTATAAAATGGGATTTTTTAATTGAAAAACTGTTTTGATTACTCCTCGTTTATGCATGGTTTGACTTCACTCACAGCAGCACTTCCGCACCTAATGCCGCGTGACCTGCGACAAGCAGTGAAAGTTGTTTACCACTCAGAAAGCTTGCTATGTCTTATGCACCACTAATTTGACGATTCATTGGCTAAACTCCCTGGCCCTAGTGATAACAATATTATCATCAATATTATTGTTATTATTATTATTATTATTATTATTATTATTATTATTATTATTATTATTATTATTATTATTATTATTATTATTATTACAGCTTGTAGCTTTTGATACATCTATTAATGCACACATGGAATATAGTTAATTCAATCAAAATTGCTTACTTGAAGTTTACAATTTCATTCTTACCTGTCTTTTCTATTTCTTAGTATTGACTTGTGAGAGTTCGAATACAAACATTTGACATTCCATGATGCGTGCATACAGTAAAAAAACCGGTAAAATACTATTAGTTTTTAAAGTTTAACCTAGTTGTTCTAAGTGATTAATTATTTGCACTAAATATATATATATATATATATATATATATATATATATTTAAATTATCCGCTAAATTGATAACATAGAAAAAATGTGCGTAATACAGATGAGTTAAGTTCATTGGAGAATCTCGGAAATTTTGTAAAAGACTCATCTACGGCTCGTCGCTTCAAACACCTCGTCGATGATGCACCTACATTTGTTTTGCAGTATGCTGTTTTAAACTATAGCACTGACAAAATAAATAATAATATTTTAGCTCTACATAACCTTTTATTCCCATGTCGTCAAAGTACATTCGTATCAACAAAACAATTTCAGTACAAAGCTACAGAAAAGTGCATTATGGCAGAAGAAGTGTCTTGTTGGGGTTGCAATGTTTCTTATGCCCTTGGGGGAGAACTAGATAAAAGTGACGGTGAGAGTGACTTGGATTTTGGATTTGCTTCTAACACCTGCAAAGCCTTTAAATATATTCATTTGCGAGCCGTATGAGTGGTAGGGGAGAAGGGTTTTTAGCAGCTTAGTTCTCCGAGAGGGTGAGTTTGGAGTTGGCAAAATTATGTTGCAGGGAAAAAAGCGAGAGAGAGCGCGCGCGTGCAAGAGAAGTTACGACATATGCCATGGGCAGTTCGCCAAAGTTATTACACTACATAAAAATAATGAACATTTACAGAGACAAGTACACCAGCACTCACGCCAGTGTACCGAGAATGTTGTCCCATATACTTGAAAGTGATAAATAACATTGACTTTAACGCTTCTTTTCGCTTTAATTTACAGAAGATGTTTAATATTGTCTTATTTGTAACAAAGACAGCTTTATGATGTATGATATAAATATAATTCAAATCGAGTTTTTATTATTTTACTAGCCAAAAAGGCTCGGCATTGCCCGAGCTTTGTATTTTCGTGTAATTCATAATTAAAGTATAGAGGACATTTGATTTCCAAGCTTTAAGTCCTTATATAGGTATTTTAAGCTTTATCCTTTAGATGAATGTATATCGTAGTATTGAAGTTACTATTCACGGAACTAAAAGCACGTAAATGCTTCCTTCAGCGTTTTAAAGTTGCAGTCAGCTTTGGGGAAAACATTAAATGAAAAAAAGGGCAGAAAAAAAAGAAAGAAAAAAAAAAAAAGGAATAATTTGAAAGACATATAGAGTATTTCAAAAATATAAGAGTCTGGTTTGAAAAGTTAACTTCAAAATGAAAAGAATGTTTATCTGTTCTGAAGGTATTATGTAATAATATTATTAACTTCTTCACTGCTACTGACATATAAATTCACCTATTAAAAAATTGTATAAACGCAGAGATATGAAATTAATAGAGTCCTACTTTAAATTAAAATAAGAGGCTTTTTATTTTCTTGTTAACATCGTCACTCATGGATACCAGCTATGCTACCAAAATTTTTCTTATCGAACCCAAGATTAGGGCCCACTGATGATTTTACTTAATTACTCTTAATTACTCTGCATAATGGTAGAGGACACTATTTTAATATTCAGGAATCTATTTTTTCCTTCAGTGCTTTAGGAAGTTAGAAGTAGAGAGCAGGGTTGCCATACGCACGACTATAGTCGTACACATACGACTATTTCATAGTTTTGTACGACGTACGACGCAACCATGAGTCGTATGCCTATTTGTACGACTATTTTCAACATAGCGTTTTATATTTATTTAACCAATCCTCTGAGGAATTTTGAATTTCGATATATTTTTCAGCTCTTTGTTTTCTTATGGTTTTTGTTGTGAGCATGTTGCTAAAATCAATGTGATTGGAAATAATTACAATAATTACAACACTGTGGCAACTACTATTTTTTAATTTTATTGTATTTAATCAAATTTGGCACATCGGAAGATAATGAAACACGCCTAATCATTTACAAATAAGATGATTTATTAACAATAACATTATGTAAGGTGTATGGTACCGACTATTAATTATTATTATTATTATTAATATTATCATCATCATCATCATCATCATTATTATTAACGCAATAAGTTCATTACACTGAAAAATCACAAAGTATACGACAGTTTTAACTAGCATACGACTATTTTCGAATATTGGTATGACTGTTCTACGTTTCTGATCTGGCAACCCTGGTAGAGAGTGTGCTAGTATTGGCATTAGTAGACCCGTGTCCAGTCAGGATAGAAGGCACGCCGAGCACTTCCTATTGCTTTTGTCCATTTCCTACACGAGCATTGCAAGCGTGCTAGAATTCTATACGAGTTCCACCAACTGTGAGAAATAGCTGAAAGCAGCTCTTCCTCGTGAGATAAAGAAAAGAGAAGTTTTAAAAAATACCAGTGCCCGTTGCGACATATTGTGTATCTCTTGGGCCCATGCTTTCTGAAACTGACTCGTCCTGCTGATCGATTCCTCTGAGGGAAGCCAAACCAAGGGGCCCGTATTCTGATGGTGTCTGATTGAATGAGAACTACGCGTCTCCCGTGAAATGGTGTCTCAGGGAGAGATAGAACTCTTTTTTATTTTTTAAGTTTCCATCTGGGAGGATTTTTCTCCGGTGCTGGAGAAGATTGAGGAAAGAATTTTCAAGGGACTGGATAATGGTTATGGTTTAGTCAGAATAACCGCAGTATGAGAGCGTTAGTCTGGATTTTCAATGCTTGGCGAACACCTTAAATCCAATTCCACGGGAGCAGCATTTAACAAGTAATTGGCTTCTATAAAATTAACAGTAAATGAACCTTTTCTTTGTACGGATATGGTTATGTTTAGAGTCGTAAAAATTGTTAATTATGAAACTACTCCCTTAGCGGAAGCGATACTTCACTATACGAGTAGATACGTATATGTATAGGCTACTACTAAGCTTACGTATAGTATATTATTTTTAATTATATTTTATGTATTTAAGATATATATTTCATATTTTATACAAATGCTAGAATTCTGTATGAGTTCCACTAACTGTGAGTATACATCAATTCCAACATTTGTTTATCTGTTTGTCTATTAGTATTCCATCTGGATTTTTTACTTTAGTCAAGGGATTTATACTTAGTTGAAAATTTAAATAAATTCTATAATATTTATTTAAAATTTCCCACATTTTTTCATTAAGATGCCAGTTAAGTGTGCACATACTTGAGGTGGGGGCAGTTCAGAAATGAATGTAAATACATTAAATAAAAATACAAATCATATTACATGAAAATACAATTATTTGCATTATCTTACAATAATAATACGATGGAAATTAAAAATAGAAACCTGAAAATCGAATATCTATGTAACAAACTTAATTATTTTCTTAAATCTGCAAATCAGATAAATTAATTCAGGATAATTTTTGTAATGAAATTCAACAATTGTTGACCAAAACTAAAGCTTTGTTTTAGATCTACATATGTGAAACAATTAGATTCAAATAAAGGATTCGCTCGTCTTATTAATGGCACAACTTATTGTCATCACAATTTTACTCCATCTTTATCGAGACAAGCGATATTATTATGTAGAAAATTAGCGTTATTATTATTGAGAAAGGGACTGGCATTGAGGAATCTCCTGTGAGGTCGTTAAGATACCCTCTCAGAGCGCTACAAAAAAAGATTGATGAAAGAAGGAGAAAGAAGAAAACAATAGAAACATGCCTTCTAGTTCCTATGTTATAAATCCGAGCAATTAAGCGTGACTCACATGGCAGATTAGCACACGCCGTGATGGCAAGGATACCTAAGCATAACACGTGATGCGTGGCAGACAAAGGGCTGTTCGGGCTGCAGAGAAACATAATTGTGACAATTAGTGGAAGCAAAGGAAGAACAGGAAGTTTGCTTGTTATGGCGAGAAGACTGAAGGAAAGAAAGATTGTGATGAAGGAACTCTTATCACATTTTGCACAAGCAGACCTGAATGAGAGTAGGCCTAGTACTTTTTGAAAACGGATAATAGAATAAGGAAGTATAATAATTAATACGATATTTTCGATTAGAAATATGATAAAATAAGTTATTTAGAGCTGCAATACACATGAATGACGAACCAGAACAGCAAAGAAATTGTAGGAAATATGTACCAGATCTAAAGAGCAGAAGTTCGTACTTGTCATGTAAAAAAATCCCTTCAGGCAGGCCTAGTGGCTGAGGTAGATTTCGAAGTGCTTCGAAGTGCTTTTGGTTTATTGTCGTTACGCAGCACTCTTCTTCTTTAGCCTTGGCATGAAAAACCCGCAATAATTACGTCAAAAAAGAGGATAGAGCACTTTTTCAAACATTCAAATCTCGCATTATATGAGAGCTATAGAGAAACTAGCTATTTATTTGTAGAGTACTCATCAAGAGCTTTTCAGCGATACCCCACAAGATGTGGTTTTAAAAATTTCGAATTTCCATCGCCCCACCCCACCCCCACTCGCACCCCCAAAACCCTCGAATCGCTGGTGTCACTGTGAACTCCATAGGGAGTACCCTAATTTATTCAAACAAAGTTTCCCTCTATACTTCATAGGGGCCGAGATATAAAGTTTTCAAAATTTCAACCCCCCCTTGGGCCAATTTTGCTCATTAACGAACTTGTCCGAACTACTGGGCCTATAAATAACAATATCTTCAAAATTACTTAAAGAAGCATGAAACGCAAAGATATGAAAGAATTTTTCGAAAATCATGACTTGGTAACGATTGCAATAGGTAGATTTTTCTTCGAAATCTACCTAAAATTTGGTGAAATTTCTAACTATTATTATCTACACGTTTATGTCACACGTTCCTTTTACAATATCTAAGCACGATATATACAATTGCATTAATGTCAATCTCGTTTTTGAACTGTGCAATTTTATTGGCTCTTGGGGCATATTTTTTAGAAACATGTCTTATTAAACAAATTATAACTATATGCCCTGGAAAGGTTTTTCAGTACTTTTCAGCATTTAGAAAATCTCATAGTAGGCACATTCTAGATGTCCCCTGAGGATAACGAAACAAATTATTATTTCCCCAAAAATATTATTTTAAAGTAAATAAGTAGTTGAAGAAAAGTTCATATTCTCTAGTTTGTAAACCGCACTGATTCGAAATTACACACAAAATTCATCTTGGTAGTATGAAAATTGTAGAAGCCTTTAATATATTTTAAGTTAGTAAAAAAGAGCTAAAATTTCATATTCCGAAGAAAAATCACTTTAAAAATCGCTGTAATCGTGATTTTTTAAATAGCTCCGCTCTTTAATTACCTTGTAAGTGTCTGACACCTAAGAAACCCATACAGGGTCTGCAAATCAATGTAACACAATAAAATAAGCTAATTTTGAACAAAAGTGACACCCCGTAAGTACCACCTGTACTGATGTAGTTCGCTTATAAACGTGAGATCATGATTTGACAATAATTGATAAACTTCGATAGCGTTTGCAGTTTTATAAATTTCAATGTTTTGTTACCCTTTTTTTATTGTTGTAATACTTATGCTACAGTAAGTCCCACGCAAGAGTTGGCCAATGACGCGGGTTTCTGCGTCGCGGCGGGCACAGTTCCAACTCCCGAGCGATCGGGTGAAATATCTACGCAAATAAAGCCGCGATTTGTGTAATGGTTCAGTTCTCACATTTAAAGTTAAAATTAAAATGAAAATAACCACGTACACAAGAGATGTTGGAAATGTTCTCCTCTTGGATCCACACAATACTGGCACCTTTTTTAGGAAATTTTCTTTCACGCGCATACGTTCAGCTTCCGAGACAGAGTTAATTTCTCTTGTGATAGGCCTATATTATATTGCCTTTAAGTTCTTTTAACAGCATGTGAATATTATGTATGGGGAAACTTGAAAAATAAAGTGTATAGGTCAATTTCCCATACATTAGAAGAACTTAAAGACAATATCATTATTATTTTCTCAAAAAGATTATTATAAAGTAGGCTAAATACTGATTCGAAATTGTACACAAAAATCAAAGGGTAGAATGCTCCTTAGAAGCCATTCCACAAGCTTATATTGCCATCGCGCATCTTCAATCCAAGCTTCTTGTCTCGCCGTCCTAGTTCATAGATCTATGCATTTGTATGTAAAACATACTTATTAATAGGGGCGGATTTCTATGACCTACAAAAATAGGATATATGCATGCATTTATGACCTAAAAAAACATTAAAATATGACCAATAAAATTTAAAATATAACTTTACCACTTACACATTATGTATTTTTTTTTTAAGTTTCATTACAATTCCGGGGTGCGCGGGCAAAGAGAGTTAAGTCCACTTTCTTGTTACTGAGAATTAGAGTGACTTACACACTATACCAGCCCAACAAAGCTTTAGAGATGGATAAACCCATGAGGCACACATCCATAACTACCGTACAATTCTGAATATGACTTACTGGACTTAACACAAATGTAGAGAACATTTTTATCTATAACTCTGTGAACATTTTAGGATGGTGGACTTAACTCTCTTTGCCCGCGCACCCCGGAATTCATTTTATTAAAATATAATGTCAATTATTTAAAATATCTGTAAATTCTCAAAAAGTATCATTATAATGCAAAATTTAGAATAATGATATGTAACTTCAAAATTTCTTTAATATGCACACAAATATGCAAACATATGGCATATATATGCATATTCATACTAAAAATGCTACAATAGTTGAAAATTTCCTAAATATGCAGTTATATGCACAATAAAAACCGTTCCATTTTCAACCAGGATGCTTGGAATCGGGTTTAAATTAGTCGGAAACCTGAAATAATGCAAAGGGAAAAAATATGACATTTCATAGAAATCCGCCCCCTACTTATATTGCTATCGAGCATCTTCAATCCACGCTTCTTGTCTCGCCGTCCTAGTTCATAGATGTATGCATTTGTATGTAAAACATACTTATTAAAATCCACTCATGTCATGAATGTAAAACGTTCCCATATCATTAACTCAATTAAAAAAAATCATCAAAGGATGTTCAAATTACATGATGAAATAAATCATAAGGCATGAAGAAGATAACTTCCGTTTCCATACCTACAGAAGTTCATAAATCTTCTTGCTGTGTATTTTCATTGCAGGTGCTTGGTGCCTTTAGAGCAGGAAACACTCCACGTATTGTTTTTAAGCTTCATGTCTTTCCGTCTGTTACATTCTTTGTTAATTAAATTCTTTCTAATTAAATTTAGCTTAGTATTTAAAGTGAATTTTAATTAAATGTCTTCCAGACTCTTCGTATAACCGAGATGTTTCATTGTTACTTTCTCAACCACTATCTGCGGTGTCCCACCTGAAATGTGGTAACGAATATTCACCCGAATAACATGTTCTGAATTATGTTAATATTTTCATCTTCAAAGGATGCTTCACGAATAAGTATAAGCTTTTCTGCCGGATTTGTTTTTAACTTTCTCTAAAATGACTTTAACGGTTTGTTTAAACCTCAGTAACAAAATATTCAGGTCTACAGCTGAAATTGAAGGAGAAGTATCAGAAACAATTCAGTACATTGCTGACAGATTTCAGAAATATGCTTTATTGACACATGCATATCGAAAAGCGCATTGTCAATTTAGTTTGAGCCTGGTTTATTGAACCAAGGAGGATGTGATGGGGTAAGCTTTCTGATAGTTCATCAACTGATTAACTCGGACGACACAATCTACAAATTTTTCTCAAAACTAGGGATGGGTCCTCGATACTTTCGATACCTCGATACTCTCGATACTCACGATACTTGCATGGTATCGGCATCGAACGATACTTCAGAAAACTTGCTCGATACTTTTTCGATATTTTTGTAATTCTGCAATTAAGTGAGAATGCTAGTATTTTTTAACAAAAACTTGTAGGTGGACTGTTTAAAAAACTAATTTTAGTTTTAATGTAGAGTTTAATAATAATTATAGGCTACTGATGATATTAAATTTTGTCTCATTAAATATGCAGACTTAATTAATCTAGTTGGTATTAAGCAGTTCTCTCAAATTTTAATTTTTAATATAGGCTACCTATTTATTGAAAATGGAAATGTTGAAGGTATCGAGTATCGAAGTATCGAGGAAAAAATCATGTATCGGTATCGAGTATCGAGAAAATCTGGTATCGACCCATCCCTACTTAAAACCTTTTATCTCAAACTTCAGTTACGCTGTCTAATTAGGTCTGTAAAGATGCCGGTAAATCGACACACATGCACTCTCTCATGGAACATGGGACCCGCTATCTTGGTAACGGAGAGTCAGTGCCCGTCCGCAGATTGAATTTCCTGGTATAAGATATGGTAATTTATGCTCTAAAAACTAATAGCCAACTTACACATTCTTTGATGAATGTATTCTCTCTTCAAGGAAGACAAACAGTTTGAGAGTTCCCTAGATCGTAATTTGGATAGAACGGGGAATAACCAAACCATTAACTTGGCGAAGTCCCTCATGCTATAGGCATGTCTTCCACAGTTTTGTAAGAGCGGTTTCATAACTCACAGTATTACCAGCTCGAGTTAGTAGAACAGCTACTGTATTACGGTGCATTTCAGATTCAGAGATTCCATAGCCTGAACAATATCTCCCCACAGCCTTTCATAGATCTTTTATCAATCCAAGAAAACACCATAGTGCAATTAATTACAATTTATTATAGTTGTTCAATGCCCGTGAAAGATTTCTACATAGCCAAGAAATCATTCCATGATTAAACTGTTTCATATTAATATAATTGTTTCTTGGGCTTCCAACCGGGTGAGTTGGAGGTTTGGTTCCAAGCTTTCGGCAGCTATCTCCGTTGCCATCTTTTGGGAGAAGAGTTTCATATATTATATCGGTTATCCGTAAGATTATTATCGAAAATTGATTCCATTCTTCAAAATTTTGAACTTGGGTGATATATCGGTTTTTATAGCTTACATAGGGGAAGTGTATCTTCAGGTGTCGAAGACCGCCAAATATTGCAGGAAAATCGATTATCAACCGTTCTAAAATTACACGGTGCAGTAGTTTTGAGGAAAAAATAGCAACTTTAGAAATGGATCACAAAATATTCAAATTTAAAATACTACGGGAATGTTATTTCAAAGCAAGTTCCGAAAAATCTATCAAATTCCATTAGTTCATTTCATTCTGATAGAAAGATCTCATGACATCAGCACAAAAAGAGCACCCATTACTGTAAATTATTTTAAGGATAAATGTTGTGTAGCCTATTATTTATACATCTATAGAAACTACATTCACTGTGAATGGCAACCCATAAGTAGCATATATGAGGGCTTAACTTAAAAGTTAGAGTAGGAAAACAAAACAGAACTAGGTTAGATTCTAGAACATTTCAGTGGCCAGGAACATCTAGTATAATACTGATCGGGAAACCCCCAAAAGTTCCTCGTCCTATTAACTTATAGGCTATCAACCCTGTCAAAGCGATACCCTAGCGACTATAATATATTATCACAAATCAATCTGAAGCTCGCTTTCCACTGTAACACAATGTTTTACTTGAGCGAAACCTGCTATATACATTAACCTACTTTTGTATCCATCGACACGCGCACAATAAAATTGTTTCTCTTCTTCCAACTCTCTCACTCAAGCTCTCTCTCGCTGTCTTTTCTCTCTTTGTTTTATCTTTCCTTCTCTCTCCCCCTTTCCCTGAGAAACTTTTTTCTGTCCTGTCTTGTGCGGAGATTGCTTTTGTCCTAAGAATCCCATTTGTCGTCTCTAGGACAGTTTTCGTACATGTATTCGAATCATGGATGGCGTTTGTTAATTGTATGGATTCTTTCAGAGTCTCATTTATTTTCCCGTACTTCTATTCTCGCGAAAAATAAAGCATTGTGTGGTGTCCAGTTTAAAGTTAATTTCGCATCTAATTTTATACTATTTACAAATTTTCAAAAATCTTTCAGAAATTTTCCACTAAAGTGCTTTGGTAGAGGCCAAATTCTTAATTTTTTGCGACAGTTCTTAATGAGTTTAGTTCTCTCTTGTGTCGAGTTCTTGAAGTTTAGCTGTAGGTGATCTTATTTTGTTTACACACAGTTATTCCCTTAAAACTTATCAGTCTGGAAATAACGTTACTAGAGTAAGGGGATGATGTTTTCTTTTTTCCTCACATACCATTTTGGAATTTCCAGATAGAAATATATTTTTTCTTTACCTATAGTACAAAGGTGCGAAAGGAGAAATTATTAAAAAGGGTTAATAATTATTGCTTTTATTAATTTAAATTTAAAATTAAGTGATTATATTACTTATCACCAGGCTTCTAATGTTCATACAAGTTCATACAAGGAACGGTTAGGTTCACTAAGCATGTTCTATAGGAAGAGGTGAGGGAGTGTATCCCGCGATGATAAGAATGCGCTCAGGTAGATAGAGATAAAAAGTGAACACACCGAGTGAGATGGCTGAAATGGTAACTTCTTGGACTCTTGGATATAATTACATACCATGAATCATCCTAGCTATTTCATTCTATTTCATATTCATTTAAATGAATATCAGTTGAAATTTACTCCATAAAGTACACCAATAATAAAATATAATTGACAGTAGTTTCATGGCCTACTGTATAGATACTGATCCCGAAATCCTCTTAAGTCCTCGAAGCTGAAAGGAGTGTAAATACAGCTGAATTAAAAAATGAAGACGTTCCGTATTACTTTTATAACGAAGGAATGATCAAATAAATTATTTCCGACTAGCTTAAAAGGCCCGGCGTCGCCCGGTTTTTTTATTTTGTAATTGGAAATTAACTTATGAAGGACTTTCGATTTTTAAATTCTAGGTCCTTATATAGGTATTTAGAATTTGAAATAGGAAGAACGACTTATCACACTCAAACTATTCCCTCAGAAAACGCTTGATATAGCTTTTTAAGGCTCATAGAGAAAGTAGAATTTTGTATCCCATCGCTTGTACAGTACACAGCAAGCCTGGTAGGGGTTCAAATAAGAAGAAACAAAAATTCTGGTAACATAAAATTGTATTGTCTTTGCGGAATATTTATTTCTCACTCTCATGTTACCATAAAACTGTTTTGGGGATGAAATTAAACAGAAATGCAATATTACTTTCATAGTACTTCTCTTCCCAAAAACCTGATATTATAATATACGTATTACCATACCTCGTTTTGTTTTCTCTATGTCTGGGGTAGAGAAAGTTATGTGACTGCATTATTTTCGTGGATTTCATTCTTTAATATTTATTTATAACTTGAATTATATTGGCAGCTTCTCTAATTTCTCAAAGTCCCATTTTATTTATTTCCAAACCCATCTGAGACCAATGGCAACATCCTTTCTTAGTGAGCACTTACATTATGAAATGAAGGTACTGTCAAAATTCCAAGTCTCTACCTATTACAGTTTAGGCTCTACGTTGATTTTCTGTCATTAAGTCAGTCAGTCAGGACAAAGCCTTTTTTATATATATATATATATATATATATATATATATAGGTTGTGCCTTGTACGCTTTCATGCTACCAACTACTGCAATACAGTAGAGTGGCACGATGTCGTCATGTAGGCCCATGCATGTTTATGGATGTCTGCTCCCTACTCTACACTACACTTAGTTCCCATAATCTGCATTATACATACATTCCGTACTCTGTCCTTTCATTTGTATATTTCAACATTTCAAAATGATTCAACATTTTCAAAAAGAAAAAAAATTGCCATGACTTATGTCCCTTCCCTTGTATTTTACAATTCGTTACTGTAGAGAGTGCTGATAATTTAAAAACCTATTTATAACCTCTGGGTATTTTATACCGAAAGTTTTGTTGTAAGTTTAACAAGAAGTTCCATCGCAGAGATCGTGGATTTCTTTCTTTAGATATTCTAAGAATAGTATGTGCACTCCAAAATGTTAATGATTTCCAGGAAGGAAACAAACTTTAATCTGTTCATTTTTCTCAGAATTTCAATTGATGAAACCCTGCATGGACATACGGTCAACCATATTAGGATCCATGAAACAAGTGTAAACGTTTGCATTTGTTTTCAACGAAAGCTACCAAAATTCTAGTTATAATACGGATGGGGAATTTTAATTAGCCACCTTGTATTGACAAGGAAAACTCGCCACTACTGACCCTAGCAGCTTGTAGGGTCGTTCCGATGACAATAACTAATGAATTCCAATTCCATTTAAGCCTTTACACGATTCGATTCAGGTTTTAGTCAATTGATGACAATGACGCATTTGAGTCGTAATACATGCCTCGTTTTGTCTAACCTTGTTCCTCGTTTCATCCCAGTGAAACAATGACCCTGGAAACAAAACGTGCGACATTTGCTTTCCACTTTGTATTTAACGAACGATCTGTCAATTCTAATTAGGACAGTACCAGCAAAGCGATGCCGTGTTCTCCGGTAACTTGCTTGTCGTCATTACGGACAGTCACCATGTTCGCGGCATTTTCTTTCTTTTATTACTGCTTTTTTGCAGTCATTTAAGACAGTCTTAACGCCATTTCATAAAGGCGTAGAATCAGACCCAGAGAGAAACTAATTAATTTAACCAGATGAAATACAGGCCAGACCAGTGAAACTGTGTTTTGGTTCTTTACAATTTTTTAGAAGTCTTCTGTAATGTCATTTAGCAATCCTGCACCTATATTTCAACATGTGAAGGTATTTCCAATGCAGGGTTTAAGCTAGGGAAAAAAACCGTTAGCAAAAAAGCGAAAATGTAAAAAAAAAAGCTTTAGCGAAATGCTAAAATACAAATTTATTGCTAAAAGTTAATTTTAACAGCATTTTTTTTATGTAGCTTCAAAATAATAAAAATAAAATGGTACAAATAACAAACTGAACTATAAAGCAAATGAATAATTTTTTTTTCAAAACACTTTGATTTGGAATTTAACACTTTTCTCTGTTTCAGATTGGCCCACTTCTCAAAAGCCTAGCTAAAATTATAGCTTTTTCTTTCGGGGCCTTCAATTTTCATCATTAACATATTATTAACATTACACAAATTTCCTTTCGCATTTTTGCAAAAGTGGCTACAATTTCTTTCGCAATTCGCGAAAAATGCGATCGTAGCTTAAACCCTGTTCCAATGGGAACATTATTTTGGCGAATAAAGATGGCAAGAAATTTATAAGGAAACCTTTAAGATTGCTTGAATCCCTATACTCAGATTGAGATTAAGGAATCTAGTCGATAAATATGATGTGCGACAGATGTCAGTGACTTTAATATCTTCAATACTCAAACCACTGTTAAGCATCCCTAAGCTAATGGGTGACCTTGGTGATTTCATGTGAAGAGGAGTCTATGTTAGTTGTTCTATGGCAGTGTCCGGCAGATGCTGCAGTTGTGACGTAAGAGCCGATCATCTCGCAAGAGCTTGAGCGAGCGAGCAGTTGAGTTGCATTCCTGTTAATACGCACTAGCGCAGTGGCGTTCAGTGCAGCAGTAGGGTTAAGGTGAGCCGTGATGGTACATTGAATTGCGTGCATTAACCATGGCAAGGGTGCAGAGGTCAGTTAATCAGTGAAATGTATGGTAAATTTAGTGCATTCAGATTAATACTAGACTTACGGAGACGTCAGGTCACCCTCGGAGACACGCCACATTTTCCAAAGTTGTCTACAGTATGTCATTCAATTACAGACATTAATAATTATGTACAAATATTAGAAGAACTGGATCAGGATATTTTATTACAGATTTCAAGATTTTGCAAAACTCCAATCCGATATTTGCATATTTGCGACACCATTTTCTGTGGATGTTGACAGTGTTCCAACGTCATTGCAACTAGAAGTCATTGATTTGCAAAAGAATATTGAAATGAAAGACCGCTTTCAAAACAAAAAGGATCTATCTATATTTTATAGAAGATTTCCCCAGGCAACTACATAATATATTTGCTGCTAGAATGTTGAGTATATTTGTATCGACGTATGTATGTGAATAGTTCTTTTCTTGTATGAAGATCTGCAAACCACAACATGGAAACCGCCTATCTGATCAGAACATGAAAAATGTTCTCGTTTGTGTGTTAGCCAGACTATGTCTCCTAATATTGCAAAATTAGTGCGCGAGAAAAGAGGGAAAAAATCTCGACAATGCCTTGAGCTTGGGCACGATAGTGACACAAAGTAAGGGTGTGTATCAAAAGTCTGAATAGGCCTATACTTGGCATAGTGCTCACAAAGGTGTATAGTTTAATTTGTATATTTTGTGTATTTTGTATATTTTGTATACTTTAACATTTTTCAGTTTCCGAGTAGACAAAGTTTTGCAGTACTCCTTAAAGTATTCTTATGTTTTATGTATTTGTATGTTTATAGTAGTTTCGGAGCCTCATTTAAATAACCTGACGCATCCGCACCTGGATGCATTTCAGATTAGTGTAAGTAGGGCCTATATTAAATTTCATTACAAATAAAACTGTTCTGTTACATTGATTTATCACAGTTGTACTATTTTGTTTTCGTACAAATGCATTGTAATTGTGCTATTCCCATACTATCTACGAAGATCGGAGCGCACTCTGTCAATGCATAGGCGTCGTTCCGCCACTGGCCAGTTGAACCCTTCCTCCACGCTCAGTACGGAGATATTGCAGAGCAAAGAGCGCGGCTGCTCTGTAGTATGACGTCACAGAGCACGGAACATGCCGGTCACTGTTCTATGGCATTTAAAATCCTTGGTACCTAAAGAAAAAATAAAATCGATGCTCTTAGTAATAAACGCTTCTTAAGAAAATTAAGTAATTTTGTTGCTGGTGAAATACTACTACTACATACTACACTACACTATCTACACTATCTACACATACTACACTATCATAAGATTATAGCACACTCTAGAAGCGTAAAATGGTTATTAATGTCAAGGAGCAGATTTCCCGTTAAGTTGAAAATATAAAGAAATTATGGTTTAATAGCATGTATGACCATTGAGTTAAATTCTAGAACCAAAATAAACTGCAGTAATTTTAAGCTGTGTAAGTACCAAAGAACCTTTTTATATGCTGTTTATATTGAGTTAAAGATATTCAGTACCAATGTTAGAATGTTCGGGCTCAGAATTTGTATTTCAACATGAAACCCAATTCAAGAGAACAGAAGATATCGCGAAGTTCTTTTGGCACGTGAAGAACCGTCATATTACTTATTGTTAGCGAACTTGAACAAACCTTACTTTAATATTTTGAAATTTTCCTTTTTGTACACTAGGCCTATAATATACTCTTACCCATGATAGCTATCAATAATTTACATTTTTCCGTAGTTAAAATATGACAGACCGGTATATTTATTGTAATTATATTGTAATGGAGGGCAGAAGTTCAAATCTGACGATGGTGCATGAGTGGTACAGCGTCAACCAAAATTATTTTTCTCGTGCGGTATCGAAGCTCTTCCTATATTTATTGTAATTATGAAATTCATGCCATCTGGTAAAATAGGGTTCTGTATTTTTTGGGAATTCAATAATAATAATAATTATGAAATTCCAATTTTTTTTTCTTTAAATGAAGTAATAGAAAGATTTTCCATGTCTTCGGTAATTAGTTACACAGACAAAAATACTGCTATTGAAAAATGGAAATAATTTAGATAGATAGATTAATTCGGCCTTAGACAAGTGCATATAGGATGGCATCGTCAAAGTATGAGGAGACTCAAGTGAAAACCTCAATTAATTTTTTCAACTATTTTTCTGCAGGAAGAATGTTTGCTTGTACATTATTTTTCTACATAGTCCCCTCCCAGTTCAATGCACTTATGCCATCAGGTAGGAAGTGCTTCGATACCGCATGAAAAAATTATTCTGGTTGATACTGTAGGCACAAATGCACCGCCGATTGGATGTCTTCATCAGACTTGAACTTCTGCCCTCCAAGGAGCTCCTTTAATGGACTAAAGATGTGGAAACCTGGCAAGTATGGCAGATGTGGGAGACACCTGAAGCATATGTCGTCGATGGTTTTCATGGTTGCACGAGCAGCATGAGGACGGGCGTTATCGTGTTGAAGCAAAACACCTGCTCTCAGCAACCCCCTTCGCTTTGTCACCATCAGATTTCCAAATCTTTGGTCCGTTAAAGGATCTCCTTGGAGGGCAGAAGTTCAAATCTGACGATGGTGCATGAGTGGTACAGCGTCAACCAAAATTATTTTTCTCGTGCGGTATCGAAGCTCTTCCTATCCAATGGCGTAAGTGCATTGAACTGGGAGGGGACTATGTAGAAAATGGTGTACAAGCAAACATTCTTCCTGCAGTAAAATAGTGGAAAAAATTAATTGCTGTTTTCATTTGACTCTCCCTTGTATTAAAATGAATTTATTATCATCCAGTAAAACTATAAAATTCATTTACATTATAAATGGGGTTAGCCATCAGTTTGTTCCGGACTGTTCTCTTGAATGTCGGTGTAGGAAGATTCCTTATTCTTGTTTGGAAGACTATTGAAAAGTTTCATAGATACGTAGTGAAAACTGTTTTGAGCTGCTGTATATTTACATTTGTTCATATATAAGTTTGAATTAGTCCTTTTGGAATAAATATACATATCAGTACAAATTGTGAAGTTCTTTATATTATTTATGGTATAGAGGAGACAGCCCCTGGAACTTATACAGTATACGTTGTAACAAAAAACATAATTGTTGTCTTTTCATTTAAAAAAGAAATATATATATATATATATATATATATATATATATATATATATATATAAGCAACTTTTATGACTTCTTGATTTTGTCTTTGCAAGACGCTCATGGAACGCGATTGTCACGTTACCGCAGTTATGGAACGAAATAAGCATTCTTTCCTTTAATGTTATGGTTTCTACTAGGATCACGTTCACAACATAGATTTTTAAGCGCATTAAGGAGACCTTGCTTCCAAACCCTCTCATGTTGCAAAGAATGTAAAGTAATAACATCTCAAACTTTTTTAACTTCTGAAACCTAGTTTTACTTCTCTTTGAAAAACTTTCTTCTTTCGGGAAGCTAACCTACTTTCCACAATGGCATGCACAAAACAGTAGTTTGATGACTTGTTACCTTTGCTATGTACGCTTTGCAGAAAATATTCTATGACCAATCACAAAAGCGATTCGTTAGTTTTTGTGAAGTACCTGTATTAAGTAGTAAATAATAATTTAACTGATAATAAAATTATAATATTAATTAATAAAATAATAATAAAATTATTAAATAATTTATTTTAATTTAATTTAATAAAATAACTTAATTGTTAAATATTAATAATTAAATTAATTATGAAATAATTAAAATAAAATAATTTAATTATTAAATAATAATTAATATTAAATAATTAAATAAAATAAAATAATAATAATAAATAATAATTTAACTGATAAACAATTATTGTATAGGTTTTTTTCCTTTCTTTTTTCAAAATGACGTTTCTTCTGTTTCGGCGTTCTGAGATAGACTCTCGAAGTTGATATCCAGCTCTGCTGTAAAAGGCTTTTATCTTCCAAATGCCTGTAAGATTTTTTCTGTTTTTTTGCTTCTATACAAACTGAAGCAGTTGTGTAAAGGCTTAGTTGCAATCCCTTGCCTATTGTACTGTATTTACTTAGCTTCTTTCCACGTCACTGAGCCGCACATTGGTTCATGCTGAACCGCTCGCTAATAATTTCCTGATTTCCCGCTGCCTCTGGCCATCGATCGAAACTTCCCTGCACAGTCAGTCGACAATGTGCAAATCGCACGCTGGAAGATTTTTTCTCTCTACGTCCTCCGCCATCTCGTATTGTTCTTTATATGGAATCTGGAGTAAGTTGGGCTTTTCTGCGGTTTTAATTCCGCTGATGTTCTACAGAGTTTGTTCGTTCTTTTTTTTTATAACAAGATTAATGCAATTTGTACCCAACTTCTAGTCAGTCACTTTCTATTGCTCAGATTTTTAATATAATTATAATAGCTTTCAAATTCGAAATTAATTAATCAAATGTACCATATTCTTAATACGGAATTTTACGTTTACTTGTTCACTTTTCCCACATCATTGTGAAAATTTTAATCCTCTAATATTCAGAGTTGAACTTTATTTTTATTTTTATTGCAGCTGAATTTATACTCCTTTTAGCTACGAGACCATATCAAGAGTTCGGGATCCGTGTCTATACAGCAGGGTAGGCCATGTGACTATTGAATGCGGATTATTTTCTAATGTTAGTGCATTTATGGAATAGTATTCAACTGATAATAATTTAAATAGATATGGTACAGGATGAAATGGTGAGGACGATTCATGCTATGTAAATATCCAATTTGGCATTTGCCTTTACGACTGGGGAAACCATTAAAAAGTCTATGTCAAATTGGCCGTTACAGGATTTGATCCTGAGACCTCCCGAATGCGAGTTTAAGACGTTACTACCTCGTTCCTTCATGTTACTTTAGTGTTAAATTAATATTTATTTTTTCTCACATTACAATTCTTGCTTCTCACCCACTGTTAACTGATTTAATAGCTGTCAAGTTTATAAGTACAATAGGAATCACAACACTTTTTTTATCTGTTTTACTATAAAAAACAGTTTGTATACTTAAATAGTAGGAATTGTTTCAATTGAGTACATTTAAATCGGAAAGATAAGAATGGGTTCACCAATTTCTATCTACCTTATGGCACTGCGTGCGTCATTCGGAATTTCTGAACATATTTCATGCTGCAAATCAATTTAAAATAATTTTGAACAGTAGCATCTACTTAACATTAAAGAACACTCACATCTTATGGATAATTGAGCACATAGATAACTGCATATACCAGAATATATATTTTTATACTCGTAATTTAAGCTGTCAGGTTTTTTCGGGTTCTCTAGTTCTAAAATTTAATCTGTCAATCTTCTTAACCTTCTCTAACCCCCATTTTCCCTCTTATTTATATTAATTTCATTTTCTTAAATTCCCTACCGACAATCTGACAATCGTTAGGTGTAACTTATGCAACCCCGTATAAGGCATACTACTGCCAGGAATTTGTGAATAAAGGGCTGACTCGGGTTGTAGAAGATTGATCATTGTCTGGAACAAATAAGTTCGAGGAGTGCCCGGTTCGTTAAAAAAATTCGGTAATGTGTTCAAATGGTTCAGTATTTCAAAAACACGCAAAGAAATCTTATTAGGTTCACAATAAAATTAAAATTATTTACATTTATAGAACAGTGCTATCTGCTGGTAAGATGCAGAGTAATATTTAAAGCGGAAGGATTAATGATGATTGATGACTGCGTGACTCTAAATCTGTTTCATGAGTGTTTAGTGGGGATATGATTGTGAGATAAAGTACGAACAGTTTATTTGTACGGGTATATTCGTTAACAAACTCAATATTACCAGCTTGTTTTCGCTACGTTATGTTAATATAAACTTCATAACCTATATAATTATAACAGTTAGTATAATGATTAAAACTTTTCAGTCACGCTGGTCTCAGTGGAATTTCTAGTAGGGCATTAAGGTTGTTATCTATATATTTAATTCTTTCCGTTGACAGGATGTTTATAAGGATGAATGCATAGGTCTACAGACCACCTTACACCCTCAATTATGATGTTTAACCTCAACTTCTAGTTATTAAAATTCATGGCAATTCCTCTGGTATGTCGTCGATTGTTAAATAAATATATATATATAATTTATAATATTTACTTTTTAAAAACCCTAGTTATATCTATGATTATAAGGAATTACTTACAATTATTGTAAAGTCTTGAAGTGCTAGATTAGATCTACAAGAAGAATCTTATATTTTCACGCTTATCTAATCACTGGTTAAAATTATCTTAGCTAGCGTTTTTACCAAAGAACTTAAAATTGAAGAAACTATATATGTGTTTTATTATTCAACAACTTGTAACCATTTAAAATAATTTTATACATATGAAGACATCAATTGCCATTAATTTAATTACTTTACATTATTTCAATATTGTTAATTATTTAGGTCTATATGTTTATTTTTCATGTTCAGTTAAAGTATTTTGATTCACTATAGGCTACACTACTAATATATATGTATTGTATTAAAATCTAATAAACACCTAGGAATAAACGTTTCTAACAGTGACTAAAAAGTTTGTATCTCCGTATTTATATCGGTCTGAAGTATAAGGTTCGAAACTTAAGATTGACAGCTAATCTACCTAGCAGTGATTTTAAATTCTGTCTTCATAACTCTAGTGCTTACTTTGCTTGAACTGAAATGTTCTTTTCTCTCTTGCAGGTAAGCTGTCCTTGTTATTCTTGGTGGCAGAAACAATTTCAACTAGATCGTAAGTATAAAAGCAAAACCACTGATATAATTAATTTATTTAACAAACTAATCCCCTCTGTCGACACATCAAACAACACTAAGTGTCGACCCTGATATAACAAAATTAAATTGCAAGTAGTCAAAGCGTTTATGAAATAAGTGCATATGCCTTTGAAGAAATAAGATCTAGTTTAGTGCCTCACAGGCAAAATCGTAAGGGGTCCCGGTTGGTGATTTTATCTTTGATCTTTTTAATATATATCAGTTTTGGAGGAAAGGAATAATATAATTTCAACAATTTTTAGCTTTCGTTTCTGTCTGCCTGAATGTAATTTAATATAAGTTCGTGTCCTGTTTTCGTATACTCATGGTTTATTTATTTATTTTACAGATATATAAATTAATTACCCGGATGCTTCTGTTCGGGTATAGTTCGGTTTATTTTCATGTAGCCTACACAAATTAATATAGATTCTTAAAATTACAACCTAGAATATTGAAAAAGAAAGTGGGAGAAGGTCTATCAGCAAGTCGTAGGCTATAGCTAATTAAATAGCTTCTTAAATATCATGTTATAATATAATTATTACGGCATTAAAGGATGGGGTCCATAAGGGGCACGGAAAGTAAACAATGGGCACATCTCTCTTTTAATATTGATTTTACCAAATACTTTTATAGAGAAATAATGAATAGCCTAAGAATATAATTTCGGACACCTTTAATTGTGTGAAAATGTTCTATAGAAAAAGTATTAACGAGATATCGATTTATTTTGCACGTTATTAGAAAAGTGAATTTATCCATCCAAGCCCATACACATTGCTGGAGCATCAATCAAATATTTCAAACGTTTTGCGTAGGATATCACAGCGTTCTTGAACTTCTTTTTTAAGTGTGGGTTTCCTAGGTTTATCAGCCTTCGCAGACAGCTGTAAACTTTCAAAGCATTCATATGGTAGATAATCTGCGGCGTGATCTGGGTTCTTTATAGGAAATATTGCTTTTGCAGTTGAATGAATATCTTTCTAATAAAGAGTGTTATGGCACCGGTCTTTAGGATTCAATTGATATTATGTTATTGATGATGAGCAGGGCTCGGATTCTAATGACCTAAAATTGTTTGAAAAATGACCTATAAAATGACCCTAAATTTTAAAGAAAATGACTTAATAATTATAAAACATGACCTAAATGGTGATATTTTATTTATAAAAAAATACTATTGTACACACAAAGTTATAAACTAATTTGTACATAATTGTAAAAACTGTAAATAGCTGTAATGTTGTGAATGTTCTTTTCTCACGGAAATTTATACTGGCACTGAGGCACTGGTGAGTCAAAATTCAGCATTTTCTTTTGTGGTCTGCCGGATCATATTGTTGTTTATTGAGGGTAAACAGTAGTTTACACTCTCAGATCCAAGCAGGTGGCATACTCTGGTGCCAAGTCAATCTAATAACTATAGTAATACAATACAACATTTTTTCGTTTCTTTGATTCTTATTTTCGACTGAGACATGACAACACTTCACGCCGAATTTTTCCTTCTTGCATTAAACAAACAACACTTCAAAGACAGCACCGCTAGCGACGAAAAAAGTTAATACACTCAAATGCACGAAAATGACTAAATAAGGAAGCAAACGAGACAAAAATGACAAAATAATGACCTAAAATTAAAATAAATGCCCTAAAAATATAAAATTTCATAAAATGACAAAAAATGACCTAATAAAAATTTATTTCTGTAATCTAGAGACCATGAATAGGATTTATCTACAAGTTGTCAATGTCCATGCAGCATCAATAAAAAGATGACATGTCATTAGAATCCGGGTCCTGATGATGAGGAATATATTATTGCGTAACATTTTTATTTTCTTTACAATTTTCGTTTTCCTAACTTATTTTCTGTTATGTATTTCTGATTGTGCATTTATGTTTAGAAATATTGTAATGCATGTATTATTGCAGATTAAAAAAATTATTACAACCTAAATTTAAAACATAACCCGTTAAGAACGGGTAGATAGTTCTATTAAAATTAGACTTAACGAAATGCTTAGAAGACGATGAGGAATTCGTTCTTGTGTTCTTGACAACCATTGTCATTAATTACCTGTGGTGGGTGGCATAATATAAACTCGTAAACTGGCATGGGAGTGTCTTATTATACCGTGTCTTTAGGGTGTCGTGCTTAGCTCCTCTAAAGATGCATTGCTCTTGAAAGTTTAGTCAGACATAAAAGGAAGCAAGATGAATCGTATTAGTTATACAACAGAGGAGTTGGAATGAAGTGAATCGGAATGAGCTTAAGGGAGGATTCAAACTCTCATTTTGTCTCCAAGTTTAAATATATAGCACACACATTTAGAACAGGTTGTCTATTTAAAGATTTCCAAGTCTAACTTCAGTAATTATCCGAAGTCAACTTTAGTCATCGGTGGGATAATTAGCCATAAGTTGCTTAGCTGCTTATTAAACAATGCTAGAGGTAATTATTTTTGTAACTAAGAACATTTGTGGTCTTATTTGAAAAATTGTTTTGGTACACCGTAATGATTGGTCAAAGAATTATATTTTTCTGAGCATGCACTGTATTTTATCCTCTTGACAGCTGAATGGAAGACATTTGAAAAATGCAATGCCCTCTATCCTAAGGAATCGAAACAGTTTTTTTTAGCTAAATGATTTAGCCAAATTAAAAACTTAATCACTTGGAAAATTATGATTTGAACAAATACATATACTTTCAAGGATGCTCAGTAGACACAGAGATCAGGTTTTATAGGTGTTCTACAATAAATATATTGAATATGGAATTTAAATGAATTCACTGTTTAATGACGCTGTAAAACTTTCAAAGCCATTTTCTCCCAAAAGTTCGATATGGATAGGTTACAACTATTTTGGACATACAAGTATAAATGTTGTATGATACTTTTGACTTGCTCAAAGACCCATTTGACTTTGAAAGACCCATTAGTAAAATTCTTTTACACTAAATGTTATGAAATGATGTTCTCATACATAAAGTGAAGTAAAGTGCTCCCTATACAGGCCATGGAGGCCCACAGGGTTCCAGGAGGTTGAGGCTCCCAGATTTTGGACATTCGGCACGTGAAGGTGGTAAGGTTGTCAGCCTTACGCATCGGCCGCCTTTACCCCCAGGATTGCTCCTGGTACTCATTTCTGTTAGAGGCTGAGTCGACCTCAGGGCCATAGTGCCACCAGACGGATTAGGCTAATTGAAAAACTCCAACGACCTCATCGGGAATCGAACCCGCGACCTTCCGGTTTGTAGCGCAGCGCCTCAACCACTACGCTACGGCGTACCCCTCTCATACATAAGCTTATACCAAAAGAAAGGTAGAGTATGAACAAAGTTTTTAAATCTGAAGCTTTAAATTGTATCATACCGACATTTCACTTTTCTTCTCCCTTTAAGCGCACTTATATCACGCTCAAGATTTTTCCTTTGAAAACAGTTTATTTAAGTTTGCGAGGAATGTTATTATTAGTGTTATCGGTAAGGCATATTTAAGTGAAAATATAGTCTACAAGAAAAACTCTATCAAGCTAAGGAGCTGTCTCATTTGGAACTATAAAATAAAATAGAATACAACACATTACCTTTAGGACCAATTGTTTTAAACGGAGCTTAAACATTGAAAATACTAAAAATAGGGCCTACCATAAGTAAACTTAACTCATGTAAAGTGGATTTTTGGCACACAAGCATGAGCCTATCAATATTGGAGAGAATGAAGTTCAAAACAAAGAAAAATGGAAGTAATAAGGATTGACATAGAGGACCAGTGGGTCTGTTGGAGAAGAAAGCAATTTAAATTATGAAGATTATATTATAAGCATAAAGCTTCAAGATTTTCCAAAACTCTAAATTTATTAAAGGAACAGCTTTAACTTTTTAAATAATGAACTCTAAAAACAAACGGTGTTTTGGTTATTAATAGTGATCTAAACAATGGAAACCAACTTCCAGTAATTGCTTATAGTCTGATCTGAATGATTTCCTTCTATGTTAATATCAGATAATTCAATAGAACGTAGGCTATGTGGTAAGTAAAGAATTACAGTAATTTAAATATGTGCCACGGAAGATTACACAAATTAACACTATTTTCATAACACTTGTTTAGATGATTACAACTGTCGAAAATAATTTTAAAATGACTTGGGCAAGTGATCAGTGAAAAAGCCCAATAATTAATAGTTGCGGAAAATAGACAGCATAATTATATAGGTCTATATAAAGCATATATTGTATTTAGATAGGTCATGTATCAGGCAATGTTATGAAAATATCTGGTTACACCTACGAAAGGTATAGAATGTAAAAGGTACTGTCTCCGGTGCTTAAAATTTTGCGTACTCAATTTATAATAAAGTTATCACAGCGCAACATTGGGAACTTTTTTCATACCTGACGTATTACGAGAAAGGCTGTAAATTGAGCAGAAGTAGACATTATCTATATCTGTCTTTTTAATGTCACATTGTAGTTTAAAAGGCTATTCTGAAATGAGTTCCATGTTGATACAATTGATTACAATGTTAGTGTGCTCATCATCCATACGCGGTGACCTGGCATTTTTTATGACGGAGCTCCCTATGCCAGAAGAAGATTCCTAACAGCTGCGATTCTGATGCTCAGAGCTGACACCGCAAAAATAAACTTTGCAGTACTAAATTTCAATTTAACTGCCTGCGTCATAAAATATGTAATATTCCGGCGTCCGTCACAGGTCGTTAAAATAACCTTATCAGCACTGTGAGATGTAAAAACATCTCGGCAGTGAAATGAGATGATTAGCTTTTAGTGAAGAAAATATGCACATAATGCTTAATGATAAAATACATTTAATATATTTTCGATCCGTAATTAATAGTAATAAAATGAATACCATAAAATTAACGAGTGATTCATAATCAGTCCCTAGTTTTTACCAACAAATCTGGGATAACCATTAAGATGTGGTCGAAACATCGACAGACTTCTTAAAATGATGTGACAGATACCCATAAATCAAGTAAATGTTATTCTTTTATTCTATTATAGCAATGTTTGGTTATAAAAAGGACCCTTCTCATGCAGAGCGTGAAAATTTTAAATTAAACATTCTTGCGTAGTACAGATATTACGGTACAAAACTGTCAAGGAAAGTGTGAAATCTTTTACACCAGACTTACATCAGTAGACCTAACTTTATTATTTAAAGCTGCTAGCTATAATTGCTAGCTCATTGGACCTATCCATGTGGTATAAACAATTTCTTTGCCTTTCTTTTGGTTATGACAACGGTATTATACAATGTATAGTATTCTTAAAACACTTCCATAAACACTGGATCGTTTGGGAATGACTGAAGAGACGGTAAGCGGTTTTAAGTTCATCTGTTGCAAGTCATCCAAATGATTGACTTGGAACTTAGAAACAAAGGCCGTTTTAGTTTTATTCCGCCTGATAACAGCTTCCCCCTCAAGGGATTATGCTAATGCAGTGCAAATAAGCTTGCCAACCACCCTTGCACAATCCATTCATATTAGTGGACATGAAGTCAGAATACCTCTTCCGCTCTCACGAGTTCAATGTTCTTTACAAATACATCAGGATGTGATAAGAATTGCTTATTATAAAATGGGTGTCACCCAGCTCTTGCTGTAATGAACCCAGGTGAAAAATTAGGCATGAATCATTGTTGTTGTTGTTCTTTTTTTTTTCTTCTTTGAAATTTGTTTAAATTCAAGCTAGGAGTATGTATACCTCTGGCTTTATTACTTTGTTCTTAACAAGTAAGTGAAGTTCAGATATTTTGATTTTTTTAGATAAATAGGCCTGTAGAAATATACAGCGCGTGCCAATAAAATGTACCTGTTTTTCTCGTTTAATATTTCGTGAAGTTGGTAATATATCTTTCTGTTCTTTTCTACACATTGTTGTGCAAGCCTGGGAGAAAATTCCACAATGGTTTTCACTACGCCAGAGAGAATTATAATAGTCAAATTTTACTTGGAAACAAAATGTATAGTAGAGACACAGAGGAGATTCCGCAATCACTTCCATGTTCGAGAAGCTCCAACACCAAAGACAATTCACAGATTTCCTCTTGTGGAGCTACACAAGAGACAATATGTATACACGACACCCGAACACAATCTTCCAGCACAAGAGAAGAATCAAAGAATTTATTCATGCAATTCCTGTGGAAATGTGTGCTAGAGTGATACACAATTTTGGGTTTCGTTTGAATCGTTGTATGGGCCTTACAGGTGGACATTTTGAACATGTTGTTTTTAACAGATGATTCTCCCATCTTTGTTCTCCATGTCTGTATTTTTACAATTGATTTATGTAATTTATTCTCGAACTTACATGCATTTAAAAACAGGTACTTTTATTGCCGCGCCCTGTATATGTAGTTTTATAAATACACATACACAGTTCTTCATTGTCCTCTTTTACACAATTTTCTTCTTCTCATTTGCTTCAGTTGCTATACTTCCCCGCTTAAAATGTTGACGTACTCAACCATTTTCCACACTCTTTCTTGTCTAATTCCTAACTCTGTAGAAACTTCAATTATATATTCTCTGAATTGGTCTTTCATGTTCCTTTGACAACGAATGGTTGTAGATTATTATTATTATTATTATTATTATTATTATTATTATCATCCCTGCAAGTGACACAGAATCCTAAATCAGTGCAATTCTTAAAATACGTCTCTATATCCTAGGTCGACAATTACTAAGAAAGTTTGCGTGAATGGATTTGGCTGAGAATCTTTTTTGGGGGGATGAAGCTATTAGAATCTGCAGCATACTTTCTTAAGTTGTAAAGCCATGTGCCCCAATTAGCGAGTTACGATAAGTTACTTAACACCATGGTCTGAGAGCAAAGATTCCTTGGCAGCAATTTCATGCCTATTTTTGTTAATTCCTCGCTTAGATATTTTTTAAAACATGTGGCAATTCCTTCATTTGAGTATTCCTTGAGGGTGTGAAAGAACTGTAATTCCGGTTCAAGAGGATCCTTAAGGGCCTCCAGGAACTAATAAAGAGAGGTAATATTGGTGTTGCGCAGTTAGATTAGTACAACTAAAAGCTGAATGGTTACCGAAATAGTAGAAATATCAAGTAAAAGGTAGTCTAAAAACTTAGACATTTAATTATGGTCGATCAGAAACTTTCCTATAATTTTAATTAAGATGATAGTATGAAAACTATGAAATTCGCGTCTTAATAAATGCCATTATGAGCTCATTGTAACATTAAAAATAGTTATAGACAGACATACGGCTTTACTAAATTTCTGCATTGGAACAATTTTCAGAATAGGGGTTCCTAAATTACTTTCTGAAATTACGGTATTTTTCTTTTATTAACTTCCTGTAGCCATGAGGAATTCATGTATTATAAATGAATTGACCTTACCATTAACCACTGAATAAAGAATCAGTGATAGGCATCATAAAAAAAAGAATTACATTTTAAAAGTTCTACCTACCAAAACAGAAAAAAGGGCACTTAGCGGTGATTTTTTTGGTTGAAGCATAGATAATTGAGTTACAAAATTCCCATCAAAGTAAAAATACAGTAAATAAGGAAATGTTTTATAAAACGCCATTTTCGGCCTTTACCTATCTAATATAATATTTGAGGTAGTGTTTCAGTGTAGAACATATTTAATTATAAAATGAAATGCAGGTGGCCTTTCTGTGCTGTCATAACCGGTGAATCGCTGAAATGGTTTTTTTTTTTAACATAACGCATCAATTTGTCGATCGCTTCGATTTTTTAGCCCGCTCTGATTGATTCATTTGTTTATAACGTAACAGCAAGCAAAGATATTATTTTTGTACATAGATGGACTGCAGGGGGATAATGAAAGCAGGTCTAAATGGGAAAACATTGATCGATTTGGACGAACCTCACCATACGGGATTTTTTGGGGGCCAGAGAACTCGAATGTGAGGTCGTTTTTTCGCGGGCGGAGCTTTCTAATCGTGAAAAGGCCTTGAAGCTGGGTTTTTACCTTTTTCATTATTAATCGTTTTAATTTTTTATGATTGACTTAGTGTAAGTGTTATAGTTAATTAGTTTGCTGTTCAATAAATTATTTTTAAAAATCGGGGGATTAAATTCGGGCGAAGCCGCGAGTACCTGCCAGTACCTTCATATTGGAACTCTGCATTGTATTTACTCCTCGTGATGAAGCTATCTTTGTTGTGATACATTTACTTAATGTAATTACGACGACAGGTTAAGTTCAACACTGAGGTTGCATTAAGCTACTGAAAACTAATCCATGACAGAAGCCTTGGTAATTTCAAGGAACATGAGACCTAGCATATAAAGTCTTGAGGTAAGGTAGAGGAGCTATTTAAAGTGGTTTAAATCCAAGTCACTTAAGTATTCATCAGAGTACTGTTCTTCTCAGCATGAAGCCACAAATTCTAATTATGCGTATGGAAATGCGTCACGATTATGAAGATATATTTCAAGAAAATCCTCTAAATTAATAGCTATGCTTCTTACCTTGGGATAGTGTTGAGATCTTTGCTCTAATTCTACTTCCTATCCCTCTCTTTTTGTCTTTTTTTTTATTCTTCTGGTTCTTCACGCTAAGGATTAATTTTCTTCTCCTATCCTGTAGATGGAAAGAACCTTACACACCCGCAATGTTCGTTTCCGTCTGAGGAGAAGCTCTTTTAATCTACTGCGTATTAGCAGCCTGCCTGCCTACCACCTCTTCTCGAATCTCCATTGTTTCAAAAAATGCTACCTTTAATTTAAAGTGATATAAAGAAAAGTAATACAGAATAATCGTATTTATTTAATTAGATATTTATTTGTATGTTTATTTACATTAATCCTGAAGATCCTTCGATAATCATTGCTGCGATTTATATGCGTTCATTTTAGTCTAATCTTAGTATTCTTTTTATTTTATGATGCTATGTGTAGCCAAGGTACAAGGGAGACTCAAGTGAAAACAGCAATTAATTTTTTTCCGCTATTTGTACATTATTTTTCCACATAGTCCCCTCCCAGTTCAATGCACTTACGCTGTCGGATAAAAAGTGCTTTGATACAGCGTGAGAAAAATTCTTTTGATTGACGCTGTAGCCACTCATGCACCGCCTATTGGACGTCTTCATCAGACTTGAACTTCTGCCCTCCAAGGTGCTCCTTTAATGGACCAAAGATGTGGAATTTTGATGGTGACAAATCTGGCGAGTCTGGCGAATGTGGGAGACAATTGAAGCGAATGTTATCTATGGTTTTCATGGTTGCACGAGCATTATCTTGTTGAAGCAAAACACCTGCACTCAGCAATCCCCTTCGCTTTGGCAACATCAGACTGAAGGGAGAAGGAAACATATTATTTGATTTTTCAGCTGATCTAAAATCTGAAAATCTATTATTGAATGCTTTTTTTTTAGTACAGCAACAGCTACAACAAATCTCCGAGTGCCAATTCAGACGACTAGATGGGACATGGTTTGAAGACCCAACCTGTAAAATGAAGAAAACCGGTGTTTCCGAAGTGGCTCCCAGATTAAAATCCTTATCCAAATTAACTCCCGAATATTTTAAGCTGTAGCCCAGTTGGCTGCCCTATGTTATTTTTGTAAACTCCAAAATCGAAAAGCGAACAAAATTTTATAGCCTGTAAAATGTTAGAGGTCGTAATTTTGTCGGCAATTTTGATATAACTGAAAGCCTTCCTCTTAAAATACTTTTTTCTAATTAATTTACCATAATTTTTATTAGAGTTTCTGCACAATGCTGCTTTAATTCCTTGTGTAATAATTTTGAAGATCGTTCAAATGGATTTTAGACTGCCTTCCTATTAACCGAATTGCTCAACTTATGTCGGTTAAATTAAGGTTTTGATCCTTTTCATGGTTATGATCTAATGCACTAAAAATTATTTCTTTTTCGGAATATAATGATAAATATGCTCAACAGTATCTTTTTGTAACTTCAATCGATTTCTACCATCGTATAAATCTTTTTGAATACTGTATTTAAAACAACAATACTGGAAGCACATAACTCACCAGCTGAACAACGAACAACTGAAATCACAGTGCCAACCATAAATTTAAAATCTGTATCACTTTGCCAGCCATAAAATTGATATATGCATGGTCAGCCCTGCTAGTTTCTGTCAGGAGCCAGCTGTACTATCTTCTTTTGTAGCCCTGGAGGTAACTGGTGTGTTTGCGTCAAAAAGTGGTGCACCCAAGAAAACTTAGTCCATGTTTCATAGAATTTACGATTTGCAGAAAACTTCTACTTGAAGAATGTAATTGCAAAATAATATCGGAGTGAAACTTAACAATACACACGTGCTGAACAAGAGAAACGAGATATATCTAACGTCGACTGTAGCTCGCATTTTTACTTCGTTACCTAGCAACCTGTTCTGATCGATTTCTTTCTCAAGTTTCATTATCTAGCGACTCGGTCGTCCTTACACACTAGAACGAGTCTATACTTACCCAATTACGATTTATACTCGTTGCTTCCAATAAGTACTTTTTCATTCAGCAGAGAAGAATGTAATTCTAATCGACTGATTCCTCAAGGAGGGGAGTAGTTAGAGGAATCTATAGAAGTAGGTTTCAAGTAATTTCAGAAGAAAGAATACATCCTAGAGTCTAATATGTACTTACAGTGAAGCTTGCGAGAAATATTCCACTTGTGTAAATCACTCCGACTATTACTTGGTTAATACACTCATTATTCAACCACTTTACATGTGAAGTGGAAGAAAATTCAGCGTAGAAAACTTAAAGAGCTATTAAGAAAAAAATTCTGATTTAACTTAGAAGCTAGCAAGCTTCAACAGACTTGATTTATTGATGGTATTCTTTTTGTTTGACCATACTATAATACGCTTGTTACATGTGACGTAACATTATCATAATTATATTCATTTCGATACTGATTTCCATTATAACATTTGTGTGGTATCAATTATTATCGAACACGGAACGAAGTTGTAAAATTGAGGGTAGCAACTAAAACTGCGTAACAAACGACTTGTAGAATAAAATCAATTCTGTCCGTTTTAATTGTAATATTATACTAAATTGGATTCATTTCGTGTTGTCAAAATCCGCTGGTTTCAAGGAAACTAACAAAAAGTATTTAATACCAAAAGAAACTTCGACTTAACCGGATGCCATGAGCTGCCTTCTGTTGCAGAAGGCAAGAACTACGAAAACAGCTGATTGCGAAGGGCAGCTGTGTCCGTTTGTTTGAGTAAATCTAAAATCTCAAAACTTCAACAGTTAATTATGGTTGAACAAAAACAGTCACATGCAACTGCCTGTAATGGTAATTGCTAATTAAAATACTTGCATGCAAATTATGACACTGGCTTTGCTCGTTTCTTAAACATATTGGTTTTTTAATAAATGTCATTTAAGGCTCCTGCATAATGTATAGGTCAAGGCATTTATTGACCATAAAATAGTGAAAAAATGCAAAATAAAAAATACATTTCTGACCTAAAAATAGTGAAAAATGACACAGAATTTTAAAAAAAAATGACCAATAAATTTCCCGCTATTACTTATATTTAGTTTTTTTTTTAAATAATGAATTCCTATAAGCAATTTAATGAATTACAGTGCGTTATATATGAATTTACAATATAAAACACCCTTATTTTATTGCTAAAAAAGTAAGCAAATCTATACTACTTGGACACCCTTAGTGAAAATTTTGCAATAAACCTGAATTAAAACTATAATTAACTTAGCGGATATTCTCAAATAAAACGTTTGTCTATTGTCTGAAAATAACGATTTGTACATAGAAAATATCCTCTCTACCTCCACTGAAACATGACCTAAAATGCCGAAAAAAGACTTAAAAACGCCGAAGATGACCTAAAAATGCAGATAATTCCCTAAAAATTGCCTATAAATGACCTATCTCTTTAAAATGACGCAAAATTCAAAATAAAGCAAAAATAAAAAACTGCGAAAACAAATTGCCCTTATTTGATCTATTATTTCATGAGACACATTTATATATATATATTTTCGCGCTATCTTTTAACCTTCATATAAAAAAGATGCAAAGTCATCAAATGAGTTGCCTTAATAATGTACAATTAGGTTGGTGGTGAATACGACTTGTGTTCTATAACAGCACGGGATGAAAATGATGTATTTTGCGTAGATTAGAGATGCTTACCCAAATTAGCTAATGGTACGAGATTTTCAGCACACTGATAGAGTTTTGCAGCTAAACAGGTATCATATTGAGTTATAGAAAGGTGTTCAGGTGAAATTAATCCACACTGCTGTATTCTGAACTCAATATTGGCAAACTTCTTTTTAGAATAAAAATAATGCTTTTACATGGTGTTAAGATATGAACTTCAAAATAAAATCGTTTATTGTGATTCAGAAAGGCACGGGCTTTGAGATTGGCTAGTTCTGAGCTTTGAGAGCCTAGGTTATCGCTTGTACAAAGGTATCGGTGAAAGCGTTGCTGCAAGAGTGAGCATCAATGTGACCAGCCAGATGCTGTAACATTACGAACACAGCCCATTTACTGGGCCTTAATTCATTTTGTAATAACTTTGCTATTGTCCGACTCCGTTTTTATGGTGTTTATGCTCAGTAAATTTTTCTGTAAGACTTCACACAAATTGCCAAATACTGTCAGCATTATTCTAGATTGTTAAAAATACAAGAATGGTGTTTTATTGCAAAACTAATGAGTACCCATTAGACATTTTTCTCCTTTAAAAAACATGAATAAGCTAAGCAGGTTGAACTGGGAATAAAATTAGGTTCTTGCATCCAGAGAACACCAGCGTCTCCATTTCTCCTCCCCCCCCCCAAACTAATAATTCATCATCCATTCTACTTTAACGTTAATGCTACTGTACTTATTTTGACTTGTCACAAAATGATAAAATAAGTGTTCTAAATGATTGTAGATGTATGTTTTCAACCAAATTAAAAAGTAACTGCAAAATATATAACTTACGTACCTTTAGACCTTTTGTACTTATTCAAGTATTATTGATAATATAATTTCTTGAGTGTCTGTGACTACTTCTATTCAAGTATTATTGATAATATAATTTCTTGAGTGTCTGTGACTACTTCTAATTTTTTAGTCCATTTTAATTTTGCTGTTGATGAGTTTTTTTCTGCTAACAAATCTATAGACAAATTTATATTGTGCAATAGTAAAAACATGTATCGGTACTCTACTACACCGTGAAATATATTGTGTATTTACATGTAGTAGATGTATTCTACTTTGGTAAAAACTTTGTTTCTTTTTTAATGTCTCAAAGAGTGAATTGCATGCTATGTCACGTGGCTACTTGTCTGAAAGGCAATATATTTAGGGATATTTGCTTTTATCTAGTTTAGTATAAAGATTAAAAGAACTTTATTGGTTTTGTCACTGCTTTCATGCATGTTTCTGATTGCGTGTGATGTAACCATTTAACGATATCTCGAAACTCTTTTCTTAATCGTAAGCATTCAGCATAAAACAGTCGTTTTCATTATTTATACAATATGAAAATACATAAAACCTTTTAAAGCTGCCAACTAAAATGGTACAGATATTCAATTGAAGCCATTTAACAGCTGCGCATTTCCTTTTGAAATGTTTGCTGATAGAATTACGAGTATATTCTTATCCCATCTTAGATACCCTACACAGATCATGGTTATTCGCTACATCCGATTAATCCTACCTCTTGCCAAGGCGTACATAACTGTATAAAATGTAAAGAAAATAATATTGGTCCTTCAGGATACCAAAAGCTTAAAATGTATTTCTGAATTAACGTTTTTATTTCTTGGCGTTTCAGTCGAAACAAGCACTAATTGTTTAATTGGACATTTTATATAATTTAGACTTCCAAAAGAAGTTTGGATGTGAAGGAATTGGTTCATTTCTTGTGGAAAATAAAAAAGTGCCCATTCTGTGATATCTTTTCTGTTTCATCAGGTTTTATATTATTACTTCTTAATATTATGTATGGACGTTATTTCCCACTATTTGTGACAACTGTAAGGCTTCTAAGATATGTGCTAAACTGTAAATGACCAAATAAAAATAAATTTACATTGAGGAACAATTAACTGAATAATAAGAGAAATAATCGGCCTTGATGACGAAGTCGATATCGGGCTGACTTTCTGTATGCAAGGTTGTGGGTTCGATCCTTACCTTGGTCGATGCCAAGTATGTAGGCATAAATGTGACAGATCCGTGTGCAGAATTTTACAGGCATGTAAAAGAACTCCTGCGGGATAAAATAACGCATACCGGCGACGGTCACAAGCCTAAGTTGCACCCACGTCATTAAATAACCATAGAACCAGCGAATAAGAGAAACACTTTGCAGTCACCTCAAATTTCACATCTGAATTCAGTATGTGTCGCTTCACAAATGACGTAGCAACATTTAACGAGGAGAACATCATCACATAATATCACCTATTTACCTCTGGATAAATTCTATTTTCATGGAATTTAGTGCTTGGTGTTACAGCTTATTTAATGCATTCCGCTGTGGTTTTATTGCTAATTAAACTGTTGAGATAGCAGTTTGTTGTGGAAACACTAATTAACTAGTTCACTACATTATAATAGCAGAGTTCCAAACTCCCTACTTGCGTCAGCATCTTGCAGATAGGCAACATCGAAATACTGTATTATTATGATAGCAAAATATTGAATAATACCATCAGATGGGAAATTTGAACTAACAGAATATTATGTTCTTCGTTTTGTAGTAATTCACTTTCACTAATTAAACAGTAAAATCTCCGGTTAGCTCATCGCTAGCCCTCGTGCCGAAGGTGCAAAATATCCCGCGTTCAAATCCTGGTGGGATCTCCTCTTTCCACGGAAGGCAACGACAATTCACAGCGACAATTCTTCCTTAGAAAGACCCTGGGAGAGATAATATGGCTTCAATCCTATGATTCCGCTCAGGGTCCCTGATGCATTCTTCGGCCAATATGGGACTCAGTGTTGCAACTAAAGAAATGTATCACATAAAACTGAATGTTGTAATATAAATAAAGACCGTGTTTTTAAATAAAAACAGTAGATTACATAGAATTAAGTATACAGTTAAGTATACAAAATTTATAAGTTAAGAATAAGTATATGTGTATATACATCAAATGAGGTGAGTTGTCACACCATTTGCATATAAAGATTCAAATTTTCTTTTAAGAAGTTTTTTCCGTCCATATACTTGAAATAATGTTGAAGTTACTTTGAATTACATCTTGCCAGTGAATTATTTTTAACTGAATCAAGTGGCAATTAGAGAAACAAAATTGAAAATACAGATATACTAAAAAGAAAAGAAAAAAAACTAAAACCTCATTCTAATTATTCTATTAACACTTTGTGCATAACCACACCAAATTTCCAGATTTCTGATTTTTTACTGATGAATCTGATCAAATATTTCCTGAACATTAGTAGAAAACATGATTTTAAATATTAAAAAAATACATTCCATGAAATTTAGAAGCCTAAATAAGTAAACGAGTCAGTCTAGTCTAGTTTGACATATGAAAAAACGGATGCTAAGAACTAGAGAAAAATTGGCTGTAAAATTTGTCTGTTTTTGAAATTAATCATATTTCCGTATGACGTCCTTCTAATTGCTAAAAGTGAGTCAGAGCAGGCGTGTATTTGGATAAAGTTACTGAATAAAAACTTCTGATAATTAAATCGTTCTCGTAACTTCAAAGCATAGTTGCAGACTGGAACAAGAATTGCGTTTAGAACAAGCTTTTATGAAAATAAACTTCTGGGAATCCTCACAGCCAATGAAAAAAAGACAGTCATCACCTGAATATATTTCCCCCCCCCCCCGGTCCGTAATGAAAGTTGTAAAGATCTGGATTATCCTAATTACTATTCTGAGCATTTTTGCATTAACAAAATATTGTGACATTTTTCGAGTTACGAGCTTCTCTAAATTTACTCTAGACTAAATAAATAATTGGACTTAACTTTAATGCACATTAGAGGCCTCAGAGGCCTGCTTTAAGAATCCAATGGATATTTTTATATTAATTTGACAGTCTGGTAAATATAATTTCACAAGAACATATTTCTATTACATATAGAACATATTTGTCCGTGGTTTGTGCACAGTTCATTTAATTTCTAAAGAAATGCTTTATTCACGCTACAGATCTGCTATGCATAGAAGTAGGAATTGCATGTGAGTCAGATACTGCTAAGGTCAATCTACAGTATGTAACACCATTTTCCAAGTAATCTATAACAAAAATTAGGTTGCAGGAAACGTAACCGGGAGGAAAAAATCAAGCATTTTCACAATTAGTCTGTGGATGTATTTCTTATTTCTTACGACATACGACAAAATCACTAAATTGAATGCACACTAACTAGCCCAGGCAAGGTAGCAACAAAATGCGTATTATTTTAAGAAATCAAACTGATCACTTTCTCTAGAGATAATTAGGAAGAAAATATTAGGAATTTATTGTGTATGTATTGAAAAAAAAAAATCGGCTTACAGCGTCATGGGGAAAAATGCAAAGCAGTGTGAAAACGTTTTTATTTTTATTTTAAAGTATCAAGAAGAAAACTATGGGAAAATCTAAAAATAGCACGAGATATCACTTAAGAAACTAAGATAATGCGTCCCAAACGATAAAAATCGGTTCATACTTCTTGCATGAAAAATCGAAAGCTGCTAAAAATAGCGATTTTTCAACATTTGATTACTCGGCTAGTACGTATCGTAAAGACTGGAATTAAAGCTGTCTGTAACATCTACCTGTGAAAAATTGTTATCCAAAATTGCTGTTAACTATTTGAGAAAATCGCTGAAATTTGAAAACAGTTGTTAATGCTAGAATGACTGGTAGTCGGCTAAAAATGACCCTATAGTAAACGTTTAAGTCGCTTTCTGTTCGCGAGGTGTTGTTCTACAACCCCATTATAAACAAAAGTATGTAAAAATCAAATAAACTCTTGGCTGGATATATAAATTTGTAGCTAAGGCTTATTATTATTATTTAATATTTTTTCTTGCATACATTTTGTTTTTCATATCTTGTCTCCAGAACTTGATAATGAAATGTTAGGACAATTGCTGTATGCTTTTGTAATATACAGACATTGTTAAAAAAAAATTTAATCCTTCAATGCAATAGACCTACGTGAATGAGTACCGACTTTTTTTCTGATAATGCTAAATAACCGGCAAAAATTCTTTATGTAAAGCATACTACCATCGGAAAAGAACGGGCTGTTTTGATAGCTATCGGTAAACTTTTATTCAACTCTCCAGTCTAAGGAAAAATAAGCTATTAAAAAAAACACAGATAATACTTCTATGAAACAAATACCTATAGAAGAATAGTACTGGTTTACCTTAAGGAAATTCTTCGCAAATGAAGGGAGGGCAAAGGAAATAAAAGAAGGAATGGTGATCAAGATGATGAACTTGGTATATTGCTCTCTACAAACTCCACTTTAAAATGAAGAACCCCTCTTTGTTGTGCGCCTGACCCAGTTATTCATATTCCATGCCAATGGCAGTGGATTCTCCAGAACTTACATCACAGAGTATGCAAAATGATAAGTCTCCGATACACTGGGTCAAGTGCTATATACACCTGTGAACTAGAGATGTCCTGAGAGTATGCAATATTCCTGTTACCTAATAATATCGAGAGCGACATAACCAATCTCCTTAATAATGTAGTGTTATTGTTATTATCATAGTCAAATCGTCTTTTCTACGACAGTTCCTTTTCCCATTCATCTTCCGTTCATGTTATTATGCTGGAAAGCCGAATTTCCATTACCCATTGGCGACATCCTAACTTACCGCACTACTTACCGCATAGGTGCGTCATTATATCAAACCAAGATCAGTGTCTAGGATCTAAGCACCATTGCGACTAGTTGCGCTCGCTAAATCTGTGATAGCAAACGAAAATAAGAACACGCACAATGAACATTATCAGCTTGTGAGAACCGCCAGGCGAAAGTAGTCGATCGCTACCAAGCACCCCCTACATGACCTTGCATGACCTTGCATGAGATCAAGAAGGCAATGCACCAAGGTAAAATAGTAACGTTTTAAGGTTGGCACACCTTTGGAGGCTAGTATCGCGAACAGATGTTTAATTGTAATTATAATTTCACTTACGTTTTTTAGCTTTTTTGCCTATCGTACAAAACATTATGTGGCACATGTGTGGGAAGTGTATAACAGAATCTCGGAAACAGAAAAAACGAGATCCTTGATTCTGTTAAAATAGACGAGTATCGCAATATACTATATTATAATAGACCTACCATATCATAAGTAGCACTGGAATAAAACAATTGAAGAATAGTGCAGCACTATTTTTACACACACTTTAATATAGCCTACCAACTCCTTATTTAATGGGCATATTAGCGTCGAATAAATTGACCGTAAAGTTTAAGACTGAATTACACTAACCATTTTAAGTAACATTATTAACCTTCTTCTTGCACCCAAGTGTAGTGAATTGTGTGCTGCTTTCTCATAACATTCTTCAGATAACCTATCATTCTTTTTATTATTCGCTGCTTCGGCGATGTCGGGTGGAGTTCCCATCAAATCTTCTCTAGTGCTTTCACCAATTTCTGTAATGATTTCCGATAATTTTCAATAAGTGAAATTGAATATTTGGAACAAAAGCAAAGCGATAGTCAATAGGCTAACAAGCTAATAAGGTTTATTAAGTGCCAGTATGGTACTTTATGAGATTGTGTGGGGGACGAAAAATGTCTGTCCGTCTGTCCGTCCGTCTGTCCGTGTGTCTGTACGCGCTCTAACTCAAATACGCTTTATCGAATTTTAATGAAACTTGGTATACGTGTTTATAATGTCCATGGGAAGAACCCTATTGAAATTGAACCAAATCGGTTCACCGGTACCGGAGTAAAACCCAAATTAGTGTATATTTTAAAGGCGCCATAACTCACATACGCTTTATCGGATTTTCATGAAACTTCGTATACTTATTTATAACAATCATGGCAATAAGCCTATTGAATTTGGACCTAATCGGTTGTCCAGTACCGAAATAAAGAGTAATTATCAGTCAAATTTATTATAATATTTTGGTTCAATTCGAAGCATTTTGATTGGCTCGCGGCCAACCAATCAGCGGGCGAGTCCCGTAACTAAGGTAAATAACGGGGAATTCTGGAACAAGCCTTCAATTCCTGTCGAAACCTTCTTTAGTAAAGGAGGGTAAAAAGAAGGCACCTTCTTCAAATGCAAAATCAAATTCTCGGTTCTTTCTTATAGCGTCATCAATTAATGACAGCTTATAAAGCTTCCTTCAGTTGCCATGGACAGTTGACATCTACATGAAAAACAAATGTTCCCATATGTACGATTATAGATGAAATGCTGTTGTATAATGACTAATTATTTTGCTAAAATTGATTACAATTAGATTAAAGCATTGAATTTTACTTCAGCCTATGTCAGATTTATAATCCCTGACCTCATAATAAATAAAAACATAAACTTCTGAGAATTTGCATAAGTTGGTATGCTGCTTTAGTGAGGGCCAAATCCGCATTTATGACTCGAATATCGCGAATATTATGTTACCAATGAATGAAATAATACTATATTGTAACATAAGAAAACTAGAAGGCTCGAAATATAGCCTAATTTCGAAATACGGTGATTTTTCTTTTCTGTGAGCTACGACGAGATAGTATTCTTTGGTATTGGACACTCTAAAGTCGCAGTGTGGTTTGGTCTTGGGGTAAGATGCTTGTCTAGTAATCAAGAAATATCACGTTCGAGTCCACCCTAAAGCAAATTTTTTTATTATTATTATCATCAATTGTGTTAAATTGAGCCTATTCCATTCTTGTGTCCTATTTTGTCAATGTGCTTAAATAAGTATTACATTTTTCTTTAAAAAAAACTGGGAATTCATTGTCTTTCATTGACCTACAACATCATTCCTAAAGAATAACATAAGCCTATAAATGTTATTTGACGAACAGAAACTAGCTTTAAAGTTATTGCGTTGCGTTAAAATTGCATAAGTCTATACTCAGAACAAAACTGCATACCGCTAGGTGGAACTATCCTCTTCTTATTGGCTTACTGTACTATTTCATTGTCAATGCATTTTGTAAAATGTTTACATATTTTAAGAATTAGTATATCAGTGTATACCAATATGAATTAAGGTTAAGAATCAAACTTTTGGCCTTTGTTCTTCCGTAAGCCCTGCTTAATGAATCGATCTGGAGTTTTACTCGGAGATCTATTTTAAAATAAATAAAATAAAAAAAAAACTTATTTTCTGTACAGTGATACCTCGAGATACGAGTTTAATTCGTTCCGTAACCTTGCTCGTATGTCAATTTGCTCGTATCTCACAGCAATTTTCCCCATTGAAATTAATTGAAATGCTATTAATCCATTCCAGCCCCAAAAATGCTACCCCCAATTGTTTTTGTTACGTGTTTTTGAATAAGAAAAATGTATTTATAAATGACAAATATTGTATAAAAACATAATAAAAGAGAGGTGTTTCTTTTCCACGAACTGTGAAACTCTCTCCCACATTCCCAAGATCTCTTTTATCTCACTTGTAGAGATAACCTCCTGCATGTAAATGCACAAAAAGCGCAAAGCCCTAAAAAAACTTAGCAAAGATGCTTCGACAGCGAGGTAAACAAGCACACTGGGGGAATACGTGGGATAATGCGCGAGACGCACGAGGCGCAGGCGCAGTAAACTGGTGGGCCGTGTGCAGCGTCGCAGCTGGCCGTTCCTCGTATCTCAAATGTCGCTCGTATTTCAAAACAAAACTTCGCTCGCTCGACAGCTCGTATCTCAAATAACTCGTATGTTAGGGCACTCGTATCTCGAGGTACCACTATATATCATAACTGCAATTATTACTGATTAAAAAAGCATACTGGCACTTTGTTATATCAGTTTACCTGATTTTATTTAATACTCAATCAGTCCACCGCTGTGGCTCAGGGGATGCGTTCGCTCCTCTCACGCAGCGGGCCCGGGTTCGAATCCTGGTCGGGACAAGTTAGTTGGGGATTTTTCTGGGGTTTTTCTTCACCTGCGAGTCGGGTAACTTTAGGCCCTTGTGGTCCCCAGATATCATCTGGCCGTCACTATCATCTTCATCCCATCCTCGCCTTGTTTGGAGTAAGTGTGTGTGTGTGAATGGTGTGTCTCGTCTTATGTGTTCGTGTTGTCTCGGAGGTGGCCCCGGCATTGGGCTGATCACTCATCCGGGGAGGCCCTCCATGTCCTTGTTTGGTCAAAAAAGTATGTATGTGATCCAAAGATAATCCCTCTTGGGTCGCTTCAATCCTAAAAAAGGGAGAGGTAAAACTAAGATAAAGAAAGAAAGCAAGAAAGAAAGAAAGAAAGAAAGAAAGAATAATCAATCCGAAAACTCTTGCGCTTCCTGATTACTGAACACCTCAATTCTACTCGGCTATTTCACAAAGAACCTATTTAGGTTTAATCTAGTAGAGGATTACCTCTGCTACTGGGAAAACTGTGGACCTGATAAAATGTACCACGCCCTCTATACATGCTCGAGAAATAGGGAAGCACGTATTAGCTTAAGAGAGATAGCTAAAGAAGCAGGCGAAGTATGGCCACGAGAACTTACTTTTTGGACGACAAAGGGGGTTAACACTACTTTCAAAACATTCACGCGTCACGTGATAGAAACAGGAAAGAGCAGGAACAATTTTATGCCTAAGACACATAGAATTTGAGACAAATCCGCCTTAGGGGAATGCTCAGATCCCCCGGGGCCTTACCGAACAAGGTGGATATGGCAGATTACCCGAGACTTACCTCGGAAGCTGCGGGATAACTCCTTTCCTCTCGCGAGCCCATTGTATCTGTCAGAGGGCCGCATCTGGCCCGCGGATCATAGTTTGCTCATCAGCTGCCTTATACTCCCGTCCGCGGAGGTGGACAGGATATCCAACCATCTGAAAAGTAGAGTAGATAGTCAGCCTTAAGCAATAGAGTATAAGTTTATTAGAATCTCAGAAAATCTGAAGCCGGAGACGTAGAAAATTACAATTTAAATACAATATATTGTATTGTTTTGTATTTAAATTTCATTTTCTACGTCTCTATCGGAAAATCTGAAGCTAGAGACGTAGAAAATTACAATTTAAATACAATACATTGTATTGTTTTGTATTTAAATTTTAATTTTCTACGTCTCTATCGGAAAATCTGAAGCTAGAGACGTAGAAAATTACAATTTAAATACAATACATTGTATTGTTTTGTATTTAAATTTTAATTTTCTACGTCTCTATCGGAAAATCTGAAGCTAGAGACGTAGAAAATTACAATTTAAATACAATACAATACAATAAATTGTATTTAATTGTAATTTTCTACGTCTCCAGCCTCAGATTTTCTGATAGATTCTAATAAACCTATACTCTAGTGCTTAAGGCTGAATATCAACTGTTAATATATTTCAGCACTAGTGGAATGAAATTCATTAATCGAACCATCCGTCCATGCATCAATCAACATAAATGGATACGACAAATTTCTTACATATTTTCACAGGTAGACATATTGTAATTGTAAACAAGGATTGATTGCAAATCACACAAGGGTTGATTAGTGAGAAAGTTGGTAAATATACTTTAGGAAGCGTACGGGGATATAGGTTTTAATAAGATTACGTTTTCAGTTATCCTCAGAACGAGCACAAGGTGTAAGATGAAAAGCCTACAGTTGTTCAACTCTCTTAGACTGAGTACATGCTGTGCGTTATCTAATTACAGCCCACGCCCTCGTTTCTTGCGAGAGGAGCGACATTTCTCCATTAATCTGCTGCAGGTCAGGTAGAAGCGGGTATAACACAGCAGTACAGAAAACCACATTAAACGGAACTATTCTATAGTCATCTTGTTTCACTTCAACTTTTAGATAAAATGGCAGTAACGTTCTGGTTCTCGGATTAATGTTGGATAAATATTTATAGGCTATCCACAGCTGTGGGTTAGCGAATTGTGTTTCCCTTCCTCATGCAGCGGCTTCGAGTTCGATTCTCGGACGAGAGAAGTTTCCTGCTTGGGTTTTTTTCCACGGAGATTTCCCTTACCTATGAAAAGAATATCGGAAAACTTTAGGCCCTTGTGGTCCCCGGATTTTACCTCGCCCCTCCTTCATCCCATCCGTGCCTTGATCGGAATTACTGTATGGGACTCGTATGTTTCGTCCTATGTGTTCTTATTGTCTTGGAGATGGCTCCTGCATTGTGCTGATCCCTCATTTGGGAGGTCTTCCATGTCTGGTAAAAAATTATGTGATCCACAGGAAATTTCTTCCCAAAAGATCGCGGTCCAATACGATCCGGGTGGCGTGGGCTGCATCCTAAATGTCTCTCCGACGGGTTAGCTAAAACTGAGAGAAAGAAAATCTAAAGTACTGAATTATTTACTTACTCATTTCCCCGTTATGGATGATTTGTGAATTGCGGCTTCTGAGATGTGGGTATAATAATGTGAACATGGAGATTGTAATTATTTATGATCCAAGTGCTAAAAACGATATTTTGATTTGGAAGTAGGTTATGTTTGCGAAACGAGCCCTTATGGGTGAGTGTAGCAATCACAGAGCTAATAACTTAAGGACAACACTTTTCATCCGACAAATAGGACGAAATTTGCTAATACCGTGAGAAATTTAGCATTTAAAAAGGTGTAGTGAATTTTAAAATTTTCAATTTTTTTCGAATCGATTCTATTCAGTTGTCAAATGTAATTAATTTACGGAATTTTATACCACTTAGGGGGATAACTTTTTCTTTTTTAGATATGATAATATACTGTTAAAAGTGCTTATTTTGCCAACCACTGTTTAAAATAATTATTCATTGTATGTAATAGTAGATGGAACATTTCTTCAGTTTTCATAAAAAGTATTTTAAATTTTATTGGTTTTGATGAAGAGGCCTATATTTTTTCCATAGAGTTGTGTAAATGTGCTCACAGTTAAGTTTACTAGTAAACCCTATAAAGCTGAATGTGTACTTATTATATAAGCATTCATCGAGTAAAATTATAGTGGGTTACAAGCTCGATATCGACTAGGAAAATTTTAGTGAATAGCTTGTTTTCGAAAAGATAGTTTTAAATGTGGATAAAACTTTCGTATTTTAATATAAAGCATTAATCTATTAAGGTTATATCTCAGTCTTTATGCAATTTTTAAAGGGACGCATATGTTCAAATGTGTAAGGGATTTGTTTCCTACGAGACAAAATTCTAGCCCACCTGCAACAGTAAGGGGCGTAAAGAGCAATACATAGGCCTAATTGTCGTTAATCAGCTAATCAAGAAAACATAAACATAAATACATTAATTTAAAACTATGCAAGTTGTCTTCTATGGGAACTAGAAAAAATGCTATATTTTTTGTATTCAGCATTATTTATCGAAAGATTTAAAACAACGCAAGAATCAATTATAACATTGTCATTTTGAGATTACTATTAGTATTTACAAAAGTATTTACTACATGCAGAATAATGATTTGCTCGATCAGGACCCTGACACATTCTGCTTCCCCCTGTAATCTCAGCACTTAAACCCCTGGATTATGAAGATGATTGGCACTTTTATACAACCAATCAGAGAAGGGGAGAACATGTTTTCATTTCCTCCCTTCTAGTCATCTGCGGGCTGGAGAATTTTCCCTCTTTCGCATATGAGATGTCAATCCTGCTCTGATAAATTTAATTTATAACATAACCAATATATCTCATCAGCAGAAATCAACTGGCAGAATAATGGAATATAACAGCAATTGGATTTTCTGATTCTCATAAGTTTATTACGAGTATGCAGTCTATAGTTAAATAACTTTTTTTTCAATTTTTTCTGATGTTGGTCCTTCGATCAGATGTGTATTTCTGAAACCTAGAATTTAACAAATACGAAAACAGCTGCAGTAAGAATTTTCCTTCACCGGTACTGGAATGATCCTTGAACATCTAAAACACTTTGACTATTGTAATTTTAGACAAGGTTTTCTTCTGTTATCCATACGAAACCAATAGAAAAAAGTATTGTGTATATTCAACTAAATAGTAGTAATGGTTATTATTAAGAACAATAATGCTAATAATAGACTAGGATAATAATAAGATGGAGTAAAATTGTGCATATGTAAATTATGATTATTATTAATAACAATTTTGGCAATAATGGACTAGTAATAAGAGGGAGTAATATTTTGTATATATAAGTTATAGGGTGTAACAAAAGGGCAGGCTAAAACTTAGGGGGGAAAATCTTTGCATATAGTGGGTGAAATTATTTTATATGAATATGAGTCCGAAAATGCTTTATTTCCTGGTTAGAGCGAATTGTCTACAACTCTGGGCGGGCATTATTGGTGACAGTTTGGTGGGACTGTATGCACTGCCACAGCATATCATTGGACGAAGGTATTGAGCATTATTAAAGAATTAATTACCTGTCCTGTTGGGACATGTGCCATTACGAACCCGACGAGAGATGTACTTCATGCAAGTAGGAGCTCCTGCTTATTTCAGCCTCTCTGTTCGTCAGACCGTGATAAATGGATAGGAAGAGGTGGACCAATCCCTTGGCCTCTACGATCACCTGATCTGAATCCACTAGATTTTTATTTGAGAGGATATTTAAAACCTCTCGTGTATGGAACACCGTTGCAAGATGTAGAGGGTATCCGAGTTCGTATTCTGTAAGGCTTTCAGATAATACTGGATATTCCAGGGATCTATCAGCGCATGAGAGAGTCCGTGCAACTGTCGGATTGACGGATGTATCCGTGTTAACGTAGGACATTATTTTTTAACATTTTACTGGCGTACTATTACCCACAGGTTTTTAGTACCATTTGATATGTTTTTATGCTTTCCATAGTTCTATTTTAGAGTATTCTTTAGGTCTGTTTTGGAGTGCAGATTAATGGCAGGACTGTAACAAGGAAATATGTCATTTTTGGACTCATGTTCAAATAACATAATTTAACTCTGTATATGCAAGGAATGTTTTCCCAATTTATGGCCTACCCTCTTGTTACCCCATGTATATACGAGGGTCAGTCAATAATTAAAGAGACAAATTGGTCTGGGAAAAAGACGGTTGGTTGTGCAAGTTTGATATATTTAGGATTTTAAGTTGGCATCACTGGGATAAGTTCTAATCAGCTGATGGATCAACATTGCTCTGTTTATAACATCAAAATTAAGTTTAACGATGTCGGGTCTTCTTGAAAATTCTACATTGGTTGAACAACGTTCTGTGATTCGTTTTTTGATTGCTGAAGGTGAAAAACCAGCTAATATATACTCTAGAATGACTAAAGTCTATGGTGAAAGTTGTATGAACCGTGGAAATTTTTACAAGTGGGTAGAACATTTCAAAATTGGTCGAGAATCAGTGACTGACGAACATCGTTCTGGCCGGCCTGTTGAAGTTGCAACTTCCTCACTTGAAACTCGAATTGATGACATTCGTGGAGGGATTACGTGGGAAGAAGTTCCAGAACGAGGATGTCAAGAAGTTTGTGGGAAATTGGCTCCGACACCAAGAGTTCTTTGCAGCCGATATATAAAGCTAGTAACCCGTTGGGACAAGTGCATAAATGTTGATGGAGATTATGATGCAAAGTAGGAAAAGTTTTGTTTTTTAAAAATAAACTGGTTTTTCTTCAGGTCCTTTTGTCTCTTTAATTATTGAAAGGCCCTCATATAATGATATTATGTAAATAATTTAATCCTGAACTGCATTAGTTCTTGTTTAAATCGATATTTATTTACAAAGCAATTTATATATCATGTATTACTTTCGTTTGATGTGCTTTATTTTTAAATTTGTTTATCTTTCTGTAATTGTAATTATTAAATCCGCCTTCAAATAACTGTATTACAGAAATGTTAACTACGGGCACAAAGTCTCTCTGTAATGTATGGCACTTGTTAATGTTGTTGGCAAGGCCCTGAATTATCTCGTTGCTATGGAGACGGGATGTCAATAACACTTGCGAGGGTGCTACAGGTTATGCAGTTTGAATATAATAGTATGGAAACTGTAGTTCTGAACCTGTAGTTGACTTCATACGTAAAAGCAAAACATAAAAATAAAACCATCAACTGACATTTCATTTTCTCTACTTTCCTCATTCACTCCACTTGTAATTTAGCGTCGCTGTGATTTACAATGAGCCAAGTTCCTGCACTTCATCATTAATGTAGCCCAGTAATTCCATCCCCCTGAAGCTAATTCTGCCGTGTTGTACGTTTTTACGGCTGTAGAACTTGTAGCTTGTAGAAGTCTTGCGATATAGCCCTGTAAATTTCGGCCAGTAAAACTTGGGGCGCGTGTTAGTGGTTTCGCGACCACATTCCTTAAGTCAAAGCTTTTGGCTGATGCGATCTCTGCAGCTTTTTTTCTCTCTTTCTTTCTTTCTTTCTTTCTTTCTTTCTTTCTTTCTTTCTTTCTTTCTTTCTTTCTTTCTTCTTCTTCTTCTTCTTCTTCTTTTTTTTAAAGAGAATTTTACTCTGTTTACAGCCCGCGAATCTATCATTGCCATGGTTAGGATTTTTAGGTGCACCCCTTTTATCGTGGGGCATTAGAGCTCCTGTGAAAACGACTACAGCCTGATACTTAATCTCTAGTTGAGAACGGAGACAATTTTCTAGCACCTTTTCGCCCTTTTTAGGGCCTTATCCCTTTTTTCTCCACCGTACCCATAAGCATTTTACCCCATTTTTTGTATATTACTGCAGCTTTTTTTTATAATCTTGTAAAGCGCACTTCATCGTTTATAATCTATGACTGTTGGGATTTGTTGGTTTATTATATAGTTATCTTGGGTTCGTTCCAATATGTAACATCTTAAATAACTTTCAATTAACTTTCTATCAGCGTGTAGTGAACGTGGGAGTAACGAACCTGTCTGCTTTCAGCAAACGCCGGACTGAAAGCACACCTCCAACAATGTAAAATAATTACCAAATGTTACAAACCTCTACTAGCTGTTATGGCCCTTCAGGTTCCAGGATTTGGAATAAGATTTTTAGATATTCAACACATGAAGGTGGTAAGGTCGTCAGACTTACGCACCAACGTCTTTACCCCCAGGATTGATAATTTAATAGGCTTACGTATTTTCTGTTAGAGGTCAAATTGAGCCCAGGATAAATTATGCTGAAATATTCTACAGAATTTTACATAAATTACAGTGTGCCTTTGCCAGATTGTATCGGTAAGCGATCAAGGAAATAAACCATTTCAACTACGGCTACTACCGATTGTAATAATATTTTATTTGTTGTACTGTATTTAGGCACAAAAACAGGCATTTGACAGTTTACAAATGAAACAATGTTATTCTATCTCGAAATGCAACTTCTTTGTTTACTTCTTTAAATCTTTTTTTCTGTGTTTTCAGCGACTATTCCATTTATACGGCGCGTGTTTGATGTTGACCAATAACGTCTATCAATTACTCGGATATAGACCAATCACGATCGTTTATCTTACAATATCGCAAGGATGTAATTTTATCTGATAAAACGTCAGCTCGTTACTGGATACTAAAGGCATAAACATCCGGTGGTTAATACGTCACATGCTGCCATTTACCAGAATGAAAACACATTATTCTATACAACATAACTTGTTTGGAAAATAAAATAATTTAAATATCAATTAATTTAAAAAAAAATCGCTTACTTTTATAGCGGTTTGATGTAAGGAATTACGATGATACTGTCTATTTTGTAGTACGCACTATTGATAGCATTGGGAACTCGGATCGAATCGATTCATTGATGTTCATTCATTTAGTATGCCGTGATCTTACGGCTGATAGAATATTGTCAGCAATGTAAGAAAATAATTATTACTTACAAAATCCGTTATATTTTATTCATAGAATATTCTTAATTAATCCTACTCTAGATTATGAGTTTCATCAGATAAATTTGCTGGAAATTTGTTCTCGCAAATGTATCGATATACTCGTACTCTTTGGTGTGATAACTTGCGATATTTTTTTAGACCTATGCTTTGTAGGCATAGGCGTAACCAGGAAGACCATATGGGGGGGTTATAACATCCGCGGGGTCTGGGGGGTATGGAATACCTCCCAGGGAGAGGGGGGTCCGGGGGACCTCCCCCGGTAAATTTTAAAAATTAAGATGCACAATAACGAGTTTTAAGCTTCCGGGGGTCTTCCCCCGGAAAATTAAAAAAAACAAGACGCACAATAACAAGTTTTAAGCTTCCCACGCTTTATACTTGTATTAAGTAATTTATGGGCAGACTTTAAAAAATTATACAATTTTTTTTTTAATTAATGGGGGGGTTCAAACCCCCAAAACCCCCCCTCATTACGCCTATGTTTGTAGTAAACAATGTACCCAATCTCAGTAAACGACCACTATTGTTTACTAGACGAACTTCGTTTAAATTTTGATTTCTTTACTACGAAAAAATGTACAAAATCATCTCCAGCTCCAGTATCTGTGCAGACTTAAACAATCTTATTGTAATGCACAACCATGCCTCCTATTAACGATCGTGCTTTTGTGTGCCTATTAATTATAAGGACAGAGAAATAAGAAACCTCCTCAGCATTAAGCTCTCTCCTCTCTTTAATTAGGAACATAGAATTTAATATGAAAACTTGAACACACCTTTCCCTTTCATCAGGAGCTCGAATTCATTTGATGTAGGAACATAAGACATCTGTTCTTGTGGTTCATTTTATCTTGCTAGAAACGTTTAGGGCGAAATAACGTTACATTATTCCCCCGAAGACATTTTAGATTTAGAATTTAGCTTGTGATACGTAACCATAAAGCTGCTTGTAACAGCTGCAACATTGTCAGTTAGACTGCTCCTTTCTGTTTAAAGTTCTGTGAACGCTGAGGGAAATATTTTACGTATTTTATCATGGTTTTAAAACTTATAACAATAAGAATTCACCAGCCTCAATATTTATTTTCTAAGACTAGTTCTGAAGCAATTAATAACTACATTGAAATCACAATTACCTAATATGAAATAATGGAATATCGATGAAATAATTAGTTGCCGGTACATGTAAAACAATTCCAGTTCATAAAAGAATATAACTTCTCCTCCTCCTCTTCTTCTCCTCTTCACCCCTTCTCTTCCTTTCCTCCTTGTTTTGTTCTTATAATAGTTGGGTAAATTTTCATGTACATGAACTTTGGCGCTTTCTGTTCGGAAAGAACATAACCTGAGAGTGTTCGAAAACAGGGTGCTTTGGAAAATATTTGGTCCTAAGAGAGATGAAAATGGGGACTGGTTGAAAACTGCTTATCAACGAGCTTCATGACCCATACTCGTCACCGGATATAGTAGGGGTTATTAAATCACGGAGGATGAAATGGGCTGGACATGTTGCGCGCATGGGGGAGGAAAGACATATCTCAAATATTGACGGGGAGACCCGAAGGGAAAAGACTACTTGGAAGACCAAGACGATGGTGGGAAGACAATATTGGGATGGATTTAAGGAAAGTCGAATTTCCGAGGGATGGTTGGATGGAGTTAGCACAGAATAGGGTTGAATGGCGGGCTCAGGTAAGCGCTGCAATGAACCTTCGGGTTTCATAAAATAGATAATATTCCTTTAACTTACTTAGGAATTATCTATTGCCATTGAGTAAGTAAGTAAGAACTTTCGCCCTTATCTGGTTTGTCTAATATTGGCAGGGTGTAAGGCGGTCACATTGTGGGTATAGTCAAGTTTAGGGAACACATAATGATAGCTTTATTTTCGATATTTTACATCTAGGATCCGTTCTGTAGGAAATCGCGCTGCTTTCATTTCGATGATGCTTAAGAACACGGACAACGGAATATAATCCTGATAAATTGGTTATTTTAAGTTACGTAATTTAGCACTGTTTAAGTCCTCATTACATGATTCTTACGAACAACATAACAGTGGATTTTAAAAAATCTGATTTTGTTAACAGGACTATTTTAGCGGAAATAACAGAACGAAACAGAAGTGAGTCCAGAACTAAATAAATTATTAGGATGATTTGGTGACATTGCAGGGTTAATTTTTCTCAATATTTGTGAAAACACTTGTGTTTTTAGCACTGGCAATTAAAGTTTTTAGTTAATTGTTAGTAAAGCCCTTGCAGCATGGGCCGTATGAATGTATCTACAAGGGGAAGTAAAACTCAGAGAAAGTAGAAGGAAAATTAGAGTTAAATTTTATTTGTGATTACGTTAGATGTACATTAAAATTGTGTAAAGATTATGTACGTAATGTATTAAATAATCTAAAAGTTTCTAATGAGAAACTCTGAATTAATAATTTAAAAAATGAAAATATACAGTACATGTACGGAAATAAAAGGGGACCGACTAAAATATGTAAGTTGCCGATATGAGCCACTGCGCATGCCTAGCGGCATTCACAGGATAACAGGGAATGTATTGGAATTTGTTCTACAGCCCATAAATTGCTTGAATTGATAAATAATTTCACGTAATTTGCATTGCTTGTGAAAACAAACGTTTCCATTACATCTCTTACATTTATTTACGTATCACAAGGCTCTGAAATCAGCCACAAGAGTAGGTCCGATTTTTCCCCCTACCTGTACATTCCACCTTTGATTTAATTTTTTTGGTCATTTCTGCCACGCTTTATTGTACCCTAGGTTATCTTTTCCAGATAAAACTTTCTCTAGATGTTGCCTAAGGTTAAATAATCATGAAAGCGGTAACGATGTGCTGATATTCAGAAGGATTGTTATTGAATTGAAAATATGCAGACTTTTTTATACTTCGGAGACAAGGTATGACTGCCGTTTATTGCTGGCACCTTCGTAAGTCATAAATAAGTAGAAAGACTTGTTTCAACAAAGGATTTGCGAATGGAAGTCGTTCTGGATGTTACCGTCGTCATTATAGAAATCCTTTTCGCTCCTAAGAGCTCGTTTCAATTCTTCGCCTGAAGGCTCTCCGATAGTACCACAGAGGCAGTCTCTGAATCGATGAGTAGGACGTCTTCTGAGATTGCGAAGAACAGCAGTACTGCCGTAATTTCCCAAGGCTTCACAGGAACACGCACTTTGTACTCTGATAACCATCACGTAGTTTTATCACCCCTACTCTATATTAAAAATAGGGACTCTTAATCTGACTTTTCCATTCCATACGCCGCGTGTTTGATATTTACCAATAAAGTTTAGCAATTCCTCGGATATAGACCAATCACGATCTTTATCTTATAACAAGCTTCCTAGGGTTGCAAGGAATCAATTATATCTGAATATGCCACTCATACGCCACGTGTTTGATATTAACCAATAACGTTTAGCAATTCCTCGGATATGGACCAATCACGATCGTTTATCTTATAAAATGCTTGCTATTAATACGAGGACGGGATTTTATCTGATAAAATCGGCAGCTCTTTACTGGACACGTAAGTATTAATGCGTCGTAATTAATACGTCACATGCTGCCGTTAAGCAGCACGAAAACAGATTATTTTATTCAACACAACTTGTTTGGAAATTGAAATAATATAATTGTACATTGAATAAAAACAATTTCGGTTCGGTGTAAGCCATGTCCTGTGCTTTTACTCTTTCTGTTGTTAGCTTACCTGAATTAAGTTGCCTATGTCTTATATGCTCCTTTAGTAGCACTGGTCACAACATGGTAACTCGAATCGATTCATGGATGGTTGAATCATAGTAGGCCGTGATCTCACAGCTGTTAGTTTTGTGTTTTTATATAACAAATCACAAAATTAATCCCTATAATATAAAGCCACATGGCTGACTGACGGACTGACTCACTCACTCACTCATTCACTCACTGACAATAATGTTTGCCCACTTCCAGACGAGCTAGAAACTTGAAATTTGGTACACATAAAGCTTTTAGGCTGTAAACCACAGGAAAATTCCAAAAAGTTATTTTTGTTTATTTTTAGCCCTAAAAACCCCCGAAAAAGGTATTGGTTTCCACAGCAACGGTTTTATCAAACAGTGTTCACATAGGGCTCTGAAAGGTAAAGCGAATACAACAGACTAAATACACACACTTTATCTCCCATAGATCTTTTTAAAAACCTTTCCCCAGAACCTCAGCGGGAATTTGGGGGCGGAGCCCCCAATGAACGAAGCGAGTTATTATTATGTCTATAATCCGTTACATTTTTATTCATGGAATAGTCTTAATAAATCCAACTCGAGTTGACGAGTTTCATCAGGTATCGATAAACTCATAATCTCTCGTGGGATTACCTATGATAAAACATCAGCTCGTTAGTGGACACGGTAAGGCATCAACGTACAGTGGTTAGTACGTCACATGCTGCCAGCGAACAGAATGAAAACACATTATTTTATGCAACATAACTTGTTTAGAAATTTAAATAATGCAGACGTGTATTGATTAAAGACACAATTTCGACTCTTTGCAAACTTGTTCACTTGCCTTTATTGTCTAAGAAGCATATGAATTAGTATTTTAGGGAATATTGAGAAACATGTAACACAGTCCCATAAATATACATTTCCTCAGGGAATGTGATAGTTTCCTGTAGCTGTACTTTTACAAGACAGTTGAGGAAACTTCATGTAATGGGTAGAAAGACGGTAGACGGTAAATTCTCTCAGAAACTGCGTCGTTTAGCAACATTACGAACTCTTCTAACTGGTTTAATTTAATTCAAATTAATTTAAACAGAAGACTACTCGTAATAATAGCACGGAAACTGCATTTGCAAGTTTACTACTGAGTTGTAACCAAGGCGTCTGTAAAAGAATATTACTGAACTTCATTGCGGAGTTTCAGATTGTAATGTTTGGTTCATCAAATGAGATCAAATAGTTTCCTTCCACCTAGTTTTAACGAGATAATATTAATTAATTAAACTACGTTGGGGAATTTTTAGTTTTAGAATAGGTTAAACCATTGGTTTGTTCTTATGGTATATTTCCTTAACAGAATATTTGAAAATTATCTTTCAGATTGCATAATTACATTTCTGACTATTTACCTCACGCTCTTCTCACGCAGCGGACCCGGGTTCGATTCTTGGTCGGGACAAGTTACCTGGGTGAATTTTTTTCCGGGGTTTTTCCTCACCTGTGAGACACATGTCAGGTAACTTTAGGCCCTTGTGGTCCCTATATCATCTGGCCGTCATTATCATCTTCATCCCATCCTCGCCTTGTTTGGCATATGAGTGTGTGTGTGAATGGTATGTCTCGTCCTATGTGTTCGTGTTGTCGCGGAGGTGGCCCCGACATTGGGCTGATCACTCATCCGGGGAGGTCGCGGCCCTGTAAGGCCCGGGCGGCTTGGGTCGCTTAAATCCTAAAAGAGAGAGGTAAAACTAAGAAAAAGAAAGAATCAATGAGTAAACCGTTGTAAGAATATGCCTTATTTTTATTTTTTTTTTATTTGTATTACACACAAATTCAGTTGTGTTTGTATGTAAACTCTTGCCAGCCTACTGAAATATCTTCGTAACATCTTTGACATAAACGATTAATCGAAATCATAACCGTAACATCCAGGTCAACATCTTCCACACCTCAAGAAGAGGAATTTCCATCATCACAGTCATTAAAATATTGTGTCATTAATATTATTTCAAATTATCGAAGAATTTGTAGACATTGGCAGTGTGTTTTCTTAACATCTTTCGTTTATCCAAAACAATCGATATTTCGTCCTTAATCCTCTTAAAACATTTATCAAATTTCAAAATATTAGAAGGAGTTATTGTAGAAGATAACAACAATTGGATGCACTTCTTGAGAATGTAAGCAAATGGATTTTTGGAAACCTACATTTTAAAATTGTCTTCCTAAAATATTTCAGTCATTTCGCAATTTTAAATACTTTTTTGCTATATGTACAGTAGAACTACATAGAGGTTATTATGGTGTAGGCTATCCTCTAATAGTTATCGTATAGTTTGCACTGTAGAACTACATGTATTTCATTACATTAGGTGCAGTTCGAATATTCTGATGAGAAGCAGAATAACATCAGCTATTGGTTTTTTATTTCATTTAGGGGAAAAAAACTATAGATTCTATTTCCTGTTCCAGAAAAGTCATTCGGCGTAGATTTTCATTACAAGCATATAAGCTACGCCTTATATACATGCAAAAGAATCACTACGATATCGGATGAAAAGAGCTTTAGCTAGTCGGATTACTGAACCATGAAGAAAGATAAAAAAATATATTTCGTGAAACTGAGAGCCCTAGTTACAAGTGACACAGATTGTGAATCGCATCCAATCTATCGATTTCTTTTGTGAAATATATCTCGCTGATATACATATCTGTCTCTCTCCTATTACTGGATTCTTTGCTCGCCAAGCTGTTGCCGTTGAAATATCGCATAGTTCACTGACGCATAAAAATGATTGAACTGCAAAGCTGAACAGTACACCGCAATACTGGCTGGTTGAAAGCTTTCAAACTCTCCCGATTATTGGCTCTTTTTCTAGATTTGGCAGAATCATATCATATATAAAAGCTTTGAATTTAAAAAAGATACAATTTTTGATAGTTCTATTGCAAGAGAAGATACTATAAGCATAACAAAGTTTGACTGTTTCATTCATATAATGACGGGCAATTCTTTAAGGATCCCGTCAAAGATCAGCCATTGATTTCTTGAAACGGTTGAGTCACTTTCCTAGTAGTTAGGTACGATATTATTTTTATTCCTTTCTGTGGAACATTTCCTGTTTTTTTTTAATTTTTTTTTTATTAAAATTATAGTGTATGTTAAATATGTATATTCATTCAGCCTACAGTTGAGGACAGACCAACTAAAAGTCTGATGAAAATCATGAAAGAACATTCCCATCTGAGTGACCTGTGATAATTAAATCCAAATAAATAAAAAAGAAAGATGAAAAGTCTTACGAAGAATTTTAAAAATATATCTATCAGACTTTTGATTTCTATCTATTAGGTTTCTCAAGATATTTAGATGTTAACTAACTTTAAGTCTGGCAATTAGGCTTACTTTCGGTAAGGCAAGGTTTCCCAGATGATTTTGAAGAAGAGAGAAAGAAAGAGGGTGGTAGAAAGAGAGTGAGTGTTTGTGTGTGAGTGTGATCCTTTTCTTCGATATTTTAAAATTTCTTTCTTTGGAAAAAATGTAATAATAATAATAATAATAATAATAATAATAATAATAATTATTATTATTATTATTATTATTATTATTATTGTTATTATTATTATTATTATTAGAAAAAGCTAGCCCAGATAGATTGATGGAGCATCTTAGTATCTCTTAAATGACGGTTTATAATTAATGTTTCGTGCGAACGTTTAACATGATTCGCAATCCTTCAGTTGCAAGTCATTTGAATGTTAGCACGGCGGCGAAAGTTTATGGAATGTTTTATCCAGCCCAACGACATTTTCATGGAGGGAAATGGCATTAGTAATTAAGAACTGGAATTTATGTGTTGGATCGCAGGAAGATAATGTCACCCTAAAGCAAAGCAATTACGTTAGTTTTAAACTGAGTTAAAGAGGCTTTATTTTTCCTTAAATTGCAGTACAACTTTTCCACTAATGAAATCCAATGTAATTAGTAGATTCCACCACGTTGAAAATTAAAGTGATGTCTTTCACGCTTGACGATCTCGACTTATCGTAAAAGACAACCATTTTTAATAATATTATGTCAACATACTCAACCTGTATAAATAATAATAATAATAATAATAATAATAATAATAATAATAATAATAATAATATAATAATGTTCTATACTTATAAAATATTAAAGTATAAATTATTAGTTAAATTCTCCTTTAAATTATTTTCCTCGTAATTTTTATTATTGTTATTAAGCTGGTTATAATAAAACCTTTTAATAATATCATGTCAAGATACTCTACCTATAAAATAATAATAATAATAATAATAATAATAATAATAATAATAATATTTTATACTTATCAATAAGCTAATATCAAATATTAAAGTAACTTATGGGCTTTTACTGAACACTTTGAATTATCTTCTTCATAATTTGTATTATTATTGTTAAACTGGTTATAAAATTGTATTGTGATCTTACAAGAGTAGGATTAATTTCCTTCTTTTACTAAAATATTAGTACTGAAACATCTTCCAGTTACATATTCTTGTGGCTTCTTTTGGGAAGAAGTTTCAGTGCTAATGTTTTAGTCAAACTTTTAAACCTTTTAATTTGTTATAACTGCGACAACAATATACGACAGTGTAGTTTTAGTTTTTAATTATAAATCCACCGACACAAACTTAAGAAGATGCCCTGAAGATGGCGGAAATACGTCGAAAGGCCTAGGTAAATCATAAAATATTATTGAGTTGCTGGTATCAAGTCCATTTTATTTATTACCAAGGCCTTTGTATCGGGAGTTCTTCAATATACCCGGTACTTGAAGAACTTCTTTCGGGGAAAATGAATTTAATAATACTTTGGTGATCAGCCTTTCTCTTTACAGTTTTAAAGTTTTTTTTTTTTTTTTTTTTTTTTTTTTTAATAACATGAAAGCTAAATATGGATTAGGTTTGTTGGAAAAGATGACAACCAACTAATGTACTGTGCATACCTTTTTTGTTTGCCGAATTCAACCATTTACTTAAGGAAACAACAATTAAAATTCTTTAAAATGTACAGGTAGGGAAAAAAGCGGACCGATTAAAATATCTAAGTTGCCGATATGAGCCACTGCTAGCAGGGAATGTATTGAAATTTGTTCTACAGCCGATAAATTGCTTGAATTGAGAAATAATTTCACGTAATTTGCATTGCTTGTGAAAACAAACGTTTCCGTTACATTTATTTATGTGTCACAAGGCTCTGAAATCAGCTACAAGAGTCGGTCCGCTTCCCCCCTCCCCTACTTGTCCATGACTTTTGAATGTGTATGTTCTTTCCAAATCTTGCATAAAGAATATTATATGCACAAAAGTTTTTAGATCTTTAAAATAACTTACTCATATTATGTAAAACACATAAAGCAGTGCAACCCGTAACACTGTGTAAGTAACCAATGTAGAAACAGTTTAATTATATAAGTATGTACTTAATGAACTTAATTTTATCGTAACTTCCTATTGTGTTTAGTTCAGTTGCTTTTCCGTATGAATAACTTGATGTTATATCGCTGTATTTTCTATTTTCACTCTTTCATTGTGTAAGTAGCATTGTAAAATATTTAGTTTTTAGTCCCATGACATCGTTGATATTCTTATTAAACATTAATTAAAATAATTAATAACTTTCAAAATTGAAGCTACTTGAAATAGGCAAATGTAACCTACTAAATTTTAATTTTGTTTGGTCTTTTAATGTTTCAACCCAATTTATTCTATTTTAGTTGTAAATTCTATATAAACCACTGGTTAATGCTGCAACATTATTTTTGTATACATTGTTCTCATACATTTATAATTTTTCATTTGTAGTATATTGTGCATTGATATATAATTAGATTTATATTTAATTCTATACCCCTAGACACGAGCTTTGCTCATATAGGGGCATACCTTACATCTTTAATGCTAAATTAGAAATAGTATTTTCTATTGGTTTTATTTGTTTTTTACTTTACTAAATGTGAAATAATGTAAGTAATATAATGTAATAAAATAATATCCTTTTTTTCAATAAATAAATAAAAAATAATTTCATAAATACTCTAAAAAAATCAGTGATAAGGTGCAAATAATTGCATTTTTATTTAATTTAAATCATAATTGGAAAAGTTACTTAAAGCATTTTTAAATATAATGTAAGTTAAAATGTTAATATAACTAATTTTTCGTATCGTAAGGGTTAGGTCGTAACAAAATTTTCCTCCTTTAGTGATCAGAAAGAACTTGTCTCCCTAACCTTCCACCTTTCCGTTCACGTCGACGTTATAATCGCTCTACGTGCCTAGCCTCTAATAATGGGGGAGAATGGTATTTTTTTTATATAAAACCATTTCCCTTCCGTTCTGGAAAAAAAAAGTGTGTAGCGGAACGAGTAATGTACATGCTGCGAATGAAGGCGTCATTTAAATATGAGTTCGTAAAACTAACAACAGGTTTCAAAGAAACGCTGAGTCGAATGTAAATCGTAAAGTGTTTATGAATCGTTTTTATAGGTAACACGTAGGTAAAAGTTATCCAGTTTGTTACCGATATGTATTGTGTTTCTACAATGTATAACTTATGTGCTTAAATATAGGCTATAGGTATGAATCCAGCCAATTAATGTATAATGCCTCTTGTTTATTGTTTAATACTTTTCGCTGAGGTAATATTATCTACCTTGTCACTTTACTACGATTATATATTGTCTACTTTCACATCGATTTGTGAAGTCTGTAACTTTAATGTCATTTTTACTGCTGTTAAATATAACGTTGTTATTCGTTCAGAAAGTTCCCACAGACAATCACAAAAGAAAATAAAGTCAAACTGTTCCAACATGACTTAAAAATAAAACAAAACTTGATAATTCCTAGAGGACTACCCGAATATTTAAAAAAAATCCTCTGTTTTCTTTATGCAAAAACATTTTTCCGCACAGAATTGTTTAATTTAATTAGTATGTTTGGTGTATTATTATTTCTTAATATAAAAGTTGATCGATTTTTTATTGTGAATATTTCATTTTAATCAAGAACTAGTTTCTTTCATATGATTCTTGATTGTGTATATTTAATAAAGAACTAGTCTTTTTTCATACTGATTGAGATTTTCATATAATATAATGTAATAAAATATATAAGTCGTGTTCGAGATTTTTTTATAGTCAATCCATCGTCCTTACATCATACAAGATTTCAAAAGAGTATTCTACTTAAAGTTTCAAGCATATCTTAGTGTAGTGTATGTGAATTAGTTAAGTACACAAACCGATGCACGGTGGAAGTTTCACCCTGGCTTCGTTTTTAAATATAATTTTTCAATCATGTGAGAAATAAACTGCTCTGATTAATATACGATGCCTCTAATGGTTTTAGAATTTCACGCTATTCACCTTAATCAATATTGTACTTCAGTTGCAAAGCTTTTTTCTTTATTGCCTTCAATACTCTCAGATTGCCTCGTGAGTCCAATATGCGACAACTCCGCCTTGTCAATATAAAAGTTTTTAAAATATTAAAAATCAAATATATTTCAACCAACTTGTAGTTATCCTCTGTAATAACATTTTTAAAAAAGTTAAAATCATGGCTGCATCAAACAAACATGGCGTGCTTTATGTGGCTGTGTTGGCCAGTTCAGACTTGACCAACACTGCCACATACAAGACCATGTTTCTTTGTTGTAGCCATGATTTTAACATCTTAGAAATTTTATCACTGAGGATGGCCACAAGTTGGTTGAAATATATTCTATGTTTAATATTTTAGAAACCTTTATATTGATAAGTCGGAGTTACCGCATTTTAGATTCAAAGATAAGTCAATATGGCTCATTGAGATTGTCTTGTGTCTGAGTGCAGTTAGGTATAGCCCATACCTTACCGTAAATTGGAACTACTTTGACTCGGGAGTTACTCGAAAAAAACTAGGTTACATTGACATCTTGATTTCTTTTGTCGACTTCCGCTGTTTTGTAATGAAGGACTTATGTAAATAGTTTACTGCAACATTTTTTTTTTAAACAGGAGTTAAAATATTAACTATGAAATCATTGTAATGGATTTTTTTTTTTTTTTTTTTGGCAAGAAAGCTTTCTTAACATCAAAACCACCATACAGTGAGGTTACTAAATCTAAAGAATAAATATATTATGTTCAGTAAACTATAGCTGTCAAATTCCTTGTATAAATTGTATCATAACATACACACACACATCTATATATAACGGTCTTTTTATTCGGCCGTCACCGCTTCTCACTCTTCCCGACTTGATCTCTGTTTTTCTCTCCAATCTCCTTCCTGGAGTTCTCTAGCCTCTATTGCTTCATGGACAGCCTGTACCCATCTCATTGGTGGTCGTTCTCACTTTCTGCTCTTCGAGGAAGTCCAATAGAAAACCTTTTATGGCCACCTAGCTACTTCCATTCTGTCGAAAAGAGCATACCAGGTCTGGCGTTTGGTCTAGATTTGATTGATAATTATTGTCCTGTCTACGCTCAGCATCTCTCTTGCGATGTCATCCTGCACTTGATTTATCCTAGAGATGTCAAATCCCCTTCTCCAAATGTTTATTTCTAAGGCAATTAGCTTATGCCAGTGTCGGTTATTTATTTCCCAAAGTTCCGCTCCATAGGTAATAATACTTTCTGTCAGCGATAAATTCCACAAAACCGAAGATGTTAGCTGGTGTAAAAATTGCTCTTACACATAAAAAATATAGGTCGTGTGAAAGTAACCCGAACATATGGACAAAATAGTCTTCTAATAATCATACCAGACAGGGTTTGTAGACAAAGAGTTATTTGATGTTGTTAACAATAAACAATCTTCTTGATATAAGTAATAAAAGTCCCATTTTTAAAATACCCAAAAATGTGAAAAAGTAGCTTCGATTTACTTTGTTTTTTTAAACCTATATTTCGTTACTTCGTCTTCTGCTTCTACCAAAGGTAATTTCCATTCAGAGAGACACGCGTTTGCTCGACAAGTCACTTGAAATGGCTGTGAAGGGACTTGAACTCCGAACTGTAGGTTGGGTATTCAGAAACTTGGTAATGGTGGTATTGGCAGTTGATGCTGCAGCTTTGAGTTAAAGGGAGGGGTGACTTGGGAGGAAACGGGAAGGGTGAATAGCTGAGGTGAATGTAAAGTGCCTTCTTACGGAATCTTCCGGGACTTGTGCCTCCGGGGTGGGTGATGCAAGGCTCCAGGTTTCGTGGAGTGGGGCGATCTTCTTTTGCTAAGATGTTTCGTGTCTCTATCTTTACCTTCCAATATATAGGAACCAGCATGAATGTTAATGTAGGTCACCTTACTCCTTTATCTTGCGAACTATATTCTTTTGAACACGCATTAGCTTTCTGAAACTTAACCCACTTATTGATCGAATTCTTTAACGAGCAGATTGCATTCTCAGGATATTCAATAAAACTTGAAAGAACAATACTCGGAGGGCTGGGTGAAGCAGTCGTTGAGGCACTGTTCCCAATTTTGCAGATTTTACCACGACCCATTTCGATGATATTAACGTGTTCGTAAACTCCACAGCCCCATGTCTTGTGATTCACTGGCACCTAATATAACATATTTTGATCTGGTATTTCAGTGTAGACCGTATTCAATTGTGAAATCAATTAAAGATTATCTTGCTCGGTTACCATGGCATCCAGGAAAAAAGAGCATGACCGAAAAATGTATATATATATATTTTTGCAATATAACACATTAATTTGTCCATTGTTTCGATTCTGTTAACACGCTCTGCTTCATTCATTTGTCTATAATAGAGGTCTGATTTCTTTACATAGTTGGACAGAAGGGGATCATGAATGCCTGCCTAAATGGGAAAATATTAAATGATTTGGACGAAACTCACTATGAGAGGTTTTTTTTTGGGGGGGGGGACTAGGGAATTTGAATATGAGGTCGTTTCTTCCCCGAGTGGCGCACTTTAATAATCGTGAAATGCACCTTAAAGAATGGTGGTTAGCTTTTTAAGTGGGGAAAATTCCAGAACACTAATGATGGATACTGGTCGATAAAGTTGTGACGCCAACATGTTTCCGCGTGCTTAAGTACATGTTTCGTTTTCGACGATAATGTTCTTATTAATTTCTTGTCCATGCTATCATGGTAGAAACTTGAATTTCCTGCGCTCAGTGCCGGTAACCTAATTTGCTATGTTTGGAATATATCTCACCGTAGCATCAAATTTAATATTTGAAATGGAGCTCAACATGGCTTCTCTAAGCTTCTCTGAGACAGAGTTGTATTATTTTAATAACTGTATTCACAAATTGCTTGACATTGGAAATCATGCTGCTGGATTGTTCTTTGATCTTACCAAGGCGTTCGACACGTTAAGACATTCAATTTGCCTGTTCAAAACTGGAAGCATTAGGTTTTAGAGGAATGTATTTAAAAATTGTAGCTTCTTAGTTATTCAGACGTAGCATACGTGTCAAAGTTTTTAACAGTTCTAATAATTATGAGATCAATATAGGTGTGCCTCAGGGTTCTACCTTGGGGCCACTTATTTTTCTTTCATATATTAATGACTTCCAATGTTCATAAAACAGAGCCATATTGACTTATTTAAATTTTAAAAAATGCAGCAACTCAGCCTTGTCAATATTAAAGTCCTTAAAATGTGGAAAACACATTTTTCACATGCTTAAACACAAGAAGAAAAGAAAGAGAAAAATACACAAATAAAATAGAATACAAAATAAACACAAACAAACTAAGCCTATCACTCGTCCTCTACCTCCCGATCTCTAATTTTCCGCTTTCTGGAACCTCAGCTGTCTCGCCTTCATTAATGACTTCCTAATCCTTTCCTCTCTATTTTATTAACTCTTTACATTCTAATATTTTGAATTTCCTTTTTACTATACGTAGAAAATTAATAAATTAATAAATAAATTGAAAAGATACATTTAGGAAAGAAGTCTTCACACATTTTCAAAGAATAAGATTAAAAGAAGTTTGCTAAAAGAAGGACTTCAGTACATTGTTAAATGAAATATCTTTTTTACTTCCTCTGCCCGTACCATAGGTACTATAGGTAGAGGAAGTATTGTTTTCGACCCTAAAATTCGAAGTTGAGTTTTTAGCATATATACACGTTTCAAGGCCCCCTGAATCCAAAAATAGTATTTTTGGAAACATGTCTGTGTGTCTGTGTGTGTGTCTGTGTGGAAGTTTGTGAACAGGCTAGCTCCGAAACGGAGAATCGTATGAAAACAAAATTTCGTATTTTGGTCAGGTACCTTCTGAAGATGTGATTCGAAGATTGGCGACAAATTTATCTTATTTTTAAGGGGACTTTACATGAAGAAATTTTCGTTTTTCGCGATTTTCTCGAAAACGGCTCTAACGATTTTCTTTAAAATTTGCACATGTGTTCCTTTTACTGAGAGCTAAAACTTTTATTTGAAACTTTTTTCGAAAAATTCTCTGAGAGTAGTTACAAGCCACCCACTGTTCACCCACTATTTGTAGAAATTTTGTCTTGTGTGATGAACAACTGAATAGCGCTCTTTCACGGCCTCTTATTCTATATAACAATGTGAAGTGAGAAAGATGTATTGTTGGCCATGCATAGAGTAAAGAAGTATCTGAGGGAAATATTCGATAAATTTCGGAAATTATTCTTTACGGCGGAAAGTCTGCAGTCACTTGTTCTTTTTTTTAAGTTTGTTATATAGCCTTGCGCTTTTAGTCGCATCATTGAAAGAAGAGATATTTATAGGATAATTAGCGTAAAATTGTGTCTTGCGATTCTGTAAAAGGATATGTGAATACTGCTAACTTTTATTTGGGGAGAGGAAGTTATGTGACTTTCACATCAGATTTTTTGTTGTGTGATGTGATATGAAATGAGAATGAATTGAATATTTTAGAACGTAACTAGGCCTAGTATGAGGACGATGATTAAAGCTGATGTCTTTGTGACTATAACCTGTTCCTGAGTTTTTATTTCATATGTATTTAATGTTATTATTAATTAATTTTACAATAAATAACACCACCGGATTATTGATTATTGGTTATTAAGTGAAGGAAAATGAATATTTTTTTACAATCCGTATTTTTCACTATTTTACCTGGCTTGTATTTAAGAATTTTACAATTCCTTTCAGACTTCTCTTTAGAATCCAATTATCGATCCTATCAAATTCGTTGCGACAAAACATACGTGTCAGCTTTAAAGAACAGTGTAGTGTTCTGACTTCAGAATGATGCGTGTGTGTTTGTGTGGAAACAAAACGAAACAAAACCTTTGCGTAAAGCTGTAAATCCAATGTTGTGGCTCCGACAAATTTGTAGGGAAATCCTTGCACCACAGCTGAGCGAGTGTTCCGATAGCACACTTCCCTTCATTTCTTTAATCCCATTCCTCTGCCACCATCCTGATTATCCACACAGCACGTGTCTGAAATTCAGATGCATCTCATTGTAACATTACCCAAATATCAAACACATCCGAGATCAGTTTACGGGTATTTATGCATCAACACAGCAGGCGTGTAGCTGTCGGCTATTGTATCTGCAGTTCCAGCTTCACATCCGTCAGGTTTCCGTGTAACAAACGCCAGATAGTGTGGGTATGATCCTTACGTCCACTCTCTTAGGGTTTATGGTTAGTGATGCGGATTTCTGTGTAAGTATGAAGTCGAATTCAATGAATTGATTACAGCTAATTAGCCTACTGTGGAGTATAGGTCAGTTTTCTTGTTATCTTGGTGGATTTTTGAGTAATCGTTTTCTCTACGAGTAGCACGTAAATAAATTTGTTTTTGATGTCACTGTAGATAAATGAATTGTCTATCTCAAACAAAGACAAATATTTCTAGAACTTCAGCGTTAAATTCTCATAATGTGGTGGCAAACGACAAGTTGGTCTATAGGCTATAGCCTAATATAAATTTAAAAAATCGATAGTGTCAGATTTAGACGGCAATAACATCTTTATCTTATAACCTCTCTCATTTGAGATATTTCTTTTCTGATATTCAGCGTTATTGAAGAAAAAACAGTGGATAATCTACATGTGTAAGCAATCCACAATACCCTAACGCTACTGTATTTTTCCAAATAGAAGGAAAACTGATTGGATCTGTGCTGTAAAAATCAACCAAAGGCGTATTTTATAACATGGTGGAAGATGGCGATTTACTGTGTATAGGTAGATATGAAAGATCAGCCCTAAAACAAGTTACTCATTGTATTTTTTTCCAACATATAATTATTATACATCTAATTCTAGGTTCTGCGCTTCAAACCGGAGGATTGGTTTCGATTCTGAAGTTTCAATGAGGTTAAGATTTTTCATTTGACCTAATCCTTCTGGTAGCACTGAGGGCCTTTGGTCGACTCAGCATGTAACGGAACTTAGTACAGGAACAAATCTGGGGTAAAGGCTGACAACTTCACCATCTTCACGTTCAAAATGTCTAAAAATCTAGGATCTTCAACTTCCTGGATCCCTAGGGTACTCTTTGCCCTGTACAGGGTTAAGTTTAGGTTTAATTAATTTACTTTTATAATTAACATAATTTGACCTCATCAATTGCTATGTAGTACCAGCGCAAGATACATTAACTTCTGAAACTGGTACTTATGGTATTTAGCAATTCTTTTCTAACGAAGTTACTACCTGCACTGATAAAAATCTTTAAAAGTTTTTTTGCGCAATGTAATGGATCTAAGCAACCAGAGCTACTGAAGTGGTTCGGAGCTGAATTGTCTTCTGGACGCTCATGTTTTTAATGTCATACCTGTATAGCTTCAGGTGAGCTAGAATTCGAAGCTGCTAGCAGCTAGCGCTGGTGAAAATCCCGTAGGGTGACGCAGTGCTGACCATTACATGATAATCACGCCTGCACACACATAGCCTTTACTCGTATTAGCAATTCCAAAGCCTGCTGAGGGACGCGGAGATTGCGCTATAAAACGCTCCTACCCGTGTTTAACAAATGGAGTATATGGCAGGCATGAGGATAATAAGTAACCAACTCCTGCGTAGTGAACGAAAACACATTTCCATAACTAATTTCCAATTATATTTTCTACTTTTATTTACCATGAACACCGAAAAGAAGGAATTTGTTATATTTGGATAAAAACTCTTAATTCGAGTTCTCTTCTGAAGATCCGCTCTAATACCCACTGAATCTAGCGTTTGTAAACGTTACATGTCACTATGTCTATGAGGACATAAATTCTGTCCAGTCCATTTTATGTAGGCTACACTGGCTGAAATAACACGAATCAAATATGTACTAAACCATAATTTCCGGTAAACTATAGTGTCATAACTAGAGCGAAACAGAAAAATTTTCTATAAACAGTGATTATTTCTTTAAATTTCTTTAAATTAGGCAATTTGTTCTGTTCAAATATAGGCCTGCTCAGCAACGTACTCTGTGTAGAATCTTCCTTTTCTGAGGCAATCATGCTGCATTTACTGCCACATAGATTTCTATGGGAAATCTCTCGAACAATAAAATATATTGTTGTTTATATAAATACTTCCTAACCAGACAATGAAATATAAATTTTTATGACGCATATCTCTAAACTATTTATTTATTTTTGTTGAATGAGTGTGAAATATACGAATATTAAAAAAATTCTTAGAAATGTACATTATAGGCCTACAATTTTTTCTACAATAGCACTGAATTTACAGAAATCAAATATCTCAAATGAGAGAGGTTATAAGGTAACAACTTTATTACGTCTAAACCTGAGATCGTCAATGTTTTAAATTTAAATTATAGCGTATAGAGAAATGATTTTATGGCCGTCTGTACCTATGAAAGTCAACCGGATATATTTATCTGTTCGTAAAATGTATCTCTTTATGCACTGCTATTACTTTTATTTTACCCATAGCCTTAAAGAAGTATGTAAGTCTGCGATCGTCAATTGCATTGATTTGATTTACAGGGTTAATGACTTCATGGCCGTCAGAACCTGCTGCTCATCTTAGGTACTACACTACTGGTAATAACAATTGACCAAATTGTAATTCTACGCATTATCATAGAAAATGAACTATTATCACTTAATTTATAGCCTTAGAAATTCTCCTTTTCGACTAGAAGTATTTAATCAGTGTGTGAAATGTGTAAAAGATCAGTTAAGTACTTATACGTGATGGGTTTTCGGATGATTCGTATTTTTGAGGCTTAACGAAGCTTACTGCAAATAATGACATTGAGACAAGCTTTTGGTTAAAATCATGAAAGAGAAACGGAATTCGTTCTTTCAAAATTTTCTTCTGAGTTTGCATGTGTTCATTTCTCATGGCTTTTTATAACGGATAAAGGGGATATAGTAGAGGTTCATCGTAATCCACAAGCTTGATCTTTTTCCAAGTCCATTGACACCTCCATTATAATAATTCAAAAAATAAATGACTTCTTCCACAATTGTATACTATTTTCAAAATTAATCAAACTGTTACAGTTACCGGTAATTATGTTTACAAAATGGCAGCCACGTTTCATGCACTGAAATACTGTTTCCGTAATAACTTTCACAAAATAACATTATTTCTATCTATTTGTTAATATCATGAAAAACAGTATCTACAATCATTGATTTAACATTAATAGTTTTTAATATCCAAGTATAAAAGAAAATATTTAAAAAAAAAAATATTATTTTTCTTAATACTTACACTGTAAGTAAATTATTCTAAAGATTTTAAATGATGCTATTCATATTATCTTTACAATTAGATAGAAAAAAGAATCACTCAAAAAATTGCCATTTTAGTACACAAAACGTGGCTGCCCTTTTGTAACGATAACTATCCGTAATTGTAACAACTTAAAATAATTCTGAAAACAGTATGTTATTGTGGAGGTAGTCAATAAAGAGCATGCCAGATTACAAGGTTACAGAACAATTCATTGCTGAGAAAAAAAATTAATTTTACCTATGAATTTTACCCAAACCTGTATGTCACATCTATCTAACATGTAGATATTTTAGCATCTTTATTCAAGTCTGTAGGGGATCAAGGATCAATTGAAATACAATACAATTTTTGTTATTTAAAACAAGTAGTGTAAGTGATCACAATTATTATATCTGTTCAGGATAAATACTTGTCTTATGTCACGGATAATCTACTTAAATTCAGATTCGTGAAAATTTTCAGTATTATCTTGAGAGTTGGTAGTATGACTGATTTAGACTCAGATTTGAAACAGATGTAAAATTAATAAGAAGAAAAGTAGAACGTAATTATGTTGTATTATAATTTCTGAAAAATTCGGCAAATGAAATTTGTATTATAAATAGGCCTACTGAGAATAATAGTTTTATGTTCAAAAACTCTCTTGTTATTTTGTTTAGTAGTGAGAAAATTGAATTTCTCTCTCATGTTATCCGCTAGAAATACCTCCCTAATTTTGTGAATGACCCTTAGGAGACATTGTATGCTTTTTTTGTGACTACCGTTTCATTGGGCTGGGAGTACTTTTAGTATATTTTAAGGAAAGCTAATCCAGTGATTCAACTATATTGTAATACTAACATTTTGCTTTTTCCTTGTTTCAGGTATGTGCAGATATTGAATGTCCAGTCAAAACATGATTCAGCTCATAGGAAAGGTGAATATGATGTGACTGTTATGATGTTATTATAACTGGAATAAGTAATGTTTTATTTCTTATGGTAATATTTTACTCTAGCTTTAAATAAAACTGAGTAATTTTTGCTAATTTATTTCAATTCAATTAAAATTGCTTATATTTTTCGGATTATCCTAGAGTTGATAATAATTAAACGTTTTGTAAATGTTTCGCAAAAGATACTTTTTGAAACTATACAAATATTTACTAAGAAAAACGATCGTAGTGATATCTAAAAGAACTAATAACATTACTTATTTTTGAGTAAGTTATATATTTTACATGTATTATAGTAACTAGTGGAACACTTCAAATGAATAGTATATTCTATTAATTTTGCTGAAAATGTATAGCTTTTTATCCCCAATTCAGATATTAACGCTATCGGAAAAGCGTCGAGTTCGTTTCTGCATCAGATACTCTGTTATGGTATGATAAATGTAATCAGTGTTGGGCAGCATGTGTATACGCTCGGAAGGAAGATAATGATGAAGCCCTCCATAATATTGGCGAGCATGCCTCATCAGATTTTCGATAAATCTCGTAGCTATTATGATTGATTATTGGTTAATTATGTAGTGTGGTATCTGAGATCCAATCGGATTGTTGGTTGTTTATTGAGCGGATACCATCCTCATCAATTCAGCACAGATCCGGTTACCAGTATGTGTACATCCCACAAATAGACACTCGGTGTAAGGTGCAGCCCATTGAAAATGTACACCGGTCTTAGTACATGTTTGCTATCGAAGGATTATCACTGTTATAAACGCCACGTTATACAACAGTGTAAGGGACTAAACGAATTGAAGGGGCTGTAAAAACAAACGCAAGAAATAAAAATAGACTATAATATATATCAATTAACCAACAATAAAAAAATTCCTTGTAGAGGAGGGTGACCATTTATTAAAAATGGAAAAAAAAGGGATACTGAGATGGATTTACCCAGAAAACAAAACCCATAATTCGGTAAATTTTATAAATTTCAATTTAAACCATTAAAGTGAACAGTTAACTTTAAATTAGATCATCACTGTCAGTCACTGTCAAACTTATTCTAAAAATACCTACGGTAACCTTACAAACTAAAAAAATACTTTACCTTATTAAATTCTTGCCTAAGTCTTAGCTTAATTCAAGTTTTAAAAATTTTTTTTTTTAGGTAAAGTCTTATTTACACTTCACTGCATCCGGGACCTGAACCAGTTTTTCTTTGATATTTATGTGAGTTCTGTATTTCCTGCAATTTGGGTTTCTAGCAGATAATATGGAAATAGTTAATACGCTTTGACGATAACCATAGCCTTAACAATTCCAACATTAGACATATTCTTATCACCTGACCACACAGAAAAAACGTCATGAAAACGGGACATAAGGAAATGAATTTAAAGTTGTATCAGGACAATGGGACACTCAATAAAAAAAAGGGACAATCCCGTTAAGAACGGGACGTCTGGTCATCCTATTGTAGAGCTTTCTGACAAATCAAGTCTTCATTTTTGCCGACCTTTAGTTTGCAGTACTATTTTCCTTTATTCTTACTTCTTAAATAATGCTTTCATTGCTTGTCCTGGAGGGGGTTGTCACTGAGTAGTGACCATTTCAGGTTGATGAATCTGAGAACTTCCCTGATTTAACGCTTTCAGATAAACAGAAGATCTTGCCTGAAAACATTCGACCGCTCGTAATAAACTTCAGTGTAAATATATCCTCTTTATTTTATATTTTTATAGCGTAGTTCTTATAACAGTAGTTTTATCAGTAGATCTTATAAGCTGTCCAGGTGCTGTAATTTGGAATTTCAACTGTAATGTTGTTTTACTGACTTATTTTTTATTTCATATTTTTGTAGTAAATTTACCTAAACAATTCATTGTAGACATGCTTGCGTAATTTTTTTCCAGTAATGATTGACGGATTTATATTTAGTTTATAATAGTTTCTATTGGAATCTACCTGAAGACTGGTGTGTGCACTTCTGGAAATTTGAAAATAAGTTTAACATACTCCTTCTTATTTAGCCTACCTGACATCCGAGAATCCAATCTATTGTCGCTTACTGCTAGTCCCTTTTTTTTTTAAATTTATTGTTTTTTCTAAATTCCATTTATTTTCCTGCATATCGCCATTCATTACTAGACCTGGGATTTTAATGCAAATGCCTATTTTGTTCCTTATGAAATAACATGAAAATTTCAAAATATGTTGACATTTCACGATAAATCATTTATATTTATAGTTTTATAGTGCCCTAAAATGCCTATTTGGACTTTGAAGACTATTTTTACTATTTTAGTGCCTAAAATGCCTATTTTATACATTTAAAATAAAATCCAACTTCGGTAACTTTTACAGTCACTTAATGGACATCCCTGAATGAAAAGCAGAACAGCAGAGGGTGGGTTTTTCTCAGAAACTTGATTTTCCAAAACAATTGTCGCCAAAGGAATGCTGACTGATGGGGGAGGATTAGCTCAAAACACGTGTATAGTAAGAAGGGACATACTGTGTCAATTTTTCATATAATCCAAAACTGTTTTTGATAAATGTATTTTTAATTCTGTCTTAATTTTGCCTTTATTTCTACAGTAAAAAAAGATCACGTTACAGTTTAAGAACATTGTAGTATTTTAAAGTCTATTTTCTGTCTATTCACACATTTTTAGAGCATATTTTAAGTGCCTATTTTCTCTTTTAAAAGCCTATTTACTTGTTTTAAAAGCCTATTTTAGGTGCCTAAAACTAATTTTTTAGAGCCTAAAACCCCAGGTCTATTCATTATTTATTTACTTTCCATCTTAATTTCCTTTTTATTTCTTACTTCATGTATTTACTTTGAATTAGGCCTAGACGTATATATTTATGCAATTAACCACGATTTTTGTTCCCTCTATATTTTCTCCTTTCCGTTTTCAAAATCCTCTCCTCTCTCAGCAGGACCTGCAAACGTCTCGGTCCTCATGGGAGGTTCAGGTTATAGGCCGGTGTTGAGTATTCCCTAGGCGCTCATCTGCTCGACGGTGACCATCAGGTCCGAAATGACCTCCTGTGAGAGAGTATGAATCGTACTCTTGAGACACGGTAAGACACGCGCCAAGATATTGCCTTCTCTCATCTCTCCAAACCTCATCTCGGCTTGGCCCTTACTTCTCTAAATGTTGACCAACTTTCACATTTAAATGCATAAAGCAGTCGAGTTCTGTGATGGAACCCCCAGGAATCAGCTTTATAGCATTTGTACTTCGACTAGACGTGGAAGTCTACATTCTGTATATTCTAAGATTCAAGCCATCTCAAGATTAAAATTTCAGTAACCATTAACTTGGCTTTTCCTTTACATAATTTATATAGTAGAATGACGAATTATTAAGTTCATTATAATATATACAGATATTTGAATATTTCGAAATTCAATACTAAGCCTATAAATTTTACAGGCAAGGTTAACCATTCAAGAGCTGAATTTATGTACTAATATAGGTAATTATCAAGCAAAATCATCAGTAGGCTCTAAATTTAAAATTGATGGAAAAAAATTAGAATGAAATAGCTGGTCTGCTAATCATAACACCTGCATAAAAATCCTCACATTTTATATGAAGCCATACTTTGTTAGCTTTATATTTCTGCTTTATACATTTTTTAAGTAAATTTATACATCGGTGGGAGTGAAGAGTGGAGTGTTAAAAAATATACATTTGGTCAAAATTGTCACGACTTAGCGAATATTTAAATGAATTGTACTTAAACCATAACAACTGCAATAACTTGTATTACTCATAATTAAAGTAGAATTTTTGCTTCAGTTGTCACATTGTTACAATAATAACCCTTGAGAATATTGCGAAAACGCAACTTGGGCATATGGGTTAATTTAAAGTTATGTGTTTCTAATATTTTAATTTTGTAGTTTTCTAGATTCGTTTTAATAACGATAATAGTGATGCAAGTATTAATAGTTGTAATAATATACCGTGTATCGTTATTATTATTATTATTATTATTGTTTTGTTACTCCTATCACCATGACTGCATTGTCGTTTAGAATTTCTATGCCAATAGCCTTTTCGTTGATTTCGCACAATAAATACGTAACGTTACTGTAGTAAAGTATGACATCATTTATGCAATAGGCTACGTAAAGTCATTTATAAATTCGTTATTCTCCGTTCATGTTTACCAGCTCATGTTTTACGTACGATTTATCTAGCCCTAATTCATTCTATTATTCAATATGGCATAATTGAGTGGGGAGGAGTTGCAAAAACGATCCTCAGCCCTTTGCTTTGTCTTCAAAAACGCATCATAAAGATTTGTTTATCTAAGCCTCCTGACTATTCTTCCAAATTATTATTTTCTGAATTTAACGTTTTTACCATAGACCAAATTTACAAGTATGGCATACTGAATTATTTTCATAAACATCGTGACAATTACAAGTCAGAATCTCACGTATATAACACGCGAAGGAATCGATTTAATTTATTACTTGAACCGAAAAATGTTACAACTGTTGGAGCTAAGCATTGTTCAAGTTTTGGCCCAAGACTATTCAATTCATTTATTACCAACCATCCTGATCTAAATAGCTTAAACAACAAACAATTTAGGTCTAAAATTAGAAAAATTTTATAATTATTACTTCTGTTTTCTACTATTGCTGTTATAACATTTTTCATATTAAAATTTAAAATTTGGACAGAACTTAATTTATTTGTTTTTTACTAAAATTTGAACAAATAAATTGTTATGTATTAATATTGTATTACCTTGTACCTTTGTATTGTAAAATAACATGTTCTAACCTTTTATACATAATATTCTGTCATACTTCTCCAAATTTTGTATTGTTTTAAGTAATTATTTAGTATAAGTTTTTCTCATATATAGAACTGAACCACCCCCGAACACAAGCTCTGCTTCTTCGGGTGGTGCATCAACTTTTTATGTATATTTTTCGTGTAATTTGAAACAATAAATTGTAAATTGTAATTGTAAATTTTCCATAGGTACATTGCTTCCTACCTAGGGAGATGTCTCGATTTTAATTTAAACATGTCAAAAGTGAAACAAATAATTGCCATTCTTCTGTAATGATCATCAGGATTCGTTACATCGTATTCTCTGAATTTTACTTCGACATGATTCCACGAAGTAAACGCGATTGCGTTTATTACATCGGGAACAATGGCCTAGTTCCTAATTGGAAAATGCAATTTGAGAGTTCGGTTCCTAGTATATTCCCTTAAGCTCTTTTTCACAAAATTGGAGTTCTAATACAAACCTTTGTGAAGGAAAATTGGCAATCTTAAGTTAGAGTTCGGGACAAGGCAACAGTCACTTGAGACATGCAGCAGAGAATCTAGAATTAGCTGCCATCAACTTGACAGATTCTTCTCCTTTAATTTTCATATCCAGCCTCCCACATACCAAGTGCTGTTCATCTTGACAATCCACTTTCACATGTTTTTCTTTATTCATTATCATCATTATCTACATCGTGGATGGATGTTTTTAGACTTTTAACTTCAAGACTTCTGATATTATTATTATTATTATTATTATTATTATTATTATTATTATTATTATTATTATTATTATTATTAATGGTATAGACTATTATTTTTTAGTTCTTATCATTGTCGGTTGGAATCATGCTTCTCTATTTCTGTCTAAGAAATGGAATTATAGCCTGTAAGATACATAAAACGTATTACAGTGGTCTGCAGCACTTCAGAAAGAGAATAATTTAGAACATTGAAAATAAAGTATTGGGTTATAAGTTCTATTCCAAGCCGGATCAGTTCATAGGACAGTGAAGAAAACTTCTTAATGAAGTGATCAAATGTTTATGTAGCTAATCAGATATTGCATGCCTTGCCAACTCTTTCGAGATCGCCTAGTTTAAAGCTCTATAAAGATATCCATAAAAATTAAAAAAAATCTGCTGACCGCAGCAATCATCTGTTAGCAATTTCTCGTAGTTCTTACCTTCTGCGATAGATGACAACAGATGGCGTACGATCGTGTGGATGCTTATTCGTGTCCGTTTTCTTGAAACGAATGGATTTTTAGAACATGAAAATAGTTCAGTTTAGTATAGTATTAAAAATATAATACCATTACGTCACATGTAATAAGCATATTATAGTAGGCCTATGATTGAACAAAAATAAATATTTTAGGGATAACTTACTTTTTTTGACACAGAAGACACCATAAAATGCATATTTGATGAAAACTAGACTTCATAATATTGAGGATGAATTTTTTTTTTTTTTTTTTTTTTTTTTTTTTTTTTTTGCACCGCCTTCCACTCCAGGATTAGGCCTACCTGAGCTATAGGCTATATCTACGGTCCAACAACCGATTTCGCATTTGTCGCGTCGCCTTCTCTTGATGATAGAACAAAAGGAAATTGTTGAATTGTGAAGCTGAACCTATAGTTTTGTTAGGTAAATTAAATTTAAAAAAAAATCCCTTCAGGCAGGCCTACAGGCTGAGGTATATTTCGAAAGCAACATCAACATGTATAATGCATGCACCATATGAAATATAAATAAAACTGAAATATTTTTTTATAAAAAGAGTTGATTATTATGTTTTAAGTTGATACTATATTTTATTATTTATTTTGCCTTGCATTATTGTTCTAAAGGTGTGTAACTATTATTTTTAATATTTCAAACTCTATTACGTTGATAATTTTATCCTTAGTCGGTCCTCACACATTTCTTTCGGCAGGCCTTCAGGCTGAGATATATTTTTAAGTGTTATTGTTTTTTCAAACATTCAAATCTCGCCTTATATGAGAGCTATCGAGAAACTAGTTATTGATTTGTACAGTACTCATCAAGAGCTTTTCAACGATATCCCACAAGACGTGGTTTCAAAAATTTCGGATTTCTCTCCCCCACCCCCACTCGTACCCCAAAACCCCCGAATCGTTGGTGTCACTGTGAACTCCCTAGGGAGTACTCTAATTTATTCAAACAAAGTTTCCCTCTATACTTCACAGGGGCAGAGAAGTAAATTTTTCAAAATTTCAACCCCTCCCCCGACCCTCCCCTTGGGCCAATTTTGCTCATTAACGAACTTGTCCGAACTATTGGACCTAGAAATAACAGATTAAAATTTGGTTCAAATACCTTCAAAATTACGGCCGCTAGCATGTAAAGATATATAAAAAGATATACCCTATAAACTTTTGAACGGGCGGTGGTTTCGTACTTAGGGAGGCATAAAACGTAAAGATATGAAAGAATGTTTCGAAAGTCATATCATGATTCCGATCCCAATAGGTAGATTTTTGTTCGAAATCTACCTAAAAAATGTAAGTTACTAATTCCAAACCGTTGTGCTCCCCCTAAGACTGTTAATCGCCCCCAGATTGGGAAGCACTGGCTTAGATCAAAGAAGGTAAACAGATAATTAAGTACGCTCTCACGAATTCAAATTTAAAAAAACAATTTAACGTACAAGCGATTAAAGTAAACGATAGGCCGTGGTGATTCATTTAAATATAACATACCCTTCCACAGGATTGGTCACTGAATCATGAGCTAAATATCCATCAACTAGAAAACATGCAATACAAGCCCGTTGCAAAAATATTGTCGAGAGGACAGGAAGCCCCTGCAGTTATTGACTAGTCAACACGCAGTACACATCTGCTACAGAAGTTGTCTAACGTACTAGGCGGGCAATAAGCCCCTGCAGTTAATGACTAGACAACAGGCAGTACACGTCTGTTGGAGAAGTTGTCTTACACTCTAGGCGAGCAGTAAATTTAAGTATTTCCTTACCGGTACTCTTTTTCATGACATCTTCCATCAGAAAAACATGTAGGATGGTTCCTAATGGAAGACATCATGAACATGACAAAGGAAAATAAATTCCCTTGAGGCAAGCCTACATGCTGAGATAGATTTCGAAGTGCTTTTGGTTTAGTTTACTGTCGCTGCGTAGCACTCTTCTTCTTTAGCCTTGGCATGACATACCCGCAATAATAACTGCAATAAAGAGGAAAGATCACCTTTTCAAACGTTAAAATCTCGCCTTATATGAGAACTATCAAGAAACTGGTTATTGATTTGTAGAGTACTCATGAAGAGCTTTTCAACGATACCCCACAAGACGTAGTTTCAGTAATTTCGAATTTCCATACCCCCACCCCCACTCGTACCCCCAAAACCCCCGAATCGTTGGTGTAACTGTGAACTCCATAGGGATATATATATATAACTTTTTTTTAAAAACAGGCGGTGGTTTCGTACTTAGGGAGGCATGAAAGAATTTTTCGAAAGTCATGACATGGTATCGATTGCAATAGGTAGATTTTTCTTCGAAATCTACCTAATAAATGCTGCTGAATATCAAACAGGCTCTTTTTGATCGCTTATATTTTACATATCGCCAATAACATAGGGCTAATCATTACCTATACATAATCTACAAAAAAATCAATTCTGCACCATAAAGTTCTGCATATAAGTTACCTCTTAACACAGAAACTCTGTGCACTCTCTATAGTGGTGATGAGCATGCTGTGTAAAATGAACTGAAGACCAAGTTTTTATCCTGTGCAGGAATTGAGCTTGCGAAACAGATCCATAATAAATGTAGCGCAGGCGATAACATGGCGGGTGGGTCAGGACGAACATGGGTAGAGTCCGAGTTAATTTGAAGGAATGTCACAGATTGGTAGGGCGGGCGGGGAACCGACCATCAAGTTGCGACGTGGAAGCAGACTAAGTGGAATGAGTTTGAGCCCGTGAATGAAGTGGCGAATGTTTGAGCCCTAAACACAGCTCCGCCCATATCCAGCAGGCAGTAAATTTCCTCGGGGAGACCCAGCGCTCTCAAATTGCAGGCAGAGCTTCGACATAAAATTTTACAACTATCTATAAGTTAATTTAACAATCACATCAAACGTCCTTAATGAATTGTAATGTCAATAATCCACTGTACTGTGGAAGTGGCTGATAATGTTCGTTCGATGTCAAACTAGCAAAATTTGTGATTGTGAAAACAGTATTGCCGTCCTGTAATTATCTTTAATGGAAGTATATGCCCGTGTACATCATGCTGGTATTCGGGTAATTTAAAAATGATTCGTCCCGGTTAAAATGGGTTACAATATCGTAACTCTCTACCATGCATTGATCTAACATGGACCAAATAGCAAGAGACAACACCAAATTTGGAAATGGTTGTTCATGAATCGTAGAATATTGTGTCTGTTGGATTTTACGTGAGAATACTCGTATTATAGGAGAAAAATTTATCTGGCACTGAATGCATATTTCCATCTTAAATGTTACTGTACAACAACAATGAAAATCCGGTCACAAAATCACAAATTTAGTGTGCCTCGCAAAACTGTTGGGTAAGGTAAGGTAATTTGCGGATATAGGTTATTTGATATTAAGCACATGTGAAGTGAAGGTGCTAAGAACAATTCAGGGGAAAACTTTATTAGATAAGATACACAATACAGAAATTAGGGACAAATGCAAAATTCAGGACATAACTAAATTTACCAATGACAGAAGAAAATTTTGGAAAGAACACGTTGATAGAATGGAAAACAATCGCCTAGCAAAAAAGGCTCAAGAAAGCAGACCAGACGGAAAAAGATTAAGAGGAAGACCTGCTACGAGATGGAAAGACAGTACACATGACTCATCTGAGGAATAAAGGGGAAATAAACAGGATGCCATCCTACATCACAATAATAATAAGAAGAAGAAGGTTATTTGGTGATACTAGGGAGAATCAAATGAAAACCGCAATTATTGTTTTTCCCACTATTTTACTGCAGGAAGAATGCTTGCATGTAGGCCTACATTATTTTTCTACATAGTCCCCTCCCAGTTCAATGCACTTGAGACATCGCATAGGAAGTGCTTTGATACCGCGTGAGAAAAATGATTTTGGTTAACGCTGTAGCCACTCGTGCACCGCCTATTGGTCGTCTTCATCACACTTGAACTTCTGCCCTCCAAGGTGCTCCTTTAATAGACCAAAGATGTGGAAGTCTGATGGTGCCAAAGCGAAGGGGATTGCTGAGTGCAGGTGTTTTGCTTCTACACGATAATGCCCGTCCTCATTCTGCTCGTGCAACCATGGAAACCATCGATGACATTCGTTTCAAGTGCCTCCCACATCCACCATACTCGCCAATTTGTCACCATTAAATTACCACATCTTTGGTCAATTAAAGGAGCACCTTGGAGGGCAGAAGTTCAAGTCTGATGAAGACGTCCAATAGGCTGTGCACGAGTGGCTACAGCGTCAACCAAAATAATTTTTCTCACGCGGTATCAAAGCACTTCCTATCCGATGAAATAAAAGCACTGAACTGGGAGGGGACTATATGGAAAAATAATGTACAAGCAAGCATTCTTCCTGCAGTAAAATAGTGGGAAAAAATTAATTGCAGTTTTCATTTGATTTTTCTCCCTCGTAATTCTTGTAAGTCGTGCCACCAGATATGATTTATATCAGTGTGATTCAGCTTCACACACACACACACACACACACATATATACATATATAATTATAATGCATGGCTCGTGGTGCTCATCTTACCTCCTTCCCCTCATACCTCTCTGTTAATTAAACGTACAATAGCACTAATTTCCCGTTCCTGTAACAAATATCAGTAGATATTAGAAAAATATAGCAGCAAGTTGGCACTTCTTTGGGCGTGTGTTTTTATTTCATTGGACAAGTGCAAACATTTCGTCAGATTTCATTATTACGACGTCCCATCTGTTCTTTATAATCAATAATATTTTTCAGAGTGTGATTCAGCTTAATAACCAGTCCGCGTTTCAGCACGTAGCTTATAGTAATCCAGTTAATTTTTATAGTTTTCATTATTTTATTTATGGTTGAAAACTACCTTTGTCTCAATTTAGTAACATAGTAAAAGACATTGCATGGAATTAGGTTGTTTAAAAAATTAATGATTATCTACCAGAACTTATATATTTTTATCCTGCCAACCATTCTATTCTCATGTTTTCTTCAACTCGTAGCCAAGATTTACAACTCAAAATTAAATAAATTTAGGTAACTGATATAACAAAGTGCTTTTTGAGCAATACAGACACACGGACGGTCTGTCGGACATTTCCGGCCTACTACACAATCTCATAAAGTACCATTCTGGTACTTAATAATAATAGTACTGATATTAATAGTAAAGAGAACATTTGCTTAACTATAGATTATTATATTTTCCTGAAGAAATCTGAACACAAAAAAATGAAGAAAAAAAATCAGGTATTGTACTACGTAGTTCCCTATAAATATCTTCTCTGAAAATAGTAATAATTAAAGTGAGCATAAGCCATAATATTATATTGACTTCGTTTAATTTGCACGTTCTCTTTACCCAGGAAATCAAAATCTCTTGAACAGTCGGAGCAATTATTTACTCAGATAATAACATGCAGGTTTGTATATTCATCAATGTAAAAAGTCAATATTAAAGTTGTGCAATATATTTTACACTGTTAATTTTAAAACAGAGTTGCCAGATCAGAAACGTAAAACAGTCGTACCAACAACTGAAAATAGTCGTACGCTAGTTAAAATTGTCGTACACTTTGCGAATTGTCAGGATGATGATGGTAATAATAATAATAATAATAATAATAATAATAATTTCAATTTCAATTTCAATTATTTATTTATAGAAGCTACAGACAATTTTTACAAATTTTAAACAGTAGGCTTCTACTTAATATTAGAATGAATTATGATAAATGAATTATGATAAAGGAATGGCAGTGGTGAATTATGATGATGATATATTATTTACAATAATAAAAGAATTACATATACAACAGGAATTACAAGATAACACATAATTAGACATCTGACTACCTAACTGACAAGTCTGCAGTTTTAACATGATTGATTGTGCGGTCAGCAGTGCTATGTCAATAGCATGAACTTCGTTACGTCAGCACATTCTTTACTTATAATTCAATGCAGACACTAGTTTATATGTTTAATTTGAGGAAAGCAGGTCGCATTCTTTAATTAAAGATTGTGTCATTATATTTCTTGTTAAACTTGTAGAGCATATGGCCGTTTTATCAAAATAATGAAAGAGTCCTTGTCAGTCTTGTGTGTATATAATAATAATAATAATAATAATAATAATAATAATAATAATAGTAATAATAATAATAATAATAGTGATAATAATAATAATGATAACAGTAATAATAATCACTGCTTGTGGAATATATCAGAATTTTTAAATAGGGCATTGCAAGCAATAGCCATTCTGTTAGAAGGAATCACATATGGCTGTTGAACAGAAAAAATTGTTCGATTTCTTGTTCCTCGTGCATATGGGACAAGAGCCCTATGCTATCTAAAATTGATTTGCAATGTATTTCCCCACGAAAGACTTTAGCTATGAAATTAGCATCTGCAGAAACACGCCTATTATATAATGTTTCCAAATTTAATAACTTAAGTATATCTTCATAGTCCAAATTTCTGTTAAACTTATTACGTATAAGGGAAACAAATTTTCTTTGTATTCGTTCCAGCTTATTACTGTCAGATATTGTAATGCTGTTATAAGCAACACTACAATATTCTAAGCCACTGCGAATTAAAAATTTGTAAAGAGTAAGTAATGACTCTATGCTTTTTAAATTTTGAGAAATTAAACGAACTAATCCAAGAGTTTTTAAAGCCTGTGTGAAAATATGGTCAATATGGACATGAAAATATAATTTTGAGTCAAGATAAACTCCAAGGTATTTTATATTTTCTGAACGTGCTATTATGTTTTGGCCAAGACGATAATTGTATATTATTTGGTTAGTTTTTCTACTAAATATCATGCTCTGAGTCTTACTGGTGTTAATTATCATTAAATTTGATTTACACCACTGGTGTATGTAATCGATATTCCTTTGCAGTAATTTGCAGTCCGAAGCCGTAGATATTTTATTCCATATACATAGGTCGTCTGCGTATGCTATTTTCTTACATGTTAGCATATTAGATATGTCGTTAATAAAAACTAAGAACAAGAAAGGACCCAACACTGACCCCTGGGGTACACCATCTGGTATGTAAAAAGGCTCTGAAAAATAGTTAGATATTCTAACTCGAGCAGATCTGTTTCTTAAATAACTTGAAAACCAATTGACATACTTGTTATGTAGACCTAAATTACTCAATTTTTTAACAAGAAGATCGTGATTTACTACATCAAATGCTCTGCTCAGGTCAAAAAATATGGCATCTGATTGCGATTGTGAGCAATTTTCTTTAAGTATGTCATTGAGAAAAGTGATAATTAGGGTTAGGATTTTTAGGTGCGCACCTTTTCTTGTAGGGTAAATTAAAGCTCTTCGGAAAGATACCACAGAGTGAGATTTTATCTATAGTCGAGAATGGAGACATTTTTGTAGCACCTTTTTTCCCTTTTTTGGTACCTTTTACCCCTTTTTTCTCAACAGTGCCCATAATCCCCTTTCTTCCCCTTTTTCATATACTGTAGCTTATCAATATTCTTCTAGAGTGCATTTTATCATTATAAAGCGTTATGAATGACTTGTGAGTTTCATTCCATTTTACTTCCAGTAAAAGCAGGACTGAAAGCACACCTGCAACAACAGAAAATGATACGTGTGTGCGTGCAAACCCTCTTTCTCTCACTTTGCCGAAACAAATAGCTCCCTACAATGGAAATGCATATTTCATCCCATCAACAATAATATTGTGTGTGTGTGCAAATCCTCTTTCACTTTGCCGAAACAAATAGCTTGCTACAATGGAAATGCGTATTTCATTCCACCAAATTATAATTTATTATAAAAAAAATATTGTGTATACGCAAATCCTCTTTCTCTCACTTCCATCTTCTTGATTTCACCAGTCAGTAGTCTGTTGATCGTGAGTGCAAATCTGTGATTAAATGAGTGTATTTTTGCCATGCCTAAGGTGTCCAGAGCCCGGTTATTTTCTCTGTCTCAGGAATTCAAACAAGATTCCGTAGAAACAGATGGAACTGTAATACCGTGTAGCATTTGCGATTCAGGAATTTTGTTAGATGAAAAACACCAGCAAGACCGCATCAAACAACACATTTCCACTTCTAAGCATCAAAAGAACAAGACACTTCAAGCAAATAAATCGCGACAACCTTTATTACGGAATGCGATTGAACAGTGTTCATCGAAAACTCAAAATTTGAAGAAATTCAAGATTGATTTATGTGCTGCTCTTACACAAGCGGGAATTCCACTCAATAAGGTAAACCATCCGACTTTCAAAGGATTCCTTGAAAAATACACAAAGATGTCAGTGCCTGATGAGAGTACTATAAGAAGAAACTACATGGAGCCTGTTTACCAAGAAACCATAAAAACCATAAAGGAGAAAGTGACTGATTGTGATGTGGGAATCATATTGGATGAAACTACAGACTCAATGGAACGATATGTTTTGAACATTTTAGTTTTCCCCCTATAAGGGGAGAACGTTAAGCCCATGTTGTTTAAAATGTACGAACTGGAGAAAGCCAACGCCAGTACAGTAATGCAATCAATCATGGACTTCTGTCAAAACCTGTGGCCAAGTGGTATTGCATTTGAAAAACTTCTTCTGGTGGTTACAGACCAGGCTCCATACAGGGTTTCAGCAATTAACCAATTGAAACCTTTGTTCCCTAAGTTAAAGCATGTGACATGCCTAGTCCATGCCCTTCACAGGGTTTGTGAATCCATAAGGAATGAATACGACATTGCAAATGAATACATCTCTGCCCTGAAGAAGATTCTACAGAAAGCTCCGAGTCGTGTTGTTGCCTACAAGGAAATCACTGGCCTCCCCCTTCCAAAATTCCCGGTCATTACTCGCTGGGGATCATGGATTCAGTGTGCTGTTATGTTGTGTGAGAATTTTGACAAGATTAAGGATTTTGTGCTTTCATTGGATCCAGCAGACGCAGGTGCGATTTCCAAGGCCCAACAACGTCTGCTACCGGAAAAAATACAGAATTTGGAGACAGAACTATTTTGTGTCCATGGTTACAAGTACTTGACTGCAGCTATCAAACAATTGGAAGAACAAGGTCTTGAAAAGGAAAAACAATGGGATATTTTCACTTCAGTAAGGGACCAGTTAGAGGGCTTTGCTAAAGACAAACTTTAGTCTAGTCTTCAGAAAAATCCGGATGTTGAGGAATTTGCCACATGTGTAGAGTTGCCATTCCGAGTGAATACAAAGTTTGCCCCACTGGTTTCTGTGGATGTCGAAAGAAGCTTTAGCATGTACAAAGACATTCTATGTCCTAATAGAAACAGGCTTATTTTTAAAAATGTAGAGATGCTCAATGTCTTGAAGTACAACAGCTTCCTGTATTTTACTGTTTCTGGTGAGTGATGATTTGATGTGTTTTTTCGCAACTCAATAACTGTTAATAGAAGATAGATTTTTTTGAATTACTTGAGTAAAATAGCACCTTTTTGTCCCCTTTTTTACCTTATTTTAGCACCTTTTCCCTTCCTTTTTTCATATAAAATTTGCACCTAAAAATCCTAACCCTGGTGATAATATTGGTTGCTGTGGACATGTCCTTGGTAAAACCATGCTGGAAATCATTTAATTTATTTTTACTGAAAAATGAAATATGTTTATGAATGATGGTTTCAAAAATTTTTGAAAATGTATTTAATATGGCTATGGGCCTAAAATTTGCCAATTCTTTGCTTTTGCCTTTCTTGTGTACCGGTCTAATAGCAGAAATTTTCCAAATTGAAGGAAAAGTTTCTGTTTCCAGCGAAAGGTTATACACATATGTAAGTACAGGTGTCAGTATTGGGGCACACCCCTTAACAATAAAGCTTGGTATCTGGTCGAGTCCCGAACTCTTAGATGGTTTCAAGTGTCGAATAGCTACCAAGACATCGGAATCTACGATAGTTGGAACATGTAGGCATTCAGATGTGACAGTTTGAGCATAGGGCCCAGGTACTTCATTAGTGGGCGTATTTATAATCTGAAAATGCTCTGCGAAAATATTCACTAGCTTTGATGGTTCTGAAACAATGGTATTGTTAATTTTAACATGCAATACGGGATCGTTTTTATTTCGTAACTTCGAAACATAACTCCAAAATTTAGCAGGGTTTGACTTTAAATCTTGATCGATTGATTTGTACCATTTTTGCCTATCAATTTTAATAGTTACTTTTACCAATCTTCGGTAATCTGAGAAACATTGATAATACAAATCAGTCGAGTGTTTTTTAAAAAGTCGATGATAATGTTTCTTTTTCCTTATATATAATTTAAGCTCTCTTGAAAACCAAGCCGGATATTTTGGTTTAACAGCAAATGTTTTAGGGATTGACTTATTAATTGCATCACTAACTAAATATGCAAGATTTTCAACAGCAGTGTCAGGTGATTTTTGATTATACACTGCGGACCAGTCAGATGAAGCTAATGTGTTGTATAGTTTATAATAGTCACCTTTGTGATAGCATAAACTTTCTGTTGGGAACTGAGTACCTTCACTCACTTGGCTAATTAAATTCATAACAATAGGGGGATGATAGTTATCAATATTCACCAGTGCATAATCCGGTATTGATACAGTGATCTCATCCAGACTTGTAAAAACTAAGTCTAATAAATTTTTACTAGGGACAGTGTCATTGATTTGAGACAAATTTAGGAAAGAGCATGTTTGGTGTACAATTTCACCTTTAATTTTATGATAGTGATATAAGTTAGGTGCAACACCTGCCAGCCAATTGAAACCAGGGATATTAAAATCACCGAGTAAAATGACCTGAAAGTTGTTACAATCTAAATTATTTTCGAGAAAATTAAAATACTGCTGAAATGCAGCAATACTCGTATTGGGCGCAAAATAATGGCATCCAATTAAAATAGGCTGAGCATTTTTGAGAGTTAACTCAATCCACACACATTCATCTGTCTGTTCTAATTCAGGTCTACGTTTATGCCTGACACTGTTGCTGATGGCAATTAAAGACCCTCCTCCCCGAGTTTGGCTAACTAGTGTATATTTTCTGTCAGATCTGTACACCTGATATATTTCAGGAAAATAATTGTGATCATAATGGTCATCATTTAACCATGTTTCAGTAAGACAAATGATGATGGGTTCATTTGTGTTAATATTGTCGAAAAGGTCCGTGGATTTAGTTCTTAAACCACGAACATTTTGGTAATAAATTTCAGTGCCTAAATTGCTGTTACTAAACATAGACTGATCCATATGATCACAACTATTTGCCATTTAGGGTTAAGGAGAGCCCCCTCCAAGGCTGCTTTTAGAAGATGTTCTGGCTAGCAGTGTATCCATAATCTTCCTAGGGGAAGATCTACTGGATTTTTCAGGAGTTTTTTCAGGAGGTTTACCCTGCGACTTCGTTGTAGGGCTACATACAGCTGGGTCAGGACTGGTGGGCGCGATTTGTTCCTTTTGTAGGCGGCCACGGAATGGAAAAAACAGCACCCCTGTAGGCCAGATATCTACATTATTAATAAGAGGGAAATCTTCCTCACAAACAGAAATATGAAAACTGGCATAAGAATTAAATTTAGTTTTCAGCTTTGTTACTGCAAATGTTTTGAGATTTACCTGGGTACGTAAGGATTCTGCAATATCTTCCGCGTTTACAGTGTTACCATAGCGTGACACGAATAAGGCTTTACCTCTAGTTGGTTTGGCAACTACTGGTAGTGAGGAAGAATTCCTAACTCCTATTAGCGGGGCCTTCTTAACCCTAGGTTTTTTAGATACAACTGTGAAGCCGTCATTGGTGTCACCTCTATCGGATTCCGGGGCACTGAGTGCAGTGGGCACTGCGAGATTAGAATTAATGGCACTAGACACACTGGCACTGGAACTGGCACTTGTAGTGGCCCGATTGGGCACTGGCAGTTTGACACTGCGGCTTGAGGAAGCTGAAACACCACCTGAACCATTACTGGTATAGGTAGGATTTCCACTGTTGGCAGAGGTAGTTTCTCTATTGATGGCAGCCACCACTTCAGAGTATTTAGCCGGTTGGATGATATTTGCAACTTTCTTGCTAGGCTGCTGGGGAATATTGGTACCACTTGAACTAGCTCCTTGTTGGACTCGTGGTGAAGATTCGTTTAGGAGATCTCGGAGGCCATAGATCTCTTTCCGTAGATTTTTGTTTTCCTCTCTTAGGTCAGAGACCTCGGAGAGGATTTTTGTCAGCAGTTCAGTAATAGCTGACACTGCTACTGATGAAGATTTATTAGCCTCAATAATGGCTTCAAGTTTGCTATCCAAGGTGTTACACCTCCCTGGGTGAATGTGAGCTGCAGATATACTCTCATCAGGAACTGAATTAGATCTAGATCTAACAGGAGTATCATCATTCCTGAGGGCTTTCCTTAATTGAGTGCACTTATCACAAACGTAGGTGCTCTCACCATCCTTGTGGTAGAGTGTAGCCTCTATATCAGTTATATTTAGACAAACTAAATGAAAGCGGGCCTTACAGTTCCCACTACAGTATAAATGTTTTTGCCTACCTTGAAATCCCTTGTTACACAAAGGGCATAGGTCGGCACTAGGCGCCATTGAAAAATCGAAGCACTGTCAATGAAATAGTAAGTAGGTCACCACTATAGCAGAGAGAACACACAACACGTCCACTCACGGTGGAGTCTCATACTATAATAATAATAATAATAATGATTGCCAAGTGAGGTACTCTGTACAGACACTTTTTCTATAAATGGTGGTTAAAATTTGCTTTTGTTCTATAAATTTGCTTTATAGAACTTTCTATAACGTGCTACTGCTCCACTAACGCATGCTGACTTTGTTGTTCACCGCTACTACTCAGCTATAACTGGTCTCTCGTAACAGTATACATATACCCATTGTTGTTGGTACTCTTTGTCATCGGCTACCTGCAGATGTTGCAGGGAGAAATAAATTAATAATAATATATTAATACGTTACAAACCATAAGAAAGTAAGTTTCCAAATATTATTTAAAGAAAAGTATGCAGCCACTTTTGATATGCATGTGTCAACATATAGCCTACTATTGATAATAACAATGATATGATTATTTTGTTTGGTCATAATAAAATAAAAACAATAAAACCACCTGCTCTTTATCGGTATAATTTCTTTAGAGATTTGGATTGATTCATTTTGCACATGTGCGGCTAAAATATAAAATATTTGGGGGAGAATGAGAGAAGTAGCAATAACAATACAACAATACAACTTAAGCGAGATGCGGCACCGGCCCGTGAAAGCCTGTAATAAATAAATTGACTGAGTATTATTTGACAATGGCTATTATAAGTTTATAACATTCCGCCTTTCATTTAGCGATATGTAGGCATATACATGTGGAAAAAGACCTAATGTTAGGCATCACACAAGGCAGACGCAGAATTAGATGGACAGACGGGATTAAGGACACCCTTAAGATGGAATGGGCACAGATCATTAGGCTTGCAGAATCTAGATCTGAATGGAGAGACGCTGTTCAACAGGTTACTAAATGCATAACAAGAGACAATGTTAGGCTGGCACCCTAAACTGCTGTGCATATCCTAGGGGATCTCCAGAGATCGTTCGCGATCTACGGACCTACTACTAGGCATATACAAAACAAAATGAAAATTCTGCAGTAGATTGCTAAAAAATAAACAGAAAATGGTAGTGTAAAATGCTAATGTTAAAAATAGTCGTATGAGTAGGCATACGACACGTGGTTGCGTCGTACGTCGTACAAATCTATGAAATAGTCGTATGTGTACGACTATAGTCGTACGTATGGCAACACTGTTTTAAAAGATCATTTAGCTAAATTAATATACAAAACAACACGATTGCGTGGAGTTACGGTATATTTCCCTTTTGGCAATTGTGTACGCTCTGCCACATTTTAATCTTATTTCGGAGAATCCCGTCTACGAGTTTTCTGATATAATCTCCTGCAGGTAATTTTTCATCTAAATATTTGAAAAGTAGTAATGGTTTTCTGACTTACTATAATGTTTAAGATAAAATAACACAATAAAATATATGTTAATATTAAAATAAATCACCTTATAATTTAAACAACATTTAAATAAATAGTAAGTTACTTTTAATAGTTGACTGTAACTTCCAGCAGATTCACAGTAAAGCAAATCTAAGCCCTATGAAATCGACAAATAGATAATTCAATACATTTTACTCATCTCTATTCTGAGATTGTGTGGTGGACGGGAAAATGTCTGTCCGTCAGTGTGTCTGTATGGGAACACAGGAGTAGTAGGAACGGATTTTTCTGGACGGAGAAGAAGGTTTAAGTTATAGAACATCCTGAATACAATGCCTAACAAACGTTATACGAGGATCGTTCCGAAAGTAATGCCTCCTATTTTTTTACATGGAAACTACAGGAGATACAGAAGATGCTGTTGTCAAAGCTGTAAGGAAGTGGTTAGATTTTTACAAGCGCGGCATGCAGGCTCTGGTTCATCGTTGGCAAAAGTGCATAACGAATGGTGGTGCCTATGTAGAAAAATGACAGTCTGTAGCTGAAATATTGCTCTATTTAGCTGTGCTGTTGTGATTTATGTATCTCCTGTAGTTTCCATGTAAAAAATAAAAATAAAAGGCATTACTTTCGGAACGACCTTCGTATAAAACTTCAACAAATGGGCCTAAAATATAGAATACAAGACACATCTAGGAGTTATGAATATAAAATACAAGTTTTCAGATATTGGCCTATTTAACTCCATCTGGCACTTTTTTACACCAGCTTACCTGATTTTATTTTTAACAAATTTAGCTATGATATTCTTAATCTCGTACTTAAGTATACATTAAGCATACTTAATGTACTTGTAAGAGATAGTTCGTAGTTATTTCATATTAACTGATAAGTTAAGCCTGGTACAGGTTTACTTCGAACTGGGCATTAAACTTTCTGTGTATGTTGAATTAGCATTTCTTCGCCTATTCTGAAACTTGAAACACTGAAAAAGGGTTATACCACATTAAAACAACAATAGTACATTCGCAGCATTTCCTTATTCCAGATAGGCCTATGCATGAATTACTGCATCTTAATCCCTCTTAGCAAATAACTAAATCTAAACAGCTCACTAATTAAATCTCATATGTGTGAAATGCTTCAAGTACTGATTCAAATGTTCTGAATTACATGCGTGTGTAGAGTTAGCTTTTCTCAAACTGGAATGCCATAAATCGTATTACTCAGGGATTTCGCCGAACATTGAAAACGTTTAACATAAAGTTAGTGTCGGAGGCAGGCGATATGAAATTCTGTTGCAATTAGCGGTAAGCTGTAGCTGAATAATTATGTTGTGTATCTCCGGCCGCAACATCATGTTGTGCTCAGATAATGGCGCCCCTGCCACCTGCTGTCCAGACCTCATCACCTCCATTCCTAATCCCAGTCCAGCTTGTTGTATGCAGATTTCTGCTTCCCAAAACCTGCAGTTTGACATAGTCTATTCGGTTACCTACTTTTTAGGTAGATTTAGAAGAAAATATACCTATTGCAATGGATACCATGTCATCATTTTCGAAAAATTCTTTCATATCTTTACGTTTCCTGCCTCCCTAAGTACGAAACCACCGCCTGTTCAAAAACAATTTTTGTGATATTTATATATATATCTTTACACGCTAGCGGCCGTAATTTTGAAGATATTTGAACCAAATTTTATTATGTTATTTCTAGGCCAAATAGTTCGGACAAGTTCGTTAATGAGCAAAATTGGCCCAAGGGAAGGGGAGGGGGTTGAAATTTTGAAAAATTTGTATCTCGGCCCCTATGAAGTATAGAGGGAATCTTTGTTTGAATAAATTAGAGAACTCCCTATGGAGTTCACAGTGATACCAACGATTCGGGGGTTTTGGGGGTACGAGTGGGGTTGGTTGGTTGGGGGATGTAAATTCGAAATTTTTTAAGCCACGTCTTATGGGGTATCGTTGAAAAGCTCTTGATGAGTACTCTACAAATCAATAGCTGGTTTCTCGATAGCTCTCATATAAGGCGAGATTTAGCACTTCGAAATCTACCTCAGCCTGTAGGCCTGCCTAAAGGGAATTTTTTCATTCGTATTTTCCTCTAACAAGTTATCATTAACAGAGTTATTTCCAGAACTACGCAGACAGTGGCCTAAAACCACTGACTGACAGTTTGGCTAATGATTAATTCCATAACCAACAGCAGAAATTAGATGTTTGAGACAAAAATGACTGTAAGCTTTCGGGCGGAACTAAAACTAGAAGAGTTAAACATCATAATACTAAAATATAATGCTGGAAACAACACCTAGACAGAATGCAAAGAAATTAAAACCAAGAGCAGCATTGAATTACAACCCTCAAGAAACAAGGAAGCCAGGAAGACCAATGAAAAGATGGACCAGAAACGGGCTGAGGCCCAAACCGTGTCGAAGTAGATTTCACACCAAAAGGGTCTTGTATAAGTATGCTAAGAGGTACGCAGTCAAGTGGAACATAACTGGTTGTTGGCCACTACATAGTCTTTTAGAGCAATGCAAGACAGAATTTGATTGAGAAATATTAAACAAATTTATGAATAAATTTATAACTTTTAACGTTGTAGGATGGAACTTTGTGAAGCTATAGTATAAAAAACAAATCATTTGAAACAATTTTCAAACAAATAACTGATCCTTATTTGACATTGTAGATTGACGATTATGAAGATGTTTACTGCTGCAGGAAGGATTTTCATTAAATGGGCAGTGATTTTTAGCCCGTTATGTATAATTAAAGAAGTTTTGCTATATATATATATATATATATATATATATATAGGCTATATACGTATTTAAACACAGCCCTCGAATACAGGAAGGAATAAAGCATTTTCTGTCCATGAGGATATAATTATATGGTATAGTACAATAGACATATTGTAGGAAATCATAAGTAAAAATTATAAATTTTATAATACCGTAATGAAACTATTATAATTAGATCTAAAACTTGAAAATTTTACCAATTAAATATGATCGGCAAATGTAATGGATTTAAATTTTAATTGATAATAGTCCCTGAAACAATCCAGGGAGAGAATTCCCGAGTCATTTTATTAATAAAATAAAGATGAGGAATAAGTCTTATGTTCTATGGTGGGCGATTAAAAGCAGTTATTTATACTGGGATCAAGGCATTGAAAGAAAAGAAAAGTTGTTAGGACTAGGTAGAAAGGAGCCTCTTTATTTCACAGAATTTTGTAATTCTACGACATCGATTGCTATGTTATCCCAAAAATGATACTAAAATCGATAGAGTTCTACGTGTAAATGCTAGGCAAATATGCTTTATATATATATGCGTTTATTAATTTATATTTGGAAGAATTGCTCATACATCCGCTCAAAATAGTTTAATCTATTTTGATTAACTTATGTGCTGCTTCCTACTATTTGCAAAAACTCCTTTAAAGCTATATTTTGTTCATATAACCTTCATATAGGCCTAATGCACATAGAAAAAGAGATAGAGCGAGAGAGAGAGTGGGGGGAGAAGAGAGACGAGAGAGGGGATTCTTTTATGTGTTTCTATAACTAGTAATGAATTTTTGTTGATATCATCTTGGAAGTTCTATTAAGTATACGGAGAACAAACTCTTCAGTTACTATGAAAGTTAAATTATCAAAAGAAGCACTATGTGTCGTAATTGTTATTTTAATCATAAGTATAATAATTGGGCCAGGAATAAAATCTATGCTGAAGAACAGTGGCTTGAGAAATAGAAATCCATTAGATGATGAAAAAATGCGTACATTGATCCTTTGTATAATATAATTATATAAAACGCAAATCGAAAGTCTAGAAACGTAGGTCTCTTGTATCATGTGTGTAAAGACAAACATTGACAGACTTAGAGGCAACCGGATTGTGATCAAATCACGAACTGGTTGGAGAATGAAGTGTATCGTACATAGGAGCACACGCAATTCAGTGACTGACCAGCAAATACAAAGACCGGAGCCTTGTCAAAGCACTTGGTGGAAACGAATGGGATTCACAAAGCTCATAGACTCCAGCAACTGTATGGACGACAGTAGGATGTTTCTGTCGAATGTCCAAGATGAAGATTTTATGATGGATTACTTTCTCTGAACTTGTTTTTAGTTACCATCATCCTTTATAAAAGTAAGAACTAGTAAGAACATATCATTATTCGTATTGAGCAGTTGTTGGATTTACACATTTTGTAAGTTTCTTTGTAAAATTAGAAAAGCCAAAATTGCAGAAAAGCACCATTGTTCTGTTGTCTCAATTGAGGGAAACAATATAAGCCTAATCGTGACCGAATACAGGTTTTAGTGGTCATTATCTGTTAAGTCTACATTTTTAATAGGCGTGAGCTTAATGGTGAGGGTAAGGAATTGAAACTTGGCTTTTTGTAGTATGGACGCGGGTTCGTACTCTGTTAATATCGATTAAATGTACTCTCATGTCCTAGATTTACTGGCATGTATTATTATTATTACTATTATTATTATTATCATCATCGTTATCATCAATATAATCATCATCGTAATTCGCTTATGCACGAGTATTAAAATGTATGAATTAATTATCTAAAATTTTTCAATCAAACTTCATTTCTTGACATACCCAAAAGAAGAAGGAAAGCAATCACAGTTAAAATTAATTTTTTTTCATCTTTATTCTGTCAAGTAAATTCTATAACTGAATATATTGGCAAAAAAGATACTCTGAGACAGACTGTAAGATTCATTAGCAACTGTTGCCTAAACAGATAGCGAGATTCTTACTAGTTGCTAACGGCATACTTTCCTGGCATGAACTAAAGATAGTTTCCAAGGTAAACCTAGGTATGGTGTTTCTCTTTGATTATAACTAGGGGGCGGATTTTTATGATATGTCATATTTTTCCCCTTTGCATTATTTCAGATTTCCGATTAATTTAAACCCGATTCCAAGCATCCTGGTGAAACTGGAACGGCTTTTTTTGTGCATATAACTGCATTTTTAGGCAATTTTAAACTATTGTAGCATATTTAGTATGAATATGCATATTTAGGTCATATTTTTGGCATATTTGTGTGCATATTAAAGAAATTTTGAAGTTTCATATCATATTTTGTAAACTTTGCATTATACTGATAATTTTTTAGAATTTACAGATATTTTAAATAATTAACACATTATATTTTAATAAAATGAATTGTAATGAAACTTAAAAAATAATTAACATTATATTTTAATAAAATGAATTGTAATGAATCTTAAAAAAATAATTAACATATCTTAATAAGATGAATTGTAATGAAACTTAAAAAAATTAACATTATATTTTAATAAAATTAATTTTAATGAAAATTTTAAAAAAAAATATATACCGGTACATAATGTGCAAGTGGTAAAGTCATATTTTAAATTTTATTGGTCATATTTTAATGTTTTTTTAGGTCATAAATGCATGCATGTATCCTATTTTTTAGGTTATAGAAATCCGCCCCTAATTATAACCTACTAATGAGATTGTTTGTTTACGGAGGTGTAGCGAAGATTCTAACTGACTATGCTCGGTTTGAGCGATGGGAGTTTATAGTATTATTGATTGCACATGCAAAAGAGGATATGAATAATTACAGCTGTGGGGCGTGTTCGTTCGCAGAGCGCTACAACAATCACCTGATCAATTAGCTCTGACAACATCATTATTCCGCACGCTCTTCGTTCTCTTCTCACTTGTTGTCACGTTTCCTTATCCGCAATCAACTTCTCCCTTGAGACACAGGTAAATTTATGGAGTGTAAACTATATTCTTGGATAAGATATAGAACGTGTAAGTAATACATGGAATATGGACGTAAAATTGTCACGCTGAATCTTCGTAACTACTTGAGATGAAAATAGAATCCGTTATCTATTACACAGCCCAACAAAAAAGAACTTTTTGTTTTGTGTCTCAGATGTTTTACCGGATTTTGGCTATACTTAGTGTGCTTATTCCAAATATGTAAACAGTTTTTCTCTACCAGCTCTACTTTTATATAGAGTGTCATTAACTTATAACCTCTTTCGCGAAACAAAATCTTGCTTGATAATATAGCTAGTGAAGGTTCTTGACCATACTTGGGACACGTAAGACGAAAACTGTACGAAGTACAGAAAAACTAAAGGCTGGATAATTTTTTGGCCATCAAATTGACAGCTCATAAGTCATAAACGACCGTACAATATGTGGTAATATCAATTTTTGAAAGACCAATGTTATATTGTTATTGTAATGTTAATGTAATTTTAGTGTTTTGCTTTTTCTTCACATGTTTTAGAAGCTTAAAATAGGCACTGTTTTTTATTTATATCAAACGTAAAATGGGATAATGTGCATAATAGTAACACATATGTCACAAAACTAAAGCTGATAGGGCAAAACTAATGGCACATTTGGCATCGGCGGCCTAGATATACCCAAGAATAAGTATAAATTCTAAGGCACCAAAATGGCTGTTGGTCTGTGTTACCGTATGTTCATATTGATAAACTTAAGCAAGGCTATTTTCTGTTGTTCTTATAATGAAATATTTAAACAATTGTATACCTGTGACTTATTTTATGTGTGATTACTTTACTTTTTTTTTCAGTCATTACTTTTTGAAATATGGGATTATAATATAAGGTTCTAAGAAAACTAATGACATAAGTTATTGCTGTTGCAAATGAAAATTCTTAGAAGTATCAAAAGATGTGATATTCGGGAACATTGCAAACCATTATTAGTCCAATTCGAAATTTTGACTGTTGTTAATTTATATATATATAAATCTCTTAGTTCATGTGTATAATAACATAGATAAATAATTATAATTTTAGAAAGGATATTCATTTGTATAAAAAAAATTAAAAATGACTTGAACCTATCTAAATTTGGGTTAAGTAAAACAATTAATTCTCATTCAAATTTGTGACCTAAATGAGATTTTAACAGCTTATTTCTTGGAAAATTTAGCTCAAGAATCAGTAATTAATCCGGTGTAAGAATATAAGGAATTTTAATTGATCGAAAGTGTCTAAATTCGTAATTTTTCGTTTTATTTTTATCACTTTCATTGTCGCATGTCAATTTACAAGAACAAAACATATTCACTTCTGTAGCTTCTTCGATAAAAAAATATTAATTATTGAATGCAATGAGGTATATATAAGCTGCAGATGAATAAAAGATATGAAGAGAATTTTATAACTATTTTAAATATTATATTATTTCATATTAAATAATTACAAACTATCCTTTAAAAACGTATAAAAATAAAATTAACAAATATTTTGAAACCAAAATAATCGGTAAGTAAATTTTTACGTACCTTCAGTAAATACTGCCCATATTCTCGATCCGCTGACAAATAATGGTGCGAACCGCGCGCTGATGGAAGGAATCAGGCAGATTTATTCTTAGAGAAACCTCATTTTCTGTCTCGCTATTCTATTATTTGCAATATTTTATTGAAGTTTAAAAGATTTAAAAAAATATAAATATAATACAAAATATATTAATAGTAACAAAAGAAATGCATGTATCCGAACATCTTTACGTAGACCTAACGCTGTGTTCATATATGTATAAACATTGATTGTTTTTTTCCTGACGCTGCACAATAGTATATTGCGATACAAGTGCCGTAAGGCACGTTTAAGGGTCGAGGAAACAGATTGAAAACCCGAGGCGCAGCCGAGGGTTTTTAAGTTTTCGAGACCCGTAAATGCCTTTACGGCCCGTGTGTTCCATGCTATTTTTTGCACGATGATTATTTATATCAATTTAATTATATTAATTGTGATATTACCTGAAAATATTATGTAAATACATTCTTGAAAATAGATGTTTATTTCAGAAAGTGATTCGCATGTGTTTGTTGTTATGGGAACCGAATATTTGTCCTGGGGGCCGTGCCCATAAAGGCTTGTATTATGAAGTGTATCGTAATGAATTATGACGTAGCGCTTGGACCGTAAGTAATTTAACCTCATCGCAACCGTCCTTAGCAACAAGACTGTGTGGGAATGTCAACTTACGACCCATCTAAACAACGTTCATAAGTACCACTTACTAGCTAAGGAGTGCAAAAAGATATTTATGCAGAATCCGGATTCTCAGTTCGTGTAATTACTCCTTGTTGTTGTGTCGCGTTTGAAAGGTACACACACATTAGCAAAGCTAGCGAAAATCCCTTTAAAGAGAACAAAATTGCATTAGGAAGTTAAAAGTTGAAGAGGGAACCGCATTATTGGAAGCCTGCTAAGTGTGTGGCGGTCCTGACACATGACGGAGCGTCTTCTAGTGGGGCTTCCGTCGAGAGGTCGTGTCCTCATGTCACTTCTTAGTATGTGGCTTCACGAAAATATTTCACAATTTCCTATGCCAACACTTTTTCCCTCGAGTAGGCCTACCTACACTTTAGTGCGAGATAAAAAATATTTATTTATTTTTGCCTTGAAGTACAGAAGGTCATTCCGATGCAGAATATTTACATAATTTTAATATAAAAAACAGAATTGAATTATATAATATTAGGAGAGTATATATATATAATAATAAATTGACATTCGAAGTTAAAGTTTTAAACAATATCTGGTCAGAGTATTTGTTACAAATTAAATGAATAGCATATTATGCAATAACGACGAGCTTTATAGCCTGTACTCGTCACCGGATATAGTAAGTGTGATTAAATCACGGAGGATGGGCTGGACATGTTGTGCGCATGGAGGAGGAAAGACATATCTCAAAAATAATGGCGGGGAGAACCGAAGGAAAAGACCACCCTCGAAGACCTTGACGCAGGTGGAAGAACAATGTTTTATTATGTTTTATTATTAATCATTATTATTATTATTATCATTATGTATTTCATGTTTTTGCCCTGGCTGAGTGGTAGAGAAGGCCTTATGGCCTTAACTCCGCCAGGTTAAATAAATAAATAAATAAATAAATAAAACAATATTAGGATAGATTTAAGGGAAGTCGGATTTGCGAGGGATGGTTGGATGGAGTTAGCACAGAATAGAGTTGAATGGCGAGCTCAGGTAGGCCTAAGTGCGGCAATGAACCTTCGGGTTCCATAAAATAGATAATATTCCTTTAGCTTGCTGAGGACTTGTCTATTGCCATTGAGTAAGTAAGTAAGTATATTATGCAAAGCGCTTATAATGATATTTATTGAGATGAGATTATGTTGTGTAAGAAACTCGCTGCACTCATTTCATAATTTTCAAACGAGCCTCATAATTGCCATTATAAGCAAGCTGCGGATGACCTCTACTTTCTGACCATAATTAAATATCTAATTTTTTGTCTTTATAATACCTTGTAACGCATCTAACAAACGAAAATTTCTACCTCGGGGATCAGCTGTTAGTAAGTTCTCGTCTTTCGCGATAGCTGACAGTTGACGGCGTGTTCAGGGCTTCTCTTTGTGTTTTAACCTCAAAGGAACGCACATTAAAACACACAAAATGAACCAAATTTAATAGGCCTATCATATTAAAATTAACATGAACAGAACATTTTTGTTACTTGTGATCATGGAAGTTTGAACAGCGCATGCTTGACGTGCCACTATCTGGTCTCCTTCGCTGTTCTGTATATCTGTATCTGTATCTGTATCTGTTACCCTATGATCCCCAGGTAGGGCGAAGGGGCCTCCAAGCGGAGGTTTCAATACCTGTACTAATTTTCGATATGCTTATTTTCCGAGAGAGGGTAGAGGGACAGGTGGTAAGCCCATCGCCTCGCAACCCCCCTCTGGAAACTAAGTATTTCTTGGACGTGAAAGGGCCGAGAAATTTTGTCCAGAGGCTCTAATTTAGGCTTGGAGTTCTTTTACGTGCCGTAAATCTACGACACGGGACCCCCAGCTTAAAGTCCCTCCCGGAGGACTCCGTGCCCAGGATTTTTACGTCCTGAAAAATCCATGACCGCGGCCGGGTTTGATCCCGCGCCCTGCTGATCTAGAGGCGGGCACGCTACCTCTAGACCACCGCGGCCGACTGTTCTGTATATAGCCATCTTAAAAATAACGCACACTCCAACATTTGGCAGATCTCTATACATTGTACATCCTTTAATAAATAAAATCAGACCAAAGTTAAACCTTCCTTACTGAGAGAGGTAAGATTGGGAACAACCCAGGGTTCTGCGGCCAAAAGTCAATTTTGCTACTCGCTATTTAAAATGAAAGTTTTCATATTACAGCGTTAGAAATGGAGTATACGCCTAATGGTCTTCATAGAGATTTCTCATATTATAGTACGGTATGTTCTTTTTATTTCACCATTCTAGGTTTATAGTTGTTCTTGTTACTTTATCCCTGGCAATTCATAATAATAGTCATTCCCATGTGAAAGTGCCGGCGTTTGGATTTCGCTCCTATTTCAAGAGGAGCAGAATGTAGCAAAGGATAATGAGTGGCCCTTAAAACAAAACAAAATTTGAAAGCACTAGAGAGCTCGGAATTTTCCAACAGTAATTCTATCTCCCACCATGCAGACGAAACTGAAATAAAATCCTCTTTTGTGTTTCTGGCTCTATGGTGGAGGATTCTAGTTATGGTTCCAGAGATTTTGTTTTGCTTCCATACCTTTTGTCATTGTTGTTCAATGCAGTTCATAAAAAAAGACGGATAGGATCATTTTCGTGTCGAATGTCACATTGTCCTATTTCCTATATGACACTACATTACTCCATAAATTCAGTGGCAGAGTGCGGGCTTGATTAATTTCAATGGGACGCTATTGTAGCAAAAAATAACGCACCACACTCACACTGTAACTGTGTGGCCAACTCCTGACACAGCTATCATCTTCCTGGGATGTTCAGTTCATCCGAAAGCACATAAATCCTTACTCAACACTTTTTTCATGGATCAATAACTACTGGAGCTATTACATCTTCTGCATCAGGCAAGATATTAAACCTAAAACAATAAATTTAAATATCATAACTATGGCCCAGAAGTTGATAGAAATAGTATTTTATAATGCATTCGATTACATCATGCTAGTGTTCAAATATGTACAAGACATTAAAGAAATAACAGAAAATTGATGTTTTCATTTTGCATATTGTTGCACTATTTGTTAGTGTTGCGTTAATGCATCATATTGGCTTGTTATTAAAATCTTATTGATCTGTCACATTTTTAACGCTATGTTTCTGACATCTTTTAAAATTCTGTGCATACCTCTGTTAAACAAAACATTTGTAGCATATTTGGCTAAGTGGATGTTTTGAAACAGACTGTACAATAATTGAGGGGTCTATCTGCAAACCCGGCAATTTCCATGTTGATAAAAGATAGCTATGCTAACTTCTAATGAAAGTTTAATGCATTTCTTGGTATATATTTAGTTTATGTTTTATAAATCTGAGTTTTCCCTTATGTAGGAAGTCGGATTTGTAACATATACACTAAATATGTAGTAAGGAAATGCACCAATCTTTCATTAGAAGTTAGCATCTCTTTCTTTCTTTAAAATGGAGATTGCCGCGTTTGCTAATAGACCCCTCAATTGACAGTCCATAGTCTAGTCACTTTTGCTATATTTTAAAGCTTATTTGCATGCATATTTCTTCTTCCGATAGAGCATTAATTTTCGGACCTTAATCGAGAGCCTCCATCGAATAGGTTAATCCACATCCAATTCTTCACTGAGTTAAGCTACTCCGGCTTGGGACGGAACATGGGTGGGTGACCACTGTTTCGTTGCTTATGATGAACTTACGTTAAATGTAGCATTAAAAGAGGTTCATAATGGTACGAATTCCGAGTTATATGGTGGGTTCCATAAATAGGAAACAGCATGAATCATCATTCAGCAATGATTGAATCTTGTGTATCATCTAGGGTTTGATAGCAACCAGTGTTCATGAAGAAGACCACGGTGATGTAGTGGTAGCGTGCCCGCCTCTGTATCATTGGGTTGCGGGTTCAAACCCGGCCGCCGTCGATGGATTTTTCAAGTTGTAAAAATCGTTTGTACGGAGTCGCACTTTAAGCTGGGGGGGGGGCACGTAAAAGAAATCCAAGGCTAAATTAGAGCATCTGGACAAAATTTCTCGGCCGTTTCGCGTCCAAGTAATACCTTAATTTCCTGTGATTGTTGTAAAGCGGTGGGCTTACCACCTGCTCTCTCCCTGATAATAAGCGTAGCCAAATTAGTCTGAGTACCAAATTGGTCCGTGTAAGTAGTATAATACCAATGTAGCAGTCTATCCTTGCACACTCCTTTCAGGATCGAGTATGGCTGTCATTAGTATCGTCGCTCCTGAGACGGGTGACACGTAGGTATGATAAGAATTAAATTTGGATACCCCTGAGTAGGACAAAGTGCTGTGCAAATGGGGACAGTAGTGTAAACACTTGAAATCTCGTGGATACCCCTGAGCGGCATGCCTTGCTGGGCTGATTGAGGACAGGTACTCCAGTTACATCGCAGGGGAGTGAACACGTGTTAAAACAATAAACACAAGACTGGGTGTGAAGGCGATAATGAGGTAAGGATTACAGCAACCCTGTTAGTCAGCCAGTCACTGAGTGGATGGCTTCTAATGTAAGGAAATGATAACCCAGTATCAAGTATTCTACTCCTCTATTAAAAATTCACGCGAACTCTGTACTTGAGCTGCTGTTTATTTCGCTTGTGCTAAGATTTCTATGACATTTCTGGAAGGGATAAAGTTTTTCTTTTATTTCATTCTCATTTATAAAATTGCCAACTATGAACAGAGCAGAAACTACGGAGTTACGATTAAAAAGAAATAACGTGGATTCAGATTAATACAATACTGAATGTGAATATGTATACATAATCAGTACTTTAGCAAGAACAAAGAAGTTATACAGACGAGAACTAAAAAAATAATCTTAAGATGCCGAAGAATAGAATTATTCCGCAAATTCGCAAAAACAGATGGATCGTGCCGCTTCATTTCCGCAAAGACAAATTTTCGTTCCCAAAGGCTCATATTTCTTTTATAAAACAATACCAATGCACCCTAACTCCTACCTATCTCAAGTATTTATAATTATGGTGTATAATATTTCCAATTAGAATCATTGTGCTTTCGATCAATAAAGGAAGATCAAATTTACGGGATCATTCAATCAAACCTAACCTTTCCTATATAGGACCTAAGCAAAAAGAAATGTAAAACATTCTTGTTTCACTTCAAAGTCTTTACAGGTCGCACAATGCAAAAATTTTTATTAGGAAAAATATTAAAGGGTTATGTTATCAATATTAGTGAACAGTTTGATACCCTATTTTGTTGATAATTATGATCTCAAGACTGAAACATTTTAAAATAATTTACCGGAACTCATGTTTCCCATAAAGCACATATACTCCTACCAGGCACACAAAGGAAGAAGAGTTTTATCAAATTATGTTTACCATTTGAACTTTTGATATGAAGCTACGTTACAAGAATAAATAATGCATCGTACATGGATGGTCTTAAAAATATTTTGGCTGTTCTGAAACCACTAACAAACTAATGCATTGCAATATTGTCGCAATATGAATTTGTCTTTGTCCATTTTTATCCCTTTATAAAAAAGACAGTACCTCTACAAAATAGAGGAACACCCAAATACAAAATAATGTAAATTTTCACCTTTTAGCAAGAAGACAAAAATGGTGCCAAGGAAGCTATTATTGTCAAATTTATAATCAAACTTTAATTTTAAAAATGACCATGAAAGTAATTATTTAGTTACACCGATAGTAGGCGTAGGTATTTGTATCCACAACATTATTTTCACTTTTTTGTCTTGCTTCCACTAGTTTTCCCTCTGATGAATGTAGGTTAAAATTGATGACTTATCTAATTCTTTCCTTTCATAAATTTTCACTCCATTCAGGCAAGCAGAATAGCCCTTATTCAAGCCTTGGTTAAATATAAACAGAAATAACAAAATGTACAACTTTACATGAAACTATCTCAGTAGTCAAGTTAAAAACTTACTTTTGTAAACATCTGTGTAACTGTGTTGTTATAAAAGACTTTTATTTGCAAAAGGTTTTACATAAAGGCACGTGCAACATGTACAACATTTACATTATTTACCTTAATGTTAGCCACGGTATATAGAGGTAGCGTGCCCGTCTCTAGAATCGAGGATCTTGGGTTCTAATCCGGTCGCAAGTCGATGGATTTTTTTTCAGGTTGTTAAGGAGGCCCGTATCGTAGACTTACGGCACGCTAAAAAACTTCAAGCCTAAAATGGACAGGAAAACATTCCTTAGCTCTTTTAAGTCCAAGTAATCCCCTAGTTTCCTGCGAGGGTTATGAGGCGATGGACTTACCACCTTTGTTTTGGAAAATAAGTCTAACTAAAATAGTCTAGGAACCAAAACCTCCAATTGGAGGCTCTAAGTCCCCAACCGGAGGAAAGGGCTACAAGAATGTACGAATACGATACGACTTACCTGGTAGTCGAAAAAAGCAATTTCACAATGTATTTGTCACATTTATTGGACGTTCCTGTAAGTGTCAGTGGTTTAATTTTTTTAATACGTGGGGTACATTATATCCTTAATTTCACTTAAATATTCACTTCTTTGTTATAATAATTACCCATAATGTCACACTTTTAGAAAATTTTGATTTAGTGAATAATGTAGAATTATTTTACCAGTATATTGCAAGATGAATGACTCATTATTTACTGAGAAAAAATTTAACCATACTCATGCTGAGAGCTTAAAAAGTAAGGGATAAAAAAATACCCGAATTGTTAAACGAAATACTGAAAGCTGCAAGAGTTGTGGCATTTTTCTTTCTTGCAATATCTAAGCCTGGTAGACCGTATATCACAGCCTGGAAGACTTGAAGGGAGTTAATTAGTTTGTACAAATAGTATAAATTACGTTCACCCAGAACAAAGATTCATTTCGTAACAAGGAATGCAATTCTGTTACACAAACATACATCTGAAACAACACTCCCGACATTTCGCACCAGAAATTTAATTACGGGACTGCAGCTACTTAATGGAAGGCAGATCCCTCACCCCAATCAGCTCATACATACATACAGTTTTCCTTAATATTAAGTTATACCAAGGCCAAGCAGTGCGAAAAATAACCTCTGATTTAAAGCAAGGACTTGAAGAGTTTTGTTAAGAAATGTATTGAACTTCGTTTACTGTTAGAAAGTGGTATAGGACCCATGTTGAATGAATTGCCACATCGATTATAATATTGAGCATATTATTTAGGAATATAGGTCTAATGAAAATTAGATGAGTAAGTGCATAAATGGTTGCGGCTGTTTTCATGATAAATAGAATGAAATAAATAAAAAAAGACGTCCGGAGATCATCTAGAAAAAGTAGTTTTTATAGGCAATCCATTCGTTATCGAATCCAACCCAATCCTTGCTACTTCGAGTAAGGAACATGGGCCTTCTGGTGAAGGTTTCATTTGCCGAAGTTGAGGTTACTCTGCTACATAGGTCAGAGTGACTGGTGCTGTACATTACCTTGGAGATAAGTTTTCTATTTGTATTTTATGGGACAGTCGAGTATGATGGCGCCAGCGTAAAGACAAATTTTCATGGACATAAGTTGTGCCTACCATATAGGCCTAATGCGAATATCTTCTGTGAGATATACTGAAAACTTATTAAACTTTTTTCAGTGTATAGGCCTACAATTCCACGTCTTGTCATCTAAATTTCAATATTCTGAGCCTTTTTAAATTACCAACATATGACATTTCATTCGGCAACAGATTAAATGTGGTTTGACATGTTGTGATTTGCCGATGGAGTGACTTGAGATGGGATTACGAAGAGAATTTTTACATGACATTGTCGCGAAATCTTTAAATGCTTCGTTCGCTGATTTCGTCTCCAGACCTTGAGTTCTGGAAGCAATCTTTCTCTTATTGATGCGCCAAAACTCAAGTTCTGGACGACGAAATCAGCGAACGAAGAATATAAAGAAACACGTAGCCTAATTGGTGAAAAAAAAAAGCATAAAATAGACGATGTCTAGGAAAACTCCGGAATTGAGACTAACCGATATTGAGACGCGCCCTAGGAGAACGCTCAGGCTCCTAAGGGAAAATGGGCAATTGCACGAAGTGCCCGGGCCACTACGGGTGAACCATCGTAGTAGCTGAGCCGAGTGAGGTTTTCTCAGGGTTTCCCTCATTCTATCAGGTGAATACTGGTTCGGAAATGCACAGTTCTATTAGTGCTGAAGCAAACAGCCAATCTAGCACATATTTCCCCATTGATTTAGGATATACAAGAACGGAAAATGGAGCAATAGAACAAATGAGCCGAAAAGTTGTTGGGACCGGAGTATGGCATATATGTATATAAATCTCCGACTATACACTATACATCTGTTTCATCCAGAAATAACCTATATTTGGTACTGGCTATTACTGGCTTCCATTCCACGGGTACATGGGTTATCCTTTCGTTTCTATATTGAACTTCTTTTGTACTTGAGTTCAAAAATATCTAATTCCCCTTTTTATATTTATACCTCCTATGATATTAGAAAATAATTTGTTTCCACCCACTGCTCTTACCAAATGAGATACCATGGCAACGTGCCTATTCAACATTGTCATGATAGCTCAATGGCAGCGGCGCGGAGATCCTTAGGTCTTGGTTCAAGTCTTGGTTCAAATCCCGCCTATGGCATTGCATTTTTCAACCTGACTCTGCCTTTCCACCTTAGCCTACATACGGTCTGTGTGGAAGAATTTCTTTTCCTCCCATAAAGCAAGCTTGTTACTAATACGACGTTCATTTATTTCAGTAATATTTTACGTTATTTTGAAACTGTTTTAATAGTGTCAATTAGCTAATTGGAATTTTCTACTTTATCTGTTAGTTCAGTATTTTCGATATACTATGAGAAACATTATTTTATAACACCAACGCGATTTATAAACACCTAACAACAGCTATAACTATTGAATGTATAACACTATAGTTTCAGCAACAGAGTTCACCAGTTGGGTTTGCGAGTTCTGTGCGAAATTCATGGGCATTGCATCAGCGAGTAATGTGCTAATTTATTGGCAGTTAATTTCGTGATATCTTGAGTGCAGTGAAAACTTGGTTATGAGGGACTCCTTGACGACGGAAATCAATGTGGTGCGAGCAATTAGTATTAAAATTATCACCGATGTTGTCCACGCGGCGCAATTAATAATTAGAGTAAATCAAGTGCGTCATACACATCTGACAAGAGGATTGAGGCTATATCCCTAAGCAATTTATGTTCTGGGCTTATGCAAAGCGCATGATTCAATAGCACGCACTAAATGTGGCACATTCAAGCTCCCCCTACAAAATTATGTGCAGTTGACAGTTGAGAAGTGAAATAACTGACACATTTCGAATCCAGACTTTTAAATATGGAAAATTTCGGAAAACATTAACTGTATTCTGGAGATTCCAAATTATAAGTTCTTTTTTCAAATTTCCAGTAACATGGAGTAACCAAATGCAATGTTTGCTCTTATTACTAAAGTCTGGCCGTTCTAAAAAGGGAACCTCAAGTAAACAAAAACAAGTACATCTATCTCACTCTAGCACATTACTCGTATGACTTCTTGAGACAGACATACTAGTTTTTGTTTACTTCAGGTTTCCTTCTTAGCTTGTCTCAGGTATAGCTATTCTATTTGCTGTCGGAAACGCCGTCCATTTCTTCAAGCTATACTACAGTAGTCTACACACAACGCATAGAGTATACATAAAGTATACATATGTTGGCCTAAAATTTGTTTCATATTTTTAACCGGCGATTTTTGGCAGACCTATATTCTTTCAAACCTTGTGAAAAATTTAAAACTTCAAAAAAATTTCCATAAGGATTATATCTATATTAGGTTATACTATGTGTGTGAACAGTTATTTTCCTTCGTGAAATCAACAAAAAGTACTCAGGGATCAAGGCTGACTGATCAATACTTGTCATCTATGATCAAAGTCTGAACTATAAAGACATTTCAGCCAGACAGAAATTGTCAATAAAGATAAGTATCAAGCCTCGGAAAAATACAAAAATAGTCACCAAAACACTAAATAGAAGTTCATTTTAAATTGTTGTAATTTTTGCACAACATATTTGTAGTTGCTGCATTCAAATTTATGTTGCGGTTTAAAATTTTGTTTTCTTTCGCTGAACTAGTTGATTACCTTGCACTCATGCATGTGGCTAACCACAAAACCAGTTGTATGTACAGTTTATGTTTATAAGTTTAAGCATTAAACATATTCTGCAATAATTTTCAATTACTTGTGTGTGACCCTTATGAAAAAACAAATGTGACCCATATGACCCTTGAGGGACCCTCGGTATGACATGCCTGGTATACACGCTTGGCTCACTTCAATTTAGGTTCATTTTCTTTTGTTTTTAGGCCATTGTAATTTCGTCATATATTCCGATGTTAGTTAATGGTGCAATTAATTGTTAATATTTTCTGTTCAAACGCTACCGTATGCTTCCGAGTAAACATGGACAGTGTTTTATTTTTAAAATATATTATTTGGTTGGAAGTCGATTTAAACTTCGAACTCCTCTCGATATGATCGCTACATTAACCACTTAAAACATATTGAAAGCTACTAGGGCAATATCAAAGTCTGCGTTATGCGCAACAATTAGTTGCGAGAATTTGTGGTTCAAAAATGGCTAGATATATCACTAGGAATCTTCCCCAGTTCATATTTGTGTCTATATTTTTATGGGAAAATAAATGACATGGCATCCAAAGGTTTTCTCAAATTCTAGGAGGATTTTTTCCCTCAGTTGTTTACTACAAGAAATGAGTATGTAGGCCTAATGGCGGTAAACATTAACTTACCATGGATTAACTATGGCGTCTGGATTTCAAGGCAGAGTTTTGACTAAATAATGATTCTTTTATCTTTTTACTTCCTTTAATGAATTAATGAAAAGAGAAAATAATTATATGCTTTTAGGTTCTCTTGGTAACTCCACATTTCTCGACAGACTAAAACTCTCCTTGTTCAGAGTTATAGTTCTGATGAGAATATTTACATATTACATAAAAATTTAAATAATTGGTCAGATATCATTCGTCAAGTAAGCGCTCGTGTGACACAGTTCACAAGAGATCAAAAGGAACTTGAACAACTACTGTCTTGTGGATTATCTACGCGTTTGACAGAAGACGTCTAGGATATAAATAGTACTATTCAACTTGAATTTTACAATCCTCAGGTTTAACAATGTGGATACATAAATCTTTTTGTTTTGGGTTGAATTAGATTGGAATGTTATTTTATTAGGTAATTATTTTCGACGAATAAGAAAGTCAAATCAATGTAAAACAAAAACCAAGGGGTGATTACCACTGCTCCTACGGTTAACCCGCTGGATACTCCACTGATCTATAGTAGGCTACCTATGGTATGAATAGAGAAAGTAAAAATTAATTATTATTTGTTTGTTAACCTTCCTATGTTTGTTACCACTGGGTGCAATTTGGGTCATAAAGACATCATGCAATTTACACGGGATATACACTATGTAGTACGCTAATACAATTGTTTTAATGAACTGGCATAAAAAATACATTTTTATCTCGAAAACAGGATAACTATGTAGGCCTATAAAGACATTTTTACCCTGAATCTTTCTATTAATGGGTTATCTTTGTTACACTGAGTGCCAGTAGGGTCATACAGATCCCAAGTAACTTACACGGGATATATCGGTAGTGTTGCAATATTAATGAAATGGAGTAAGATCGTACACTTGTAAGAACTTTTCCATAATATTAAACTAAAAAAAAAATCCAATATTGAATAGGGACATATTGACCCCAGTGGTATTCAATTAAAAAACAGTGAATAAATTTTAATGTGTTGAAAACATAAGAAGTAATAAAACATCTTTGGATACAGGATGAGGGGGATAAAGTTATTTTTTTTACTTTACTTTTTAAAACAGCTAAGATTTTTATTTCATATATGATTTTGGGATCATATTAACCCCAACGGTACTATGCGGTTTAAAATAGGACACTTGCAGTTCAAGTTCACGAAGTGAAAGTAATCTCTGCAAATTGAAGGAAATAAAGGAAGAGGCAACAATTCCTCTATTTTGAACAAATTTAATAGATTTATAGCAGTACTTTGTGGTGAGCAGGTAGTGGAATGATTCTATCCCGTTTTCTTTGGAATGAAGAACCAAATACTATAGTTTTGTTGTGCTAGTTCTCAGAATACTAATATTATGCGGTATCAGTATTGTGCTTGATTCATTCGAGAATTTGTTGTCCAATTTAACTTGGATGTTAATTCGGAGCCTGGCAGAGTTAAATTTGCACGATAAATGTCGATGCCACATAACTGTAGGGAAGTTTGAGTGAGGAAATGGCTGAGTGAGTTTAATGTCTGTGCAGTGCACAAACAAGTTAAATTAATGCCATTTGAAACATGGAACGTAATTAGTGTTGTTTCTGTGCAGCCTAATCACACCAATAGCATTGGGTCGAACGTTCTTGTACACGGATTAATATTACAGTTCCCTGCAACGCTGCCATTTTTATCTTAATACCTCCCTTCAGCATACCACCTTCTCCTACAAGTGTTTGGAAATTAAACATTACAAAGGTAGAATGTTATAATTCTTGTTAGTTTTTATTAATATTGGTTGGAGTTTTAATATGGTCTACTGCGGCGTGAATACATGGTTTGTAAAATGAGTATGTACAATTTGAATTTGCATATATAATAATAATAATAATACATGACCTGCAACAAACAAGCCCCTAAATTTATGGAGCCGAAATATGGCAAAATTAAACGAGTTTCACAATTTAAGTATCTTGGTGAAACAATTCAGGAAAATGGAATTAAAACAAAAGCTAACGAAATTAGATGCCAAAAGATGGAGACTGCTTATCGACTCACCCGAAACATCTACAACAAAAAATGTATCTCAAAGCACACAAAACTAAGATATTACAATACAGTCATTAAACCAGAATGCCTCTATTGATCAGAAATATTAATTTTGAACACGAAAGCAGGCATTGAAAACATTGAGAAAAAGGAACGCCAAATCATAAGAAAAATCCTAGGCCCAAAACTCGCAAACGAACAATACCGACTCAGAGGCAAACAGGAAATCAAACAATACACATACGTTCACAGTGACATTAGAAAACGCAGATTGAGATTCTACGGACACATTAAAAGAATGAACGCAGACAGACTTCAAAACAAATAGTCGAATTCTACGAAAACAGGAGTAAAGCGGCAACAGACACTTTGAAGTGGATCGGCGAAATCAAAACCGATCTGAAACTGCCAGGAATTATGCCAGAAGATGTTCAAAACCGAGAAATCTTCAGGACCAAAATTTACAAATGGCAAGTTGACCAAGAGGAAAAACCAAAGAAGAAGACTGGAACAGCATGGTCTAAAGAGAGAAAGGAACCCCACGGTAAAAGGATGAAAGAGATATGGGCACAAAGGAAGGCAAATGCACACCTCTTAAGTACTTTCCGTAGTCCTAATGGGCTTATTCGCATATAATAAAAATAAAAATAATAATGTATGTATCGTAACAATGTCAATTCATATGTGCACATTAGAATTGAATACAAATCCAATGAGAGTTGGTTAATTTAATTGCTATAGTAAAGTTTTTTCAGCAACTGAATGTAGCCTAGAAGCAACTTTTATGCAATCAATTTGCTCTAAGTTATTAAAGATTATCATAGGTCCGGATTTTACCGATAAATTCTCGAGCAACGAATTTGTACATTTATCATGGGAGAATGTAGATCTCGATTTATATTTGTTGTGACTATTTATCGAATACTTACATTATTTAGCATGTAATGAATAATTCAGAACCACAAAATGAATAAAAACACGTCGCTATTTGTCATTGTAACTGAAATAGGTGTTGACGATGTAACGGTATATCAATATATCGTGTTGGTAGCGCTGTGTGCGGTTATTGATGGTACCAACACTTTCCGTTAAGCTAAGCTATTAAAAAAAGATTAAACTCTCTAATGCCTGTGGTGCTAGTACTAATTTTTTTCCATTCAATTTATTGCTACAAATTACAATATAAGATATATACAAATGTGATATCGTACTCTACCCGAAAAGCAAAGCATTATGACACTAAATGGCATTAATATCTATTTTTATTTTAAATTGCTATGTATTTTTAGGCTATACAAGATTTATAATGCTTCACACATAAAATTGTACATTATTTTCACTGTCCTTTTTGCTTATTTGCAGTTTATACATATAGGCTACGCAGTCGCTGTGTTCAATAATCAATTGTTTTTTTATTCGTAATCTACAGGTATGAGGATGTTTCAGTGTTCAGTCTTTGTTAATTTGCGCAACAACAAAAATCAAGGTTAGTGCGTTTGTATGAAAGTGATTAAAATAAAATGATGATGGTAGACAGAGTGGGTTGAAATTTCACATATTCTTATACTGTTGTTAATAAACTTCATTATGAAGCTTAAAACATAAGAGTTTCAACTAGTATAGTAAAATCAATTTTATGGCGAAGGTCCACCTATATACTAGTAGTTTTTTAATAACACCATATATTGCTTGAATCCGATTATGATTGTTAATTTAACTCACTTTTTGTTCAGTTTGCGTTGTGTCAAAACCTAAATACATAAGACAGTATACATGAATAGAGATACCATTAATTGCTTAACTAAAATGTCATTAATAAACTAATTAAAATGGGTTTTGTTTATGAGCAAAATTAAAGATTCTTTCTAACCTAACTTAATATATTGTATTTAGTAAACTATTTTGAGTTCTTCGATATATTATTGAACTTGCAGTTTTATGTTATACTTATTGAGTTAGGTTAGAAAAAATAAAAATTATAGCATTAAAATAATGTTCAAATTTGTTCTTGTTTTATTTAAAATCCTTAATAAGTTGAGTCATTTAAAAAGTAATTAAGTACTAAACATCATGTGTATAAAATGCAAATATTACAAGATTGATTGTCTAAAAATATAATATACTCAAATATAAATTATAGTGAGTTCATAATAAGCAATGTTCAATATTTCATTCAATTGAAACTTACTGAATATAGTAAAATGGTCATAGTACATTAAAAATAATTTTGCTAGTGAGCAATAGTCGTTTAGTTTAAGATGAATGTTGATAGCAAGTTCTATATTTAAAACAGATAGAACTTACTGTACAAGTGTTCAATGTTCGTTGTCTTTAAAATATAATTTTATTTTAGTTTAAAACATATCTGAGTAAAATTGAATTTAACTCCTAAATTTATTTAGAGATGTCCATATATAAAAAACATATTAATTTTAAAATGATTATTTCAATATAATCGTTAAACAGCGTATTTAAGTTATAATGTATAACTCTTGTCTATTACAATTTTAGTACATATATTCTATATAAATGTTGTACTTTCTATTAATCAGTTTATTTATGTTTATATTCTTGAAAAATTTTCTTTTTCTCTTTTCTTCAATGTGCGGCTATGTACGTTTAGTCTTCCAATCTAGTCGGCATTCAAGCAGAATGGTGTTTAATTAATGGAGATGCATTTCGACATATTCAACATGTCATCTTCAGTCCCTAAAAATTAATATTATTTATTAGTTAGATCATTCACAAATAATACAAAAGGATTCTAAACTCTGGAAAGTGGTGTACTTACTTAGCAGCTGTTCTGCTTGTGATCTGGTGCCTATGAGGTTTGACTGTGTACTAGAAAACTCAAAATACATAACATTTAACTATACAGATAATAGAATTTACAAAATAATAAAACCTATTACCCAACAAAACACTAACATAGCTTTCAAAACAAATAACAGTCTTAATAAACAATTACAAGAACAAAATTACAAAAAAGAAGACTTATTAAACCTAAGTGGCGTCTATAAATTAACATGTAAAGATTGTGAGAAAGTTTACTTAGGACAAACGGGTAGAACGTTCAAAACAAGATACAACGAACACATTAAAGACTTTAAATATAATCGGAACAAATCTAATTTTGTCAATCACTTAATCAACAATAGCCATGACTTACACGACATAAATAATACTTTAGAAATTTTACACATACACAACAAAAGCCTTAAACTCAATGCACTAGAAAATTTAGAAATATATTTGAATAAAGACAACATAATTAACGAAAATACAATAGACACCAACGCCCTCTTTGAAACTTACAAAAGCTATAAAACCCGTAAGAAACATAACAAACAACTAGTGCACAGTCAAACCTCATAGGCACCAGATCACAAGCAGAACAGCTGCTAAGTAAGTACACCACTTTCCAGAGTTTAGAATCCTTTTGTATTATTTGTGAATGATCTAACTAATAAATGATATTAATTTTTAGGGACTGAAGATGACATGTTGAATATGTCGAAATGCATCTCCATTAATTAAACACCATTCTGCTTGAATGCCGACTAGATTGGAAGACTAAACGTACATAGCCGCACATTGAAGAAAAGAGAAAAAGAAAATTTTTCAAGAATATAAACATAAATAAACTGATTAATAGAAAGTACAACATTTATATAGAATATTTGTACTAAAATTGTAATAGACAAGAGTTATACATTATAACTTAAATACGCTGTTTAACGATTATATTGAAATAATCATTTTAAAATTAATATGTTTTTTATATATGGACATCTCTAAATAAATTTAGGAGTTAAATTCAATTTTACTCAGATATGTTTTAAACTAAAATAAAATTATATTTTAAAGACAACGAACATTGAACACTTGTACAGTAAGTTCTATCTGTTTTAAATATAGAACTTGCTATCAACATTAATCTTAAACTAAACGACTATTGCTCACTAGCAAAATTATTTTTAATGTACTATGACTATTTTACTATATTCAGTAAGTTTCAATTGAATGAAATATTGAACATTGCTTATTATTAACTCACTATAATTTAAATTTGAGTATATTATATTTTTAGACAATCAATCTTGTAATATTTGCATTTTATACACATGATGTTTAGTACTTAATTACTTTTTAAATGACTCAACTTATTAAGGATTTTAAATAAAACAAGAACAAATTTGAACATTATTTTAATGCTATAATTTTTAATTTTTCTAACCTAACTCAATAAGTATAACATAAAACTGCAAGTTCAATAATATATCGAAGAACTCAAAATAGTTTACTAAATACAATATATTAAGTTAGGTTAGAAAGAATCTTTAATTTTGCTCATAAACAAAACCCATTTTAATTAGTTTATTAATGCCATTTTAGTTAAGCAATTAATGGTATCTCTATTCATGTATACTGTATATGTATTTAGGTTTTGACACAACACAAACTGAACAAAAAGTGAGTTAAATTAACAATCATAATCGGATTCAAGCAATATATGGTGTTATTAAAAAAACTACTAGTATATAGGTGGACCTTCGCCATAAATTTCTTATACTGGATTCTTCTCTGATTCACGAGATAGGCTTCACTAATTGCATTGTCTCTTCTGTCGCTATTTTTTTAAAATGGTGTACAGTTAATGTTGATAGTTGTTAATTAGACGGAAACTCAATCATTTCCTATATGGTGTACATACCTCGAATGTAATCTAGATCCTAGTGTATATGTACCGTATTTTACGGACCATAAGACTCACTTTTTTTTACCTTAGAACCAGAGCCTTTAAAGTTGCGTGCTTCTAATGGTCCGAAGTATACCAGAAAACTAAAATTATGGTAAATATTGCCATATGCCATAGTTATAAACAAAGTGTTGTAAACGATAACATAGTTACAAAATTTGGCACATACTGTACATCATTGCACTTGTCACAATCATAAAATGAGCTGGAAGCCAGATATACAATGCGAAGAGAAAGGAATATTGAGTTCTTTTGTACGAAAGGAGTTTTTTCCACCGGGTGGTTTAAATGAAGGTAGAGACCACTAAGCAGCCTTGTCCCGTTTCACTTACCGTATGTTGAATTGAGGGTTAGAGGGTGTAAAAGTATTTTCAGTCTATAATGACAAATCAGTTCAGTTGTTAAAATTTACGCGATGCCACCTGTACAGAAGAAATTTTCGTACAACGCAGGTTTTAAGTTAGAAATGATTTACAATGATTCCATTGTAGAAGGTTATAATTTGTTTATGTAAAGAAGTATATTATTCCCTTTAATTTTTATTTTTTTCATTTAGAATCACATAATATTTTTTCCATCCTATAATCAAGGTGCGTCTTATGGCCCGGAGCGTCTTATGGTCGGGAGCGTCTTATCTACCATAAAATACGGTATATTGATTTATTTCATCTGTGCCGAAGTATAAATAGCGACTATAAGTAATAAATATCCGTGCCTATGACCCTAGATATTGGACAGTAGGAAAGTGACATAAGAGTGGGGGCTTCCAATAGGAGATGCGGTTATAATACAAGCATGGAGAGCACGGTGGAAGAAAGGAAACATTACATCTGGCCACGAGGTGGATTGGATTCTCAGCAACCCCTCACAACCCCTACAAGCAAGGCAAGAAAGCTGATGCTGACCGACCTCGCATCCCGGGGAACTGAAATTCCCTTGAGATTTGCCCCGGCCAAGGGGTTGCAACCCCCTTCGTTACAAGTCGTAACCACGAACTTATGTCAGCTTTTAGGCCGGTCTGTGGTGCGGGAGTCACATGCTTACTCGAAAGGATTACATGTCTATGATGTTTCTAGCCATTTACCCCATCAGGATACACGATATGTGCTGTGGGACATCAGCTTTCCCAGCTTCTCCGGTGTTTCATACTTTTCTTCAGTTCCTAATTGAGACTCATTACCTAGAATCATATTACATGGGCCTTTATATTTATGTGATCTTTGCTAATATATACCTTTGTGAGGGATGCTATGGTAAAGGTTAGGGTAGTCGCCTCTAATCTATTTCTAGCTCTTTGTGTCTGAGAGTCATGTTGCATGCTTTGACTTCATGTTGTCTGTCAGTTTTCTTAACTGAATAAAGCAAATTCTTTCAGTGAGTTTTACAATAAAAGCTATTTTTGTGCATCGAATATGTTTGTTTACATATTACATTTTGGATGAACAAATTGTTTGTCAAATAGGTGACAAAGCGTTCCCTTCACAGCAGATTCTTGAATAAGAATAATTTCTCGGGCTTGCACCCGAATCAGAGGTGCTTTAATATTTAATCAAGCTTTCAGTACCACATTCCATTGACATAATCAGGAGTCAGCGATGCTTGTCGAAATCTTGGGTGAAATACCTCTGACCCGGGTGCAAACCCAAGAAATTATTCTTAATAATATTCGCGGGGAAAGTTTCCATTCTTTTAAATTCATCGATGTTATTGTTAATTTTCTTGTCCATCAATAAGCAAAAGCAATAGGGAAATACTTCTCCGATATTATACTATGGATTTTGCTGTTACACTCTTTCGATCCAATCACTAGCTAATACGCCTGTTACGGCCTCTTGCAGCCTTTTTGGCTACCTTCGGTGATTTACGGGTTATAAAAGAACCCTGAACGAAGAAAGATGATTCAGCCGTTTCATGCTCATGAATGTATTTCTCTCCTCTAACCTTCCAAAGTTAATATTCGTCGTTATGTGCCTCATACATTCATTATTATGCTTACAAATATACGCTTAGGCCTACGTACACTATAATACACATGTACATATTTTTGTTACCCCCTATAGTCTGTTTTATTTATATTTATTTATAGTTTTGATATATTTTTCTCACATGTTGAATTGCTTACAACCCTACTTAGTTACATACTTATACCTTATATATTACTTTGCATTATGACCATCGTATAAGTTCATCATGATCCCTTCATTATCATTATGACATAAATCCTACAATAAATAAAATCGGGCAAACTGATATAACAAAGTGCCGGTTGGAGTTAATAGGCCATATTTCAGAAACGGTTGAGTTTTAGATCGCGGTTTTTTTAGAAAGTTTGATAAGCAAATGTGATGGAATAAGTAGGATAACTAGAACATTGCAGAACGAATTTACAAAAAAATTCTTGCGTCAACAATAGGCCTATTTCTTTATTTTTGTCAAAACATCTGAAGACGTAGAAATACGCAGTAGAAAATCAAAGTTTATTTTGGAGGAGAAAAAATTTAATTTTTTTTTTTAATTTTTCCATCGGTTATAGGCTAAAAGCCATAAGTTTGTTAAAATTGAAGTTTCTAGCCCACCTGGAAGTAAGTAAATATTAATGTTAATAAGTGGATGATCAGACTGACGTAGATGAGAATAACGTCACAGATATCCAGTCAGTTTTTCCTTACTTGCGGGACAGCTAGAAAGACCAAATTTTGCACGCTTATGGCTGTTGTGTGTGCCAATATTCTTGCCAAATTTTACGATTCTATCTGTCTAATAAGTATGTAAAAAATTACGTATTGTGAGGAAAATATATAAAATTTTGTTTAAATTTAAAAATCTAACCATAAGGTATAATCGATGGAGATATGATATGACTTGGTATTTAGGCTCCAAGAAGGTCTGCACAGATCTTAATATTGCGTCCGCCTTTTTAGATGTTTTTCGGGGCTAAAAAAAGTAAATAATCGGATAATTTTGGAATATTTTTGTCGGTTGCAAGCTACTGTAGGCCTATAAGCTATAAGTATGCTAAACTCAAGTTTCTGGCTCATCTGGAAGTGGGCAAATAATTTTGTCAGTGAGTGAGTTAGCCATGTGGTTTTGTAGTGTAGTAATTATTTACTATTTTCAATTTGTTAATTGGGTATTACTTCGGTAATGCTCAGCCGATTTGGTGCAAAATGAATAGGCTACGTCCTTTGAACGTTACAAATGAGTATAGGCCTACTAAGTTTCACGAAACTCTGATAAAACATATTCGTCTTATCACGCGTACAGGCACACAGACACCATAGGCGTACCGAGGGGGGGTTTTGGGGGTTTGAACCCCCCCCCCCATTGATTAAAAAAAGGAAAATTGTATAATTTTTTTAAGTCTGCCCATAAATTACTTAATACAAGTATAAAGCGTGGGAAGCTTAAAACTCGTTATTTTGCGTCTTAATTTTTAAAAATTTCCGGGGGAGGACCCTCGGAAGCTTAAAACTCGTTATTTTGCATCTTAATTTTTAAAATTTTCCGGGGGAGGACCCCCGGACCCCCCTCTCCCTGGGGGGGGTATTCCATACCCCCCAGACCCCGCGGATGTTATAACCCCCCCATATGGTCGGCCTGGTTACGCCTATGACAGACACAGATGGACAGACATTTTTCCCATGCACGTTACACTCATAGAAAGTACCATTCTGGCACTTATAACCTTAATAGAGTTGAAGTAATACTTTGTACTTTATTTTGTTAAATTTTTCTGGTTGCTTTTGACCACAATATACAATCTGGACTCAATAGAAGTAATTGGTCTCTTAAGTTAACCTTACAGTATCATCTACGGTAGAATCAGTATATACACAATGAATGTTAGAATATCGGTGTTATTAAAATATTACGAAGAAAACAATACAGTAGGCCTTTTAAATAATCATTAGATGGTTATGAAGTATTTGGCAAGATTTTTTAGTACTGTGGTGACACCGCCATCTCTTAAGGCGGAAGGAAGATTTTTTATTTTTCGAAAAATTTCCAAAAATTTGGTTTTAGTCTCTTGTGCTCCCATTAAGAGACAAATTATTTCTATTGTGTCCATATTGTATTTTGTGATCAAAAGTAACCAGAAGTATTTAACGAAATAAAATACAAAGTATTACTTTAATTTTATTAAGGTTATTGTAGAATTTCTGTCATGTTTAAGCTGAAGCCATGTATTTACACGAAGCTCATTACTTAATGTAAGTTACAAGTTATACGTTAAGTTATGTTATACATGAACAACATGGTGCTTAGAGGATTACTTTTGTCTGAAAGCTATTCTGAATCCCTGCAGCATTATGGAGTTACAAAAGTACCACAGCAAGTCCTGGGAGCATATCTCGGTTAATCCCTATCATAATACCAAGCAGACTCATAGTTGCAATGCCAGCATATTACAACCACGATCCAATCTGCACGACAAAATACAGAGTGGAATGCGCAGATTCATGCAAAAAAGGTAAAAAGAAAGTATTCACATGATAATTCTGGTGGTGTTTCGTTACAGTAGCCGGGAGATTCTAGTAAAGAGACCATTGTCTTGTTCCCATTTCACTCCCGTGCCTATTTTTCTTCCTCTCCCTGACTTCTCTCTCGTTATCCCACCTTTTCTACCCCTTCCCACCCTCGTTTCTTCTCTTTTGTCTCTAAATGATGTCTTTTGTGTTTGACGATCTACGTTTCTGCTCTTTGTTCTTCGTTTCTCATCTTTCTCCTCACCCGCGCGGTCTCTGCAGTAACATCATTACGTGGATGCTGGTATTTTTCAGGTACGGCTGCACTTCATCTATCTCTTGTATATTATTAGGACTTTTCAATTTTCACAAGTAAATAAACTATACCTTGAGAGCACCAAGAATATAAAAATTAACATAATGTGTGTAATAAACTAGGATGATAATTTATCCTGAACCTGGAATCCAAGCCGTGTAGGGTAGTTTTCCCGGCGCTCTACCACTGAGCTTACATTTGAACCACCAGAGACATTTTAAGGGGGCCTAAAATAAATTTAAAAAAAAATTATGTGAGAACTACACTACCTTAAAAACAAATTAATAAGAAAGTAATCTTCAATAACACGATATAATAGTAATAATAATAATATTAAAATTAAATTAATAATAATGCAATTTACTTTTTTTTTGGTAGAATGATAATTTATTATAGGGCCTAGATGTTTTATTAATGTGTACGGTACCTTCTTCTTTGTACCCTACAGCACGTTTGTGCTTAGAGTGGTCACTAAGAGACCTGCCCAGAAGAAAATGTAAACAAAAATACAAAAGATGTTAAAACATAAACGATTGGAAAGATCTCCAAAAATTGTTACATTTACAGTTTGAGCGAAAACCACTGTAGATTTTCTTACTCGTTCAGTAGGATTCTAATATTTTATAAAATCTTATACAATTTGACTTTGACTTCACAGATTTTGATTACATAGGCTATTTGCAATATCATTCAACATGAGATAGCTTTAATCTGGTGTAAATAAGATCATACTGTTCATTAAAAAAAAACATACCTTAGCAACTAAAGTGAAGAAGTTATTGTCAATTACAATTTTCTTCATAATTCTAAAGGATGGACCTCAGTGAGCATCATCTGGTTTGATGTTAAATCTATACATTTTTAGTTTATTATCTAAGATATTTTATCTTGAAATTGGTCATTTTAAATTAAATCTGAGCTATTGCGTTTACTCCTTAAGTTCCTCTACATCTGCACCCATTCTTAACTATACTAATATATAATTAAGATTTAAGTTGCTCTATGACTTACCGTGGGATCGATTACCCTCTTATTACAATTTTACTCTCTCTACTAGTAGACCTATCATAGGTTCGGTAGATAGATGTACTATTCTACTGTGATCGACCATGAAATTATTTGGTTTAGAGATTCCGCGAGGAAAAAATGGTTTCTGAAAAATATGTGTGCATGATCATGTGTATGTCTGAGGGTTTTCTGTCTGTCTGTCTGTCTGTCTGCATGTGAACAGCATAGTTGGAAAAGTAAAAATGGTATAAAACTATATTTTTTATTTGAGATATGTGTATTTTGTGGATGTGACAGAAGGCATGGTGACCATTTGTTCTTAATCTTACTACCAGTTTAAATAGAAATTCGCAATTTTCTCGAAAATAGCTCTAACGATTTATACAATACCAGTTTACCAAGAGAGACACAGCAGCGGCGAGCACAGCTGGATGTTGTAACCGTACATAACCAACAGGGAAGACTTCTTTAAAACATGTGAAAGTGAAGTGTTCATTTTTAATCTTTTAAGTTGACGTACCCCTTTGTGTATCTAAAATAACTGTTTTATATTTCTTCCTTTGTACCATACCTCCTAATTTCGGGAAAACATTTATAAAGCTTGTAATGTTCTATTTTCTGAGTTATAAACGTCATAAATGTTCGGGTGTGACCTGCTTGTTCCCTTTAAATGGTTGAGTTAGTCGCTTGTTTTCTTAAAATCACAATTTGTAAACAGTTTAATATTCAGATTGTTATAATAAAATTGTTCATGTTCTGGTTTTTTTATATTTTTTATATTTTGTCTTTTTTTATTTGATTTGTCTCGAGAAAATTTCAGACTTATTTTCATCTATAAAAAATAGAAAGAAACCAGTCTTGAAGAGATATGACAAAGGTCGAATTAAATGTTAAAAACTAAAAATAATATTAATTATTTAATAATAATATAAATAAGTTAGAGTATTTTTTCTTAAATATTTTGCTCTTTAGTAATTCATTATAATGAAAATATCAGTCCACATATTTAAAACTTCTTGCAGTGATGAAAATGGACATTGAACTTGCGCTTGAGAAAGGAAATAATCTCAGCCTATAAGAGGGATGACTGAGAAATCGATGTCAGTCGATTCCTCTTTATATCAGATAGGGGCGATGAACATCTGGACTCAAGTGGATAAGGAGATTTAACTTATTCACTTCTCCCTTTTCTTACTTCAAGAAAAGTCAGGGAAGAACCTGTAGGAACTGTTATGTAAAAGTGGCGAAAGGCAGTTGTATAAAATTTGACAAAAAGCTAGTACTGATGGAGTACAATATTTTCCCTCAGAGAATAAGAATAAGACATGAAGACTGTATTGGCAGGATGAGTCTTCAGTATGTAGTGTATTTAGTATCGTCTTTTTAGAAGGATGGGAATGTTGTTGTGCTTGCTCATGTTGGCTCTGGAGGCAGTAAAAATATAACATTCTTTGTGTGTATGCATTGTAAACAGAGAAAATAACTATCTTCAAATAAGAGCCAATACACTAGTTATATGATTTTTATTTAATGTTTACTTCCGTCTAAATTTTTTACTCTATTTCTGTATTTAAAATAATATGTCCGTTGTTGGGAACAGTTTTGCAGATGGTATCGTTTTATTCAATATATAAATCTAAAAAATAGATCCACTAAGGTAAGTTATGTTGAAATTCTAATTGTTGTATATTGTTGCTGGAATCAGTTATGTTTAAATTACTGTCCGTAATCATTTTGTATAGTAGTCATATTACTTTGGTACCAATTTCTGCTCAGCAAAAAGAAGAAACGTTATAGATATGGTTTATCTTTCGATTACCTACAGTTAATATAATGAATCTGGGCTATATAAGAAATATGGGCTCAAGGTTACCTTATTAATTAATACGATGTTTAGGAAAAAAAAGAAAAGCCGCATTTTATGTGACATAAAGTAATTTTTGTATAACTAATTAATATTGGTTTCCTTTTCTCCGTCAAAGGACTTTCATAGCAATGTCTGTAGGAGATGGACTAATCACTGGATCAATGCAGCACAGGGAGGTATTCCTTGATGAGGGATTAGCCCTTTTCAGGATCTGACCTCCTTTTAGAACATCACTAGTACATAGAACACCGGACAGATGGAAATTATTTTTCAATCCAGCGTGTGCCTTAAACAAGTGAGACAAATTTCAGAAATAATCATACCCTGCTATGACGGTCACGAATTAACGATGTTACCACCTCGGCAATCTCACACGCTATTTTCAGAATGTCTGGCTATTTGTAACGTACGTTACTTACTGCTTTATTCTGTATGCTCCCATTATAAACAGACAGCGTAGTGTTCGTTATAAATATTAAAATGTGAGCTCCAAAAATATATTTTTGTATGTAGTAGTAGTAGTAGTAAATTATTTATTTTGCCTGGCAGAGTTAAGGCCATAAGGCCTTCTCTTCCACTCAACCAGGTTTCAGAAAATATATACAATATAGGTTACATAAATAGTAAATTAGTGAATAAGAGACTTATGACTGATACTAAGACTAAGGTTAAGGCTAATCATAATAATAAATTAAATAATTAAAAAGCATAGGTTTCATAAAAAGCATAGGCTTCATAGAGAGCGTGTCATCAAAGAAAATAGTAATAATGTTACAAGTAAAACAAGGAATATGTAAAATTATGTTATAATGGAAATTTAAGTCTAGCTGTAGATACGTTATAAGGAGACTAAGTAATGTTATATACAGTGAAAGATGGAGTGACTACAAAGAGCTAGTTCTGTACAAAGAGCTAGTTCTTTATTTATATTTATATTTATTTGTACTTGCGATATATTTTTATACATAAAATTACATGCAAGCCCACTGTAATGTTATATTAATTGAACTTATTTCCTGTGTTTTGATATGCGTTGTTTGACATTAATGCTCAAGCCTGCCATCTATCGGAATGGACAAGAACTACAACAGCTTATGACGAGAGTCATTTGCTTAATCAATTACTAGGTATTCTAAAAACAAAAAGCTTAAACATTTAATTATTATCGTACAAATTCATCATTATCCTTCAGCTTAAAAATGACAGAAATACTACAGTAACCTTAATAGAGTTGAATTCATACTTAATACATTATTTCGTTAAATTCTGTTATTACTTTTGACTAACTTTTACCCTCAATATTTACTGGCCAAAAAAAGGAATTTTATAATGCAATAAGATGTTCCTGTAATCAGTTTCGTATACTTTTGTATTACAAACAATTGGATTAGTTACATATTAGTTACACATTAGCTACATTGCATTTTACGTATGTGTACACAACCTAATAGGTTATCTAGATATGTCTAAAAATATTACTTACATTACAAAATGTTACATATTAGCTACATTGCATTTTAACTGTGTAGGCCTATGCATAACTTAATAGGTTATCTAGATATGTCTAAAAATGATAATGTACAGGTGAATACTAAAAAAAACTCTACCTGCTCCTATAGTTGAAACTGTTTAATAACAAAGCATTATACAGTATGTCGAGTATGTTAAAGTATATTTGAGAATTTCTCGTTGTGTATTGAAATTTCTTGCTTATCATATTCTAATGTCCCAGTTGTTGTTGGAATAAGATGCTAAAATTATGAAATTATGTACAAAGTAATTAGACAATGATGATTTCCTGTACGTACAGATGAAGTTTAAAATGTATCCCACCAGCAGTAAAAATTACGAAATTATAGGATTATACACAAGATTACCCTGTATTGGTCTAAAAATGATAATATAGAGGTGAATGGTGAAAATAGAGTGAAAATAGCTCAGAAACGGAAGTAGGTTGGCAGTTTATGGTTATAATGTGCTGCTACAATTATTTATGAAGCAAGAGATAAAAGTAACACTTTTGACGACACAAATTCACTACCTTTAATTTATTTTTGAAAACTTTAAAGATTTAATGTAAAGTTTTCGACTCATCAACAATAGCAAACATAAGCACATCTATAGTGAGCATGGCCTACTCTGGTTTATCTGCTAAGACTCTGAGAGGAAATTTAGGAGAAATACCAACCTTCGCATGGGTGGCGAACATAACCAGAGCTGCGGACAGAGTTATGAAAGGCACTGTGCATTAGCTGGTTCAGTAGTACTGATGAATAATACTCGTATAATTATAATACAGTATGCCGAGTATGTTAAAGTTTATTTAAAAATTTCTCGTTCTCACATTAGATTTTTTCGCCGATTAGTCTTCTTTGAAATGTATTTCGTTAGTTTGTTTATGAGAAACAATTGTTGCATGCTTTGTGTAAAGCGAATCTGATATAACTGTGGCAACGAATCGTTACACGACGGACACTTCCATGTTCATTTCCGCAGTTATTTCCGTGTGGGGTGTGACGGGAGAAAAAGGAGCAAAAATCGTTATCAACCCCAGTAAGATGTAGCGGTGACGAAAGCATTTCCCTACTTGCTTGTCCATGGAATAATTGCTGCTTTTAGCATTTAAAAAAATCAGTTCAAATGCAGACCATTTTATGTCACTTTCGCAACAATCTACATGAAGAATTAATAGAGACCAGCGCATACTTCACGATAGTGCGACAAGCTCAATCAGATATTTACTTCCTTTCCGCACACATCGTACAATTATTTATATATTATGTAAATGTGAAAACATAAGTTCTGTGAAGTGAGTTGCTCGCTTTCCTATTTACATCATAGGCTTACATGTTTTACAAAATATTTCTAGCAAACAAGATTTCATTTGTTTTTATCATTGCCTTGGGAAATTTGTTGATTCTGAAAAGAACAAATGACATAAGTTACTAAATACAAGACGTATTTTATAACATAATTAATTAATTCGTTGTACTTTTCATTTGCATAATGTGTGGTGAAGTGCAACACATATTTTAAGTAAAAGTAACACGCATAACTTCTTATAATTTGTATTAAAGAAGAAAATTGACCTTTGGCGCTTAATATAAAAAAGAAAGTTCAGTTGATTTTACTGTAAGCCTATGTAATCGACTAAAGTCTCAAAAACGAACTCTTGTGAACTGTGCTTTATACTTAAACACTCGGTTGTTTACTTTTGCTCCATACACGTCTTGGATCAAATATAGTATGTTTGTTTGATTAAAGCGCGTGATTGATCGAGCGTAGCGAGGTTCTGTTTTAACTGAACCTTTCGTCGTTTCATCTGTTCGTTTATAGATTTCTGTGTTAAAGCAGTTATGACCAAAAGCAATGTTCGATTTTCTTTCAATTTTGCATTAATGTTCCTTGAATTCATTAAAATAACGGCATGTGTAGTGGTTTTTATTTTTGGATTTTGTTTCAAAATGGCTATTACTAAAGTAGATGTTGTTGTTGTTATTGTTATTATTATTATTATTATTATTATCAAGGCCCGGATTCTGATGACCTAAAATCGTTTGATAAATGACCTATAAAATGACCCTAAATTTTAAAGAAAATGACTTAGCCTAATAATTATAAAGAATGACCTAAAAACTGATATTTTATTTATAGAAATTATTATTGTACACACAAAGTTATAGACTGATTTATATATAATTGTAAAAAGTCTAAATGCAGAAAGGATGTTGTAGGTCTGAAAACTTTGGAGCATTTGAGAAGAAAAGTAAAAAAAATTATTTTAAAGAAGATCCTACAAAATGTTACATTATAGTAACCTATTAATTAATTAATTAATTAATTTAATAAACGTTAATGTGATCAATGCAAATGCACGAAAATGATTAAATGTGGAAGCAATTTACACGAAAATGACAAAATAATGCCTTAAAATTGAAATAAATGTCCTAAAAATATAAAATGGCATAAAATGAAAAATGACCTAATAAAAATGCATTTCAGTAATCTAGAGGCCGTGATAAGGATTTATCTACTTGTTGAGAATGTCTATGAAACATCAATAAAAAGATGACTTGTCATCAGAATCCGGGCCCTGATTATTATTATTATTATTATTATTATTATTATTATTATTATTATTATTATTATTATTAATGGTAATAACAGTGAAAACAACAGTGAATGTGGTTGGGGTCGATGATGATAATGTATTAATGGAAGCTGAAGGACGCCACCATTGCCTCAGAGCATACATAGTTTACTACAGGACTGTTAGTGTATTGGAATGGGATTTCACAAGGCCTATTGTGAAGAGCAGTGCTTTGAAACCATTTAAGTAAACATGGATGTCTCCTTTTACCTAGCCATTACATAAATTAAATCGGATTGGAAAACAGCGACAATAGCCGTCCCTCCCGTACAAACAAGCATGAGTCAATATTGAATTCCTTTCCATAGAGATCACATCTTCAGACAGCTGTCAGAAAATATAAGAGGCATCCTTCTACTACATTCAGTACAATGATTAAATCACGAGAGCTCGAGTGCTTTGGTATAATGTATGTTGTGTCTGTCAACTTTAGGCCCATGTTTTAATCAACGATATTTCCATTATCAGGTATTTGAGCAAAGGAAACTTAAAGTAAATTTCATATTGAGCCTTCTGAATACAGTTGCTGATTCTGAAATAATGAGTTCTTGAGTACGTCAGCATATATACAAATGCTCCCCCCCCCCCTCGAACTGGTCATCCTGTGAGCTGGGAACAGAATTACCAGTACAACACACTACAGTTGAGTTAGAAACGAAACCCTTAAAAACGACATTTTGAATGACGTACAGTAGGCCTACCTGGAATCAAAGCCACAAAAATGAAAATGAGATAACATAAACCGAATCTGTGATCACAATAAATTGATTTTTTTTCAATATATCAGTATTAATCTGCACGGGACTTCATAAAAGTGATAACAATACCCGACTGGTAACATTGTCCGCGATTATATTAAGCGGCGTTCATTGTATATGTAACTAGAAATGCTGAAAAAATAACGTTATTTTCTATATTGGGTAAAAAATAAGCAGTAGGTCTAACTCCTATATCATAATAACCAGGGCCCGGATCTGATGACCTAAAATTGTTTGAAAAATGACCTATAAAATGACCCTACATTCTAAAGAAAATGACTTAATGCTTATAAAGAATTACTTAAAAAATTATATCTTATTTATAACAAAAAATTATTGTACACACAAGGTTATAGACTAATTTGTACATAATTGAAAAAAACTGTAAATGTAGAAAGGATATTGTAGGTCTAAAAAACTTTCTTTGTTCTTAATTCTAGCATTTGAGAAGAAAAGTAAGAAAATTGTTTTTAAAGTAGATCCTACAAAAATGTTGTATTATACTAACCTATAAATTATTTAAATATTTTCCTATGGGAAAAAAAGTTGACAAAAAATTAATATACTCAATGCAAATGCATGAAAATGACTAAATAAGGAAGCAAATGACACGAAAATTACAAATTAATGACGTAAAATTGAAATAAATGCCATAAAAATATAATATTATATAAAATGACAAAAAAAATGATCCAATAAAAATGCATTTCTATAATCTAGAGGCCATGATTAGGATTTATCTACAAGTTGGCAATGTCTATGCAGCATCAATAAAAGATGACATGTCATTAGAATAACCCTGATAATAACACATCAGAGTTGTATTTTTCAGAGTAACAGGAAACTCTTAGCTCTGAGAATTTTCTCATCAGTGAGCTTTAAACCTATAAAGTTTTGTTCATTTGAAGAATAGAAAATATAAGAAAACAAGAGTTGATAGAAATACAAGGACAAAGTTTCACTGAAGAGGTGAAACGTGTGCACAGTGAGCCATTTAAACTTACTTTTAATTACTTCCTCTTAGGTATCATTTTGAAGCAGACAAGTGGCTTCTTCATGCAATAAAAGTAAATGTTTGGCCAGAAAATTTCATTTCTGACTCAATACGTACATTAAAAATTGAAACATTTTTTGTGTTAACGTACACTACATAGAAGAAAGTTTACTATCGAAAATAACCAACAGAATACCATTGTTGTATAGCCGATATCCACGTCAAAAGTCATTTTGGTTTGTAATTCCTGCGTCAGTTAAAATCAGTTGTATTATTTAAGAAGTGAATTTAGCTATGCGTTTAGCATCACAGCACAACCAGGGGCTCTGCACGATTTTGCATCGTAAGACTTCACGCAATGAAGTTAATTTCTCTTCTTCATATTGAATATCTTTCAGTCTACCTGCTTTAGGTCTACTGTTTGTACTGAAACGTCTATTTGGAATTCATTGAAATGTAGTCTAAATTACCTTCTTTTACATATAGCAGAATTGATATATACTAGGGCTATTTTTTTGATATTCACTCGGCGCGGGAACGAGTTTTTTTAATCTCTATATATATAAAAGGCTTTGTCCTGACTGACTGAATGAATGACTGACTGACTGATTGACTGAATGACAGGAATCAACGTACAGCCTAAACTATAACAGGTAGAGACTTGGAATTTTGACAGTACCTTCGTTTCATAATGTAGGTGCTCACTATGAAAGGATTTTGAAAAATTCTGATTCTAAATGCCAAAAATTAAATGTTTTTGGAAATACTTAATCCCTTTTTACATAGAATTATCAATTCCAAATCACAGAATATATTGTTGCCAAATGGTATCAGGTGGGCTTGGAAAAAACAATTGAAATGCACTTTTGACAAATAAGAGAAGTTATAAAAAAAAACATGTTATAAATAAATATTACAGAATGAAATCCACTAAAATAATGGAATCACATAACTTTCTCTACCCTGGACATAGAGAAAACAAAACGAGGTATGGTAATGTGTATATTATTATATTATATCGCAGGTTTTTGGAGAGAAAAGTATGAAAGTGATAATGCTTTATGGTAACATAAGAGTGGGAAATTTCCCGCCTCGATATTACAATTTTATGTTACAGGAATTTCTGTTTCTTCTTATTTAAACCTCTACCAGGCTTGCTGTGCACTGTACAAGCGATGGGATTCAACATTCTAGATCCTCTATGAGCCATAAAAAACTATATCAAGCGTTTTCTGAGGGAATAGTTTGAGTGTAATAAGTCGTTCTTCCTATTTCAAATTATAAATGCCTATATAAGGACCTAGAATTTAAAATTGAAAATCCTTCATAAGCTAATTTCCAATTACAAAATACAAAACCCGGGCGACGCCGGGTCTTTTAAGCTAGTCCATCGTATAGGGGATGAAACGTACATTCGTTACTACAAGCCAGAATCGAAAGAACAATCCAAACAATGGATGAACACAAATTTCCCGAACAAACCCAAGATCTCGCTTCCACACCAACGAAGAATAGTAATAGCATAATGAATAGAAGGTAATAGTATAACTCATGCCTTTTCGCACCGAAAGGATCTTTAAATATTCTACGAAACCATCTGTACACAACTTAACTAAACAAATGTAGCCTGATAGTTAAACAAAATTTATATTATCGTGGGAAGATTGTACCATTAATATGTATAGTCGTTTCAAATCTAAATTACTAAATTATTTGCATACTCCTAAAAATGCTTAGCTTTATTTTATTTTTATTTTGCTTTACAGTGGTGATGCCTATTTGTATATCTTTACAACTACCTAAAACCAACTCAATAATCTAAAATATTTCCCACATAACTTTGAATATCAACCAAAGTTTACTTCCTCCATTTCCTTAAATCAGGTATTATTTTTATTTTTAATTATATTGTAAGTAGACATAGCTTTTTTTTAAACTTACTGCTAAGGTGTTTATTTCTGCAAATATTTATCGTAACATAAACTCCTTTACATTTGTGCAAGAATGCCTTACAAAATCACTTAATGAATAATCATTTATTTTGTAAGTTGTATGTATTTAATTCCTCTGTGTTGCTTGAGTGGAAGATGAGGCCTTACGACCTTAACTCTGCCAGGTAAAATAAAAATTATTATTCTTATTATTATATTGTTACTTGTTATTTTATTATTATTCTTTTATTATTATTATTATTATTATTATTATATGCCATGTAATTTAAACACGTTCCACACTTAAAGCAAATGTACCGCTATTATCTGCCAACTTTGCAAAAGGAAAATGCTCCTTAAGGCGTAAGTAAATAAAGAATTAAACTGGTAATGCTATTAAGTTTATAAGGCATTAGAGACATTTGAAATAACTGAGAAAAAAACAAAATGCACTTGTTTAGTATTATAGAGATTTGATTTTCAGAACAGTACTGTGGTTTCGGACAGGAGCATGTCGTACTTAATGGATGGACGTAGCCTTGTGGCATGTTAATCCCCAGTTTGAGTGGCATGCTATGTCAGTTACGTATGGAGTGCTTCACTCTCCATCCTAATTACGGTCTCTCTCCTCTCTAATATTTATATCCAGGTTGTGCATTACATATAAACCCTTATATTACTGACATCACTTTCACTTAGTTCTACTACCACATAAATGTAACCTGCTCATGTAGGCTACTCACGTATTAACGGTCCCGACTACCAAATCTGGAAACAAATATAATTTTAACCAATTAATTTGATGTAATTATATAAAATTTGGCGAATATGTGACAAGGTATCAGAGTTACTAGATTAAAAATAAAAGTTTAGGCTAATGTTTTCTGAAAAAAGCTCCTTAATGGTGCATTACAAAAATGAAATTTGAAATTAATAGTCAGTCCTTAAGTAAATGGAGTTTGCTAACTTACTTCTTACTCAATGGCAGTAGACAATTCCTAAGCAAGCTAAAGGAATGTTATCTACAGTGAGTCTCAGTCAGATTGGATCCGCCGCGCCGCGCGTTGGGTTTCCCCCCAGATGACGCTCCTGTCCCCGGTATGCGGCAAAGGAACTGCCCGGCAGTTGACTGACTTGTCCGTGCGCGACAATGAAAATAAATGAAATAAGTTTGAAAATAACGAAAATAGGCACCTACCTTATTACAGGAGATGCTGGAAGTGTCTTCCTCCTACATCCACACATTTTTGGCAACGTGATAGGAAATTCCGATTAATACGCATTAATTGTTCTTCCGTTATTGAGTTTATCCTAATGTTTTCTTTTAGTTGTGACAAACTACAGAATAACACTTTCACGTCTGTACAACACTAGAACAATGCTCAACTGCAGGCTATGCAGGAATTGTTGACTTATCTGCGGGGACACAGCTGGCCGCGACGCGAGAAGTGTTGAGTCATCACAAGAGAAGGACGGCGCGCGGCAAGCGGGTGCAATCTGTCTGAGACTCACTGTATTTTATGAAGCCTGGTGGTTTGTTGCCGCGCTTACCTGAACCCGCCATTCAACAATATCCTGTGCTAACTTCATCCAACCGTCCCTCGCAAGTCCTACTTCCCTTTAATCTATCCTAATAGCCTATCGTCCTCCCACCTATGTCTAGATCTTCCAAGTGATCTCCCAGTCAATACCTCCCCCATGCGTGCATCATGTCCAGCCCATTTCATCCTCCGTGATTTAATTACCTTTACCGGTGATAAGTGTTGTACAGGTTATGGAGCTCGTCGTTATGCAGTTTTCTCCAGTCTCCATTTTCATCTCTGTTAGGCCCAAATATTTTCTTAAGCAAACTGTTTTCGATTACTCTCAGATTAAAATGGAGTTTGCTAGAAATTGAAAATAAAAAAAGAGTTGGCATTTACCAGCTCGGTGGAACGGAGCATAGACTATTTGAGAATCAGAGTGAGTTTGAGTGTTCCATTATATTGTTGAAACGAAAAAAGTGTGCCATTATATTGTTGAAACGTAAAAGTGTTCCATGGCCAAAAGTTTGGGTTACACTGCATCACAATATAAAGAAACATTACTGGAGAAGCTTTAGTTGGAAAGACGATATTAGAAGTGAACCAATTAATAGCATGAAAGAAAACGTCCTGATGGAAAATTTCCTGTCTAGCCTTTCCAAGACAGAGTTTATACAATAATATAAGCAATCATCAAGTGAAATCATCAGTGGGATCTAATTTTGAAGTCAATGAGGAAAATTTAACTAGGACACTGGTTTCTGTGAACGAAATTCCTAACATAGAGATAAAAAATCCTTTATATTTTACATTTAGAATTACGTTATATATCTTACGTTTCTGATTTTTTACAGTTTTTGAAGTGATAAATTTATACGCCAGTAGCACTGAAAAGGATAGTTTAGGCCGAATCTATATGAGTTTTCATAAACATTTTTGTACGACGTAACTAATTAGTGGTACTTACCAATATTGTTGCCGTGGATCATAACTTGACATTCCCGCACGCAATCTGGTTGCTATGAAAACAAAAGAAATCTCCGTGCGGTAAAAATTACAAAAAGCACAAGTGCCGTAAGTAAAATCATCATAATACAAGCCTTTATGGAAGACCGGAACCAAGGCCCCCTAGTTTGTGGCGACTTTAACAGGACAAATATTCAGTCCCCATAACAACCAAAACATGCGAATCACTTACTTAAATAAACATCTATCTTCAATAATGTATATACATAATATTTTCAGGTAATATCTCATTTTATATAATTAAATTTATATAAATAATCATCGTGCTAAAAATAGCATGCAATACTCGTGCCGTAAGCGCATAACGGATCTCGGAAATTGAAAAAACTCGGCCCAAGCGCCTCGTTTTTTCAAACTCTTTCCTCGATCCGTATGCACAGCTTACGGCACTTGTATCGCAATATACTATTTTGTTCTATTAGCAAAGTGTCCGAAAACTCACAGTAAAAAATCATTACTTCCTTTTCGATAGCTTAAAATAAACGATACATTTATTTTTAAAAAACCATTCAAGTTGTTTACTTAATGACACTTTTTTACTATTCCCTCCTAGCGTTGAGTTTTTTTTAATAAGAGATAAGTTACAATTTAATTTTCAAAAAGCAATTAACAAACAAATTTCAAAGTTATGCTAATCATATAGTGCGATCAATTAGGCCTGTGTTTTCCCCGGGCGAACTGGCTAACCAGCACTCACCCATAGGCAAAACACTACGGCATAAAACAAAACTAATCGCTCTGCACAACAGTAAATTTGGATTGACAAATTTAATGGTGAATCTATGAGGGTAATTAATATATAAAAAAATTGTAGGTCTAATAATTGTTCACCTTATTCCCTCATATCAGTTAAATTTTCTTTACTAGATATAGCGCATAGCTTAAAAGAGAACCAACATTATATTTACAGTGTTCTTTTTACAGTTTCGTACTGTATTAAAGAATTCTTAACAAAATTATAACGTAAACTGTTCACTAAGATAGGCCTATTTCCATAATTTAATGCACAAAGTATCTTCATAAAATTACAAACCAGCTTCAGTTTTAAAATACACCTTAGTAAAATCATATAATAGTTTGTGTTAAAATCAATAAAAGTATATTCGGTGCTCTTGGCTATCTTTACACTGTAAAACGTTGTTGTGTGGAAGAGGCAATATCCCACACAAAAATAGTTGACAGTGTAAAGATATACTTTATTGATTTAACACTGAAATTATTATATGTTTTTTACTAAGGTGTATTTTAAGTACAAAAAGTTACGGTGCATCAAACAAACAAGCACTTTATTGGCTGTGATAATTCATTTTTTTCAATACCAATATTTATTTACTGTTTTATCACTGAAGCTATTATATAATTTTATGAAGGTAATTTGTGCATCAATTTATGTAAATAGATCCATCTTAGTGAACAGTTTAAGTTATAATTTTGTTAAGAATTCTTGAATACATTACGAAACTGTGAAAAGAACACTGTAAATATAACGTTGGTTCTCTTTTAAGATATGCGCTCTCTTAAAGCAACTTTAAAATAATAATATGAGGGAATAGGTGAATACTTATTACTAGGGGCGGATTTCTATGACATGTCATAGTTTTCCCCTTTGCATTATTTCAGGTTTCCGTCTAATTTAAACCCGATTCCAAGCATCCTGGTGAAAATCGAACGGCTTTTATTGTGCATATAACTGCATATTTCGGAAATTTTCAACTCTTGTAGCATATTTAGTATGATTATGCATATTTAGGTCATATTTTCGGCATATTTGTGTGCAAATTAAAGAAATTTTGAAGTTTCATGTCATATTTTGTAAATTTTGCATTATACTGATACTTTTTGTGAATTTACAGATATTTAAAATAATTCACTTTATATTTAAATAAAATTAATTGTAATGAAACTTAAAAAAATATACATAATGTGTAAGTGGTAAAGTCATATTTTAAATTTTATTTGTCATATTTTAATGTTTTTTTAGGTCATAAATGCATGCATATATCCTATTTTTTAGGTCATAGAAATCCGCCCCCTAATTATTACGAATTTGCTATATAATAAAATTGGAAGAGTAGTAGAAGGGGAACAGGAAGCTAGCGACACTAGCAGTCGCAACATGTCACGTCTGGCAAAATGAAATGCTTGGTTCATACAAAAATTATACATCAGCTATTAGAAGATACATAAACCTAAAGGAATTTCAGTTATAATAGGTTTGTTCGCAAAGCAGTCAGAAACCAGGAACTTATCGTTCGCGCATGCGCTCTTTCTCCACACGCGTTCGCAAAGCGAAAATCCGTGATTCTGATTTCAATCTTCTGTTCGCAAAGCTCTCACGGACAGTTTCTGTACTATAAGAAAAGTTTGCAGGCTCTAGCATGAATTGTTATCAGAGACATGCGCAGTAACCTATTTTCACGCGCCTGACTCCTCCCTCCTATAACATTGCGCCAGATTTATAAACATAGGCTACTTATATGTATGAATAATGGAAGATAATTAAAAGTTTCCCAAAATATAGATTATATTGTCGATGTATATTGCATTTATAACATGTCAAAGGGAAATATATATTTTATTTGCATATCATATCGATTAAACGCAGAAACTATCGATTCCAAATTCTTCTAACCGTTCGCAAAGTGCAAATCACGGGTAAGTAACAGACTGGACATGCGCAGTACAACCAATTCTCAAGCAGTCACGGATTTGCTTTGCGAACAAACCTAATGCTACCAAGAACACTTACACACTTCTCACGAAGCGTTCTTTAGCTTCCAGTCACAAAGACGCCACAATGCTAACAATTCTAGTTTTTCCTTGTTGTTATTTCATAAGTATGCTTCTGAATGTGCACTTCACTTATTTCTTCACACCAAATGCAATATGACTTTCTTACACAATGCCAATAGACATTGCCTAAGCAAGCTAAAGGAATATTAGCTTATCTATTTCATTGAACCCGGAGGTTCATTGCCGCGCTTACCTAACCTGCCGTTCAACTCTAATCTGTGCTAACTCCATCCAACCATCCCTCGCAAGTTCTACTTCCCTTAAATATATCCTAATTCTCTTCTCACCTATGTCTAGGTCTTCCAAGTGGTATTTTCCCTTCGGGTCTCCCAGTCAATATTTTTTTGATAGGCATATGTATTTCCTCCCGCATTCGCGCAACATGTCCAGCCCATTTCATTTTCCGCAATAATTTCATTTGTAGGAATACTTGTATTTATTTCCATTATATGAGAAAGTATAATAGTAAATCGATAGTCTTTATTCACCGTGATTTAATTACCCTTGCTATATCCGGTGAAGAGTATAAGTTAAGAAACTCGTCGTTATGCAATTTTCTTCAGTCCCCATTTTCATCTCTCTTAAGTCCAAATATTTTCCTAAGTACCCTCCTTTCGAACACTCTCAGATTCTTTCCGAAGAGTAAGCGACCATGCCTCACTTCCATATAGTACAACTGGCAGGATAGTTGTCTTATAAATTTTTATTTTTAAATTTTTGGACAGAAGACGAGAAGATAAGAGTTTCTGAACTGCATAAAAACAGGCATTTCCTGATTTCAGTCGACACTTAGGCTATCTCCTACCTTAATATTATTTGTAATACATTATTGCTCCCTGATATTTGAATTTCTTCGGCTGTTCTAATATTTTGTAGAGCATTATATTGACATTTCATGACCATATAAGCTACTTAGTTTTTTGTGTGTATTAATTTCCAATCCTGCAGGCATTTCTCTCGAATGTGTCATCGCTCAACAGACAAACGTCATCTGCATAAGCTAAAATCGGGTGGCTGCCATTTAATTCTAGTCCTAACTTGTTTTCCTGAACTTTCCTTATGGCATATTCCAAAGCGAAATTAAAAAGTAAAGGCGATAGTGCTTCTCCTTTCTTTTTGCCGCTTATAATGATAAACCTGTCTGACACATTTTGATCAGCCTGAATAATTTCTTTGGTATTCCAAACTCAATGAGGATATTGTACAATTTGTCTCGCTTAACTGAATCATATGCTTTTTAAAAATATGTGAACAGACTTATTATATTCCCACTTATTATATTCCCACTTTTCGCCAGTAGTTGGCGAATACAAAATATTTCATCAATGGTTTATCTATTTCGCCTAAATCCACATTGGTGATCTCCGGTGATTTCGTCCGCACATGGAGTTAATCTTGACAGGAGTATATTAGATAGATTTTTGTATGATGTTGATAAGAGAGAAATTCCTCAATAGTTATTACATTCGGCCCTATCTCCCTTTTTATGGATCGGTATAATAATAGATTCTTCCCATTCCTTTGTCAGTTCTTCCTTTCTCCAAATCATAAGAATGAGTTTATGGGTCTCTGAGATTAATCTATCCCCACCTTAAATAATTCTGCGGAATTTGGTCAAGGCCTGGAGATTTGTGTGTGTGTGTGTTCCCCCCCCCCCCCCCCCCCATAGCTGTTTCTACTTCTGTTGGTTCAGCAACCAACGGCTTGGTTGTGAATATTTAACTTTCTACATTTTGGGCATCTTCATGTATGTTTAATAATTTATTAAAGAAATGTTTTCACCTATTCAAAATATTATCGGAGCCGCGAGTGTAGTGCCATCATTGTCCTGAATTATGTTCGTTCTAGGTTGAAAATCGTTTGCAGATACTTTAATATTGTCTTTAATGCTTTCCCTGGTTTTATCGGTATTCATTTCATCGGGAAACATGGCTTCAAATTCCTGTCGAGTAGAATACAGGGTGTAACAAAAGGTAAGTTAAAACTTTAGGGAAACATCTCTTGAATATAGAGGGTGAAATGTTATATGAACGTAAGTCCGAAAATGCCTTGTTTCCTGGTTAGAGCCGTTTGTCTCGGTGGACGAAGGTACCGCACCTTCTTAAATAACAAAATTACCTGACCTGTTGGAACGTGTGCCATTATGAGCACGACGAGACATGTGCTTCATGCACATTGGAACTTTTGCTTATTTCAGCCTCTCTGTTCGTCGGTTTCTGAATAGACTGTTCCATGATAAATGGATAGGAAGAAGTGGACCAGTTCCTTGGCCTCCACGTTCGCCTGATCTGAAACCAGTAGATTTTTTATTAGTGAGGGCATTTAAAAACGCTTGTGTTTGCTACACCGGTGCAAGATGTAGAGTGTTTCCGAGATCGTATTCTGTCAGGCCTCCAGATAATACTAGATGACTGATGCACGGTTTCTATAAACTCGTGAAATACCTATGGATAAATTGCCCATGGGCAAATTAGTTCCTATTCACCCACAATGATATATGAGGAAGGCCTTGGAGTTCTAAAGTTAATTTAATTAAGAAGGCTTTGATTCTCATTGTTTAAATTATTAATGATCCTATGAGAGGTTAAATTTTATCCAGCCATCCATGAAAGGATAAATTAACCCGACTATTTACCCTTGGAAAGAACTAGCCCCATCTTGTAGGAACATTTTTTCTGTCATTTTCATATTTACCCTGAGGGCATATTTATCTAGAAACTCGCCACAAGTGTATGTGATTGTTGCCTTTAAATTATTTGAGTTTGTAAAAGTTATTCTTGTGTAAATTCTGTCCATTGGATAATTTACTCATAGGTATTTCGCGAGTTTATAGAAACCGGTATAACTGAATATAATTTAAACCTTTAATTTGTTCTGTTACCCACAATTCTGTTTTTGAGTACCATTTCATATGATTTTCTGTTTTCCAGTATTCTTCTAAATGGTGCACGTATAGAGAAAGGACTCTTAACAAGGAAATAAAGAATTTTCGGATCCATGTTCATATTAGCATAATTTCACCCTCAAGGAATGTTTTCCAAAAATTTTGGCCTCCCTTCCTGTTACACTCTGTATTTATTTTGCTTTGAAAAATTTTCTCTCTGAACCGGGTTTGATCCAATGATCATCGAGTTCATGGGGCAGCATAAAATTGAGCTACCAACGACATCATACCCCTGACGCATCCTGTCGATATGGCAGCGGGAATTCTCAGGACAGAATTCATGGATGACTTGTCACTAATCACCGCGTTACAAAAACAGCAAGTTAGACCTCGTTATCGAGTTTGTATGAACTATAGTGGATACTCTCATGTGAATGAAAAGTGTTGCTCTATGTTCGTAATTATAAATCCTATCATATGAGGAGTAAAGCTTGAAGCTAACATGTTTCCATCCCTCCACCGAGGCAAATCATACAAATTCAAATTTACGCATTAAAGGCGACGTGTTATTTGTCTCAATTATCGACCCCTGTAAATTGAAGCCATTTTGTAGCGGGAGGTGTTATGTATTCTGGCAATATTGTGAAAATGAAACAATCCTATTGCGTCGTTATTTTGTTATAAGTTTTTGCGATATAAGGGAAATAATATTCAGTGAAGATTGACTGGATATTGGAAAAAAACTTGGAATGTGCTCCTGTAAATTATACTTGGAACATGGACAGTGATTTTTAAAGGTCAGAATTGATTGTCATTTTTACTTCCTGTGCCCTTATTAAAGGTAATATAGGTAGAGGAAGTATTGTGTTCGGCCCCGAAATTCGATGTCGCGTTTTCAACATAAGTACATATTGTGAGGTCCCCAGAATAAAAAAAAAAAAAAGTTTCACTTCTATCGCGTGGCGTTCCTTGTTTTAATTTTTGGATTTTTTCAATTTTGGATTATTGGATTTTTAATTTTAGATTGTTGGATTTTTTAATTTTGGGTTTTTGGACTTTATAAATTTTAGATTTGGGATTTTTTAATTTTTATCTTTTATTTTTTTTAATTTTGGAAGTTTGGTTTTTTTAATTGTGGATTTTTATTTTTTAATTTTCGATTTTTTCATTTTGGATCTTTATTTTTTTAAATTTTGATTTTTAATTTTTTGGATTTTTAGATTTTTAATTTTTAATTTTTAATTTTTGGATTTTTTAATTTTGGATTTTTAGATTTTTTAAATTTTGGATAAGCCTAATCATTGAGTTGATTGTTTTCTGTGCAGTCCGTTCCGTCACAGCCCTACTAATTTCGTGACGATTTTGAGCGTAACAATTTCGTGACGATTTTGTCCGTAACGCAAGTTTGGGTTAGCTCTCGATTTACTCCTAGCGCGGCTAAAGAAGTTTCACTGCAAAATAAACCTATTTGCAGAAACGTGTGTGTGTGTGTGTATAGAAATTCATAAATAGCATTTGATATACTGCTCCTTGTCTTTATTAATTTATTTTCATCGAATAAGTGGAGATGCAACTGTTAGTTTTTTGTTATAATATATTAATAATCGGGAGATGTGATAATTTACTGCAAAAAACCTTCATGCAGAAATGTGTTTTAGGTTTATAATATGTGTAAAAGTAACTTTTTTCTGTTTCCAGGTGAGTTCATCAAGATAGATTTTGACTTATCTGGTATTCAAACATTCTGAAGACAGAAGAACGCCATAGTAGGTAAATAAGATATTTTACCTAACATAATTATAGTTTTACTAGCCTTCTTCCTTACCTGGTTCCATCACATGGGCCTACATAAATAAGTCATATTGCATATCCTTCCTTTATTCAGAATTTCTGAGGATAGCATCAGAGTAGGCCTACAATAGAGAGGCATAAGAATTCATGAATTGAGGTGGCATAATACCTCGATTTAGCACGGTTTTCATGTATAATTTTCCTATTGTAGTAATTAATTGCACATATAATACAATTTAATGCACTTTGAACAGATTCAACTTTCAATCGTAATTATTGTAAATTTTATTTCTATTAACTTATATTTATATGATATTAATAGATTGATAAACAGTTGATTTAGTGGAGCAATTCTCAAGTGAACATTCTGTTCTGCTCTTTTCACTGAAGCTTGTTTCATCTTTTTGGGAATGGCATGTAGACAATTGATGTTCCATTCTGAATATTGTATCCATTGTTTCATTATTTGAATTTTGTTCTGCTTTGGCGCCGGGGCGAGAAGCTCTTTAAAATGTGCTTCTTTCACTGAGAAAATTAAGCGTTTCGGAAAATACTATTTTAGGATTGTCGATTATGTGCAGTACTTTCCCTGCAATACGTTTTTGTTTTATCTCTTCCCATTTCGTGGAAGAAGCCTATGGTAATTTACATAAAAACTAATAAATATATTCTATGATAGTCTTAGGCTTTAAGGAAGAAAAATTACCTCATTTCTGCCCGGTTTCTACAAACTTGTGAATTACCTATGGGTAAATTACCCATGGACAAATTAGTTCCATTTAACCTACAATGGTATAATGAGCAAGGCCTTGGAGTTGTACAGTTAATTTAATTCAGAAGGCTTTGATTCTCATTGTTATTGATCCTATGAAAGGTTAAATTTTATCCAGCCATCCATGAAAGGACAAATTAACCCAAAGATTTACCCTTGGACAGATCTAGCCCGAGTTTGTAGGAACATTTTTTCTGTCATTTTCATATTTATCTAGAGGACATTTATCTAGAAACTCGCCACAAGTGTAAGTGATTGCTATCTTTAAATTATTTGTGTTTGTGTGGTGTTATTCTTGTGTAAATTGTGTAAATTCTGTGCATTAGATAATTTACCCATAGGTAATTCGCGAGTTTATAGAAACCGACCATTCATTACATAATGTTTAGGCCAACTATAAGAAACAACGGATGAACGGAATTTTGTAAACTTCTCACTCCATTCAATTGATATTCTTGTTTAGAATAATTTTCAATATTATACTGTATCTATCTATGTTCGGTATACTAATAGTTGTCACCTTCTTCCGGACCCAAACCCAATTCTTTTCTGTCCATCTATTTATCTAGATCTAAATTCCTTGTTGCTAAGGCTTCTTGAAACTCTTGTATCCAAGCCTTCTTTTGTTTGTCGTCATTTTCTTCTACGTTCCAGTGGCACCCATTCCATGATTTTGAAATTCTCTCGTCGGGCTTCCTTTTGACATGTCCCTTTCTTTTCTAACTCATCTCTGATGTCTGTTTTCTCTTTCACTCTCATAAATTTTCATTATAATAATTTCAAAATATCGAGAAATATCACAACAATGCAATATTAATTCAGAGGTGAGGATTGCGTCATATGAAATCGTCAGAGTTTTTAATTACCCTTCCTCCAAATTTCTGCCACCTACATATTATTCAATATGCACCGACTTGTCTAAAGCATGTATAACATGATTTCGTTCCAACATAGTTGTTGTAGGTAGGAATCCTTTCATTAGAATGGTATTATTGTGAGACTGGAATGGTTTAACATGCGGAATGCCTTTGCTATTTAATACAGGAGATAGCAATGTTCTTTATTTCCTGCCGCGCTAATCAGATTGTCACCTCAGGAATTTCAACCAATCAGAATCTAAGAATGCATGTTGACAGCTACATACATGTCAACTCCGCGTGAGTTCTTTAGCAGAGTTGCAAGATCTGTTAGCCGTGCAAGCAAACTATTAAGAGCGAGTATATTAATGATTGTATATTTCATCTGATTGGTCTGTGGTCCCTAAGTTACATTGACAACAGCGCATTCTTATCGAGTGGCAAGGCGGCGAAGAGCAATAATGATATCGCATGCCTTTGATGTACCGCATGTTAACGTAAAAAAGTTATTCCTCAGGTTCGCGAGCGACCCCTGGTCATCCCACTGAGTAGTTAATATTATAAAGTAAATTTTGTATTTTTCATAAATCAGAGTAGCTGAAGTTCGATCAGGCACACACAACTGCTTTTGAATTGCGGTATCTGGGTACATTTTTATAGTACGTGTTTTGTCTATTATCGGTTGAAGGCATACAGTTGGATGGCTTTTTCATTTCGCTCTGTGTAGGTAATTTTTAATAACTTCACTAGAATAATATTCTGCTTTCAGTGTGTAAAATCCAGCGATATTAGTAAAACTGTCGCTCGAGTGTACAATATCGATAACCTTGTGGTTTAGTTTTCTATAATATTAGTAGTTTTCACTGCTATTGACGTATATGTGAGTCACCGAAAAAACTGCTAACAGCAGAGATATATTATTATTACATTAATGCTTTATGTTAAGACGTAAAAAAAATTGGCCTATCCTGTGTTAAAATTGCTGTTCGTAGAAATCAACTATTTCATTAAAATTTTCACAGACCAGAAACTTAGAGCTCACTGATGACTTCACTCAGTGAATGCGTATAATGACATATAAATTCAGCTTTGAAAATTTAGATGAAACTTGCCAGAATTTGCACTAATTGAAGGAGGCCTAAGTTTATCCATATTAAATTGCATAAAATAAACGGTGCAGGATATGTTGCACAAAAGTTTCTCATATGTACCTGTTAAATTTTAATATTGAAGTTTTTAGTTTGACGAAAAAACCGGTAGGTTCCATTAAAACATTAATGTACAACTTCCATGTTAAATAGATCTTAGTGACCTTACCAAATGTTTCATAAGCATGTTCTAGACGAAATTACCCTTGCGGCCTCGAAGGGATTTTTATCATTTTTAATGACCAATAGATAGTAAAAAAAATCCAAATAAAAATTCATTTATAACCTAAAAAATTACAGAAAAAATGATCAATAAATTATTCGTTACTTCTTATAATTATTTTTTTTACAAGAAAATTGTTGATTTTAGAGAGTAATTCAATGGATGACAGTGTTATATTTAAATTTACAATATAAAATATTCTTCTTTTGTTACTGACAAAGTAAATTAATTCTACTTGAACACACTTTTAGAATTAAAAAAAACTATTATTTCCAAAGTGGCATGCCCTTCAAATATTCCCTAGCAAATAAATTCCATTTAAATAAAAAAAATTCTTGATTGGTAGAACACAAATTGCAATGGTTGTTTACAATAAATTATACTGAAATGAAGGATGAAAACTTGGCGTAAGATTCTAAAATGAAAACGCTTGTCTACTGTTTGAAATTAATGATTTGTACCTCCACTGGAGGGTTTTTATTTATTTATTTATTTTTAAATGTAGTAGAGCTCAAAGTGCACGTTCCTTAAAACTAGGGTGACAGTTTTGCTGCAAGTCTGCTTTGCTTCCTGTGGTCATTGTTTCTTCATAAAAGTACAACAGACAAGCAGTAGAAACAGTAATAGTATTTACAATTTCTAAATATAACGCCATGTAACATTTTATTTAAAACTACAAAAAAAAATCTACATCGTGAAATTGTCGAAAAGTTCAAAATAATGCCAAACGAATTGTCCTTATTTAATAAATTAATTCATAATACACGATTGTATATTATATATCCCAGCTACCGTTCAACCTTAAAGATTCAATATTAAATGATTTTTAAAATCATCAAATGCATTGTCCTATCAATCCTTCGTAATATTGTGAACCTTAATTTTCGCTACTGTTTGTGTGTTTTTGTGTAATTCTCTTTTATTAACACGTTGCTGGCAAATAAGTGTTATAATTTTCGATTTTGTTATTCTATGGTACTCTTTGCCACTTGGCAGCCTTGAGTTTCTACAGAAAGAAAAGGATAAAATAAATTAAGATTTTGCTTATTCTGCATACTACGATGCATGGTCTATGGGAACGAAATTCAAACATCTCGTAGTCTGGTCCTCCTCTTCCATTCTGAATCTCCCTTCATGTATTATTAATGAGCTCTCCAGTCCTCAATTAGTGTATTTCTGTTTCCCCCTCCTAAGTTACCTGCCGTGAGCTCGAATATAAACTCTATACGCCCATCACAACCAGAATGCGTTTGGCTCTTAGAAATGAAATTTCAGAACCAGATACCAAACATACGGCTGATTATGCTGACTGCAAAAATTCTTTTCCTTTTCCCTTGCTATGCGGCAGAGATGCTGTGCGTGGAATGGTAAGTAGGCTTGATGAAAGGGGGAAAGGGGGTGGGACGAAGTATTACGTTCTCTTCTAACAATGAATGTTCTTGGGAGCAGCGAGAGTTGATATATAACACAAGCCTAGGCGGCATATAAGTTGCGGTAGTTTTATATGGGTTATATCACTTTCCTTGGAGGAAGGTGGCTCTGCAACTTACATCAGAACAGTGGCGTAAAGTGTATGGGCGTAACTAAAATACATACATCTCGAAGGATAGCGTAATTTCTCTTCTTTTTTCACGAAGGCACATGGAAATGTAATAGGACTTAAGGTTTATGGCATGAGGTGTTTCTAGTGGATTAACCCTGAGTAGTACTTTTTTCATTCAATTAGTCACTCAGTCATCCATTCATCCACTCACTCTAATATTTTGTATACCGGTAATTAAATAGAATATGAAAATAGAAACAACATTGTTAGTAAGCTTGAACAAAGATTAGAATTAAATTATAGAAGAAACCTAGAAGGTAGAAGATTTATAAAAGCTTCAGCTCTTATACGATAGGTTTAATCCTTTCCTTAAATTAATTATTGAAATAAGTTGCTAAAATTTAATTACATTTAACAAAATAATTAAATAATCTTGGGTCAAAACTTGAACTGTGTTTCAGTTAAGGAATAGATTAGCGATTTAAATGGTTGAAGAAGATTGAGACCTAACTTTTTGTGTGGTTTTAAAGAACATATGTTTATAAGTACCTACAAATATATATTTGTATGATGACTCATCAGTCACTCCAAATTTTTAGTTGCTCAGTCTATCAATTCACTAAAATAATGTCATTACCAAAATTATTAGAGCATTCCTTCAGTTTAAATAATGAAATAACACATAGGTATAGAGAAAAAAACAATTTAATTAGAAGATACATAATGGTTCTTAAATATTAAACTTCAGTCCCTTCCTAAGGCCGGTTCCACTTTCCGGTTCTCTTCTCTTCCGGAACACTATGAGACAATTTATATTTTGAAAATATAAATAGGAGTTAAAATCTAATATTAACTTTTACTCATTACAATTCAGTAAATAAAAAAGAAAGAAATCTTATCTATTTCTTCCATCATTCGTTTGTTGGCAAGAGGCCTGGAGCTCGATTTTTGAATCGTTAAACAAACTTCGTGATATTTTTATCAGTAATTTCGAGTGAAACACACTTGATCGATCGATGTACTCTATTGACAGAAGGCTGCACATCCAGCCCAAAACATAATTTCTACAAGTCATGCAGAAAATCACCTGAAGATGATGTATTAACATTGAAACGCGTAGTAGGAAGAGGACAGTATCTGCATTTTAATACAAGACTTCTTTTTTCTGGACTTGAAACACATTTTAACAGTTTTAAGAATTTTAGCGATACTTTTGACTAATTTATTGTATATATCACAAGTTTTTATACTTCTAGACTAGTAGCTTACGCTACTTATATATGTCGAATGTGTTAAAATGAGTTATATTTTTCAAAATAGGCTAAATTTTTAAGGTTTTAAATACTGAGCATAAGTGGTAATTGTAATTAAAAACAAAAAGTAATGAGTTAGTAACTATTCTTGTAAACAGGTAGACCTAGTGATATCCTTAAGGCGGTTTCAAAATGTTGAAATTCGTCAAAATAAAGATCTTCGGTCGTTAGTCAGGGAAGGGCAATTACACCAATAGCCCCCCTGTTTCCACTCCTGTCTATAGCACCATTTATAGGATTTGTGACATTATTTATTCCAAATCATGCTTTTTTTTATCGAAAAGATTTCTGTGGTGTAATAGAATATTGAAACACAGTTAAGCGGTGTATTAAATCCAGTAGCACGTATAAAAAGTATTCGAGTGCACGGAATACGCTCGTTTGTGAAATATACGATGCAAAAATGCAGAAGCGAGGCAGCGAGGTATTCAAAAGGACATTAAGGAGCGGCGTGAGAGATGTAGGAGTAAGTTGTAGATAGAATCTGAAGGGAAGGAGACGTCCCTTGTGTGGTTCCCACCATCAATCACAGCCATGACAGTTGAAAATACACTCTGTTGCCACGGTGATAATGTGGACATGCTTCCTCACATTTATATCATTTACTGTAATAATTCTGCTACATAGGTAAAAAAAGGAAAGATGAACTTATTACATCTATTTCATAATACTCTTCTTCAGGGATTATTATGTAGGAATTAGATCTCTACGTACAAATATTGCATTGTTTAGATTTATTTATTTATTTATTATATGGCGCTGAAACTTGGACCATAAGTAGACAACAAGCAAACAAATTAATGGTATTAGAAATAGATTTTTGGAGGCGTTCAGCAAGAAAATCCAGGAAAGAAAAAGTTCGGAATAATAGAATAAGGGAATTAATGCAAGTTGAAAATAATATTTTGGAAATTGTAGAACAAAGACGCTTCACATGGTATGGACATGTACTCATAATGACAGAGGATAGAATATCCAAGAAAATTTTGGATTGGAAAGTAGAAGGAAAAAAGAAGAAGAGGGAAGCCCAAAGACTGCTGGATGGATGGGGTGAAAAGGAGTATGGCGAGGAAAGGTTTAAGTGAAGAAGACGCTATGGACAGGGATTTATGGAGGCAAAAATTGTTATGGGATGAAGGAAAACCATTGTATTGTGGAATATTCCTTAATAAAAAAATCTTATTTATTTATTTCAAAATTACATGAATACATAGATAATATATAAAGTCCTGAAACCCCGAAAGAGCAGGAGCTCGTGCTCGGGGGCAGTTCCATGTTTATATTTACATGTTTAACATTAATTAAATATAAACTAAATTTACCTTAAAACAAAATAGACAAAATATTGTGAAATAGTAATACGGGAAAAGACAAAAGCTAGGAGTAAAGGCATGACTCAGTTGATATAAAAAATAATTATAATAATGAAAAATAAATTGAGTAGCAAAATCAAATTTTGATTGATAATCGGGGAGTTCATGATATGCCAGGGTTTCCAACAGGTTTATAGGCTAACCAAATAAAAAAAATAAAAAAAATATATAATATATAATTATATATTAAAACATTTGAAACACCCTATATATATATATATATATATATATATATATACAGGGTGTTTCAAAAATACTTTTACAAACTTCGGCCATGGGTTCCTTACACCGAAAGAAGGGAAAATGTTCATATGAACATAGGTCCCATAATCCTTTGTTTTGTCGTTAGGAACTGTTCAACACATTGGTACACTCATAACACGTCAACACACAAAACTCATAGCAAATGCTCGAAATGTCCTCCTCTGGCTTCTAGACATGGATGGACTCGTCGAATCATGGACTATCGCACCCTTTCAAATACTCTGGGATGGTGTCAAATGGTTTCGCAGGCTTCCATGACACGTCGGTTAAAAGTTTCTTCATCCGGCATGTCTGCTCCATAAACCAATAGTTTAAGGTGGATTTCTATCTCTGGGGCACCTTAAACTATTGGGCCGAAGTTTGTAAAAGTATTTTTGAAACACCCTGTATATATATATATATAGATATATATATATATAATATATAATTTAAAACTATTCTTGTCGTAATTATAGACTTCTCTTGTTTATAAAATGCATGCTTCTTTCCTTGGTAAATGAAAGCTGGAGCTAGGTGTCATTTAGAAGAAGATGCATTTTGGCACAACCAGAATTGCCTTCTTCAGTTTTTTAGACATATGGCGTTAATGTTTCTTCTTCCGCCGTCATCAGTACAGTGATCGCATTGTAATATTTTTGGTTATTTAATTTTCGTCATTTAAAGTGAATGTTGCCCTGTTCAAACCATATTAGTGGATATTCGTGTTTCTGTTTGTGACTTTTGCTCCAGGAATGAATTATATTTGAGTACGGAAATTCTGCAATGTTGTAGGACATAATATAAGCCCGTGTTTATAGACGAGCTTATCTTAGATTAATATAGAATTGATTCCACTATTTTGCATAATAAGTATTTGTAACGATACGCCTATATTTTGGTTAGAACACAGAATTGTTCTAAGCCATACGCCAATCACTTGTCCATAGCAGCTGACTGAACGATCAAACAAAAGCTGGTAATCCGCAGCCCGAATGCTCATGTATTATTTAATAGCATGTAAACAATGACAACAACGAAAATAACACGTTAAAAATTAAAATACCCCACCGCTTAACGATTGGTGGTAATAATCCATTTCCCATCGAAGCCTAAACTTTATAATCCCATGATTCACAGTTTCGCGGAATATGAAAATAGATCACATTTGTTTTATACTTTTACCAAACTCCATTATAGTGATTCGAGTACGTAACATTTATTTGAGAATTCCCGCCAACTGTTCATAGTTAATTTTAATTCAGGTGTATTCTGGTTTAGCAGTGTGTCTTGTAGCAATAAAGAATAATCTTTTTCTTTGTTTCTAAATGGCATATATTTATTTGCTAGGGGCAATTTTATGGGCATGCCAGTTCAGAAAGTTTTTTTTTTCGCTAAGGGTATAGATCTACTTACTTTTTTAGTAATAAAATAACTGTGTTTTATATTGTAAATTCGTATATAATGCACTCTCATCCGTTAAATTCCTTTTAGCAATTCATTACTTATAAAAAAACTAATTATAAGTAATAGTGGGAAATTTATTGGTCATTAAAAAAATTATGTTAATTTTTCACTATTTTTAGGTCATAAATTCATTTTTTTTAAATTTTCACTATTTTATGGTCATTAAATTCCTTGCCCTAGTGATAACATTACCCGACTGATAACATTATCCGCGATTACATTAAACGGCGTTCACCGTGTGTTCAGTTTTCCCAGTTTATACACTGTTTAGTCTGTATTCTTGGGTGGTATGAATGCAGGGAATTGAGTATTCAAGTACACAATGCAGTCAAGGGTGAACATTTCTAAATGCATTCCAAGCAGTTGGTGATGGGGCATGAGGTATAAATGTTTTTAAAAATTCTGTGACAACTTTTACATCTGCATTTATGAAATAAAATATAGTAAGTGGATGGAAATATTATATTGCGATACAAGAGTGGTAAATGGATAATTGGAGAATCGAAAATGAGTTTGAATTCTTTTTTGATTTCTGAGATCTTCCAATGCACTTAAAGCATGTTGTATTGCATACTATTTTTTTAACAATGGCGAAAAATAAAAATATTGCTTACTTGAAAACATTTAGTCACTAACAGATGTACAAGATGGTGATCAAGTTTCAAGGGTACCAACTTAAAAGTTAGAACTATTTAAATCTCGATGGGGATCGATTACTTTGACACAGGCGCAACTAGTCACATCATACTTAACTGCTGATTGAATTAAATCTACGTCAATAGTGGAAAATAAAATGGGAGTAAAGAGACAGGATTGAAATGGTGAAATCCAACTAGAATATATGGTTATGATCCAGGTCTGCCATATTTAATAGCTTACTCATACCAAACGTTAGAGGCCTGATGCCTGTGGGTTGCAAAGAAGGGAAAGACGCAAGTCGGTTAGAATAATATCACTAAGTGCAGGAATTTCCTGTTTCCACAATGATAGCATGATCGGAAAATGGATTAAAATTATTATCGTCGAAAAATGTTTTTATGTATTCTTATATGCGGTTGTGTTGCGTTAACTGATTTAGGTAGCGTGCACAACTTCACAGCTTCAAGGGGAGGAAGATGTATCAGAATCATGCTTACTTAGCTTATATTTTCTCTTCAATTTAAAAACTTGACCTCTTAGCAAGTATTTAAATAATACAGGGAATTTTGATATTGTTATCGTTTAGAACAGAAGTTTTGTCTTTTAAGTTTCGTAAAAATATATAAATGCTATGTATTTACCAGAATCTCTTATTTTCTGAAGTAATGCAAATGGAAAATATCATCTAGTAGAATCGTTTTTAGAACATTTTAAAGGTGCTTTGAGAAATTCGTGCAATTGCATTCGACAGTGTCTAAATTACTTCACCTTGAAGATTGAAGAATCTTGATGTAATACAAATAGGCTACAGTAGGAACGATTGTTATTATAATTAGAAGGCTGCATTGGGAACACGAAAAAGAGGACCAGTAGAAGACAATTTGGAAGAAAGGAAAAAAATAATAGTGTAACACAAGAAAGATAATAGTGAACGAATGAAAACAATGAATGAATGAAGAAAGAAACCAATTGAATAGCCTTTAAAGCGGTTGATTGAATGAATAAATAGATATATGGATGGATGGAGTATGGTTAAATAGTTGAATTAACGGTTGATGGGTGAATTGATGAATGGATGGTTGAATGAATGGACGAACAGATAGACGAATAAAGGAACATACGGGTGGATGAATGGAAAAGTGCGTAGGAAAGAGAGTGGATACGACGAAGAACAGGATAAAGAATGAAAGAGATGAGAATTAAAGAAGGAAAATAAATTAAATTAAATGTAGAAAAAAGACATGGATAAAAGAAACAGTTAAACAAAAGGGACTTGAAAATCAAAATAGGCCTTTATGCTTATAAAAATAAGGCGGCAGAGATAATAAAATAATGATTGGATGCAGAAAGTTAAAAATGTATTTAATTTTACTTTAATTAAGTTTAAAAAAAGTAGTTTTAATTTAATTCTAGTGCCCATAATATTAATCAAATAAATTATCTTTACATTAAAGCGACATCAGAAGGAGCATATACTCGTGGTCGGGGGCAGTTCGAAAATGAAATAAAACAAAATATCTAAATCAATAATAGAAATTAAATTAAAAAGGAAAGATAGAAAGAAAGAAGAGAGGAAATGAGGAAAGAAGGTACAGGTAGTAATTAAAAATAGAAGGGAAGATAATCCGCTATTCTGTTACACATCAGAAAGCACATGAGAATGGTTGTCACCATGCATTAAATATAATCCGAGTAAAATATGTCGTCTGTAAAAAAATTCTTAGATTAAATAGGCCTGCTGGTGACAATTTTTAAGGTCGACATGTATAACATCATGTTTGCATGTTAAAAGGAATTGAATCCCCACACATCGGGATCTAGTTCCACTACCCAAGAAACATGAGAACTTCGTGTTTGATGAACGCTTCAGAAAGGTGTGAAAATGTCTTGTGCGACATGACATGCCATCCATAAGTGTGGGGTTGTGTTTCCATACCTTAGTTACTCAGCTTTCATCCTTTACTCCAAGAATTAGCCAATACGAGGAATGGAGCATAAGTCATGGAAACTTTGTATCTTTCAAGGGGGGACATAAAGCTTTCGATGAAATTCATTGGTGAGAAATATGTGGATTTCATTATTTTTTACCTCAGCAATGAATTGCTCTATAGAATTGCAATCTGACAAAATCTGTATTGACTATTTCTACAATTGCATACTATTTTCAAAATTAATCAAACTGTTACAGTTACGGGTATGTATCGTTTCAAAATGGCTGCCACGTTTCATGCACTGAACAGCCGTTTCCCTGATAACTTCCACAAATATAGATATTTTTTTAGTGATTATTTTTCTGTGTGTTTGTTAATATCATGTGAACAACATAATCTAGGATCTTTGAAATATCTTCATTGTAAGTATTTAATATATATATATATATATATATATATATATATATATATATATATATATATATAATTTAACGAAAAAATTAAAAAAATGATTTTTAAAAATACGTAAGTATTTTATATATATCTACTGTGTCTACACAGTAAGGTAAACCATGGAACTATTGATTGTCAAGTAGGCCCTATAAGTATTTTTAAAAATAATTTTTAAATTTTTCGTTAAATTATATATATATATAACTTATATATACATGTAGCTATAATATTTAAATATATATGTATACATAATTTAACGAAAAAAATTTAAAAAAATATTTTTAAAAATACTTATACTTGACAAGCAATAGTTCCATGGTTTACCTTACTGTGTAGACACACATCCCGAATTCCTGATTTTGTAAGCCCACCCTGGTCGATTCATTTGATTATAATTTCAAGGCAAAGAGAGCAATAAATATAGGCCTAAATGGGCAAACGTTGATCGATTTGGACGGTACTCACTATGCAGGGGTTTTCTGGGCCAGGGAAATCATATTATGCCCAGGTCTTCTGAGTATCCAAAATATACGGGATAAACCATGGACAGTGAGTGGTCACGGAAAAAAATGAAAAAAAAAAACTGTCATTAAGAAATCTTTTTACAGACGGTTTAGGCTAGTTATGATAAAAGTGGTAAAAGATAACTTTCTTTGCGAGTAGTTATGTTTGCGAAACGAGCCCGTAAGGACATCTGTTAAGGGGAAAGAAGATCTGGGTGGTTAAGAAGATCACGAGAAAAATGCTAGTCTTGAAGCACTAAATGGGAATAATTGACCTGTCGGAACACATGTTCCTTTGCGATTCGTTACGCTACTCACATTTTATTACTTGCTCACATTCATTCAAATTCTTGAAGAGGAGTTGGGAAATTGAGAGATTTTTATTTGTTAGTTTGAGCCATCTCAGTGGAGGCTCAAGTAGAGATTCATGTCAATTACTGAGTCTGTCCTCTCTCATCCCCCATCCCATAGGTCCACAGAGATGAAGTCTCTCTTATATCAGCCTGTCTCTCTCACACCCACGTTCTCTCACCCTCTGCCTCCTAATACTTTGGTCAACTTGCATGGGACGTGTTTGCACCCGTCTTGTACTGCAGAAACTCGAGAAGAGCGCTTGAAGTTTATTTAGACATGGAACATATTTGAATTTAACATATCGTCCTTAAAAAACGACAATGTAATCTAATATTGCGAAAAATAATTATGATAGAAGTTTAATTGAGGAACGTCATTAAACCAAGTCTTATTTTTTTGGAAATCATAACTGAACTTAATAATAAAATTGCCTTGTTTAAAACTTGTACATCTTCGCCTTTAGAGCTAGCAAAGATGCTATTCCCTAATAGATTCACTGACTTTTTTCCTTTATGAAAATATTGGGGACGGCTAAAATGATCTTACAATGGTTCAGTCATTCTGTGTGTGCAACACAAATTTATACTCACCAACTTTTCTTCTAGATGCAATAGGCCTATACGTAAAAAGTTGAATCCTTGTTTGCTTATCCACGCAGGTGTTGATTTTTCCTTTTATTAGAGAGATGACAAATTTTGACAATGAATTGAAACATTTAAATACTGCTTTGGTTTTGCTAAGGGTTTATTGACCACTCTAAAAAAATGTCAAATACCTTACATCACTTTATATGAATTTTGTGTATCTATCATATAATGGGGGTTGGTCGTGGCACTGTGCTACAAACCGGAATGTCGCGAGTTCGATTCGCTTTGGGTTTTTTCAATTGGCCTAATCCTTTTGATGGCACTATGGCCCTGGGTCGACTCAGCCTCCATCATAAATGAGTGCAGGAGCAGTCCTGGGGATAAAGGTAGCCGAGCGTAAGGCTGACACCCTTACCACCATCATGTGTCGTCTGTCTAAAAATCTGGAAGCCTCATCTTCGTGGAGGCCTTAGAAGTTTGCGTTCTCTTCTCCTGTATTCCTGCAATACGTATTACATTGCAACTCTACAGTGTGTTTGTAAAAAGTGTTCTAGTGATCAAAATATATAATCCCTCCTATTGATATTGACGGAACACATGAGATATGACTATGGGCCTATAATAATCGCCCTGGTAAAGCAGGCCTCACTTCAGGAAAGGGAAACAATCATTATCATATGTGTCGAAACGAACGATTTTGACGATGGCGATAATTTTACATACTAGCCAGGTAAAGAATGGAAAGTATAAAAGGTGCATTTTTAATCACTATATCTTGAATAAATAGCAAATTAATAAATTATGAAACACTAAATAGGAATTACGAATGGTGTGATTTATATTTACCATAGCAATGAGACAGCTTAAAGCAGGAGGCATTTTGCATTGAAGCTAGGAGTAATAGATTCGGTACACTTACAGCATAATGAATTATTATGCTTACAGACTATAATATTATATAGTTGGCTTGTATATTTGCGTTTTGTGTGATGAATTATTAAAGTAGATTTCTTTTTGAGGTTATGTAAGGTTCAACTTCTCAATGTTTTATGTTACAATTTAATTTATAGTTTACAGTATGAATTGTTGAATAACCGAAAGGTGTGATAACACGTGGAATAAAAGAGGAATGACGCGTGTTATCGAAATAGAGCAATTTTTTGTCTCCTTTTAAATGAATTATTGTATGTTATTGGTTTAGATCGAAAGTGTGACTTGTAAATAAAACAGTCAAAGTGATCATTAAACTGAAATAAACTAAACTAAACTAAACTGACAATTTATCTGGTTTGTGACTCAATATCTATTGAAAACATTCGGAAAAGGCAAATTTATAAACATTGCTAGTAGAAACTTTTCGAGTGTGTAAAATGCGCTAGTTATAGCCTAATGTATAACATGTAGCTATTTTGTTGAATCCTTGAAATGCACATATTTATCTGGTGATATTGTGTATTGAACATATTAATTTATATATATATTAGACACGACTCAGGTAAAATAATAGTTAATTCCAAAATTTACCTCCTCCAAATAATCACCTCGAATAAGATTGTTTCTGCTACAATAGGAAAAACCATATTTGTATTAATATAAGCAAAAGCCAACCCAATTTTGCTGTGTTATTTGAGTGTTATGCCCACAGATAAGATTTTCTTGATACTGTTGTACTGTCTTACTTGTCGGTTGTAGGAAATTTCTGTTTGATTGGCGTTAATCTAGATCACTGTGGCCCAACTGTTTTCGGGTGTAGAACCAGATGACACTTTCTATTTGAGTAATGGCATCTTGTTCCTCTGTTTAGTTCTTAACAATAGCCTATTATGGTAGGAAATACACAATAACACATAGATTATACGTACTACCAAACATGGATTGTATTTTCGAAGCACAGTTTTGCAAGTTTGGATAATGCTCCTTGCTAACCAGTCTCCAAAACTCGATGGGCTGACAATTTCTCAATGGTATAAGAAAATTGGCACTCCGTAGAACACATAACTCCATTTTCATATCAGTCGGAGATGCCTCCATAGTTGTAGGGTTGTTAAACAGAAAATATCTAGGTTGAAGTTTATCAAAATCAGAAAACCTTGAAGTAAATTCCTTCTGAATTTCTGTGAAGTATTCAACAAATGGAGAGAAATCTACACTCTAGCTTTTAGAGCTGCATTCGAAATTATTTTTGTCGTTTTTTAGAAATATCTTCTTTAAACATGATTAGATTTTTCCTTAACGAAACGCTGTGACTAATAAGCACTAGGATGTTGGGATTTTTACCTTGAAGTCTCAATTAAGAATGTTTAAAGGGCCGGTTGATTAACGAACGCGGGCCGGATCTGACCCGCGGGCATCCAATCGGACCACACTGGCTTAGATTATGAAGAACTGTACTGACCTCTGATTTCTCTCGGTCGTAATTACTCTGACGACGGGAGGAAAGAAAGATAAAGGAGTAAAGCTTATAAATATTGCAGTAAGTCATAAAGAGGGAGCATAAGAGTCCTAAGATTGCGTGTACAGGCGCAATACATCAATGCAATCCAATTAGTAACCTGCAGGAGGGATCTTCTGCTTGCGTCTCTATCAGTGTCTTTAAACCTGGTTTGTGGTTTGCGATAATACCTCCCCCCAAAGCTTCTAGTTCAGAAATTATGGATACAGGTCGTAGGTACCAAACAGAGTTACCTTGATTGTATCACCGCCCTCTTAAGAAGTTCAGTGAGGCTTGCACAAGCTAATCCTTATTAGAGATAAGGACCTAGAATACTAATAAATTTATAACTAGGATTATAGAATTACGTACAGTGCTTTGAGTAAGATCTAACGGATCCATTTCTTCTCTTTTTTATTAATTAATTTCCTTTCCTAATACCAACTACTGGGGTAAATCGGTTCATTAACTAGACTGAGAAAAAATCTGGTAATAATTTAACATTTTACAATAATAAAATTACATTTTTTTAGCGAAGTCTATAAGTTTTAGTAGTAAATATTTTAAGAGAAAGTGAATGTGTGTTTGAAGTCTTACGTTAATGCCTTATTAAGTAATTATATTAAGTTATATTCAATTTATTAACTGCCAGAATGGTACGCTATTAATTAGGAAGAACGCTATTTATTTGGATCCGATGACCGTGACTGGAGTAACAACCAATTAATGGTCACACACTTTAAATACCAAATCATCACTATACTATAAAGCCGCATGGCTAACTCACTGACTGACATAATTGTTTGCCCACTTCCAGACGAGCCAGAATCTTGAAATTTAGCACGCCTGTAGCTTTTAGCCTGTGACTGACGGATATATCCAAAAAGGTTCCGATCTAAAAAAAATTCCCCCCGAAAAACTTAAAAAGGGCGAATGCTACTTTTAGGTCTGTGCAGACCTTTTTCGGCGCTTATAATAGCTTAACGTTTAAAAAATCCGATTGCGCCACCAGTAACGGATTTTGAGTGATCTAAATGTTTCATCCTATGACTTTTTTCGTATCTCCATCGGTTATACCATAGAGTTAGATTTTTTTATTTTAAGTAAATATTGTATGCTTTCCTCACTTGACGTAATTTTTGGCACACTTGTAGGGTAGCTGGAATCGTAAAATATAGCAGAAATATAGGCACATCCAACCATAAGCATGCTGCTCTCTACAAGTATGGAAAAACTGACTGGATATCCATGACCTCCTTCAAATTTACGATAGTCTAGACTCTAGATTGGGGTACGCCGCAGCGTAGTGGTTGAGGCGCTGCGCTACTAACCGGAAGATCGCGGGTTCGATTCCTGATGAGGTCGTTGAGATTTTACAATATTGGCCTAATCCTTCTGGTGGCACTATGGCCCTGGGGACGATTCAGCCTCTAACAGAAATGAGTACCAGGAGCAATCCTGGGGGTAAAGGTGGCCGGTGCGTAAGGCTGACAACCTTACCACCTTCATGTGCCGAATGTCCAAAATCTGGTAGCCTCAACCTTCTGGAATCCTCTGGGCCTCCATGGCCTGTATAGGATCACTTTAACTAAACTCTAGATCACTTGGTGACATTAATATTGACCCAGTCCTACTTGATCTAGAAACATGAAATAGGTGAACTTATAGCTTTAACATTTTATAAAAAATTTGATATAAGTTATTAGGTGATTTTAAAACATATGCTAAATTATATTTAAGAATGTTCATAAAAATATATATATTACAACTAGATTAAAACATCCCACACTGAGGAAGTAGTCATTCAAATTCTGCAAACAGCATATTATGTCAGTTTGCATTCGCTTTTTCTAAATTTTCCACCTAGGGCAAATTCCCAGTCTGCCCATTTATAAATCAAGTCCTGGCTTTTTACGTTTTACCTGTTTACGATTGTGATATGCCTCTGATTTGTGAAGGAGAGCAAGTATTGATTGCCTGTAGTAGGCTAATACAATTTACGCACAATACAGAGCGGCATTTCTCTGAGGAATCGATATTTTATTCCGTCTCTTTCCTCACAGATATTCGCCGTATCACTATTACACAAGATTGAAGGAAATACTAATAACAGGATCAAGCTTAACCTGTGTGTGTATTTCAAATCCTCGAGCACACAGAATTGCTGACCAGCTGCCCTCTGGTCTTCCAAATGCAGCAATTTGATCGTCTTCAAGTTCTCAGAGAAGATTTCGAGGAGACCCTTAGTTGAGGAAAGAAGGCTTAAGAAGGCTAGCGTCCACTTTTTATCTTTCTTTCCCTGTCTCTTCCACGAACCAAAGTCCGCTTCAATTGCTTTTCCGGTCAGGGAGATAGGATTTGGGTAAAAGTACCAGCTCCTTTTGCAGCTTTTTGTAATGAAGAGAGGTAGTTTTAAGAAATGAATATGTGATAGTAGTAAACATCAGCATTATAAATAGGTTATAACTGAATAAAATGAATTTTTTAGTACTTTATACATCAATAATTGTAAAAGATTGTTGGTAACTTTAAACGGTAATTGTAAACTTCCGTCCTTGTGCTTTCAGTTATTAACTTAGGTGATTAACGGAGCAATGTACGTTTTGCATTATTTTGTAAAAGTAAATTACGCTTTAGCAGATAATATTTTTACTTTCCACATAATTGTTGTACAGTCTAATAGCGAAATTCAGATATACTGACTACCTAATTTTGTTTCAGTCAGATGTCTATTTATCTAAATTAAATATTGTCTGATATCTGCTCCATTTTCATTTCAAAAGACTTTAAGTGGAATGCCTGCAGAAGTGACTGCTTTTACCATTTTTTTTTTTTTAATATCGTCTGTAGAATTTTTTCATATGTTCCAGTATGGGTAAATTCAAAAGATGCAGATCAAGAAACCAAACATATGTAATTTCTTCAAAAACATTTCATATGTGCATTTTTAAGGTGACAGATTCAATTGACCCCACCTTTACCAATAATCTTTTGTATGTAGGTGTTATTATAGTTCGTTGAACGATGACGTAGCATTGAGGCCTTCTCTTATACTCAACCAGAGACAATTAAAAAGAAAAAGGAACGAACAAATACACTTTTAGTTCTACAAGGAGTAATAGTACAGTATATGTGAAAAATAAATTTTCGTATGTGAGCAGATTCAACCTCAGCTTAAAATTCTGCGCATTCTAAAAAGGAAATTATACCTCTAGCAATAGTATAATTTATGGCTATTGATCTCAAAAGATAATGAGTTTTTAGATGTTTTAAACATTTTCTCATTACTGTAATACCATAACCAAAATCTGTCACACACTAAAAGAATGTCCAACTACATTACTTCAACATAGAAAGTATTTAAATTAAATGTTTTCCACAAAAAGTAACAAAGAAAACATTAGGGACCATGTTAAATTTCTATTGGACTTACTATGCTACTAATGCTATGGTTGGCAATGCTGTCTGTATGTTTGTTGTGATCAGGGAATATAGTACAAGAATGAAACCAATAGATGGCGACAAAATGAAAAAATCGACATTTTATACCCTGACAGTTGTTTTATATTGTTTAATGTTGACGCGGAAAGTGTTTACAGACCACGATCAGTTTCCCAGGCACGGTCAGATATATACATATAGTAGATCATGCTATTACCGGTACTATTACTGTTTCACAGAAATAAAGATTAGCTGTGTATTCTGTATATAATGACAAAATCGTATTTTGTTAAAGAATATATGCAATGGCGCAATATACAGAGATTATCCTGACCGTAATTCATATAGCCGTAGTCCACATAGTCCATGAAAGCCAGTATTAATAAGGTTAAAATGTATATCCATCCCGCTAAGCAGATTAATTTAAGCTTGTAGTGTTATAATCGTATTGTTCCTTTTTAATGTTCTGTATTAAGCTTTCAACATTCAATCCCAATTATTGCTGTTTTCAATGCAGTGTGGCGAAAGCTCTTATTACGCAGGAAGTACAGGGTTATTAGAGTTGGTATTATTGATATTATTTTTCAATGTGATGGCGTGATGATATATTTTTTCCTTAAAGGAGAACATAGCATATACAGTGATTTTTTTTATACATTCTGCTCTGGCGAAGCTTTGTCCTCACAAGTTATGCTCGGAGATATGACCTCGATGTTCAAAGGAGTATAAAGAAACCTGACTTTTAAAGAAATACCTGTTTTGTAAGAGTAATAGCGAAATTCTCGTGCACGCCCAAAACATTCAGGCCTATAGATCCCGCACGAAATCTGTGCCGATTGCCCAAGTCATTGCATTACGTTTTCGTGGGGACTGTAGCGTCGATTGGCCTGCTACCTATCTCTCTCGCACAACAATACCTTCCTTTCTATTTGTAAAGGCCAAGCTACCTCTCTCTCTCTCGCACAATAGCAGGTCTCTCTCTAGAGAGTAACGGTCTCATCGGCACAGATTTCGTGCGATATCTTTACAAGCCTATCGACGCATTTCATACTTTCTGTAATTCATTGGGGCTGTGATAGGGGTATGTTCAGAGATAATTAACACATGAAGAAGAGCAGTATATAAGGAAAATGTAAATAAGACTTTCTGTAGGGATTTGATATTATTCTATGAAACTTTATTTTCATTTATCCAAAGTACCATTTAAATAATAATTAACTGACAGAATGCGAATGTAAACATTTAGATTGGCATGTACACATCTAACATGGACAAGAACAAGAACAAGAGCAGCATTTAAGAAAAATGTAAATAAGACTTTCTTTAGGGATTTATTATTATTCTATGTAATTTTACTTTAATTTACTCTAAGTATCTTTGTTTCAAACAATGTATATTTTATCATTATTCAACTTTAAATTATGGCATGTAATGCATGTAATATTACTCCGTAATGGGGCATGCTGTAATAATAAATAAAAAAAATAAAAAAAAAATAAAAGCCTATCGACAGTCGCGACCGATAGGGAAAAAGCGAAAAGAACTCTCTCCTTTCTTTCAACATCTCTCTCTTTTTCTCTTTCTATCTTTCTCTTTCTCTTTGTCTTTCTCTCTTTCTCTATCTTTCTCTTTCTTTCTTTAATTAGGCTTAACATTGATAAACGCATAGAGGCCTGCTCCTTCTGTGAATACAGTGCAGAAACCTCTGTTGCATGAAGCACTGACGTCACTGCTTATTAAGATCGTAATTATGATTTGTGCCATAGGCTGCTTCTCAACATCAATACGAATTTGTTAGACATGAAAGCTATTTCCAATTGAAAGACTTGATACTTGTTACTTGTTTACTGTACATTATTACCAGAGCGGGGTTTGTGCTCTCTGCCGTCCTCCCATTCAACTACATTCCCTTCATTAAGGGATGTATGCACGTGTAAAAACTGCCAAGATTCCTTCGAAGACAATTTAATATTTACCTGTGTATGAGTATTTCTTTCTGAAGAAAATGTAGATCTCCAGCCGAAATCTACCTTGAAATTTTGAGGACATAATCCAGTCGTAATAGAACCATATCTGGTTCCTTCTTCCGTTATGGACTAATGCCCTGAAATTGTCGTAAATCCTAAAGGACATCACATTAGTTGTGCCGAGATGAACAACTCTTCTTCATGATATAATACAGCGATAAGAATTCGCGTTACGCTGTGGGACAACACAAGGGCTATCGAATCCAATAGCTACTTATATTCCCCCTACCATTTATATGCGTAGGGCTTTTCGGTGTTAACAGGCAGCCGATTTTCCCCATGTGTGTGTTTTTATTTTTTTAGTAGCATAAGACTGTTCTTTAAGTCATCAAAACTTGTGTGTCGTTTAGGTAACGTTTTCAGGCAACTAATGTATTAAGAATAGAAAAAAAACTAAATTAATGTTTATAAAACATTGAAAGAAAAATCAGATTAATAAAAATACTATTTATAAACGTTTTTCACTGCTACTTTCATATGAATTCCTCACAGCAAAAAGTTGCGTAACAATATTAATAGAGTAATAAATTATGTTGAAATATGAAGATTTTTATTCTATGTTAAGGCTGTCACGATGAAACCAGCTATTCCTTATAATTCACTGATGTATTCACTGATTGCTTATATTAATACGTAAATTTAACTCTGAAAAGGTTATATGTTAGTCCAAATGATTTTATATTTTTTCTAATCCCCATTTTAGTTATTTCATTTGTCTTCATCAATCTTTCATTACTACTATTGGTAGGCGCTACAGTCCATGAAGAACCTTGGCTTCCTTAATTACATATCTCCATTCATCTCGGTTCTCAGCTTTCCGCATCCAGCATTTAATCTCGATATCCTTTCTTCTCGCCGCTTCTCATTATTAGGTAATTTAATTTTACCTAAATACGTATTACCTCAGATACTTTCACATGAGATAAATCATCCACCTGTTTATATATATATATATATATATATATATATAATCCATGTGAAACACGGAACACGAGCCCCTAAACACGAGTTTTTCTCATCTGGGGGCAAAAAATTGTTTGTTTTGTTTGTATCATGTCAGAAAATTTGTATATAGCCTTTGTATTAACAGATAAATAAATAAATAATAATAAAAGAAATAATTAAAAATAAAACACTGTAATAATAAGCCTTCACTAGTATGTTTTTTTTCTTGACTGTATTATCAGAGGTATAATTTACCATCATAAAATGTTTACGTTCTTGCCGATTGTGCCATTCATTTATTTTAATGAACCATTTATTTAAATCTGAACCAAAAACACTTGACATCAAATTTCTTCATAGCTTATCATTAAATGGGTTGTAGATAGAAAGGGGAAAAATAAAATAAAGAGTGCTGATAAAATGAAATTCTGGTAAGGTAAAATCACGTGAAAGTCTCCAAAAATCCAGACCTCACCCGCCCCTTCAAAAGGTGCAGCCTGCCTGACATTTAATCTTAGTTCCTAATCAACAGTAGTAACGCTGGCAATAAAACGATTGCTAATAACAATTTTACCATTTCTGGCTCTGTATATTTATGATCACTACTCTCACCTGAAAACCTAAACATTTCTGAAGCTTGTAATTGGACAATCTCATGTTACTACTTTTATGTATATAAAAAGGACTGCTTGGTATGGATCCACTTGATTTACTACGAATCGTCTAATGCGCCACAAAATGTAATTTATGATATTAACTTTAACTTTGCTATAAATTCCGGTTTGTGTAGCCGAGGAATTCCACTTGGTTTCCTGCTGGTATTTTACATGTTCTGCAGTACATAACTCTGCAAGAGGCATCATGACCTCCCTCGTTTTATCTTGTAAAACATGGCTAACTCAAATTTCCTGCCCTAGCCTACCAGCACGACTTTTATGATGGCTTATTACAAGGTCTACATATTAATATTTTCCTTCCAGCTCTACAACTGAAATATAAAACTTCATATCTTCTTCATCCTGCTACCACCCATGTAGATTTTTACGTAGATTTTTACGTGTCCCTTTTCCAATGCTGTGAAGACGGGGGAATTGGGTCCTAGTTTTATTTATGGCGAACAAAATTGTTATGCCTTATTTCAATTAACTTAATAGTGTTTTATGAGTATTAGCTATTCATTTTATTTTCGTTAAGCGCACCGTTATTTCGGAAATAAATTCACACCAAAATATGTAAAGCTCATAGCCGAAAATATATATATATAGGCTATATATATATATCTTCTTAGAGTTTGCTTTAAGTGCGCTTTGTTCATAACTCTCCATCTAGAAGTGAACTTCTTCAAATCCATGTGGTTAAGGCTGAGTTTCTGCCACGAACCCCTCTTCAATTTTGTAAGACTGATATACATTATGTTGTGTTTAAGATGCAATATTATTTTTTATAAACTTAATAATCATCATTGATTAGGCCGATTGGGGTTTCAGTTTGTAGGGAAACTTTTAAGCTAAAAGGGGCTACATGATAATTATTACGAAAGTTTTCAACACAACTATTCCTAAAACTAGACATATATATTAAAAATATGACGAACCCTTACGTCAGTAAATAAATAACAATAAAAAATACAACAGTTTATGTTTTAAGTACACAAAATTACTTAAACTTAAAATAACTATACATGTTAGAAGAGAAATTTTAATGTGATTATTCGTCTCTGCGAAATAAATGCAGAACACTTTGTAGAACTCTTTCTACTCTTTTTATTTTAATTACAATTAGTTACAATTTACAATTACAAATTGCAGTTTTTCAACAATTTTTTTTTATCAAGACACTACCCAAATGAGCACATGCTCGCGGACGGGGCAGTCCAAAATGGATAATAATACACTAAACAAAAATAAGCATTTTCTAAATAAAAATACAATCACTTACACCCATACACAACAATAACACACTTATGTCATCTTCAGGACATCTTGATGTGTTGGCGTAGATTTGTGTGTAATTAAATTAAAATATCATTGTCTTTTATTCTTGCCATTCTGATAAATTTGTTTAAATTATTTTAACAGAATGACAAGAATACAAAACAAAGTAATTTTAATTTGTAATAGTTAAAAATTGTATGCCAATATAGAAAGATGCCCTGAACATGCAAAGAGTGTCGAAAGTCCTAGGCAGTATAAAATAAAGGTTTTCATTATACATGTTATTTTATTTTATTGATCGAGTCCAAATATACTACATATCAGCCTATTTTAACTCTTTTAGATGGATGTTTGAAAAATGATTTGCTACCGAGTGTTAAATTGAGCCTGTACTCACTGGTACGCTGTACCGGCACCTTACTATTTTTTTTCGGATAAAATCAATATTTTAATATTCCACAAAATAATGTAGGCCTATAAGTTAGACCTATACAAATCACAAAAACCAATCCATCGAAATTGCCCATCGCCGATGTACTACATTATTTGGACATTAGATGGTCATAAAATATAATATGTAAGATTTATATTTCCACTTTGGGTGAACACATACTTTTTGATCTGAAAAGGGCATACCGTTACCCACAAGTTATGGGGGCACTGCAAAGGGCTTCTGTGACTGGAGTTAGGATTTTTTTTAACGAGCTTATTAAAATTGCTTAAGAAGACGAATGAAAATAGTTTGGAAGAGCAGAATGATGAGATTTCAGATAAAAGTGCTGGTGGATTGCAAAACGACGACAGAAAATGTAAACCTGATAGATTTTTTAAAAATGTAACTCTGATTTTTGAGGAGCTAAATAATGTTTGTTTCAGTGTACCATGCAGAAATCCCGTTCTACTCCCTCTTATGACAAATTTTCTTCTGTGGAACGTCAATCTGTAGAATCTCTCAGCAAAACAGCACAAAAAACAAAAGTATTGCATATTAGGGTTCAAGTATAAATAACCTACGCTTCACAACAGTTTGAACAATACAATGCAAGCTTATTAAAGATATGGTGGGTGAATGTTACAAAATGATAATAAAAACATTATTTTTTAAAAAATTCCAGTATTGACTGGAAAACAGAGGGTTTACCAATTCATTCTCACAATAGTTCAGGTGATAGTTCAGAGTATATCTTGAGGTTCCAGGACTTAAAATTATCATGGTGGATAGGAATTTAGTTAGCACAAATATTATAACTTAATAGTCCTAAAAACATTTATTGAAATTCCGTCCTTATGTTAAACGTTCTGGTTTACAGCTCATTCAATACAGCGTCGTTTTAAAAAAAACATCAGATATGCTGTAAATATTATACCACTCTTGTACGAACTGGGGTTTAAAATGAATACTATAACACCCAAGAGATTAAAACAGCTACGGTATAATCATGACCGCCCTTTGAGAATTAAACATGAACTGCTAAAAATGTGGCAGCGGTGAGAGGATAAAAAGGTGTGTCGTCTTGTTACAATATTGATTGCCTTCTTTGTAAATGTTGATGTTGCACAAATAATGTCGGCAGCTGGTAATAGATCGGATCGGATCAATGAGTTGCAGCTGGTCCATTGCCCCAAAACCCTACCAGCATCCCTTATAAACTGCGGTGCTGCAGTCCTCTGGCGTCAGAGCTCCGAACTACATAGAGAGAAAGCTACTATCAGTGCAGTGCTGCCCGGAATAGCATTCGTGGTTCCTTCTTGAAGCTTTCGGCCATCGGCACCTAGGGAATAGCATAAGAAAGAAAGAAAGTGTCAAAATGCAAGTGAACAATAATTACATTCCTGATGGTATTTCTAACACTTCAAACTATCTTTTCCGCTTATAAATATAATATAATATAATATAAAATATAGCAACAGTGATCGTCACTATTTATTAATAGCATTTTGTATGCGTACCGTACTTGTTACGGAAACTAGTTGTTGTGTTGACCTATTTTATAATATAAACAGACAGTTTACACATTTCTGAATAAGAATTTCTGTGTAGAAATTTTTTCTGAAAATAATACCTTGCATTGGTTATTTTATTTTAGATTATTATGAGTATTATTACTTGCATATATTTTTCAGAATAATATTATTTTAGAAATCATACCATTTTCAAAAATTAATTGACAAATAATACAGCTTGTTTGAAAGGTGTTACTAGTTCACCTTAACACAGTTTTGTAGTGTGGAATAATTCATTACAATAAGCTTTAGAGTATGTTACAGTAATTATATTGTTTTTCACTGGATATCACCGTTTATATAATTAAATTAAATATATATATATACACAAACTCATACGTTATGTGTGTATATATATATGTTTTATATATAATACTATATAATATATTATACATGTAAGTCGTGTTAAAAGATACTTTACTAAAAATAATTATGTTGTGTTTAATTACAGAGTCTCCTTAGTCATTATTTTTAAAAATTCATATTCCTATTAAGTCTAGTTTTAAATATAGTGAATGCGCATATGGTCTTACCTGACCGTTATTATTTGTAATATTTCTTAACAATTAACGTTTTTAGGTAGAAAAATTTAGATTATGTTTAAAATTTGATAACATAAATTCATAATGTAGACCAGGGTTTAACCTACGATCACATTTATCGCAAAAATGCAAAAGAAGTGGGCCAATTTGAAACAGAGAAAAGTGTTAAATTCCAAACTAAAGTGTTTTGAAAAAAAAATTATTTAATAATTTGCTTTATAGTTCAGTTTGTTATTCATACATTTTATTTTTATTATTTTGAAGCTACATGAAAAAATGCAGTTAAAATTAACTTTTAGCAATAAATTTGTATTTTAGCATTTTGCTAAAGCTTTTTTATCCATTTTCACTTTTTTGCTAAAGGTTTTTTTTCTAGCTTAAATTCTGATGTAGACATACCTGTTTAAGTTAGTATTTACTATGTATGTATGTATGTACGTACGTACGGACGGCAAGAGTCACTCTGTCTTCTCTCGGGAAAAAAGCAAAACAAAATTATTCAAGAAATAAAAACTTTCACTTGGAGGTCCAATGTCCCAATGTGGGGGGGGGGGGGTATAGAATGAATATATACATGTATATACGAGAAAAATTACATTTAATTGTGGTCTCATACGAATATGTTCGCAAGTATTGAAGCTCTTATCAGTGGATATTTTTAATCTTTTCCTTTCTCTGTTTCTCTTTCTAAATATTTTCTTTCTGCTTCTTTCTCTCTTCCATCAAATCAACTGTACCACATTTTACCCCCACATATAATATAGTACCATGTAATGTAATATTATATTCAAACAAATTGAATTTAACATCGTTTTTCGGAAAGTGTTTTATTTACTTTATTTAAATCTAATTTATATAACATGTTTTCTACGTCAATGTTTTAGACATCATTCCAACGAACAATTTCCCCATTGATTGGTATATTTGTATTGTTAATTTCTAAATTAAAACCAAAACCTCAAGTTAAACATGTAACCTTAAGAAGATAGTACTCGTAAGTAGCATTATATCTTTTAATATTTTAATATGAGTTTCTTTACATTTTCTATTTACAATTTTAAATGAGACTCACAATAACATCTTTAAATATTTTTTAAATAAACTTATTTTCATTTTTTTTTTTAATATTCCTTTTTATATCATTTAGTTTGACAAGTTAATGAAGTATCTTATGGATCTGTAATAATTTTATTTACTTCTCTTTTAAGTGATAATAATTTTGGGTTTTGTGTAACGAAGCTATTATACAATCTCGGGCCAGAATTAGAGCTATGCTTTAGAACTGTTCCAGTATTGCTTTTAAGATAGGAAAAGTAGATAAGCAGTTAAAGAATCTTCATGTATCAAAGCTACACGAAATTGGCGAGAACTTTCTCTTATTTTTAAGGGGACTTTACATAAAGAAAATTCTGTTTTTTTTCCCACGATTTTCTCGAAAATGGCTGTTACGATTTTCTATCAATTTTGTACGTGGGATGCTTATACCAAGAGCTAAAACTTTTATTTGAAATATTTTTTCTAAAGAAATCTCTGAAGGGCATTTATAAACCACTGTTTATAGAAAATAGGTCTTCTCTGGTGAACAATAACGCATTACAACAGGTTTGAAACAACTGAATAAACGCTCTTACACGGTCTGTTATTCTATAAATGAGTGTGAAGTGAGAAAGATGTATGGTTGGCCATGCTTAGAGTAAAGAAAGTTACGTGGATGCATTAATTGGATTTTATTTGGGTTATGTATCCTTCGGGGATGCGATACGTGATAACGACATTCTTTTCATTTTTATAACCAATTTACATGAAGATAATATCAGATATAATATAGGCAAATTTTATTTGGGCAGAGGAAGTTATGAGTTTCACATCTGTCCTTCCCAATCGTGTAAACCTAATTCTTTACTGCAAAATGGACTGAACTAGACCAAAATATGTAGTTCAGTTTTAAATAATTTGATTGACAGATTATCGTACAGCAGAAATACCAATAATAATGATTTCCACAGTTATTATGATGTATCTAACACTATAGGAAATTTTAAGTACTTCATTTCTGAAAGTACTTGACTATTCCTAACACAGATGTACACCCCTAACACGGAAGAAGGGAAGATTTATACGTGTAAACTTGAGCGTTGTCATACTTCATCAAAGTGTCTGCATTCAATTACTCAGACAGTAGCTTCTGCAGCACTATTGACAGTCGTTCTGTGCTGTACGGACTCTTGTTCCAGTTGGGAATAAAGTTGTTTGCAAGTTTCAAAATAGGTCAAGTAAACACATGTCGCAGATAAAAGCAATATATTGTTCCTGCACATCAAGAAAAAGATTATTGAATTTATATTGTGAACAGTGTGTAAACTGAAACAACTGCTCCCAATACTCCCACGTCTTCAATTCAGCAGCATTGTGAACTGTCGTGTTGGAAAGCGATGTAGGAAACAGTTTTCACACAAGGCTAGATCGTGTAATTCTGCAACTGATAAGATAAATCAACGTCAATCGAGATATAAAGATTGTATGAATGTTTTGGTACTCTATTTAGATAAGCAAGCAGAAGCACTATAGAATTATGCAAAGAACAAATTTATGGTAGCGAACTGCAGAAGATGTCTATGAAGAAAAGAAAAACATCTGTACACGTATACTGCTTTATTGTGTTGAGAAATATTAATGAAACTAAATCACAATACACAAACTGATCTTTGGCGCTCTCAATAATGAGTAGATAACAAAGTACAAACATAACAAAAGACTTCATAACATTTCTGAAACTTCACCTTTATGGATCGTAATACTGATATATTCTTTGATCTACTTTCCTTGTATTTTATAAGTATGACTAGTGAATTTAGCCTATATTGTGATCAGTGACCATTGACAGTTAAGCTTTGTCTCTGGCAACCTCTGAAGGGGGAAACAATTACAGTACAAATAAAATAAAATAAAACTGAAGAAATTTAAATTTAAGTTTAAATCGTCTCAACCTCATTGTAAATTACAAAAAAAATAGTTTAACTATTCCCATTAAGAATAGGTAAGGAAATATTTGTATAAATGATATTTTAACAGAATCCTCTCGATCTGTCACCTCTATTATTAAATTAGTCTTCTTCAGCACGTATTTAAATCAATTTTACCATGGCGATTAATTGTACATTCAGTAAAACTGTCACTAAGGTACATTTTGTGATTCAGAAGGAAGTTGTAAAATAGTTTGTAAAACAATGTGAACATTTAAACATTTTATCGATTTCACAAGATTACAAGTCATTTTAAGTTTTAATTGTTAATGAATCGCCACCAACACGGCAAGATGCCCTGATGATGACACAAGTGTCGGAAGGCTTAGGCTGCATACAATAAAGATTGGTTTTAATTACATATTTTAGTGATTTATGTATAGCGTAGAGCTTTATCACTGGTACTCACTACTAAATTGCGGTATTTTGTTACCTGTTGGAGCGCTTTCAACCGCATGGAGCGGTTGGAGCATTTTTTAGTTTTTTATTTATTTATTTATTTATTCACGCGGATTTGCCCGTCTGAGGCCCTCGCCCTTCCGTGTTCTGATATGAGGTAGTTTATCTAAGTTTGCCCACACGGTAGTTTACTGGTCCTGTGCTTCTTCTTGTTCGACTGTTACTGCTATTGTAGCTATCGCAAAAGTTTTGAGGTTTTGGTTTGTATCCCGCTGGGTCCAGAACTGCTACTCAGTCAGCGATAATTAATTTATAGCTTACGTAAATAACTGTAAATGCTTCGAGAGGAATATAAATTATTTTAGTAGGAACAGCAGAATATAAGAAAATAGGATGTTAACAATTCCGCCTTTTTATTTACTAGATATTAAATGTAATTCGAATTATGGATTTTGTCGAGTTAATTCCGGACCTTTCGTTATATTATCTATAAAAAATTGTCGATAACTAGTTAAGTCTTACAACCTTTATTGTCATACTTGGATTCATTCTCATTATAATAAAAAGTGAAAACGTGTCCCGTATAATAGGCATAATAATAATAATAATAATAATAATAATAATAGGCCTAATAATAATAATAATAATAATAATAATAATAATAGGCCTAATAATAATAATAATAATAATAATGTTTTATTTTACCTGGAAGAGTTAAGGCCGTAAGGCCTTATCGTCTACTCAACCAGGAGAAAAAAATAAATACAAACAACTTACAAAATAATTGATTATACAATAAGGGATCTTATAAGTAATATTACACAAAAGAAATAGTATAAGATTTAATATACGTTAATAATTATTTACAGAAATAGACACCTTAGTAATAATTCTTACAACGTAATTAGAAGGATATACAAATTGATATCACTATTTTAAAGTAAATTAAAATAATTAAATATATACTTAT